>OX465417.1:24779803-25457942 GCA_950005045.1 Agrotis exclamationis | reverse complement strand
GGCCAGAGTACATACATTTTCCATAGATACGAAACCGAATCGGGTCGCTAGTGTGTAGTGATAGGCTTAAATTTTTACTGACTTCAAAAAAAAGGAGGTTATCTATTCGACCCGTATGTATGTAATATTATCAGAACTGCCCAGTTTTCATATAATTATGTTAGTCTATATCAGCGTCTGAACAAATGTGCCAAATTTCACAAGTGTATGTATGTATATATGTATGTATGTATGTTTTTATGTTTGTGCACGCATGTCTCCGGAACTACAAGTTTGATTTAAGTAATTCTTTTTTTGTTGTACTAGGTACTGTTCAACTTAGGGTACACTGCAAGTTTCATCAAAATCGGTTCAGTAGTTTTAGAGATATGGATTTTTTTATGTTGTGACGGATTACAAGATTAGTGCATATGTAAGAAAATTTTTGTATTTTACAAGAATTTGGGTTGACTATTTAATAAATAAACTAAAAAGGGTAAAATTACTTTTTCAAAAAAGTAACTGACTTCAAAAACAACAACAAAACAAAAACCTCCTTTTTTTGAAGTCGGTAAAAAGGGTGAAATAACCTATTTATTAATAACTTCTTTCGGCAGTCGGTGGCTAAAAATCAATGAAATAAAAAATAAAGCCACCGACATTTCGATAGCGTATGGTCGGTTGCCGGTTGGTCGGTGAGAAAAAGCAATTTATTCCCGTTGAATCCCACTTTTGGATCCCATTTTTAGGTATTCCCGATGAATTCCATTTTTTATTCCCCTTGAATCCCACGTTATGACAACATATCAGAAGAAAAGTGTTACCTTTATTTTAAAGATTCATTCTCTGTTAATAATTTATGAATTTTAGCAAAAAAAAAAAGTTCTAAAACAAAGTGATTTTGTCGTTGAAAGTATTCGCATTCAGATTTTTTAGGATCCAACGGCAATAGTTTTTGGGATTCAACGGGAATAAAACGTTTTTCTTATGTTAAGGGATTCAACGGGAATACATTTTAATTTTTTCGTGGGATCCAACGGGAAAAATATTCAAGTGGGATTCAAAAGTGGGATCCAACGGGAATAATCAGACTCTCCAAATTGTGATGTGTGCGGTGTTATTGAAGACGTGCATCACCTGTTGGTGGAATGTACCCGTTACAATACCGATCGAGAGCTCTTAATAAGAACTTACAACTTGAGCAGAACTAATGTGCGTATGCTCCACGAGACGTTGTCCTCTCCATTGTCTGAAGCCGCTAAAAGCGCTGTTTATGTTATTTAGTCATAGGTAAGCCATAACTAGTAAGTAGATGTAGTTTAGTTTAAGTTAGGTTACGATGGAATTGACATGTACTTTATGTATAAAAATTCCTTAAATAAAAAATATGAATTTTAGCAAAAAAAAAGTTCTAAAACAAAGTGATTTTGTCGTTGAAAGTATTCGCATTCAGATTTTTTAGGATCCAACGGCAATAGTTTTTGGGATTCAACGGGAATAAAATGTTTTTCTTATGTTATGGGATTCAACGGGAATACATTTTAATTTTTTGTGGGATCCAATGGGAAAAATATTCAAGTGGGATTCAAAAGTGGGATCCAACGAATAATTCGAAAAACAACGCAGTACGCGCCACTGACGTCAGTGGCGCGAATACTTTCAACGACAAAATCACTTTGTTTTAGAACTTTTTTTTTGCTAAAATTCATATTTTTTATTTAAGGAATTTTTATACATAAAGTACATGTCAATTCCATCGTAACCTAACTTAAACTAAACTACATCTACTTACTAGTTATGGCTTACCTATGACTAAATAACATAAACAGCGCTTTAGCGGCTTCAGACAATGGAGAGGACAACGTCTCGTGGAGCATACGCACATTAGTTCTGCTCAAGTTGTAAGTTCTTATTAAGAGCTCTCGATCGGTATTGTAACGGGTACATTCCACCAACAGGTGATGCACGTCTTCAATAACACCGCACACATCACAATTTGGAGAGTCTGATTATTCCCGTTGGATCCCACTTTTGAATCCCACTTGAATATTTTTCCCGTTGGATCCCACGAAAAAATTAAAATGTATTCCCGTTGAATCCCTTAACATAAGAAAAACGTTTTATTCCCGTTGAATCCCAAAAACTATTGCCGTTGGATCCTAAAAAATCTGAATGCGAATACTTTCAACGACAAAATCACTTTGTTTTAGAACTTTTTTTTTTGCTAAAATTCATAAATTATTAACAGAGAATGAATCTTTAAAATAAAGGTAACACTTTTCTTCTGATATGTTGTCATAACGTGGGATTCAAGGGGAATAAAAAATGGAATTCATCGGGAATACCTAAAAATGGGATCCAAAAGTGGGATTCAACGGGAATAAATTGCTTTTTCTCACCGACCAACCGGCAACCGACCATACGCTATCGAAATGTCGGTGGCTTTATTTTTTATTTCATTGATTTTTAGCCACCGACTGCCGAAAGAAGTTATTAATAAATAGGTTATTTCACCCTTTTTACCGACTTCAAAAAAAGGAGGTTTTTGTTTTGTTGTTGTTTTTGAAGTCAGTTACTTTTTTGAAAAAGTAATTTTACCCTTTTTAGTTTATTTATTAAATAGTCAACCCAAATTCTTGTAAAATACAAAATTTTCTTACATATGCACTAATCTTGTAATCCGTCACAACATAAAAAAATCCATATCTCTAAAACTACTGAACCGATTTTGATGAAACTTGCAGTGTACCCTAAGTTGAACAGTACCTAGTACAACAAAAAAAGAATTACTTAAATCAAACTTGTAGTTCCGGAGACATGCGTGCACAAACATAAAAACATACATACATACATATATACATACATACACTTGTGAAATTTGGCACATTTGTTCAGACGCTGATATAGACTAACATAATTATATGAAAACTGGGCAGTTCTGATAATATTACATACATACGGGTCGAATAGATAACCTCCTTTTTTTTGAAGTCAGTAAAAATTTAAGCCTATCACTACACACTAGCGACCCGATTCGGTTTCGTATCTATGGAAAATGTATGTACTCTGGCCCTGACAATTTTGAACACAAAAAAAATTGCTGTTCTAATTAAGATTTGAAGATACCCACAATAAGACAACAGTATGAAATGTTGGCTAAACGTCGGCGAACCTTACTTGTCCAACCAATAAGATATAATACAAACAGCCGGGTATCTTGACCCTTCAACTTTGATATTTGACATCGGTTACGTCATTTCTTCAGACATCCTTCCGGAGCATGTCGTTGTTCCTTTTGCCTTGTATAAGCTTTAATAACAGACATTAGGTATATCGATTCATTCAAATTATTATAACCTTTACTTATTTAGGAGTTCATTTTTAATATGGCGACACGGTTGGCACATTGGCTCGCTGCGCATCATATCCCGGGTTCGATCTTCGAACAGAACAATTTTTTCTCGTTCAGCGTTACGTATGATGGTATAAAAAATGTTTGATGACACAATGTTTAATGGGCCGCGCGGCTAACGTACGCGACCGACATCGGCCAAACGAATTCGAGTAATCGTTCTTTTCATACTAACATAACATTGTGAGTAATAATTGTCTTCGACTTGAACTGCCAGTCTGGTGTACAATTTGTAGATTTTATAAATACGAAAAATACACCACTATAAAAAATAATATGGTAATTAGAACCTCGAACATAGCTAGTTTTCTGTAAGTCGATATTATTGACTCATCGCCTATCGTGTATAATATTGCTAACATTAACAGGAAAACGTTTGCTTATTAGTTCCGAAGGAGAAAAGATGGTTCTCGAAGTATTAACGGCTCATTTGATAGTATTGTTAAGGTAATGGAGAAGATGATATTCGTACCTATTCATAAATAATTCAGAGAATAGCCAAGTTTTGGGGCACTCATAAAGAATAATAACCTTTAACTTACTAGGTATTCTTCTTTTTGTAACGCTAGAACGGACATAGGGTCTCATGGACCCCTAAAAAATTTGGGTTAAATTTACATGAAATCTATCGAATGACGACGACCGACGGTGCCGCTGGAATCATCCGAACAAGAGGCAGGCAAAAGTTACTATAAGGACTTTGGGGAAGCCTAAAATGACATACAATTAGGTCACAATTATTATGACAATTTAGGCTTGGCAGAAAAAGATCTGAAAATTGATTTGCCAGATACCGGTATCCGCAACAGGTCCATTCCGTATAAATTTTACTTCACCTAAAAGTCTGTCAAGAGTCGAGTTCTCAATGTCCCTACCAGATTATCTGATTCTGATAATCGTTTTTCAGTAAGATTTGAGGGTACTTAGAGGGTACATACTTTAAGATTACGTAGAAAAGGGAATCAATTAGAAATTCTTGACAACGTTTTAATAACGTTGGTTAAATGGTCGCAACGATTGGAAGTCGCGACTACTGAGCATGAGGAGGTTCTAGGTTCAATTTCCAGGTCAATATCAGGTTTTTTGCTCAACAATTCTACCTTCTAGGAGTTCACATCAGGCTACCAGTAACCTCCGTTGACGACTGAGTGTGAGTCCTTTCCTGAACCTCGACCATCGTTCTGTCTGAATCCCATGACAAACAGTTTTGACTATGTTCCATCGTCGGTGCACAGGAATTCCAGTACCTTTTAGGTGAGCTCGCTCCATCATTAGGCTCATCTTTGCTTCTAGGCTAGATTGACGGCAAGAGCAAACCAATTTTTTTGATAATTATATACTTGCTCCCTATTACATAGAACTTAAAATCTAAACGATACGTAAAAGTATATTAGGCCTCTGACTGGCCCTTCAGAGTAATGTTTGTTATATTTTAGTAACACAGTGAAAATGGTCAACGAAATAGCCTGACATGGTAAAAGCATTAAAGGCACATAGATATTTGGACTACAAGACTCTGCACTTCGTGTAGACTATTGCTTACAACTTGTTAAGGACAGTGTGTAGTGTGAGCAAGTTCTAACTGCTCTTACTAACATGTCCAAGTAGTCGTAACAGTACTGAGCATGATTTATTCATAGTACTTTAAGTGTTGTGACCTTTGTAGAGTACTAATTGTTGCCTATATTAGCTTCGTTATGCTAAGGGATTGTTATTCTTTGGGAACGGAATACTGAAAAAACATGGTAAAAACTTCAAATTAATGGATTATAAATTGTCTATGTGCCATATTTCATTCAAATCCATTTTGCCAATTTAATTAGAAAGCGTTATATTTGCTTTTTATTTATTTATCTTTTTTTAATAATATCTCAGTTAATCCTAAAATTTATAGAGTCCAATTGAGTATCAATACATAATGTTATACTTACAATATTTTTAACGAAAAAAAAAAACAATACAAAAGTTTTGATTTAAAAAGTCTTATCAATTATCTTTTTACAAAAACTGGAGCTTTACATCAAACCACTTTCAATGTCTTCCACCAATAACAGGGAATATTCTAAATAAGCACATAACAAGAAGACACTATCTTTGAATACACCATTCATCATCCAATCAGAGCTCAGACAGAGGAAACACAAGTCTAGGCTTCCTGCAACTCTTGAATACAGTGACAAAACTAGACTAGAACATTAACTTGACACGTTGTAGATAAAGGGTTAGAATCATAGAAAAATGGTTAAATAAGCATTCTTCCTTTTTATTAATAAGGTTGTCTCACACTGGGATTTTTTTCTCTATCGTGAATCCTGTTAAAACATTTAAACTCACATACATAAATAGCTAGATCTGAAACACCTATAATTATGTAGGTAATAAAAATATTTGTCCGACAGGATGTTTCACGGCGAAACGGATCTGGATGAAATTTGATAAAATAATAGGTAACAGTCTGGAACAAAACTTATGATAGCTTTTATCCCAATATTATTCCAGCAGACGAAACCGCCGCACAGTATCTGATGTACCTACGTAGACAGTAATCCTATTTAAATTCAAAAGTGTACTAACTTACCACAGACAGCCGTAGCACATAAACAGCACTGCAGCTCCACAAACACACGTTGACAAATAAAATCTCAAATAAAGACGGGACATATTTATATAAGAAAAGATGACATTCCAGGAATATCAACAGTACAAGGAAACCCACTCCGTAGCGTCCATTGCTCACGGCTTGAAAGATGTTCAAAATGAGCTTTTAGGGGAAACTGTAGAGTGATATTGTGGAATAAGAGTAGTATCATTTACACTTTTGAGGAAGTAGGTTTGGGTATGGGATTATCAGGCTAGACGGGGTGGCTAAGGAATTAACAACCTTATAAGTCAATGTTTACACTTTAAAAACGCTTGCCGGGATTAGTTCATAGATGGGTTATTTCATAGACTTCAATTAATTGTGATTAACGACGCTCTGAGGTTTCTCTCACAGAGAGGATGCCTGTCAAACATTTAAAATATATATGTCGAAGGATAACCGTCTCCATCCTCATTATTGGCACAAAATGTAGGTCCTCTTTGCTGTGGGCGTCATCGGTGGGTAGTGTTGGATAAAGAAAGCAGTGTTTTTACACTTGAAAATCATCTTGGTTTATTTTTCCTATTTAGCACTAATGAACACTGCACTATAACTGTACTTAAAAATGTAGGTATACGTATCTCAGATCGCGGGATGGTTTCAGTGATCCGCTCGCGCCGGCTGCCAACAGTGAAGTGCCGTTGACCGTCGCTAGCACGCCTCACACTAACTCCATCGAGCGCCACCGAATGGCGCTGGCGTTCCGAATACGTCTCGATTCCGACATATATAATAAGCAAATTTTTATCTATATTTTATCTTTCAGGCCAGAAAATCGCGAATTTTACTGTGTTGGATCCCGCAGTGAAATTAATCAGAAAAGATAGCCAAGGAGGAAAAAAAGTGAAATGAATGTGCTTATTAGCAGCTTAAGAGAAGATAAATATTTTGCAAGTTATAAATAGTATCTACTTAATTTCTATATTCTTGATTGTTTGAGGGAAGATTATTCTTGTACTCGTAAATAATTAAGTTGAGATTTAGAATACTGTCCACACACCAGTAACAATAATCTAGTGACCTACTAGTAACCAGGAACAATTCATTTATAAAACTATATTGATGAAACAATACTAAATGACAACATTCGAAACAATCTAAAGTAATAAAAGTTCACAGTTTAAAAAAATACTGAACGCATTCAAGCCGAAATAAAAATGTTCACACCATAAGCTAAAGCTACAACATTCATATTTTAAACGCTAGAATTTAGTTTTAGCAAAGGCTGGTGGAAATATGTCCGTGTGATTCTTTTTATTTCGTTTGGTACTAGCTTTCACGACCCGCATGCATGTAAGCCTAGTTTTATTTATGTTTGTAGATTTTCTGGCTTTTCCAGTGGATGTAGGTATGTAATGCTGGCTTCTCACGGCTACACGAGTCTCGCCAAGCGCACGCCCTCGGCTTCACTAGCGCTCTCGCGTAGTTACAACAGACACGATCCATTCACAAGCGTGCCGCGTGGGTCTCGGTGCGACTCATGATATCACGCGCCGTGAGAAGCTAGCTTAACGTTCTTCAGCTCATGTCAGCCACAAATTCATATTTGTTTATTATGACAGCTGCCGCTTCTGTGTATTCTGACTAACTTTTCTCATAATTTAGGTACATATTTATGAGTAATTGTCTCCGGTGTTTGAAAGTTTGTTGAATTTAATTTGTCGTCAATAATGTTGTCTTTTCATTTAAATTGGTGATTGTTTTCTTAATTTATGATAATGATAAATGATAAATGATATTTATTCAGTAAATTGGTTTTGGCAAACTCTTTTACACGTCAAAAAGACACTATTTTACACTAGATGAGGCCGGTGTTTCGTAACTGACTACTCTGAGAAGAAACATCCGAAACAAACTCAGAGGTCACAGTCTCTTTTAAAGTCCAGACAAATTTGTATTTATCAAATTATATGAGAACCATGCAGGTGTCTGAGGTGGCCTTTTGAAGAAAGAACCACACAGATTTGAGTGGACCTGTCCAGTCAGTGCAAGCATGTGTCAGTTACCGTGTAGCTCAACTCATATCACAAGGAGCTCAACGAAACGACGAACAGTACCAAAGAAAGGACAATTGGGTAGGCCGCATCAATAACTCAAACTGTCAGACAATAAAATTAACTGCAAGGAAATAATAAAAAAGTAGAATAAAATGTAACCCACATATGTTCTCATATTCACAAGTTAGAAAAAACACAAATAAAAAAAAGACAAAATTAAAATTACAAAGTAATTCATGTCAACAAAATAAATAAAATAAAAACATAAAAAAACAAATGACATAGAAAATGTCAAAATGTGTAAAAATATAAATAAATTACAAAGTAATCATGTCAAGACAAAAAAAAAAGAGAAGTAAATATAAAATGTCAAATAAAAACAAAACATGTCAAAATAAAAATAAAATGAGTAAAAATAAAATGTCAGTGTGTATAAAAAACAAAAAAAAATATGTCAAAAATAAGTAAATAATAATAATAAAAAACAAAAAAAAAATATGTCAAAAATAAGTAAATAATAATAATAATAAAAATAGTATAAAAGAAAATATTGAGTGAATTTAATTGGAGCAGCTTATTCCCATGCCTTTTTATCCTCTAAATAATGATTAATATGATAGTAAGCTTTCATGGACAAATTACGTTTTATATACGATTTGAATTTATTAATACTTAGCATTTGAATAGGGCCGGGAAGCTTATTATAGAAACGTATACATTGACATCTAAACGAAATCCCTATTTTTTTGAGCCGAGTTGCTGGTACAATAAATTTATCTTTATTCCTCGTATTACCTAATACTATGAATATCGCTATATTTTTTAAAAAGATTAATATTTTTATGTGCGTACAAAAGATTTTCATAAATAAATTGAGACGGCACAGTCAATATATTAATCTCCTTAAACTTTTCTCTGAGGGAGCTTCTGGGACTCAATTTATAAATAGAACGAATTGCCCTTTTTTGCAATACAAAAACTGTTTGAATATCGGCGGCATTTCCCCATAAAAAATTTATTACATAACATCACGCCTGTAATCCTGGAAGGGCTAGCAAGCAATACTGTATTGAATACATCATCCCATCCCATCTTATATATTTGAATTTTATTTCTGAAACTGCCACTAGTGTCACGTTTTATGTAAGTCAAACTATATTCCTCTTAGAGGAACGACGCCAGTACCAGGAAAAGTAACTAGGAAACAAACAGATATATTTCCCTGACAAATTGATAAGAACATCCATTAATCATAAATACCATACGCTGACCGAATTTCTGTATATCCACCACGATTTCACCATATACAATCAAGAAAACAATATAACCAAAAGGAAAAACAAAGAAAAACGTTAGCAGTTTCATCCCCATTCTAATTCTTTACGAGTAACTCTGTCCCTCTCTTTTTAAGGTATTGTATAGCTTTTATTGCGGGCTCTGAGCGCGGTGGGGCGCGGCGACCGAATCAAAAAATATCCAAAAACCTAACAAAAATACCTGACACCACGCATCGTCTAACATCGTTTCAGTTCAGGAGACTTCGGCAATTATAAAAATATCCGTCATAAAAACAATTTACTGATTCTAAACGGCCAGCTACAAAAGAAGTTTTCACAATGAAACCTACTTATAAAATTCTCCTACAACAAAGAAGTTCTTTATTACAGTAGTGCACCACAAACATTTTAAATAAATTATGTTCTCGTTAAATATAAATACGTGGTAGGCGATTTTATTATTTTAAAATAAAAAAAAAGTTATGCAATAGCTTCACCGCGGCAGTCTCCGAGTGCCACATGTATTTTTTTTTTAATCGGTGCTCTCTTTTTCTCCTGTATTATAGGTGCTTTTACAAACATTTAAACTCACATACACAACCCGACCCAGACCCGGTACAACTACTTGCACATCATATAAATATTTGATCAGTGAGGAAATCGAACCCGTGACATGCGGCGCAGCAGTCCAATCACTCAGCCACTATTACGCTAACCGTGCCGTCATATTTCGGATGAATGGATTTGGATAGTATTCGAGTAGACTTTGTTAGGATATACAGGATTATTAATATACCTATGTTAGGAACACAGGTTCTATTAGCATACATTCAGATCTACATGCTCACCTAATTAAAAATCCCTTAAATGCTTTATACATCCAAAACTACACAATTTTAAGACCAAAGCAACTCTCATATATGCTTTTCAATGAATACAAACTAATTTACAGACAACTTTATATAAGTTTCACGATCATTTTTATAGACGACCAATAAAACAAGTGTAGTAAAACATTCTTTTGAATAAATATGTCACAGGATTTTATTAAAACTGTCTCGTTGCTCTAGTGGTTATAAAATAATAGTGTTCTAATCTTAAGTTAGGTATTATTACTGAGATATTCTATCGGAAAAGTAGCAACCACGCAGTCAGAACTTGAGCATTTGGTGGCAATAGATTCTCCCTCTATTGCATTGTAGTTAAATTTTAATATAACTGACGAAATATAGATGTATTTATATACCTTTTACAAAACACCCACATTTCGCTAATATTTCTACCTGAAACGATATCTCTTCCCACGTGCCAAAATTGTGACAACCAGAGTGACTGTGCTTCCAAGTAATATTCTGCCTCCTATTTGGGGATAAATCTTCATAATTTCTCTTAATATCATAAGCCGTGTGAAAATTTTAATGTTCCGTTGTCAAAGTCAGTCAAAACGTTTGTCCCAGTTTTGATGATTTTTTTCTTCGTCTAGAACTTATTATATGGGACTCTAGAGACGGTTATAATAAGTAAGTCGAGCAATGCCCTAGACAACAGCTAGTTTTAAATGTATATAAATCCAAGTAAAATCACGACCATTTCTTTATTCCTTAAAAGAAGTAATAAAACAACTGCAGTAAAACATTCCCTTGAATATATTACGCGATTTTATTAAAAACTAACACGTTTTACGATTCTTTAGTAGAGATTTGGTGGGGATAATAAAATGTAAGAGTTTATGTCTCTTGTATACTGCTAGATTTTTCGGGTCAAATAAATTGTTGCGAACGTGTTAGGAGTACAGAATGAATTATGTAGTACCTACTTATGATAGTGACGTAACTAGGATGAAAGTTTTTGAGTGCTTATTTATTTTTAAAGAGGGGAAAGAGATACACCTGTTTGGACAGTGGCGGTAGAATGGTCGGTACTTAAAAGACGGAGGTGAGTTGAACTCGTACAGTCAGCAATACAGTTGGGTAAGCAGCCAGCAAGTTTTAATTAAACCGTTTTCCTGCACAGCATAAATATTGTAGTGTATGAGTGTACACATTGATCAATTTTGCTTTAAATTAAAAATTTGCTGTGCCCACTGCCCGATAGTGTCACTCATATGAAAATATAATTCACAAAATAGTTATATTCTTACATTATCTATGTATAAGAAATAATATACCTAAGTAGTAATTTTTAAAATTATTCTTTACCTAATATCTTTTTTTAATCATCTTTTTCAGCTAAAATATCGATAGATCCCCAATTTTAGTTGCTAATTTCTAAATTTGTATAATTCATTCAATCATTTTTTTTCTCTTTGTTTATTTTTGTGAAGTTATCACTTATTTTTTGTGAAGGCTGGTTAACCTGTAATTGGCGACTGTGTAAGTTCTAGTCTTATTATAATTATATATCTTAACTTTACTGTACACAGAAGCTGTTGGAAAACCTTAATAAATAAATAAATAATATTAAAGCTGCCATCAAACAACAGAACTTTACCGCTTTACTTATAATAATAAACCAAAATATTATCCCATAGTCCCCTCAACCGCGTCTAAAACAAAACATTGTGCATAACGGATGTCATCTAAATCCTTAAAAATATGAAGGATTTGGGCCCCGCTCCGCAAACGAGTAGACTACAGAGTGGTTCCGTCGGTAGAATATTAATAAAGAGGCCAGATCTTATTAATATTGATGATGTCACTGAGGAACATGACAGATTATGTGTAGCGCTTTGTGTCGCTCAATCAGTGGCAAAAGTTTTGGCAAGCTTTTTATAAGAAGCTTGAAGTATGATTAGTTGTGTCCGAGTTTGCTTTTAATAAATTGTTCTTTAAATGTTATGAAAAATATCTAGTTTTAATTCCGCTACAAAAATCCAGGCTTCATGCAGGATACAGTCCCACCCTCCCGCCCTCATGCATATGCACATGAAGCAAAGGTCCCACCCTCCCGCCCACATGCATATGCATACGTGCAAGAAAAATGGAAAAAACATGCCATGCAATCAAACCTATACTCGACACGTGTTTCGCCCCTCCACGGGGCATCCTCAGGAGATGTTGACTCGACAAGCGCTCGAGCACTCGAGGCCGATCTGCATGAAGCCTGGATTTTTGTAGCAGAATTAAAACTAGATATTTTTCATAACATTTAATGTCATAGATTTCCGCAAAGTAACACCTGATTCTATAATCTAAATTGTTCTTTTCTTAGCAGCGATATGAGGTCAACTTTTCAGAAGTAAAGAAAGGAACAGTAATTAATATAAATACAGGGTGGAATTTTGTAATGTCACCTGGAGGGAAAGTACTCTTAATACTGCAGATAGAAAATTTTACTCAAAGGAAACATTCCTTTTTTTTAATAGAAAGCAAACTGCATTCAAAGATTCCAAGAGAATGGAGCCCATTTCGAGCAACTAATTAGTTAGTTTACCATTTTTTTGTAAATAATTAAATTGATTTTAGATTTCCTGGTTTTCCTTTCATTTAATTTATCATGTTTGTTAAAGAGATTTCATCCTTATAATTGACCCTAACGATCGATGCAATAAAAGTACAGGGTATAATTTTTTCAGATTTTAGTTCGGTTCGATTCTCGGGTGTGGGAGAAGAGAATTTTCGAAAATCTTTGAATGCAGTTTGCTTTCTATTCAAAAATAAAGGAATGTTTCCTTTGAGTAAAATTTTCTATCTGCAGTATTAAGAGTACTTTCCCTCCAGGTGGCATTACAAAATTCCACCCTGTATATCAAAACAGAAATCTTTTTCTAGATTACTTTTCAAAAGCTATCACAGTAATAAAAACAGTAAAGAGATATCAGATAGAAAAAAGATCAAAGGCTTCAGTCCGTTAACTCCGTCCAAAAATAAATAAAATCGAAAGTTAACATCCAAGAATAAGTCTAGATCAATCTCTTAATTTGTTCGAAGATTCCCCTGCCAATACACTAACAGAAAAGCCATCCTATCTAGAATAAATCTCAAACAAATCGAGGTCGCGAACCGACTTGAATAGCTTCAATCAATGAATACTACTAGAAACATTAATGTCAAAGTGCTCAGTACACTCGCATTTAGCGAAGAATCGGTGCCAAGTACTTTTTTCGTGACCCGGCTCTCTAATTGCTCGACAAAAAGATTTATGCACTCAATCGACAATTGTGTTCAGAATTTTGTTTCGAATGTCGCAGTATTTTTGTTGCTTAATTCAGAGATTCGGTCCTTCGAGCCGGATTTTTCGTCCTTCTCTCTTTATTTGCGTTGCTAACAATACTCCTAAATGATGCTTTGAATTTCGTTCGTCGTGGAATTTATACAATGTCTCTTGTTTTAGTGGACTGTGACGAAGATTTATGAGCGCTGCACATGATACATTTGTTTAGGGATTTGTCTGTTGGTGATTCAGTTAGGACAGAGTAAAAGCGGTGGTCACTCAAATGTAGGTCAACTTTTGCGAATGGAATATCTCCTAAATGTGTTGATTTTCATCATCACACACGTACTTAAACTCTCCCTTTATTAGACTTCAGGGTAAGCAGAAACCACAGAGCATCACCTGCTTCGAACCTTATGAAATTCTTTCACCTTAACATACTTCTGGACAAACAAACATGCCAACATCATCACGATTGAATAATTTATATCTAGTAACTTTCATAAAGCTTTTTTTTGCTTTTATCGTGGTAAAATCATCAAATGAGTCCTCCCACCCAGGGCAGAGCAGGAGGGACTGTCAGACTTGTACTGACTAAAATACACGGTGTCCTTCAATAGTCCTTTATTTCCGGGGTCACGGTAGCTCTTTAGTCGTGCGACCCCGGCAGACTTTGGCCCTCTAAGAGGACCCCGTCGTTGTAACTTTCATTAAGTTAACATAACATATTCATCAGTGTCCAAAACACAACCTCAAAATGTTCATATATATCTGAATAGGAGCGTCCACACAGAACGAGCAGCCTCGCGAGGCATTTTCTGCGCGAAGCAGTTCGGTTAGTGTGGCCGTGTCTCGGAAGAGGAAAGCGAGCGCGCTGCCTCGGGCGATCGACCGAGCGCCCGAGCCTTCCAGTGTCGGCTTTTGTTTTGCTCGCGTATATTGTTTCGTGCCTCGGTCGAGAAACAATTAGGCCCGGTATCCACCAAAGCGGAGAGGAGAAGGGATTTCTGATTGGTTATTCAAACACATCTCCTGTCCTCTCCGCTTTGGCGGATACCGGGCCTTACGCGTCCAAACAGAGCAAGCAGCTTCGCGAAACATTTGCCGCGCGAAGCAAATGCCTCGCGAGGCTGCTCGTTCTGTGTGGACGCACCTTTTCACGAACTTAGTTACCCATTCCCAATAGAACAGTCTAGCGAAACGGTGAAGCTACTAATTAAATAGGAAATGAGAAGCACGCGTGCAGACACAATGTGATTAAGTATATGGAACCGTCTGAGGAGAATTTTGTTGTGAACTTGGTCCTGGTCGGATTGAATAGTGTGGCTCGGAGGATTCATTGCCTGTGGTCTAGATGGGAACGGCGAGAGTTGCGGGGCTTTGTCTTACATGTTTTAAACAGAAACTGTTCTACTAATACAGAAGGTGTTTTGTATTGTTGTAATTACGTATGAGTTCGAAAGAAAACACTTGTTTGATTGTAGTTTTGTAGGTGCTTCAATTGATGCTTTTGTACACAATTTCTACTAACTTAATAAACATAAAAATACTGCTTCTGGTGACATAATTTCATTTGTCTAATTGTGACACGCCTAAATTCCTTGAAGGGTAAAGCAGAGGTGTACCTTGAGTATATGCACATTTCACTGGTTATAATGTATCGTACTAAATATATTAGGTTATTTGCATATTCAGCAATTGAAGATTTTAAGGTAGTGATGCATTGCGAACTGCTATTCCGTAGTTTAAAGCTAAGTAACGTTGTATCGTTACTTGAAAGGTACAACAGAAGGAACTTATTACATTTCACAAATTATATTGCAATAAATGTAATTGATTTAATTATAATTCATAAACAATAACGGTAACTTTAACATTTCTCATTACTTATGAATCTCTTTAGCTTTCTTAACAATAAATAATAATATTACGTCACTACAATTGTATACTCTTATACAGCAAATCTCTCTAAATAAAATATAGCAAAGCAAATCTTTTGTGTCCATGTTCAGTATGCGTGTATCGCGCACACTTTTATTCTTTTTCCCTTGCGGAATAAATAAATTACGTGCGAAGAAAAACAGAAAGTTATATGTGTTTGAACCTTCTAATGTTTTACAAGTAGATACTTGGTGAAGGCGTGGAAATTGAAATGTTCTCTCCGAAGGTAGGCGTGAATTTCAATTTTGATTTGTTCTGTAACATCGTATTATATAGACACTGTTTTAAGTTTTCTCGATTTAAAACTGAGTTTATACTGTCACTGGATTGATGGGACAAACCCACCATACTATTCCCAAACCACTGCAACACCTGAAAGCCAGAATCAACAGTGGCAACCACCAGAAAGGCTCCGAGACAATGAAACTCGACGTGTCCCGGAGAACGTATTTACCTGTCTTGTAATCAGATTGAATTAATCAGAAAAGAATAATGGAAGAGAAAGAAAAATACGTTTCCACTTCCCTCCATGTGAAGTAGGAGACAGAGCAAGGTCAATAGGTACAAAGGGACATTATAACTATGAGAAGCCCAGTTGCCTAGAACCACCGCAGGGCAAAAATTACTACTAATATGAATGGGTCCTAAATTGTGAGCTGTATTTGATTCTAATAGTAGGTATGGCAAAATCACTGGATGGATATTTTATGTCAACCAGCGATTATGGCGCTTGCGTCAGCGTATAAATATCGAGGACCTAAAATAATCAACAATCACCGAAGATATCCCGTGTTTTACTTAACACAGTTACAAATCAATACAGCTGTTTACAAATCCTACTTTTGTATACTACGGGTCATGGTGTATATGAAATAATCATATAAAAACTACATTATTATGAGAGTGTAGTGTCGGCTTATGTAGTCGTTTTGGTGTATGCCCGTTGTCCCCGTAGGCCATGTCCCCGTTAACGGGGACAAAGGGAATTTAATAAAATTATATTAAATTACTTCCCGTTGTCCCCATACGCTGTCCCCGTTAATTTCTTGTAATTTGTGCTTTTCAATTTATGCCCGTTGTCCCCGTTGAGTTAAAAAGTGAGAGTGCCTTCATACCTAGAGAGAATATTGTACCTATACAAATGAAATTGTACTAATGACTACAAATAAATAAAAAAAAAATCACAATATCTTAATAATAGCTACACATGTTATTGCGACACACGTTTTGCCTAAAATCCACGGTGATCCTTCAACAACCCTTTACGTTCTAGGGTCACGGTTACCTGATGAGACAGTCCTGCTACCCCGGCAGGCTTTGGCGCTCTAAGGGGGCCCCGTCAGATTGCAGCTCCATAAGGAGCGCGTGGAACACGACGACGCGCCATCGACCCGGGCTGGTCCATGATCGGACGTCGAGTCTCATGACAAGGAGGCAATCGCTTTCCATTCCGTCTCACCCGCAGCATGGCCTCGACCATTGCCGGTCGCGTGAGGTCGCCGCTTTATCAGTTGTGAAACCCAGGCGTTTTCTTCTCCCCAATCAGACATAGGAACTTTCCGAAACTTCCGTGTCTAGTGAGTATCTGTGTCAAGCATGACGCCGTGACGCCTCTCAAGTCACTCCTCAAAGAGCAGAGTGGTCTTTATAGCCGCGATCGCGACGTGCCCGAACTTCGGTTGCGACACGTCGTTCCCTCCCCACCCCTGAGATTGCGCCGGAGCTCTTCCCACTGCGCCACGACTTGTCGAAGTAGCGGGGATTCAAACTGGCGTTTCGCTTACACGCGCCACTTGTAGACGCGGCAAGGAGGTTGGCCTATTCACCGATCGTATTCCCAGATCATCGCTTCATCACGAGATCACGAGCATCTCTGTATGCACAGGGCCTACACAGGGACCCGTAGAGAGCCATAGACCGCACGACACCGCCGTACAGGCTCTTTGATTGGGCAGGAGCTGCTTGAAGGCGGCTGCCACCCGATTCAGCTTTAGAGCCAAACGAAGGAAATGTTCCTTGAAGTTCCACCGGCGGTCGAGGACGAGTCCCAGGTACTTCATCTACGACGCCGATGCGAATCCTCTCACTGTTACTTGGGACTCAGACCGTGTCGCGTTCAGACGGTCATGAAAACACATGGCATCTGTTTTGTGCAGCGCCACTTCAAGTCCCAACTGCCGGATTCTCCCAACGACTGTTGAAACACCTTGCGTCACCAGGTCGGCCGCCACCTGGTGCGATTCTCCTTGCGCCAGGACAAGCTTGTCGTCAGCGTACCACTACTACGCTGACGCCGTCGGGGAAGTTTAGTATTTTTTTAAATTATAATATAGTCTTCTATACATGAATTATAATATAGTAACGAAATATGTGCTGTATATGAAATGTGTTACATGTAATAATAATGTGTTAAAAATAAAAAATAAAAATTAAAGGGGACAACGCCACGTGAAATTTTAACTGCCCGTTGTCCCCATTGCCCATATGTACTTAACGGGGACAACGGCCCGTTAAAATTTCACGTGGCGTTGTCCCCGTTAACGGGGACAAAATCACGGGGACAACGGGCATACACCGTCGTTTTATTTAATTTCATAATACACCATAAACCATAAAAGAGATAGCATGGTTTCAGTTGTCAGAATGTAAAACCATATATTTTCCCACGTTTTTATACACTCACAATTCTTGTTTGTTTGTTTGTATGTTTGTTTGTTTGTTTGTCGTTCCGGTTGGACTTTTGCAACTCAATTTTGAGGCACTTCCCGATAAGCTAGCAAGCTGAAATTTTGCACACACTCTGAGTTCTGATGACAATACATGACTAGCTAAGAAACGTCATAACGAATCCAATATGGCGGCCTCCCCAAGATGGTGGACTGGCTGTTTGAAATCCATCCCCATGATATGGGTATCAAATGAAAGGGTTTGCTGTCAGGAATATGAAAAAATAGTCACGTGACTTAAATCCAATATGGCGGACGTCCAAGATGGCAGACAGCCTATTTGAAATGCCACCCTATGATGTGGATATCAAATGAAAGGGTTTGCTGTCAGGAGTACGAAAAAATAGTCATGTGACTTAAATCCAATATGGCGGATAGGCTTTGAGGCACTTCCCGATAAGTTAGCAGGCTGAAATTTTCAGGGTAGCTTCAAACCCGATGAACAAAGATAAAAATAATAAAATAATTAATAGATTTAAAAAAATCTAAAAACCCACGTTTTTAAATGTCCTAAAAATAAGAAAATAACCCTACGGGGCTGAGAGAGGGGCCACTCAAAACGTGGGGGCGTATCTTTACAAGTTACACCCACGATCTATACACGTCATGTAAATATATCCCATAAATAATACCTTAAATAATATACGCCCCCACGTTTTGAGTGGCCCCTCTCTCAGCCCCGTAGGGTTATTTTCTTATTTTTAGGACATTTAAAAACGTGGGTTTTTAGATTTTTTTAAATCTATTTTTTTAATGAAATATTATTATTCTGAAATACTTATAAGGGCTTTACATGTTGTTTCATTTTCGGGTAAGTAAATGTTTAGTTTATCATAAGGTAATTTCGATGATCGTTATTTAAAAACATCGTAAATAAATTATTTTGTCTTTTGTAAATCTTACGTAACAAACTTAACTTAGTATACTCATTATTGTATATTATTTCTCTGGAATTTTTTGCAAAGACATCACGTTCTTACTTTTAGTAACAAACTACAGAAAAAATACGTAATTTCAGCGAAACCAATGAAAAAACTCGCTCAACTGAAACTAAATCTACGACCTTACGTAATACCTTTTTACACGCCTGCCCAAAAAAAGGAGTGTCATGTTTTTAAAGTGTGAACCTGAAATCCGAGCGGCACAAAAATCTTACAACGCCTTGGCAACATAATTTATACTTAAAGTTGTTACAAATTAGGTCTAAATTCCTAAACCACTTCAAAAGCATTTTCTATTATAATAGCCTGAAGCGAAACATGTTTCAAAACACACATTTAATTAGAATTTCCGAAGGCATTCACCTCTAACATCAAAGGATTCCGCAAAAACTGTACTCTATGGTAACACGGGTTCGACCATGATTTCATTTATGAATGTTTTTATGGGGTTTTGGGGCCATAGAGCCTCCTGCAGACACACGCGATTAATCGCGCTGCGACAACGAGCCAAGCTAATTTCCACTCTAAAAATACTGCGAATGGACCGCGACATGTCGCCCCGCGCGATTATTCGCGTGTGTCTGCAGGAGGCTTTAATTGGTGATGGAAATTGCTTAATCAATTTTGCGGTTTTGTGTTTGTGACATTTGTTTTTACATTTGAGATAATGTTTAAACGATATAATTGTGTAAATTATTTACTATCAGATCGATTATGTACAATTTTGTTCTGTTTGTTGTTTTAATGAATGTTGGCCTGTTAGTTTCTCATTAAAAAAAAATCTTCAAGAAATGCAGGTATCGAAACATGTCTTCTCAGTGTGCTTAGTAAGACGAGACTTCCGCAGAATCGAACTGAATGGTGTGCAATTGGATGGGTTGATAATTTTGAACTACGAATGTTTCGTTATTATTACAATAGGCCTTGTGCCTAAGAATTTAGATTCCTTTTTCTTTGGTTTTTTTTTGTCGTGTTGCCTGTAAAGGGGCCACTTGTAATAAATGCTTTGATTTGAATGATTTTGATATAAGTTTTGTTTGAGATGATTTTAGATCAAGTTCTACAGTTTTTTCTTATCCTCGTTAGTGTAAGGGTGAATTTTTTGTGTGTGATGAAGGGGTAACGCAACCCTCTTTTTTACTTTAATAAAATATAATCTGCCCTGAGAAATGACTACAGGCTGATAAGCTAATTAGAATTTCGGCTCCATAGAGAAAGATCGGAAAGACAAGGCATTTCATTAGTCTGGCTCGTGTATTCTTGGTAATCCTCTTGTCCCCCCAAATCTTTCTCAGCCGCTCCACTGCCGACCTAAGCTTGGAGCACGAGTTTTCACTCTTTTACTTTACAGCGTATTTTCAGTATTTACAGCGTTTCTTGTATGAAAAACTGGAACAGCGCCTCTGATGTGCGAAGAAGGAACTAATTTTTTCCTTGAAAATTGTCAATTTGAAGTTGTCAAAGTTCCAGTTTACTTTACGTCTCAAATACTGAAAATTCGTGCTAAGGGTACTGGTGATGGCGCACCGTCGTTTTATCTCGTCGCCACATCCTCCAGTATCGGAGATAGTAGAGCCGAGGTAGACATAGCTGTGTACAACCTCGCAGTTAGCTATGTTCTGGACGTTAGCTGTACTTGGGTCATCCCGGCTTACTATCATCATTTTCGTCTTGTCTCGGTTGATAGCAAGTCCGAAATCGAGGCTGGTGGTTTCGAGACGAGTCAAAAGTTGTTCCATATCATCTTTAGACTGTGCGAGAAGGGTTGTGTCATCAGCATATCTAAGGTTTAATTATAATTGTAAATGTAATAAATATGTTGCCGTGCCCTAACCGGGCTTCATGTTGAAACTATACATTTCTGTAACACCTATGTACGTACACATGAATGCAATAAAGAATTTGAGTTTGAGTTTGGGTTATTTATCACGTGACCACCAACTGATATACCTTTATCCCATTCTTCCAACACAATGCGCATGACGTATTCTGTGTAGATGTTGAACAGTAACGGCGATAAGATACACCCCTGCCGTACCCCGGCCTCGGTAGCAGTTTAGCAGTTGCTTCAGGTATAAAAATGATGAGGTCGCGGGACCTGTCTCATCAGTGTCCGTGACTCTGTAACTTGGAGGATTCATTTCATGATTTTACCACGACAAAAAGGTATGAAAATGGTCTTTAATATTTTAGTAGATTTCACAATACCTTTCAAAAAGGCATCCAGCACTCCATTGTCACAAAAATGGTTCTGAGCTCCGAAATAATGCTTCAAAGCAATCGACAGTGGAGCCGGTGTAAAAGTGTGGAATGGCTTTAAATTGCTGTTAAATTGTTCTGGATTGTGAACCATATTTTCTATTCTTCCAGAGGTGTACGGTCCGAAGAAAAATAGTACGCAATCTATTTGCTTGAAACTTTATTATAAAAATAAAGTTTCACAATTTGTCGAAAATTTTAAAATCATAATGCAAAAACAACAAAAAAATTTGGATATGATATTTTTCATTTCACAGATTGCTTATAACCTAGCTCCAATGAAATTATGACCAATCTTTACACGGGCAATACCACCGCGAACATACAGCTATGCAGCCAGCATTCATCAAAATTGGTTGAATTTTTCAACCATAAAAAATCAGGCTTATTTTTGCTTACTATCAGGCGACAGATGGTGCGCAGAGGCGGTGAAAGCTTGGAGAAACTGATTGTGGTTGGGAACACCGAAGGCAAACGATCGCGCGGTCATTCACCAACTCGATGGACAGATCAGGTGAAGGAATCATCATCCTCCAAATTCTACTCGGTGGTAAAGGACGCGCGGGACAGAAACCGGTGGAGGCAGATCATCCGCTCCAGACGCAACTCCGAAACTGACCACAATCCTCAGACATGAGGGACCGACTACAGAGAGAGAGAGATCAGGCGAAAAAGTGGTCAAACGCGAACTTATCAATAAATAACAAAAACAGCAATAAGATGGACATAATGTAAATAAATAATTATCTACAGGGGGAAATCAGTATACATACTTATAATTTATTTGAGCAAATAATAACAATATGTATGTAAATTAACACGTATGGATCGTGGTGTTTGAAACTGATCATGTTACGAGGAACTAACTGTTTTGCTAATGAGGTTAGCTGCACTTAGTATTCAAAGCACTAAGCTGAACTTAATTTTCTAAGCATTTATTAGTTTCAATCATTGCTAGCTTGTGCTACTCCACATCTAGGATATGATCTCCCACCGTTTTATTAACGGACTTATGCCAAAGGTCCATTAATTTTTAAAAATCTATTCAAGAGCTATAACTCCACTTTAACATCTAATAGTATACAGGGTGGAATTTTGTAATGCCACCTGGAGGGAAAGTACTCTTAATACTGCAGATAGAAAATTAAACTCAAAGGAAACATTCCTTTATTTTTGAATAGAAAGCAAACTGAAAACAAAAAAATAATTTAAGATTTCCTGGTTTTCCTTTCATTTAATTTATCATGTTTGTTAGAGAGATTTCATCCTTATAATTGACCCTAACGATCGATGCAATAAAAGTACAGGGTATAATTTTTTATACACCCACGTTTCACCATTTTTTAAGCTCCATTAAATAGGGGGCGAGCCTACTGCCATCAGCTGGGTACCAACTTTCACTGCGTGGCAGCTTCTGAGGTATGTCTAAAGTAAAAATTTAATAACACGAACTGGTGAAATGTTGACGTATTTAGAATGGCAAATATAAGCACATGGCATAATAATATAGGTTCAGTTCGTTACGATTTATAAAAAAGTATAAAAATATAACAAACAAAATTACAAAAATTAAATATTTTGTTCAATTGTAAAATGAAGGTTTTGCAATACCCGTTGAACTTAAACGTAATCAGATGTAATGATTGGTCGAGAAATTAATATGACTCCGAAGTCTCATCGAGAACTTTTATAAGATTCGGTTTCTCAAATATTAGACAATACACTGTTGACCCAAATAGGGATATTGTTGAGGAGAAGTCTCGCATAAATTTATTGTCTCTCACATTTCATTCAAAAAATAAATGGTAATTTATTCGTATTTTGATTTAAAAGGAACGTATTTATAAGATTATGCGTAAAGATTCCGCGCATTTTCCCCTAACTTCCAAATGTTTGGTTCTTGACTAATGAAGGGTATACGTAACATGATAAACTTTTCAAGATCAAAACCCAAGGACCATGAAACGTAATTGAGGAAAATACTCCTTAGAATATTATTTGACGTACTGAATAGCATAACTCTCTTTTAATTGGAAGAAGCATTTCAGCATAAGCCCTTCAAAGGTAAATAACCATCTTCTCAAAAAAAATACCGTCTATCCACTACAGATTCGTTACGTTTCACGTCGAAATCATATTTTTCCGACAAGAAAAATCCTTTGAGATATCTTCAAAAAATAACAAGACACGTTCTTAAAGTCTTTTGATATGCAGCTGAACGTTTCAAACAATACGTACCTTTTTAAAACCATGTCGGGGTCTCACACATCCATTCAAATGCGATCATCTCGCACCAGACGTATCGTCACATCTAAAAAACAAAAAACACTTCCTAAACCTAAATTCACTTTAACTAACACGATCTAGAAACTACTTATTTTAAGTCACAGAACAAAATTTACAACAACAAGGAACTTTGTCTTTTCTTTTATAATATTGTTTTAAAACAAACACGGTGTCGGATTTTAGAATTACTCGTCGCGCCGTAAGACGTCCGCGCGTGGCCCCGGTCACGAGGCAACTGACAATATTACCAAATATGAACCTAATTTTCCCCAGATCTGTGCGTGTAGGTGCCGGTGGGAAACAGTTTGCGTGCAACCTTTTGTGTTAGTTCGCGAGTCTGATAAGAGATGGCGTTGAAATAAACTTTCGTGAATATTTATTAGGCTTGAAGTTTACAGGAATATTCTTTGCGATTATCGTGGTTTATCTTTGGATGCGGGCGGAGGACACTGTGATAGAGGTTGAGCTTTTGTTAACTGTCATAATATTCTATTGCCCCAATTGCTTTACCTACATAAAAGGTTTGCGATTATTATTTTACATAGTTTAATAAACACCCAATCAGTACGTTATATCATTATTGATATAACGTACTGATTATACTTTATGTGGATTTTGAATTCAAGCTATGAGATGAATTATAATTTATCAAAAATCTTTATGCACATAATTTCGCATAAAAAGGAATATCTAATTTATAATTTGTTTTAATTAATTTACCTACTCTTTCTTTGTTTAATTCCAACATTGTACAAGAATAAAAACGAAACAATACGAACTCAAAAATGTAAATCTTATGCTAAATAATCCCAGAAGATAGAAAAACGGATCCTTTATTTGATTTTTCCTGCTAAATAAGATTTAAATGTAACTCCGTGGCGGGCCTTAAAAATAAAATGAACGGTATAAACTAACATTACTGGATATTTTCACGAAATATTATATCCCTTTAAGGACCGCTGATATTATTGCTTTTTTATGGGTGGTGCAAAACATAAGCTGATCTGCGGATGATAGGACCATTTTAGTGTTTAGTAATGGTGTGAGGAACAATTCATAGGCTTTTGAGGAAAAGTGGTACCGTAAAACGTTCAAACGAGGATAGAAGATCCTGCTTCTGAGTGCGAATCTTCATTCATCTGGTACCATATATATTATACGCCAGTACTGAATGTATTCATTTGTTTGTTGTAATTATAATTAATTTCAATAGGTTCGTCCACACAGAGCGCGCAGCCTCGCGAGGCATTCTGCTGCTCTCTCTGTGTGGACGCGTCTATTGTTTTTCGACCGAGGCACGAAACAATATACGCGAGCAAAACAAAAGCCGACACTGGTTGGCTCGGGCACTCGGTCGCTCGACCGCGGAAGCGCTGTCACTTGCCTCGCCCGAGACACGTCCACACCAACCGAGCTGCTTCGCGCGGAAAATGCCTCACGAGGCTGCGCGCTCTGTGGGGACGCACATAATCAACACTAATCAAGATGAATTGACGGCCTGAAAGCAATAAACTATTTTAAATCCCACGCACAGTCAAAACCTACTTAAGTAACATTGGAAGATTTTGTGACAAAAACACGTCATTTTAAAATATTTTTTAATTGTCTCATAAAAGTCATATTACATAGGAAACTAAGCACTAACACCTAATCAAAACTAAAACAATTCCTTAGTAAATATCATCTTACGACACACGAGGGAAATTATGAAATGATTTATTCTTAGCCGAGACCGCACTGAGAGTTACGTCGTAGAGTGCTATTGTAGCACAGTTCACGTAGTACACTCAAAGTCGTAGCAATGATAGTTACGAGGCTACTACGGCGTAGCAACCGCGTAGAGGGTCTACGAGTGTGCTACGAAGATCTACATAGTGTCTGATGGTTGTTTACATTTTGTCGATATGAAGCGGTGTTGGAAATGTTGGTGTGTGGGAGATTTGTGTTTTCTTGATGCTAAGAGGAAAGAGGTGTTTGGTCTTGCTTTGGAGTACTCTAGTTTTTCAATTTTCAACATTTTGTAGAAATCATGTCGATTTTTTTTTTGAAAAACGATTTCATATTAAGTTAGTAATTTTAATAGTACTACTTACTTACTTCTTCTTCTTCTTTGCGTGTCTATGTACTCAAACTACATCCGACCAATACGTGGCTAGTGCACAGCTCTGTCATTTGCCTCGTTCAAATCCTGGAAGGTGCAGGTGGTTGGGCAGGATGGGCACGAAAGGAGGTGGGACATATCCTGTACAGAGGCTCCGCACTGGCATTGCGTTTGGGATGAGTTTAGTATACCCCATTTGACCAGATTATTTTTACAGCGACCAACCTGGGCTCGCAATCGATTGAGCGATTTCCAGATCGGCCACTGCAATTCAGAACCAGGAGGGAGGTGCTCTGCTGGATTAAGGAAGTTAGGAGGGGTGGGGTTACTTACTCTCCACAGTTCGCATCTCTCATCTGAGGCATCGTTTTCTGAGGAAGTCGAAAGTCTCGTATTATCCTTTGCTTTTGCCATAACGCCCGCCCTGTTTATGATCACATGCTAAGTAATTTATATGGAGGGTGCGGCGATGGGACGCGATGTGCTGGCTTGAGGCCGACAAATTCAAACAAACAAAGTCGCGGGTGGAAACTAGTGTTTATAAATAAAGAGCTAATAGATGACATTTTTTTTTAATGTTTTCCCATACTAGGAATTTCTCTTATTTCGTGGGTGCGTTTACAAATATCGAAACTCACATACACAAAACACCCAGACCCGTAACAACTACTTGCAGATTATACAAATATTTGTTCCGTGCGGGGATCGAACCCACGATATGCTGCGCAGCAGTCGATCGATCAAACTATTCGTTCTTTTATATGTTTTTTCAGCAGTCATCCGTCAATTTTTCTCTACCCGTGACTAACGAATTACCTTGACCCCGACACGTAAAGGGCTATTGAAAGACACTGTGGATTTTAGTCAATACGAGTCTGACAGTCCCTCCCGCTCTGCCCTGGGTAGGAGGATTCATTAATTGATGATTTTACCACGCTAAAAAAAACACTGTTTATACAAGGTGTTAAAAATCAACTGCAAGAATTTCGTTTGCGTACTCGGCATCAAAAACCAAGTACATACCAAAAAAAAGAAAAAAAATTTTCGAGCATCTTTTTCAAAAAAAAATTGTTTTTGGTCATGTTTATGAATTTGATTGTTCTTTGAGGTCGTCCACCCGTGTGTAGCGTTCACAGCTGATTCCAACTTTCCCATCACATTTTGCAGACTTTGGACTGGCAAATTATCGAAATACTTACAAATAACTTATTTTATTGGCCATATTAATAGGCCAATAGAAAAATGCTTGAAATAAAATTAATAATTTTGAAAAAAAATTTTTTTTTTAAATGCTCGAAAAAAAATTTTTTTTTGGAATGTACTTGGTTATTGATACCGAGTACGCACACGAAATTCCTGCAGTTGATTTTTTAACACCCTATATATTTAAAATAAGAGGTGTGATATTATAATCAGATTAACCCCTAAACGCTAAAGTCTTATAAACCGCAACCTAACATTAGAATTCCGTAAGAGTGGGATATTTTTTGCGCTATGGACACGATTTAGTATCGTTTTTATTTGTTTACAAGAAATATATACGGGTTCCGCCGCATTAAATATCCACGTTCCCTTTTATTTCTTACTTTTCCCTTTTTTTCTAAGGTTTTTTGGTTACCTTAATATTTTGAGGGTGTTTGGTTCTTGCAAAAGGTGCTTGAATCATACGGTTTTATTATTTAGCTGTGAAGTAATGTGTGCAAATGTGATTTATTGTTTTTTGATACGAACCTACATTCTGGATAGTAAAGTTTGTTTTTATAACAATAATTGACTGGTGTTTTTTAGGATTTTGAGCATTGTAATCTATACATAATATAACCTTTTCCCAATCATGTTTCCCAGTCATTAAACTCAAATCAAACCTGGTTTGAGTTTTATCGACAATTCAAATCAGTTTAATCAATCAAATTACAATCAGTAGGTCTCACTAATTGATATTTATCTGTCTTAGGCTGCCAGTCCAAAGGAGCGGAGCGATCTTGTGGAGCGGAGAAATATTAACCAATATGATTGTACTAAATCGCCGCTGCCCTGCTGGATAGGATAAGAAGCCTGTATAATCTTATTTATAGATATACTTTTTCCATGAGTCGTCCATTTCCAAACATCAGAAGCCTTATCACAAGATTTCTGTATTTTATTTACAGCGTACTTGAAGTATTTACTGCGTTTATTGTATGGGAAAATGAAACAATGTATCTAGTCTTCGAATGAGGAATTAACTTTTTTCTGCGAATTAGTGTTAAAGTTCCAGTTTACATCATAAAAACGGGATATGTCATGGGCCTCTGGTCATACAAAATTCTAGAAATCAATATTTTGGGTTAGTGTGGGATACGAAATTGTTTAAATGAAATGACAGGATTCAATTTTTAACCGACTTCAAAAAGGAGGAGGTTCTCAATTCGGTCGGTATGTTTTTTTTTTTTTTTTTTATGTATGTACACCGATTACTCCGAGGTTTCTGGTCCGATTAGTGTAATTCTTTTTTCGTTCGATGCAGTATACTTTCCCATTGGTCCCATAAAAAATTTCATCCAATTTGGTTCAGTACTTTTTATTTTGTGAGCATTTTTATTGATGGATGATGTGATGATCTTTACTTTTTTGAGTGTTTGTTACGCGATTACTCCGCTAATTGTAGACCGATTTTCAAAATTCTTTTTTTGTTGTACGAGGAATAGTTCACTTTAGGGAACACTGCAAGTTTCATCAAAATCGGTTCAGCAGTTTTTGATAGGGAATTTTATTAGCTTATTGTGTACATGAGCGATGTTAATACCGGTGCTAAGGATTACCAAATTCTAGTGCACATGTAAGAAATGATGTATTTGACAAGAATTTTGGGTTGAATATTTAAACTAAAAAGAGTAAAATAAAAAACTTTTTTCAAAAAAAATTTAACCGCCTTCAAAAACAACCACAAAAAAAGTTTTTAAAAAAAATCTAACCGACTTCTAAAAAAACAACCACGAAAAAGGGTAAAATAACCTACCAAAAAACTTTTCTTTCGGAAGTCGGTGGCTTTGCTTTTATATTTCATTGACTTTTTTGCCACCGACTTCCGAAAGAAAAGTTTTTTGGTAGGTTATTTTACCCTTTTTCGTGGTTGTTTTTTTAGAAGTCGGTTAGATTTTTTTTAAAAACTTTTTTATTTTACCCTTTTCAGTTTAAACATTTAACCCAAATTCTTGTCAAATACATAATTTTCTTATATATGCACTAGAATTTTACTATCCGTAGCACCGGTTATAACATCGCTCATGTCCCCAATAAGCAAGAACACCTAAATATATAATTTTTTTTTATGGGACCAAATGGCAGGTATACTGCATCGAACAATAACCCATATGGGTGCAAAGTTCTCATCAGTATAAATGAATTAAGTCCAAATACAAGATACCTGCTATAAACCGTTGAGGAGTTCCCTGAACTGTTCTTCGTCTTCATCATCAGAACCCTCATGACAGTTATAAACCATCTAGGTGTAAAGTTCTCATCAATATAAATGAATTAAGTCCAAACACAAGGTAGCTACTGTAAACCGTTGAGGAATTCCCTGAACTGTCCTTCGTCTTCGTCATCAGACCCCTAATAACAGTTACAACTCATCTAGGTGTAAAGTTCTTATCAATACAAATTAATCAAGCTCAAACACAAGGTAGCTGCTGTGAATCGTTGAGGAGTTCCCTCGACTGTCTCTCGGCTCCATCATCAGATATACTCCAGACCTTTATTAAATTGTAGTGCTTTGAAATACTTAATGATAAAAATAATTTACTAAGTCAGTCGATGCCTACTCCTTACTGTTAAGGAGTTGTACCTTCCATCATCAGCTCAGCTACATGAGATGATGGTTACCATACGCAAGTCCTTAAATTACTTCATAATATTTGCGAAAAACGGTGCGTCGGCCTATAAAATTTGAGGGTTTCCCTCGATTTCTCCAGGATCCAATCATCAGATATTGAAATGGTGACAATGGGACCACACGGGAAGCACCAGCTTTCAAACAATAAAAGAATCATGGAAATCGGTTCACCCAGTCGCAAGTTATGAGGTAACAAACATAAAAAAAAAAAAAAAAAAAAAAAAAAAATACAGTCGAATTGATAACCTCCTCCTTTTTTGAAGTCGGTTAAAAAGGGTAAAATAACCTACAAAATAACTTTTCTTTCGGAAGTCGGTGGCATAAAAGACAACGAAATAAAAAAACAAAGCCACCGACTTTCGAAAGAAAAGTTATTTTGTAGGTTATTTTACCCTTTTTTGTGGTTGTTTTTGAAGGCGGTTAAATTTTTTTTGAAAAAAGATTTTTATATCAATTAATTTTATTTATTTGCTGTCGCTTTCTCAGAAACGTACTTCCATTAAATGTTGATGAATAAAAACCCCACATGTGCAACAGAAGAAGTAAGTGTTCAATAATTTTATATTCTTCTTCTTCGTTATGGAAACCAATTTATCTCAACAAGTAAAGAATGTTCGATTTCCACGATTTTGTTTTGTTTTATTATTTTTCCGAAGAATCCCCTTTTTGTGTACGTTTATTGAACATTTAATTTATTCGTAAGCTATAATGCTCTTTTAATATTTCAGTTTTCAAAATCCTTTGTGAATAAAGCCAGAGAGATTGAACGTGCATTTGTGCGTTGTTGTCATGAGTTGAGTACTGAATTAATATGCTTATATTATTCAGTGAATTTTATTCTAATTGTTATTTTTCCAGTTTAAAAATAATCATCATAATGAGTTTAATTAAATGTTCTGAATGTTTTCCTCTCCAATATGTAGCTTTTTTACTGTTTTGTGGTAACTTTTAAAATGTTTTACAATAAAATGTACCTGTGTTTTAATTTCATCTTGCAATTTCTAATTTTTACGACTTGTATTTTAATATTCAAATGATGGTGATGACGATGCATGTCGTGATGCGTTTGCGTTATATAGTTAAATATAGTTAAAAAAAATTAGTGACTCTAATATGTATTCATAAATCACGGTTATTGACTTTACATATTTTGTTCAATCTCTTTCAGCAGTATGTCATACCCAGTAAATAAAGTTCAATTTCGTCTGAACTCTTTCTAAATCCATTTAATTAATTTCAGCACCAACAAACTCAGAGGTAAACAAGATACATCCAATGCACTAAGATCTGCCCAATAATCTGAAGCTCGCCAAGTTTCAGCGACGTAAATCAAAGTTCAACAATAAGATAGAAAGTCTTCCTTTGGGACAAAGCCTCCTAGACCGGGATCCTGAACAAAACCTTATGTTTTGGTGTAAATTAGAGGAGGAGGCGGATTTTTTTATTATTTGTTTAAAGAAATTTCTATACGAGTATTAAAGTGAAACTTAACAAAATCAAAAAAGTCAAAAGTCATTTATTCAAATTAGGCTGATTTATCAGCACTTTTTGAGGGTCAATTTTTTACATAAGACAGTCCCCCAAAGCGCCCCCCCTTCGACACTTCCTAGTGTTTTGGCTGGGAAGAAGAAGTGGCGGAACAAACTCCCCAGCAACACATCTGTCTGTACGGTTAGAAGAACCAAGATTTTATACAATTTAATAACACGATCAAAGGTCTAACAAAATAACTTATAAACTGACCTTTGCCCGCAGCGGCGAGAAAAAGTTGGAAGAAAAGTCCTCGAGTAGCGACCACGGACCGGAAGATGCAACGTAGGCAGGCCTCCCACTAGGTGGACCGACGACATCGTGAGAGTCGCGAGCAACGGATGGATGCAAGTGGCGAATTGTTGTCCAGCGTGGCGTCCTAAGGCGGAGGCCTACCGGCTCATGATGATGATGAATCAATTTTGATCGCACATTTGTGGCGCTTTCTATTTATCATATGAACTTTATTATTGTTGTTGTTTCGGAAACATTATCCGTCGTACCACAAAAACTTTTAAACGTCTGTTGAACACTTGTCTAAAAAAATGTCAATTTATGTCGCTAAAATAAGGTCCGTTTTGCAGACACTTTTTTTAGACAAGTGTTCAACAGATGTTTAAGTTTTTGTAGTAAGGCTGTTGATCTTTTGAGGAATGAAAGATTTTTCTTTTTAGCACTTAACAACGGATAATTGAGCAAAATTTCAAGATGTTCGGTTAGGTACCGAACATCTTGAAACTAAAAAAACTGACTAGTTATGTAGTTAGGATTAAAAATCAAGAATTGAGCTAACAGCTGTGCTTTAGAACAATAACTTTAACAATTATGTTTTTCTTAATTTCTGTAGTTTGACAATGAAACCAACGTAATTTAACTATAGAAATTTATTTATCGTAAATTTTTACGAGTTTTTGTAGTAAGGCTGTTGATCTTTTGAGGAATGAAAGATTTTTCTTTTTAGCACTTAACAACGGATAATTGAGCAAAATTTCAAGATGTTCGGTTAGGTACCGAACATCTTGAAACTAAAAAAACTGACTAGTTATGTAGTTAGGATTAAAAATCAAGAATTGAGCTAACAGCTGTGCTTTAGAACAATAACTTTAACAATTATGTTTTTCTTAATTTCTGTAGTTTGACAATGAAACCAACGTAATTTAACTATAGAAATTTATTTATCGTAAATTTTTACGATTGTTCTAAAATAAACAATATCATAAGTATGAAACCTTTACACAAAACAGAGGTCAAAGAACTCTAACCCGCCATCTTTCACAACTTGCACCACCACCAGAACTATTTTAAGTTTTGCGCTTACCATATTTACGAAAACTCCTTACCTCCATACAAATAAGGTCTCTTATAACTGCGTCTACTAACTTTGAGCCCTAAAATATTGTCCTGACAAAGGTGTTAGTGTGAACAGATGGGATGACTTTAAGAAGGAAATATGTCTGTTGAAATAAAAGTGACAGCCTAACATATTTTCATGAAGGAATTTCAAGAGTTTTAAAATATTTCAACGGAGCCTACATTCCGTTGTTTAAAGCTGAGTGTTAGTTGGGAACATGTGAAGTGTTTGACTTGGGATTTTATTTGAATCTGGCAACCCCAGCTTCGGCTAAGAGACGGTGAATTTCTGACGTATTGGTTTTGCATTTCCCAGTAAAACGTTCATCCAAATTTTCATATTTTTAATTTTGTAACATTAAAAATTATGTAAACACATAATAAATTATATTGCTTTTTATGAAATATTATGGCAACTTTTATCGAAATAAAAAGAAAAATGTAACACCACATTCTGAAAACCAAATCGATTCATTTTCGTAAAAAAATTATCTGTCCATTTCACTTGTAATAAAAAACAAATAACACTGCAAAAAATCACAATGTTTCAACTCAAATACCTGTCTACAACGCCACGTAAAAACCGATAAAATATTACTAATTATTACAACTTCTGTGAAATCGTTACCCAAATAAATTGGAAAACGAATTGTTTTATCGTAAAACGCGAATCCGAGAGATATACGATCCAATGTCTGCAGTCAATGGGTAATTACAGGCGAATCTCATCCGATTTTTATGGGTGACCACTTTTTTGGCACCCCAGTTTATTGTTGAAGTTATTGCGAAGCTTTTAATACGTGATATCGAGATTGAGAGTGATGAGTACGTCAGCTAGATAACAAGTCAGTGCAATAAAATTAGGACAACTAGTTTTTGGTGTACTTTTATTTGGTTCAGCAAGTGCAATGCTTATTGATAATGTTATGTTTGAGAATAGTTTATTAATTCTTTGATGTGAGGTTTCTAATACTGATAGAAAAAATGCGAGCAGGGTTTGAACCTGCGACATTTTGATTCAGATTAATATGCAATAATATCTTATTTTACAAATCTGTTCTATTCTGGTCTGTTCAAATGCTACGAGTAACCACAACATACACAACATTTATTTTTACTCATACACTACCACATCTAGAAGTTTTCGTTCTACACGACATAGCAATGTCTTTTACTGAAATTTAGACAGATCTATACATAATAATAAATCTGTAGAAGGGTCAATTCTGTACATTGAAAATATTGAAAAAATAAATAGCAGGGGGTGTTGCTGGATCGATACCAAACCCAAATATGTGATTAAAAAAATTTTTGTCTGTCTGTCTGTCTGTCTGTATGTGCAGGCATCACGTGAAAACTAACGGTTCGATTTCGATGAAACTTGGTATAATTATACCTTATTATTCTGGGCATAAAATAGGATACTTTTTATCCTGGAAAAATACGTAGAAAAAAAAAATCTTATTTTTCAGTTTTATTCATAGACGTTGTTCTGTAGAACCGCGAACACACGTTGCATTACTCGCAGTGGATTCAGCGCCGTAACCTGTAGCGCCGAAAGTCGGATTTAGCTTGAACCGTTTTTGCGGCACACGCGGGCCACGCCTCCCCGACTCCTATATAAGGAGCCGCGTTCCGCGCCGCGCGATGCATGTAAATTCTGAATTTTGATGCGAGCGGACGTGTCCAGTGTGGCGAGCGGTCGTCCGTGGAATTAATATTGTATGCGTGTAATTTTAAACCGTGCTTTTCAGATCAGTTATTTGTAAATACAAGGTCGGAATTACTATGAAATAATAACTTTTTAACAAAAAAAATCAAACCGACGAAAGATTGAACTGAAAAGCTAAAAATAAATTTTGAGGCGGTGCCAAACAAACTAATTAATAAACTATTTAATAAACTATTTAATAAATTAATTATTTGAAGCGAATCATAATTTTATTGTAGCTAGGTTGCTTTTCGTTGATTGTTTCTTTGGCGCCGCCTCAAAATTTATTTTTAGCTTTTCAGTTCAATCTTTCGTCGGTTTGATTTTTTTGTTAAAAAGTTATTATTTTTAGCTTTTTAGTTGTATACCATGATTAGAGTGTTTAACACATGGAAAAACCCGTCTTCACTTTTGTCATTGTCAACGTAACCGTCACAGTAATTAGTATTAACTGTTGAGGACCTGTAACTTGCAACTAAAAACTCCACTCTCAGACTGTCAACGACTGTCAAATCCCAACTATGTTTAAAGTTCTTATCATGATAAATGAAATGAGCCCAAATACGATATAGTTGCTGTTAACTGTTGAGGATCTCTTGCTACTGCCTTCTGTCCTCATCATCAGACCCTCGATGACAATTATACTCCAGCTAGGTCTAAAATTTTCATCAAGACTAATGAAATGAGCCCAAACACGATATTGGTGCTGTTAACTGTCGAGGACCTCTTGCCCCTGCTTTCCGTCACCATCCTCAGACCCTCGATGACAATGATACCTCAGCTGGGTCTAAAGTTCTCATCAAGCTGAGTGAAATGAGTCCAAACACGATATAGCTGTTGTTAACTGTTGAGGAACTCTTGGGACTGACTTCACAACATAACAGGGATCTGGAGTTGATCTGATGATGGTGACACCATCATGTTATCTTCTCCACATCTCTGCTATATAGTAATGTCCTCAGAACTACATATGTTAACTTTATTTCAAACGAATCGGTTCACAACTGAAAATTCTGTAGGAAAGTTGACAATCAATTCCTTTTTTCTACCCTTAGAGGCCGATTTTAGTTTTGAAATTAAAATGGGACCAACTTTGAGATATACTCTTTCCAACAAAAAAAGAATTTTTGAAATCGGACCACGCTGGGAAAAGTTATGCGTGGTCATACATAAAAAAAAAAAAAAATATATACATGTCGAATTGAGAACCTCCTCCTTTTTTTTTCGTCGGTTAAAAAATATTTACTACAGAACGCGAGCTCAACAGCAGTAGCTCAATAGAGGGATCTCCTTAATTATTATAGGCTTAGCCGTATTTGGGTCCAATAGATATTTATAAGATGTCATTGTCAGAGTTACTCAAAATGGAGAAATAAACCATCCACGCGAAGACCGACATCCGCGCGGATGGAGTCGCGGGCGGAAGCTAGTTATTAAATAAACTAGGAACTTATTACCGATTAATGACATCAAGGGAATCCCTAACTCATCAGTTTTCGATATAAACTTAGCTTTGCACTTGAAAATTCACTGAAAAAAAAAGCAAAAAAGCCTTAGCTAAAAGTTCTTTCAAACAAAATTGATCCATTAAAGTTGAAGTGCGAAACGGGAACGTGTGAGCAAAATGAGGGACACATCTTAATGCAAAAAACCCCAATTAGCGCTTTCACTATACAAAATTTCTGTTAAACTAAAACTCACCTTATTACAAAAACGCCAAAGTTTAATATTAAAATGTATTTTTCGACGTCAGCTTAGTGATACGTGCAGCCTGAATAACACAGTAGAATTTGGACTTTGTGCAAGTGAAAATACAGTTCGTTTTTCAGTGGTGTCTTTCAGGAGCGGATAAACATTATGGAAGTGGGGGTAAGAGGCTGCAAGACCAAACGCTAAGCTCGTGTTGGTTTGAATTACAGAAGGAACATATCCAGTGTTGTGTTCGTTCCATATTTCCCAACAGTTCGGATATACGCCATATTTGATTTGTGACGTCATAAAGCGACTTCGCCTTTGACAGTGATGTACTTTTAAAGGGCGAACGTGACGTGAAATGCGCCATTTTGTTTTTATGTGATTCTTTGTTTGTGTGTTTGGTTTCGCATGAAAACTTTGCAATGAAGGTTTTATTTTTGGACACTTTGTAGGCATGAATGAATTCCATAGACATTAGTGTCGATGTAGTATGTATTTTATTTTAGTTTTAATAAAGTGGTATGAAATAATTATAACGAGGCACTTTTTCGAAGAAATATTTCAGCATTATTATTTTCTGCTGCCAACCTTATTTCGATTTGAAGAATTTACTTAGTAAATGTGATACCGTAATTATAATAATAATAATATTCCAATCGAAAATGGACTTCACTTATAAAAAGTTAACCATCATAGATAAAAAAAAAACTTCAGAAATTCAAAAACTCCTCTCTGTTTTCGTCAGTTAAAAGAAGAGTTTACTTTTGCTCTCATCTTTCCAAACGCGTTTGATAAAGCCGATCTATTATTTAGCAGTAGCAATTTTAGCTAATATTTTATTTTACAGAAACAAAACACGAACTTCTAGAACCCATAAATACAAACAGTGCTAAACATTTGGCAGCTAGCAATAAGATCGGTATCAGACTGTCAGAGAAGCCTAGCTGGCACTTTAAGTGCCGACGTGACTGCCATCCGATGCTATACGAATATACCTAGCTTTGTAAGATAGTGTACGAAATGGAGTTGTCGATATCGATAAAAAGGACGTTTGGTGCATCCCTACTTACTGTTACATGAGAAAATAAGAAGTAATATGGTTCTTCATTGAAAGAATAAAACGTTTTATCCAACCATGTGCAGTGTCTGTGGTGGTGGTCAGCCCCAATTTACGAGTTGTAGGTCGTGGGCTCCAACCCAGGCAGGTGCATTCTTTGTATAATTTATTTCATCACCACTGCTCTCAAAACGGTTAAGGAAAACATTATGAGGAAACCAGTATCTCCCACGATGTTGATTATGGCCCACTTCTTCTCATAGAGAGATCTGCGTCCCAGCAGTGCGAACATTATAGGCTGGTGATGGTGATGAAAAGAATGAATTAACCTTGTTCATCATATTTAAGATCGTAGCTGTAAAGCCTGAAGGGTTAGGCTGAGATGCAACGCATAGTACACCCACATGTCGCCAGTTACATTAAGCTGTATGTAATAGAGGCGAGCGTATTGTCAGAATCCGGGCAAAAATTCAAACTCCGTGGCTACTCCCGAAAAATTTAAGTAAAAAACCCAGCAACATTTTGTCCAACACGGAAATCGAACCCGGGACTTCATGCAAAGCAGTATCACTCGCGACCACTAGAGCAATGACGCAATAAAATCTTGTGAAAATTGCTATTTAATTTTATAAAAATTGCCATTAATTTAATTTTATTCAAATTGCCATTTAATTTTGTTAAATTGCCGTTTTTTATTAAAATTTCCATTTAATTTTATTAAAGTGCCATTTAATTTTGTTAAAAATACCATTTAATTTTATTAAAGTTTCCATTTAATTTTATTCAAACTGCCATTTAATTTTATAAAAAATGCCATTTAATTTTGTTAAAATTGCCATTTAATTTTATTAAAATTGAAAATTTATTTTATAAAAATTTGTGTTTAGACAATAGACTAGAGTTTTATTTTTTATTTACAAGTAACCTCAGACTCGACGAGGTTTTGGAGTGGAAAAGCATTTTGACTACAGCATTCAAACATTCTCAATAGAATAAACCCCCGATTGCCCGTGAATTACACAATTAAAATAGTTGAGACCGGTCAAAGGCCCTCTTCGGTAAAAATCATAAATATAAAACGAAGCTTTAACGGCTCCGGAGCGAATTAAACTTGTAATTACTGTGATTGCTTTGCGGCACATTCGATGTTTTAAAACGAAGTGTTCTGGAGTAGATGTGGTAATATACTATTTCTGAATGGATCTTGATATTATTGTATGGCCTATAAGTAGTTGTTCCGGGTCTGTCTATTTGTGTACCTATGTGATTTTAAATGTTTGTAAGCGGACCACGACCACGTGATGAGTATGAATGTTGATGGATGGAGAGGACGAGGAAGGCCAAAGAAAAGATGGATGGATTGTCTAAGGAATGATATGAAAGAAAAAGGAGTAAATGATACTGTGACGTCTGAAAGGGGAGAATGGAAGAAGAAAACGTGTTGCGCCGACCCCAAATAGAATGGGATAAGGGCAGGAAGAAGAAGAAGCGGACCACGATTCAAGAGAAATTATTTTATGCACCAAAAAATTACAAAACAAAACATTGTATAGCGTAGAAAAGATTAAACATTTGATGAAGTATGAAGTTCTATAGTATAATTTTTTCATTGAATATTAATTGCATAAACACAAATACAGTATAATTATGGGGAATAGTATCCCCCTGAGCAACTAAACGTTTACACAACCTCTATGCATGTGGCTGCGCCTGATCTGCACGCGTAGCATGACCAATTCTATCTCTATTCTACCAAGAATAGACAAGGTTAATTCATCGTTATTTCTTTACAAATCGACTGTGTTTCTGGACAAGTATGACACGATTCATACACCATTTATAAAGAATACAAACATTTCCTTTCTATATTTTAAACATTGCCTTGCTTAAAACGGGAAAAATGTTTCTACATTCTGTCATTTTGTCTATTCTACGGTCGACGAAACCCGTTTCTACATCGCTATGCTACGCGTGCAGCAAACATTGCATTTACCGTCCTTTTTGATGACAGTCTCGGTGATTATCGCGAGCCCACAGTTTATTTTTCGGGTAATCTTTGCACTGCATTTAGATTTTTTCCTGTATGTTTGATACGTTGGAAAACATTTAAACTTGAAAGCAGGAACAACCATACCCGGAATATTTTTTTGCAAGCTATACAAGTATTGTAGTGCAGACAACAAACCCAGTGCAAGAGTCCCATTGTTTGTTACTCTTTTAAACAAAATCTAACGAACTGATTGGATTTTTTTATGCACAGATTCTTTATAACGTGAATTAAAACATTAAATACATTATTTATCCACGGGATTATGCCGCTGTCAAGAGCTAGTTTTAAGATTAACATTGTTTGTAACACTGTTAAAACTTAACTCTTCCATCCAATAAAGTATATTCAAACTACAAACATAACTTCCAAAAATGATCCGAAATTGTGCACCCACCTTGTAACTATCAAATTCTGACGTGGATTGAATCATACGATTCCACATATCTGTGTCAGCATAATTTGCTTGCCGTACCTAATTAGTAGGATTTAGCTTTGTTGAATATTCGTTTCCGAATTCGGATCTCCGGAAATTTTCCGTGTTCTGCGTTCGGTAGTTTGATTTGTGGTGGAATATGCCAGTTCTAGGCTTCGTTGACTGTATCTAGGTAGTTGAATATGGGTTGCTGAACATATGGTACAGACGATGATTTTTGATTTCCTATCTGACGTCAAACTATGCCAGTTTTTTTATTTATGCAAGAAACTGAAAGCCATTTAGCGACAAACTGAAAGTGATGTGCTGATCAAAAGTGTTTTCATCTTTTTCATAATATCACCTTTGTGATAAGGTTGGATACAAGTAGTTTTTTCGGGTTCTGGTGTTTGTATGTGAATTTGTAAAAGTATTTATGTAGTACGCCGTTGGCTAGTTACTTATTTCTATAATAGTAAGCAAGAGCTGTCAACTTCCAAATATATCAAATCCCCAAAATACATAATAACCATCGCTAATTGTTCAAAAATTAAGATACAGTACCTTCTCCATGCTTTCCCACTTCCCCGCCTCACCAAGCAGCCTGAGGCGTTGCTCCCCGAAGAAGTATAAAACGGGCGTGTCAAAGATAAATTGGGTTTCGGGATTTACAGAGCTTGACCGTGACGTAATTTAGATTAGCTTGCCGAGTTAAATAGCAACTTGAAATATCGACTCGAAGCAACTCCGCATTGGACAAACAACTTGGCTTTGGAACATTTCCTTCACAAACTTGGTGCATTTCTAGGTTTTTAAAGGGAATTTGTTTTGTTAAGAGCCGAATGGATCGTTGGCTGTTTATCTTGGACCGGTTTGCTGAGTAAATAGGATCTCGTTGTCACTGTAGTTCGTTTAAAAGTTTCCGATTTATGGGTTGATAGCAGTGGATGCTGTGAGGATGGATGTGAGATATTTGTCTTTCTTTTCTACAGAAGTCTTGATGAAGAAGATTTTGCCAAAGGTACTATGCTATGTAAATCGTTGTGAGCATATCGTACTATTCTTAAAACATGATTTTGGTTGCTGAAGTTTCTTTTACCACTTACACCAGAATTTAATCGGTCGCCGTATCATGGCTTTTTTTCCATACATCTAAACAAACAGGCAATTTCTCCATATAAAATAATGCGTCCAGTTAAAATTGAAACGGACTTATTTGGGCAGATGATGCTTCACTGGACTGTGCACATACCAAGTATGTACTGCTACGATTGGTGTATTTCAGGAACAAAATATAAATAAACTACCTTTAAAAAAATACCACAACACACCACAACCGCAAAAAAAAGCAAACCGCCCAGCTTTTAGCAACATAAATAAAACATCATACAAAGCCTAAAAGGAAACACATCAACCTATTGACATAAATCCGAAGTATCCCATACAACAGCAATTATAACCGATCTATCACAAAGTATCGTACGTAAGGGCTCTCTTCGGCGAATCATTGTTCACTCATGCTCTCAAAAGGGTCGAGGGTCTGGACATTTTGGGCCTTGTTCTTTGTTACTAGTACGTACGTTGAAATCCCTTTCCGATTCCACTTTAATGAAAGGTGCCTGTAACTATGACGTTGACTTTTTTGAGGCCGTGGACGTGAGTGAAGAGAAGTGTGCTTAATGATACGGTTTTTTAATTATTTTAATTTATGAATCGTATTTAATTATTATAGTATGAATTTTTAATTTATAAAGTAATAATTATGTTAAAGATCCTAGACTTTTATAATGCATGTATAGACGCCAGCCAGTCAACCTACCCTAATCTGACAAATTTTACCAATTGAACAAATTACCTTCCATTATTGTGATATGGTTGAAAATCTATTTTAAAAAATTGTCAATTTGAGGTAGGTTGATGTGTAGGCGTCTGTACAAGGCATAGTTTAACTTTTGAGTATTGTCAAAATTTTTAACTATACTTTACAATTATTTTTGGCAAAAAACTGTTAATCATTGCAGTGAGCGTGACTCTAAGGTCCTTTTTAGCGAGGTAAAGTCATCAAATGAGTCCTCCCGTCCATGGCGAGACGGGACGGATTGTCAGACTTGTACGGACTAAAACCAACGGTGGTCCTTCAATAGCTCTTCACGTTCCAGGGTCGCAGTTACTTGAAGAGACAGTCGAGCGACCCCGACAGGCTATTGCCCTGTATGAGTGGCCCCGTCAGTAGACTCCAAGGTCCTTGTTCTTTGACAATCGCAATACTTTTCCAGCCTATTAAAATTTTCAACGACTTTCAACATAATGTAATTGAAAAGTAACCACCATTTTAGTCAGTCGAATACATTTCTGGAAAATCAAGTAAGAACGTTGCGTGTGCATAAATTAAAGTAGATACATGAAACGAGGTAACGTTTTAAAACATACATTATTTGAGAAACGTTGAGAAGTACACAAGGTAGAAAGAAATTTTCTCTTTAACCAGAAGGAAATGTTATGCAGATGAAATAAAAATATTGCGTGTTTATTTTCCTGCATTTGAGACAGACGAGATGGATGAGTTTGTCTTTCACGGTGATGAATATTACGTATACCACTGTTTTATATGTATGTATTTCTGAGTAGGAACATTAACTTTGATCTTTTTACCCGACTGCGCCAGAAGGAGGGTTATGTTTTTCGAGTGTATGTATGTATGTATGTGGGTATATTTCTTTGGCACGCTCTGCAGCCTAAACGGCTTGATAGATTTTAACTTGAGAGGTGTCGTTAGATTCGTCTTAAACGTGAGAGTGTCACTGGGTACATAAAACTGGCCAAGTGCGAGTCGAACTCGCGTGCAAAGGGTTCCGAACTAAAAATATTTTTTTTAAATCTCTCACATTCTGTCAAGTAGGGTATCAAAATAAAGGATTTTAAAAGTGGTTTACCAAAATATATATAACTTATATGTTTCAATTTAATTTGGACTGATAAATGCTAAAAACAACAAAATATTTTAAAACAAAAACCTAAGATAAAAATATACCAATATTGCCGAGCTTTTTGTTGTTGTCCCTGTGTGTGAGCAGACAACATTTATACATATACCCTGGGCAACTGACAACAAGCGTGCGGCGTGTGCGCAGCAATATTAATAACATAAGCTGGGACGCGGTGAAGGCGGTAACAGTTTATCTGGCTAAAACTCCCATTAAACTCATTGATGCCTTCGGGCTTAAGTTTAGTTGTTGTGTATTTTGGATCTTCCTATTTGGCTCTGCCATCCCGGTAGCGTGTTTCCAAAGGCTATACTATTATAGTCACGAGTCAGACTCTAATCGATTAGCTTTTGTTTCTGTATATTACTCTACAATACCTAATCTATCTCAGTAATAAAATTGACTCTAATGGAATAGTTTTTGTTTTGATATTTTCAAAGAAAATGCAAGGACAAAATCTAGTTCTATATAATTCATATCACTCGAATAGCTAAGCTTTTGACGAGTTATTTTAAAACATTAAGTACGAACAAAACCTTGTCGAGTAGAGGCTCACTAGCTGTTTTATCACTTGAGGATAGGTAAATTTTATTTTTGGTTAAATTCTTTATTTTAGTTATATAAAATGGCTTTATCCCGTAAAACAAAAAATAACAGAGCTAAAATCTCTAAATTACAAAAGGAAACTCCTAGTAAACGCGAGAAGTGCCTAAAAAAACAAAGAGAGAGATCCTCTCAATATTAAAGTCAGCTTCCACAAGAAGCTCATAAAGAGCTTATAAAAAGTATTAGCGAACAAGCTAAGTATAAACGTGACAAAGAGTTGCCGTCCATCCGTAATCAGCGATTACAAAAAATGCGAGAGCATGCCGAAAATGATCGAGAACTCGAATCTCCATTGTCACGCTCTATGCGGCTCAAAGAAAAGCGTGAGCATGCCAAAAATGTTCGAAATATCGAATCCCCACTGCCGCGCTCTTTGCGGCTCGAACAAATGCGTGAGCATGCAAAAATTGTTCGAGACCTAGAATCTCCACTGTCGCGCTCTATGCGGTTCGAACAAATGCGTGAGCATGCAGCGAGTGTTCGGGAACTCGAATACGAGAATTTCATAATTGTACTAACTAAGAATGAAATTCATTCAGCCAATAGAGCAAGCGGGCTTCCCTTCGGGTTTTAGTACTACCGACCACATTCAGGCTTTAGAACAAGTCATAGAGAAATATCGTGAGTTCAACAAACCACTATACGTGGCTTTTATAGACTACTCTAAAGGTTTTGACAGTATTAGCCATCACTCAATTTGGAACGCCTTGAAAATGTTCGGATTTAACCAAACATATATGTATAAACATCTTATCATTATATTTACTCAAAAAGTCGAAGCTGCGTGAAACTCGAAACTAGAGGTAAATCTATTTAATATAGAAAGAGGTGTACGACAAGGTGACCCGTTATCACCGAAATTGTTCATTGCCGTGCTCGAAAACATATTTCGGAATTTAGACTGGTCACATAAAGGTATTAAAATAGGTGATCGCATCCTAAACCATCTAAGGTTCGCCGATGACATCGCTATAATAGCTGAAACACCTGTAGACTTGGAAGATATGATACAGACACTTGATCAAGAAAGTACAAAAATCGGTTTAGAAATGAATGCACAAAAGACTAAAATAATGACTAATAGTCACAAGAAGCCTATTAGAGTAAATGACAATACCATAGACTACGTCGAGAACTACATTTACTTAGGAAAGCAGATATCTTTTAACAACTCTAGCAACGAAGACAAAATCTCAAGTAGAATAGCACTTGCATGGAAAAGATTCTGGTCATTAAAAGAAATCTCAAAAGGTAACTACAGTCTACTAATGAAGAAAATCGTAATGGACACTTGCGTCTTACCATGTCTATTATACAGCTGCCAAACCTGGACCTTTACAGAAAAAGCGAAACAAAAGATTACGAGCAATCAGAGAGCAATGGAAAGAAGTATTTTAAACATAGAAAAATACAGAAAATACGAAGTGAAAGGGTAAGAAAGAAAACCAAGGTCACCGACGCACTAACACATGCACTGACATTAAAATGGAAATGGGCTGGACATATTGCACGATATACCGATAGAAGATGGACCACAGAAACAACGTGTTGAAAGGGACCAACAGGAAAACGAAATGTAGGCAGACCAATAAAACGGTGGGCTGATGAGATAGTAGAAACTGCAGGAAAACAATTAATAGAGAAAGCTAAAGATAGGAACTTATGGAAGAAATTGGAGGAGGCCTTCACCCAATCTGGTATCCATATCTCAAAAAAATAAAGACATACGAGTACAACAACATAGATGTAATTTTTTAACAGATGTTTACTTTTTTATAGGATTAGAAATAAATGGCAATTTTATTTTATTTTATTTAACAATGAAATTCCCGTAAGCGATAAATTCCACCACGCAAAAAAAAAAAAAAAAAAAAAAAAAAAAGCGATAAATTCATTCTATGCAAAAACTAAAAATAGTAAAATAAAAAAAATTATTAAAAAAAAAAACCCGACTGCGTGAAAAATGTGAAATAACTGAAAAGATAAAAACAAGCTAAGAAATATTTTTATTTTTTTGGTTTCTAAGCGATCGTGGTGGACAATTTTCACAAACGCAGTCGGAGGCATCAAATGTTCACACCACGACAATGGTGTAGAGTTAACTAATACTGAGTCATCGTGTACACTGTGTCTGTGAATGAATAGAAGACTGAATGGGATATAATTAGGATAAGAAGAAGCTTGTGCAGCTTCTTCTCCTTATCTCAATTAAATTGCGGTAAGAATATACAAATAAAAGGCAAGGAAGATTATGGATTACACTTACAAAGAAAGACATGCGGCCGATGATAGAACGTATTGTGTATATTTGATGCCTCCGACTGCGTTTGTGAAAATTGTCCACCACGATCGCTTAGAAACCAAAAAAAAAAAAATATTTCTTAGCTTGTTTTTATATTTTCAGTTATTTCACATTTTTCACGCAGTCGGGTTTTTTGTTTTTTTAATATTTTTTTTTTTAATTAAGAGCACGTAACAAACATACATAAACTGATACTTTTTGACATAGGATTAGTCAGAAGTTTAAGAAAACTAACTGTATCGATATATTCTGTTTACTTGTCCACGCTTCATACAAGCATACTATTGTTAGTAAGACAATTAAATAGACATAAATTATAGATTTTCGTTCATTTTCATAGTTGTCCAATAAAGAGATCGGAATAATATAAAAAAAATACGTGTGGCAGTCGGAGACTGCCGCGGTGAAGCTATTGCATAGCATTTTTTTTTTAAAGAAAACAAGTGATACGTCAAGAAACGTTCTCCTCCTCCCCCTCCTCCCTCTCCCTCTCCCTCTTCCACTCCCTCTCCCTCAATAAAATCGCCCCTAGCTCAATAAAAGCATGCTTTCGTGCTATAGTAATGAGCACGTCTGTCCGTATCTTTATGAGCACGTCTGTCCTTACCTTTATGATTTCCGAAGTCTCCCGAACTGAAACGACGTTAGACGATACGTGCTGTCAAATGTGGTCAGGTTTTTTCGTTACGTTTTTCGCGCGCGCCGAGCTCAGAGCCTGCGATAAAAGCCATGCAATAGCTTAAAAACACCTTTTTTTCATAATTGCTTTTCAATATGAATAGGCTCCAATTTTCTAGGTAATGTAATAATTCGACACATTAAAGAGTCCTTTTGGTTATGTTTCTGAAAGGTCTGTTAGTAAGTTTTATTAGTTGGTTTTAACAGTCAACTAATTCATTTCAAATTCATAAAGACCCAAAACTTTCAAAGGACAGTAAAACTGAAACTCGAACTAAGGACATAAAAACTAATACTTATGACATACGACCTAAAAGGTTCGTACCCAAAACCCAACTTTAATAACTATCCCACAGGAACCCATAAACGCTAACTGGCCGAATGTAAGTCATCAAAATATATTCACGACATTATTTTCTTAGAACATTATACACAGTATATTATCACCATGTGTTGCGGACCCCTTTCTATCCAGCGTTCGAGTCGCCTTTGACCTCTGCACTCGTCATCACTTATACGTAATATTCTGGTCACAAATATTCAGAAACACAACCCCCCGAATTCAACTTTCTAAGCTTTCCGGTAAGGTTCGTTTTTGAATGCAGATTGAAACGGTACTAAATTGACAAGTCATAGTGGACATACATTCGCATTGAAAAACAAACTTTCGACTAACGTAATAAGAATCAATTTATTTTGGAGATGTCATATCAGAGTGTAACTCGCGTATTTTTAGTTTTGTTTTTGTGAATTTAAGTCTTGTAAATGCGAGATTAAAGTTGTTTTTTGTTTGGGAAAGAAAATGGCTTGAAGAAAATCTAAATTTAGATGTAGGTCATTGCATAGAGGGCTCACTAATTGTTCGGCGTGCGTTAAGAAGCACTCTCGAGGCTTTTAAGTAAAGACGTAACGTTGTAAATATTGTAGTTAGTTGTGTGTTTAATGTAAACTTGGTAAGAGAAAAGTTTTCGGGTGTTTAGTTGCAGCGACACCCTTGTTTGAGTAATGTATTGTGACGTAGCGGATAAATGAAACATGAGGAAATGTTCCAAAATGTTGTTGTTTTAGTTTTCTTGGAGAAGTTTTGTATTGTTAGTTTATGAACATTTGAACATTTAATGCATCAGTTGGTTCCCCAATATTAAGTGAATTTTAGAGTTCCATACCATAAAAGAAAAAAAAATAGTCCCTTTACAGTCACTTCGTTGTCAATCTGTCTTTCTATCAAGACCCTTTTTCTCAAGAAAGCATTGAAGTATCAAGTTGAAATTAATTGATATCAAAGACCCACGTCTTTGATCTTTGAAATAATCGAGTTTCTAAGTAACTTAAGCCGCAGTGACATATTTTGATACTCGGGAGGAATCAAAACTTATTTTACAGAACAAAGTAAAGGAAATAGTTCGAAAATTGTTAATTTGTAACTTAATCGTATTTTATATTATGTAGAAAAATTATATTTGAAATGCGTACTTGAACCATGAATTCAATATCAATTCATTTTAACAGGAATTCAGAAAACTCCATACTACCATAACAAACGAATTCCCTTACGGTGCATCCACACCGCCGGTAACATTTGTGGAGCAACAAAAGGCAACACGGCAACATTCGGTAACTTTTGTGGCTCCTTGTTACTATTTGTTGATTGTTACTTACCCGTGCATCCACACCGGCAGTAACATCCGACAACAAAAGTTACTAAGTGTTGCCGTGTTACTGTAAGTCGAATAACGTTGCTCGACAGTCGGTAACATTGTTAGATAATGTTACCTCAACATTGCAATACCTAAATAAAGCACATCACACACGGCTAAGATACTATAATATTTTATCTTAAGATGTTATATTAATATATCTTAGGCCATCACAGATGACGAAGATACGAAGACACGGAGCCACAAAAGTTGCCGAATGTTACCGTGTTGCATTTTGTTACTGCGGTGTGGATGCAGAGGGTAACATTGTTACTGATTGTCGAGCAACGTTACTCGACTTACAGTAACACGTCAACACTTAGTAACATTAATTAATAACATTTTGTTGGCGGATGTTACCGAGTAACATTTGGAAACGTTGAGCTACAAATGTTACCGGCGGTGTGTATGCACCGATAAATAAATACCTATCTACAAACTACAAAAGAGACCAAAAAAACGGGAACCTTCAATGCAAATAAAAACGCAACTCCGCCTACGTTACAACATAAAAAACTTTTTCGACCAAAATTGAATTAACTGCGCGAACAATTGAAAATGGCCGCCACTAGGAATAAAACGAACGTGGAAATTAAACTTTAAGTTTTAATCGGTCCTGTGTTACTTTCCATTTTTTAATTCTGAAGGGGATTATTGGATTAAAAGTTTGGCATGTTCAGGACGTGCCCTGAATGGGTATTGGCCATTGGGTATCTGTAATTGCAGGTTGATGTCATGGTTTTTAATTACGTCGAGGACCGAATTGGATGCTTTTTGGATTTTAATCTATATTTTAATTAAGATCTTTGCATATTAATTAATAAAAGGGCCTGATAAAGTTCACGAGAAGAAAGTTATGTAGGGAATAGAATAGACTATAGACTTGAATAAAAACGCTCGATAGAAGTTGTTTCTTTTTTTTTAACAAATTGTTATTTTCTTAATTTAAACATAGGTAAGATTTTTGATTATGAAAGCATTTTTACAAGATTCAAAACTAACATTAAAAATGTTTATGTAACTTGTAAACATAGTGAAAAAATAATTAAAAAAAAAACCAGTGTAAAACGTAAATAATGACGCTCAATATTTTGTCAAAGCCTCGCAAATTTTAGTTTGCCTTGCCTTAACAAGACTGTAATGTAATTGGCAATTCACTTAGCGTTGGCTGACAATTTATTCTTCTGATAATTTGTGACGACTTCTGTAAAAAAAGTTGCTTAAATAATGAGAGAGATTGAATTGACTTTGTTTCGGTTAAAAACCATTAATATTAGTTGAACGTTAAGATCCTTGATAATTATTATGTTATTGGTAAACAAGATCATTGTAACTTAGTTCCTTTCGCGGTGGTTTCACAGTTTTTGCGTCGTTGTTGACATTTCAGATGAATAAAATAAATGCAAATTTTGCATTTTAAGGTGAAACTCACACGTCATTCGTCGTCGTTCACACGCGAGGCGCTCGTGGCTAAATAATAAAAGCCGCACGGACCGATCTTCTGGGTTAAGCTTCGCTTGGCCGGGTTGGTCTGTGGATGGGTGACCATCTGTCATAGCAAGTTTCCTCTGTGGCTCGGAAAGCACGTAAAGCTGTTGGTCCCGGCTATCATTTGTAGATCTTTGACAGTCGTTACTGTTAGTCAGAAGCTCTAAAGTCTGACAACTATTCTTACCATGCGGTATCGTATTACCCAGTTACTGGGTTGTGGAGATCCGATGGGCAGTCGCTCCATGTAAAATACTAAAGTTGGGAAAAGGCTAGGCAGATGGCAGATGATGACTCACACGTCACCACTTCTCCGCGCGAAAAAGCGTGGCATTGGCTTGCATGAAACCTGCATCACTGAGCGGAGGAGCGAGGCCTATCCACGTGGCGCACCGTCAGTACTTATGTTTAATTGTATCACCCGCGCACGACCGCGCGGTCATCCTGAGAAACACGCCTTTTTTTGTTTTTTTTTTTTTTTAGGGTGGCAAAATCATCAAATGAGTCAAATGAGGGACTGTCAGACTCTTACTGACTAAAATCCACCCGTGTTCCGTCGGATGCCCTTTACGTTCCGGGGCCACGGTATCCTGGATTAAGAAAAATCCGTGACCCCGGCAGGCATTTGGCCCCATAAGGGGCCCCGTCGGTGACGCGTGAAACACGACGCGCCACCGACCCGGGCTTGGTCCTTGGTCGGACGGCGAGCATACCCATTACTCACCGTCCGCAAGCCCGCTCCACCGCTGTGCCCTCTGCTGTTCAGAGGGACACGCGTTGGAGCGTCCACCCGACAGGCTATTTGCATACGGGCAAAGAAACCCCTTAGGCACATAGTGCCTAAGGAGAGTTTTTGCCCGCATCCCAGGGTGCACCGGCCCGAAAAACTGATCTTCCCCCCGGACGTATCCGAGAGGGAACTCCAGTCCACGGGCGCACGTGGAGGATTCCTGTCTTAGCACCCCTGAGAAACACGCCTTAAATAAAGTTTTAAAAAACAGATAACGACATAAAGTTCGACACATTTTATCACGATACCATATTAATAAAATACAATTTTTCATAAAATTATGACATGACATATAGTCTATCAATACAGTGACAATCCAGAAAAGTTTCCAAAATTTTGCCAATTTTACGTCCCGATTTGAAACATGTGCAAAACGCAAACTGTTCACTTCGACCATTCATAAAGTTTTACAAGTAGCTCCAGGCAGTTCGAAGTTTCATGTAAAAAAATTATAGAAAAAAATGTTGACTAACTATACAGACCGATAGAAGCGGGAGTAAAAATTTATGAATCATGAATTTAATTATTTTACTTATCAAGAATTAATTTAACATATCAAGAATTCCCAAAAATCTTAAAACACTTGTATTATCAATTTGATTTACTTAAATATTCTTAAATTACATATAGGTACCTACATAACAAAATCAAAATATATTTACAAAATATACTAAATTAAAAATAAAAATCATCAATTTATGAATCATAAACCAGCCCTATACACATGTTTCTTTTTGATCCAACTAAATCTAAACAGATATTTTTGATTTGATGAGCAAGTTACATAAGACTGATAAAATAAAACCTTAAAAAAAATTGGATGGCTAATTAAGTTAAATTAATATACCACAATCATGTTGATGCAAGGGATTTATACTATTCCCACTGCAAAATTAAAATACCTTTTTAAAAAGCACTCTGCCGTAATATAAATTGCAATACATTTTTTGCATCGACTTGCAAAAGAAGAACTGGTTGAATTTCTAGACGAATACCTCGTCACTGTCAGATGATGATGGGGCTTATCCGTATAAGGACATTAGGATCATGCATTACCATAATTTGAAGACACAAGGATTGATTTTCAACTATGAATCGAAGGTGTTCTGATAAAACTTGTTATGGATCTTATTATGCCTATATTTGTGAGGATGCATGGATGTTTGTTAGTCTTTATCACAAAAACTACAAGTAGAAGTAAGTACACAGATAGTTTACAACCGTCATTAGAGCCTCCCCGAGCAGCGTTTAGACAGCAATAAAACGGCCAGCGCGCCATGGTAACAGCTGGCACTCGGTAACGCAGAGTCCAGCTGGCCAATCTTCTCACCACGATGATTCCTCAAGGTTCCTCTAAGGACCACCAACAAAGGCACTTTTTAGAGCAACTGTATTCTTGAATTCCACCAATGAACGCTCCCAAACTCAACCACTACGTCAACTACTGTCCGAGGCTATCAATGTGGCAGAATTTTGGTCAAAACAAACAATTTAAAGGAATCATCGACACGACGAAGAAGAAGAAGAAGAATACATAGAGTACTTTTTATCCCGGTATGATGGCCCAGAGGGCAGTAGAGAGGAAGCTGGTAGGAGTGACATTAATCGACCGCAAAACCAACAAATGGCTACGGGAACGAAGCAGAGTTACAGACGTGACGAAACGAGTGGCACACCTGAAGTGGGCTTGGGTTGGCCATGTTGCCCGGAAAGAAAACTCATATATCGTATCGTATTCTCGAATGGAAGCCATGGGAGAAAAACGCCCTCAAGGAAGACCACAAATGCGCTGGAAGGATGATGTGAAGAGGGTTGCGGGCTCAAATTGGTTAAAAAGAGCTCAATGTCGTGAATAGTGGAAAGAGTTGAAGGAGGCCTACACCAAGATGGTAGAAAGAGGCTGAAGAAGAAGAAGAAATGATGTACAATGGGATAATTTTCGAGTTACACGAGGGCAAAGCTGGCAACCTAAGCTTTGCAAGTTTTTCACGTACTTTTTAAGGATGAAAATAGAAAGAAATTATGTTCCGATGAAGGTTCGTTGAATATCCGCAAGAGTTGTAATGAAGAAGAAGAAATTATTCTCATAAACAGAAACCTGAATATTTTTGCAGGAACCTCATCTAGCCTTTTAACCAGGAAAACACTTGACATTTGCATATACAATAAGGTCCATATTGCACTAATCCTGTGCCATATCTTGAACAAAGTTCCAACTTTTGTTCTTAACACCCGAACTTGGAGTAAGTTACCATATAATATGCATGAATGGTAACCAAGAAATGGGTCAAACACTGCAAAAACTGCAGTCGCATAGAATTTTGAATTTTTAATATGTGTCTCTATTATATTATTTATAATCTTATGGACGGTATTTGCTTGGCATGGAATTGTAACATGTACTCTCATGCTAAGACGAAAATTATTAAAAAGCATGAAGAAATTTGGAATACACGTACACAGCTGAATTCATTATTTTATAGACTCAAATATATGGGCACACGACAATGTGCCACATTTTTTCCCAACTGTTTCACACACCAGATGTTTTCTTTCATAGTAGTTGAATTTGCGGATATTTAAACTTACATTTATTACCTAATTTAAAGTTACACACTCAGACCCGTAACAACAATCTGTATGAAAAATAAGTGTTTGCTAAAACTTATTTGCAAAACACTTATTTGCAAAATTATTTATCATTTATAAATATGTCATCATGCAAAATATTTTTGTTCCGTGCAGGAATCGAATTCCCTTAATTATATACTTTGGTATAAAGAACGAATCTGATAGTTATTTCACGTTTCCGTAAAATAATGATTCCACTGTTACATATAGACGAAGTTGCGGGCTGAAGCTAGTGATTAATGAAACTGAGAATTTTCCAATTTCCCATCACTCGGTGTCCGTAGTCTCACCTCTATTCACTTAAACAGGTGCCGTCGAAAACCTGAGCCAAATTGATATCGTCGATTTTTTGCAAGCGTATCGTCGGTACCGGTTTTCTCAGAAAAAACTGCATTCGCTCCAATGAAAGCAAGATTTATTCAACCGCATAAAATCTATTGGAAAATCGAATTTAATTTTAATGGAATTAGATTCAATGCAATCAGGCGGTGGCGATGGTTGAAAGATTATTATTTTATTCTAATTAGGTTTTGCATTTTCTTTCTGCGTTGTGGCGTCTGTTTGAGCTAACGATTTCATTAATTTGCTGACGGTATTTTGTGGCCAGTAAAGTGGCCAGTGAAACATTAGGTACGTGTTTTAGCGATATCACGGTAACTGGACGCGTTATTTTAATAAATTATTCGAAAAGGTCCTGTGCTGTGTTTCTTCCATAGATTGCTGTGTCAGCTTCTTCAAGGAAAACCCTGAACAGATTTTTCTGCAGATTTCCATGTTATTAATATTTTACAAGATGTCGAAGTCCATATATGCAAGCAATACTACATTCATTGGATGAAAAGATGTATTTCAACCAGATAAGTTGATTTCTACAATCTTATTTTTGTAGAATTGATATTACATCAGTCTATTAGGTAAAAAGACCCTCACATTGGAGTGGTTAGTACGAGTTCAATGTACCACAAAATGGTGGGTGAAAATTTTACTTTCATTTTGCGAACACGTCCCTTCGTACGTGCTTCGCAAAAACTACTGGATCCGAATTTAATGGGATTTCCGACGTAACACCTCGCTTAAATCTTTGAAAACTGAATAGGAGAGGGTTAGCTTTGAAGTGCCGAGTTTTGACTGCGATGAGATTAGAACGAGCGAACCTTGTTATTTGGTTGAATGAGTCATGAGCTGAGGGTACTTTCACAGAATTTCAACATGTTTTATTAATCTTTGTTGTATGTCAATGGAAGGTGTTTACTTTGCGCCATTTTATGTAATTTTTAATTTCTTTAATGTTTTTAATTACCTAAAAGAAATGACATGTTTAGTTAGTTTAATACACTAGATGAGAACATAATATTTTAATGAAGATGATGCATTGATTGAATTCATTCTGTTTTTAATTTCATTTCGTACGCATTATACAATAACCATTAACACAATACTAAACCCTAATATTTTACAGAAATTCCTATTAAATAATCTGAATTGAGTAACTAATAGAAGCCAAAGTCCTAACCCACTTACAATTTGAACATCGAACCACAAATCAAACATCCCCCAGACACAAAGTTTCAAATGTCAAAGCAATTGAAGACGTGTGGCCCTTGCCAATAGAATTTAAAGTTATTGAAGCACGATTCCACGTTAAATGTTCATGTCAGCAGATTATGGAAGTTCTAAGTCTGAGCTGGAACGTGACTGCGTTCGTATCACTGGGCACATAGTTAATGTATGTGTAACTAGTATAGGGTAAAACCAAAATAGTTGCCCAAGGAGTATACAGGGTCAATTATAAAACATTAACAACCGTACCGACCGTATGTCACACGACTGACTCGAGCGTACACTACTCGACACATTTGAACTGTATGTGACTCTTATGGTACCAATGGGTCATCACTGCTCCCAATAATAAATTGTAATCACAGATGTCAGGTTGCATTTTCCAATTTGGGCGTGTATGAAATGACCATTTGAGAAATTCAACCTGTACCAATTATGTATATTTGAAGGGAAAAGGTTCTTAAGGTTAAATTACACAGAGACGTGATACTCTGCGCTAGTTTTAATAGAAGCCGCAGTAATTATAGACATTACCAGGTTCGTCGCGTCACGTTGCGTCGCATCTTAGTGTGAACTGAGAGGTGAGAATCGAGACTCAGAGGAATAAATGAGACACAAAATTAAATTTAGTAAATTTATTTCACTGAATCTAAAATCACTTGACAATTGTTGGAGCACTGTTACTATCTCTAACAAATATGCATAAAGAAGGAGCAGTCTGGTCTTGATGCTTTAGGAACGACCTCCACGTTTGTGCCACTTTTTACTATTGGAAGACAGGTTCCTCCAACTTTGAGGAATTCCGGGGGACATAGATTTTCCTCTTCGATTGGGTGACAGTTGTTTCTACCCACACTTGCTATCAAAAGTAATAATCCGAGAAGCTTGAACATTTTTACTTTTATAATTCGAGTGGAAATGCAAACTAATGATGTTGGTGATCGTATGTGCATTTTATATTTTGAATTTTATCAATTTGTTTCACATTCCAATTAGTTTTAATTTGTGTCACAATAATTGATTATGATTATATACTAGATTTCGCCAGCGGTTTAGGTTGCATGATATTTTTTTTTCATGGCAATCTTCAGTAATTTTCCCGGTTTATAATAACCTACTGTCTGAAACATATTCAATAAGGCGTCACTATAATTCATTTGAATTTATAGAAAAGAAAAACGCAAAAAAAAAAACACTTCAAAACACACAAAAAAAAATTACTTTCCATTCGGAAGTCGGTTGGTGTTGTTTTTTATTTCCGTTCTATTTGCCACCGACTTCCGAAAGAAAAGTGTATTTTTAAAGTCAGTAATTTTTTAGTGTTGTTCTTAAATTTCTCAAAAACTCACCGTGGCCCTGGAACGCTAAATTGAACTAAAATAATTTTTTTTTTTAAATGATTTGCTCAAAAAAAAAAGGTTGTTTTGGAGCAAATCAAGTTTCATTCACTCCACCGAATGTGGATGCATTAGAGAATTTTCCAAACAAATCATTGTTAGGGTTCCGTACGTCCGAATACAAAAACGGAACCCTTATAGGATCACTCGGGTGTCCGTCAGTCTGTCACTCACAGTCAATTATCTCCGAATCTACTAGACCGATTAAGTTGTTCGGTACACATATCAATTCCCAAGCACAGAGGTGTGACGTGAATAGATGAAATCTGTATATGGGAGGTAATTTTTGGGGGGAAGGGGAAAATTAAAAAAAAACTTGGATACCGCATCGTGTGACATACCAAATGAAAAGTCTTGTTGAGAAGATCTTAGATGTTTTTTTTTTGTAATTTTAAAATAAATAGTTTCCGAGCTATTCAAGAAAATATACGAAAATTGACCATTCCCCCCTCCTTATCTCCGAAACTACTGAACTTAAAATTTTGAAAAAAATACAGAAATTAGTTTTCTGCTTATAGATTATAGGAAAACCTATAAGAAGTCCATGATATTAAAATATACGTCATGTCGAATTGAAATAATAAATATGGTGTCCCGCAAGGTAGCGTACTTGGCCCAATACTATTCCTTATCTACATTAATGACATTATAAAAATAACTAAACATAAATGTATATTATTTGCCGATGATATATCTATTATAGTGACATCTAACAAAAAACAAAATACCATTTTAGATCATGAGCGAGAAATTAACATAACAATTGACAAATTACTGCATTGGCTTGACATTAACCATTTGATGATAAATTTAGATAAATCCGTTTATATTCAATTCAATCAATCAAATAATTACAAAAATGACATTAAACTCAATATTAATAAAATCAAAGAAGTATCACATACAAGGTTTTTAGGCGTAATAATAGATAAAGATGTTAATTGGAAAGAACACGTAGGCAATGTGAGCACTAAAATTAATAAATTTGTATACGCACTAAAACAAGTTAAAAATGTGACTAACATAAAAACTGCTGTAACGTCATATCACGCGTACGTAGAATCGTTACTTCGATATGGTCTTGTAATGTGGGGTAATAGCACTGAATTCTGCAGAGCATTCATAGCACAAAAAAAGTGCATGAGATCAATTTGTGGTCTTAAACCTGATGACTCATGTCGTCCAATATTCAAGAAACTTGGTTTGTTACCGTTACCGTCACTTTACATTTACGAAGTATGCATGTTTGTAGCTAAGAATAAACAATTATTTAAGACGGCAAATGATGTTAATCCTAGGAATAGACGCGATCCGTATAAATTAGTACTTAATGACTTACCTAGACTAGCTAAATATAATAACAACTGCCTTGCAATGTGTGTGCGTATTTATAACAAGATACCCAGGCATTTCAAAACTTTGAATTTGAGATTGTTTAAAATTAAGTTTTATAAATGGCTAATTGAAGCTAGTTTTTATAGTTTAAAGGAATTTTTGGATAAAAAATTTTGACGCTTTTAAAATGTGAATGGTTGCAGTCCTCTTCACTAAACTTTATAATTTTGCATGCTATGTTTTTATCGTAGCTAAACATGTTTGTGCCATATTTTGTATTTAACACCTTTTTATACCATGTTTTACGCAAATAAATATTTTATTATTATTATTATTATTAAAACCTCCTCCTTTTTTTCCACGGTTAGAAATAACATGATAAATCACTCAATATTCTACGTACCAATCTTCAATTATTCGTAAATTTCAATTCATCTATTATTTGCGGTTAAAATTATAGGTTGGCAAAAAATAAATCGTACGGAACTCTCTTCACGCGAGTCCAACTCGCATTTGGCTGTTTTTTTTTTAATTTTTAGAACCAATATCGAAAGTTTACTAAAACCTGTTCAGTAAATTTTAATTTATCGCATTCAAACGGACTTAGTATTTTCGAACGTATTGATTAGGTAGGTACTTATTTATTTTACAATCACTTAATCAATTTATCAACATATCTAATTGAATTAAGACATATTTTCTGAATTGTATTGTTTTCTCATTATAAGATAAATTACCACAACAAAATCGTGGAACACGTGGCTTAATAATTTCAGCCACACGTCTCAAATTTCAAGACCAAGCAGTGCTTACCAGTATCAGTATGTGGATGGGTGACCAACCAGTAAACATCGACAGCCTTACTACAAAAACTCAAACATTTGTTGAACACTTGTCTAAAAAAAGTGTGACTGCAAAACGGACCTTATTTCAACGTCATAATCTTAAATTTTCTTTAGACAAGTGTTCAACAGACGTTTAAAAGTTTTTGTGGTACGACGGCGAGTGTCTTCCGTTCATCAAGCAACAGACATCAACAGTGTTGTCAGTCGTAATTGCCCGGAGCTATGAACACACAGGAAACTTTGTATTCCTTTCTTTAAGTGGTAAAAATATCAAATTAGTCTTCCCGCCCTCGGAGAAGCGAAAAGGGCTGTAAGATTCGTACTAAGTTTTTTTTTTAAACGTTGCCCCACACTAGGAATTTCTTCCGGAATTGTGGGTGTGTATGCAAACATATAAACTCACATACACAATTACCCAGAGCCGGAATAACTACTTACAGATGATACAAATATTTTTTTCGTGCGGGGATCGAACACGCGATACTCTACGCAGCTCAACCACTGCGCCAACCATGTCGTTATTCACGGTGTTCCTTAAATAACCCTTATCCCTTACAGGGTAACAGTTATCATTTTAGACATCCCCGCGGCTCCGACCGGGGTTTGGCCCTGTATGGAGGCCCCGTGAGACTGCTGACAGCTCTTTGAGGGCTCCGTCAGATTGCTTTTAAGCTATTGAGCGGCGCGGCGCGGCGACCAAATCAAAATATTTTCCAAAAACCTAAGGAAAAAGCTTGACACCACGCATCGTCTAACATCGTTTCAGCTCGGGAGACTTCGGCAATCATAAAAACATCCGTCATAAAAACAATTTACTTTTTCTTACATTCTAAACGGCCAGCTACAAAAGGAGTTTTCACAATGAAACCTACATAAAAAATTCTCCTACAGCAAAGAAGTTCTTTATTACAGTAGTGCACCACAAACATTTTAAATAAATTATATTCTCGTTAAATATACGCGGTAGGTGATTTTATTATTTTAAAATAAAAAATTAAAATACAGTGTGTCCGGACACGAGTTAGCGATACTTAAAGGGAATATTATAGACTCATTTTCATCGACAAAACTGCTTTTAAAAAAATTCTTACTCCAACCCCTCGCGAATGGCGGCCATTTTAGTTTTTTGATTTGTCGAACTGGGGTACGTACAATAAAATGCAAATATCTTTGAATCCAAGAGACCTACATACATGCAAATGACTTTATTGCAAAGCTAAATGTTAAGGCTTTTCAAAAACTTTCAAAAGTTTTCTAAATAATATGTAGAAAGAACCAAAAAACGTGGGCAAAAATGAAATATATCAATTTAGGGCCAAAACAACAATAGCGAATCAAAGTAATGGCTGAATGCATGTTAATATCGAGCAATCTACCTGAAACATCGTGAAAATTTTGAATTTTTTTCTTCAATGAAGTCAGAAAAAGAATTTTCAAAGATTGGTGACCCCAGGAGGCGAAGAGACGTTTTGTCAATAATTTTGATGTCTGGGGCTATTGAGTTAAATTTTGGAATTGTCAATTGTCTGTCGGTGCTGTCCGTTAAAAAAAGTTCACATTTCGAAAGGTTGAGGTCTAAGCCAATGGAATGAAGTTCATTCTTCAAAAAAATGAGGTCATTCAAAACGGTGTCAACATCGCCACCCAAGGTCCCATCATCAAGGTACCAAACGTTAAATTTAGAATTTAGCTGTCGAACAATTGGGTGAATAGCCAAGCTGAAAATCACTGCCCCGAGGGGATCACCTTGTTGACAACCAACAGCAGATTCCAAAAGGTTATCCCGATACAGTAATTTAGAAGGGTGTCTATAACATTGCCAAAGAAAACTATAAATTTGGGGTAATTCTTTTTTAGTTTCAGCCAACAAGGTGTCCCTGTTAACCGAATTGAAGGCATTCTTAATGTCAACCTTCAGGATGACCTCACCTTTGCCAGAATTTAGGTAGGTCGACAAAGCGTGTACGGCAGCCTCACAGCCCCCTTTAGAGCCGTAACCTAGCTGCAGGGGCTGAAATTTTTCCGAAACAGCCTCACTAAAAAATTTACAGCAAATTTTGGCTGCCATACGACGGTAGGTTGTTCCCACGGCAATGGGACGAATACCGCCATCCCTCTTGCGCAGGGCACATAAATTGGCCCCATACAGGACGTCGATGACAGCTTCGTTCACATTGCCGGAGAGCATGAGGTTAATCAGAGCCGTAAGCTCCTTCAACAACGACTCACCAGCTTCCCCGGCGCCCAAACAAATAAGATCCTTAAGGTGTTGGGGACTTAGGCCGTCGAGGCCGCCGGCGGAGCCGCTCCGGAAGGAGCAAACGGCTGTGATCAACTCTCGACCTGTAACGGTGAGGCAGTGAATGTCCGGGTCAGGAGGGTCGGGAAAGGAAAGGTCATCTGCTGGGGCAGGGTGTTTAGACTCCAGAGCTGCTAGTGTTTCTGGAGAACACGGTGCCACCACATCGCTACTGAAGAGAATCCTGGCCGCGCCACTTATGTCACCTTCCCCTAACTTAGATTCCACCAAGTGAGATATATTCCTACCGTTATAATATCTATGAGTCAGTAATTTGAGATCTAAACTTTGAGCCGAAACGTTACAATTTTCTTTAATTTGAGAAGTTAGCGTTTTTTTGGTTGCCAAATTCTTTTGAACGTGGAGAATTCTATAAGGGAAGGTGAGCAGTTTTTCCCAAGCACTAAGCGAATTCTCCTGGACGGCAAGGCGGACACAACCAGCCAAATTTTGTGCAACAAGAGGTCTGGCACCTCGGGGAGCTCGCTTTAATATAGGGACAGAATTTTTGAATTTTGAAAGGATTTTCCAAAGCGGGTCAGAACAGGGTGTAGTATGTGTTGTAGGAGGAAAGGGTAAGACAGGGTCTGAGGTTGGTAGATTATGCGGTTTGTGCGCTTTACCAATATGCACGTTCAGACCCCGCTTACCTTTAAAAAATCGTGCCTGGGAACAAAGTGGGCATCTCTCCAGGGAGGTCAACGATGTTGAAGATTGACATGCACTATCACCAACCACATCGCTGCTGCTACTACTCATGAGATATATTATTTTTTAAAAAGAGCTTAAAAATAAATATATTTAATTTAGGTACCTACTAATTATAAAAACTAATTAGAAATAAACACACGATGACTGGTATATAAAAGAACTAAATCAAAAATAAACACTATAAAAGGTAGTCGGGAACACTGTACTGATCAAATCTAAAAGCAACGGCTGCAGGTGTCCTGGACCGGAGCACGGCGACGCCGCGAGCTCAGCGACATACAGCACCGGCTGCACACACCACAAGTCGCGAGCTCAGCGACACACAGCACCGGCGGCACACACCACGAGTCGCGAGCTCAGCGACACACAGCACCGGCTGCACACACCACAAGTCGCGAGCTCAGCGACACACAGCACCGGCTGCACACACCACAAGTCGCGAGCTCAGCGACACACAGCACCGGCGGCACACACCACAAGTCGCGAGCTCAGCGACACACAGCACCGGCGGCACACACCACAAGTCGCGAGCTCAGCGACACACAGCACCGGCGGCACACACCACAAGTCGCGAGCTCAGCGACACACAGCACCGGCTGCACACACCACAAGTCGCGAGCTCAGCGACACACCGCACCGGCTGCACACACCACAAGTCGCGAGCTCAGCGACACACAGCACTAGCTGCACACACCAGAAGTCGCGAGCTCAGCGACACACAGCACCGGCATTTTATGAGGGCATATTATCGAAATCATGAAAATAACTTTTTCAATGAAAAAATTTACGTGTCACGCCTTTGACATGAAAATGAAAATGAATCTATAATATCCCCTTCAAGTATCGCTAACTCGTGTCCGGACACACTGTATAATGAAATAGCTTCACCGCGGCAGTCTCCGAGTGCCACATGTATTTTTTTTATCCCTGTGGTACGTTAATGTGGCACAATTACCAAACTCCACGCAGGCATTGCAGGCGAAACCCGGGTAAAAGTTAGTAGGTAATAAAGTATCAAAAATATCCTCAATATAAGGAGAACTGTTATCAATTTCCTCTTCCGACTGGAGATACTTACAGAGGGATGATAAATCATACTGAGATATATGGACCACCCCTTCTTTTGAGCTGTCCAACTAATGTACGATGTGCAGCGCTGTAGTGTTATAATAAACTAACGTATAGGAAAATAATGTTTTGTTGTGACGTCGTCATTGTGGAGTCGAGGGAATATTGTGGCTATGTGAATTACTTAGGGTAAAATTTTTTGTACGTGTTCAATATATTATGTAACTTTTCCTTTTGAATTTTCATTTTTCATGGATTGGTTACAAAGATAGAAATCAAGATAGTAACGAGATATATTTTGTTGTCCTAAATGAATTGAATTCCTAAATAACTAAAACCCGTCTACGAAAAAAACACGCACTGAAAAGTATAAAACAAGGGCAATATTCATTTGACCGATATTGTGCTAGCCGTGGTCGTATGCCACCTGTGGTTGTATCACACAATCTTTATTGGCTAGGTAGCATACGACCTAAAAGCTATATAATAAATATATATATATTTCAAATGAGCTCATAAAGCCCTTTAATTTGATACCCATGTCGATACTGTGCGGATTTTTTTTTTTCGGTTACGACTTTACATCCCCTAGAGGGCGCCATATTGGATTTGGTGACACGTCACTTACCCTTTAACTAGCGGACAACTAAGACGCTTCTAATGACGCCTGATTTGTCATGTAATGATAAGTAGTTTAGAAGTTATGAGGGAACATATTACATACAAACATACATACCGGTCAAAATCATAAACCTCCTTTTAGCTTTGCCGTAGTCGGGTAAAAACAGGGGACAACTTGCATAGACCGCTCGTTGACTCTAGTTTCATACATAGGATATAATTTTTATCACGATTTATGTTCCCGTGGAGAGAGCAATGCTCGGGGGTTTCTCTGATGAATAGAATTCGTAACGAAGTCATTCGCCAGAGAACCAAAGTAACCGACATTGCGCTTGGGATCAGCATGCTTAAGTGGAAGTGGGTCGGCCACGTCTGTAGGCGGACAGACGGCAGATGGAGCAAACATGTGCTAGAGTGGAGACCGCGAATGGGCAAACGCAGTGTGGGACGCCCCGCTGCAAGATGGGTCGATGATTTAAGGAAGGTGGCTGGCAGTGGATGGATGCGGGCTGCCCAGGACCGGGATGGTTGGCGCAGGCTTACGTTCAGCAGTGGACGGCAATAGGCTGATAATATATGTTCCCGTGGGATTATTGTTTGAGTTGTAGCGGGTGAAACCGCGGGAGCAACCAGTGTTTATAATCATTTTCTGTTAATAAAAAAATGACGTATTATAAAAGTACCTATCATTTTACTGCTACGCCGTGGATAATCCGTTACAACCAACAATTAAGTAATTACATGAGATTTTTTAAATTAATAATGTATTTTATAATCTGCATGAGTTTTTTGATAAAAAAAATCATAAATTTTGTGAGTGCATGCATTTAATAATATTGCATAATTCGATTGAATCTGTAAAGTACCCTACCACAGTGTTGTCTTACACCCAAAGGTTGACTGGTAGAGAATGCCTTGTGGCATTAAGTCCGCCTATGTACCAAGGATTTGTACATGAAGTCTAAATAAATAAATAAATAAAGTAGTAGTAGTAATGTAGAATGTCTTTTTCTTTTTTTTTTCTTCTATTTTTTTCTAGTTTTACCACTTTGTCTGTTTTTGTTATTTATTCCTTTCTTTTTATACAATTTGACATTCTTTTTTTTATTTTATGTTTTTACAATTTGACGTGAGTTACTTTGTGACTTTGATTTTTTTTATTATTATTATTTTTTACTATTTGACATTAATTACTTTACAATTTGACATGTTCTTTTCATTTTTTATCTTTTTTTATGTGTATTTTATCATTGTGAATGCGAGGACGAATGTGGGGAAGTTTTGCTTTTGATTTATAATAATTGTCTGACAATTTGAGTACTTTAAGCGGCCTACCCAAATGTCCTTTCTTTTGTATTGTTCGTCGTGTCGTTAAGCTCCTTGAGGTCTGAGTTGAGCTACACGATCACCGACAAATGCTTGCACTGACTGGACAGGTCCACTCAAATCTGTGTGGCTCTTTCCTCAAAAGACCATTTCAGACACCCGCATGGTCCTCGTATGACCTGAACAAAACAATGTCTGGACTTTAAAAGAGACTGTGACCTCTGAGTTTGTTTCGGCTGTTTCTTCTCAGAGTAGTCAGGTACGAAACACCGGCCTCATCTAGTTAAAAAAAAAATATTGGTTGTGACGTGTAAAAGTGTTTTTTATAACCAACTTACAAAATAAATATCATTTATCATTATCATTAAAGGTGCCGGGTTCGCTCGACCGCGACAGGAGACCGCGACCGAAGATTGCTACCGTATTTGTGTCCTGTCTCTGTCTCGCTTGCGAACTGCCGCTCATACATTGTCTAATGTTAAGTACTGTCGCGGTCTCCTGTCGCTGTCTCCTGTCACGGTCTCGCGCGCGAACCGGCAACTTAAGCCAAAAAATGTTTGCCATTTTTACAATAACAACTGTGTTATTGTATTTTGAAATGTTCACAGTTATTTAATAATACCTTTATATTCGTAATAAAAATAATATATGGTATATATTTAGTTTGCGCGCAAGTGTTAGGTATAGTCACGGAAATTTGGCAAAAAAAACTTTAACAAACACGCATGCATGTAACGCAGCTTGTTTGGGTGATTTCTGTCTGGACAGATTTTCGTTTCGTCCAATTATTTTCCGTCACAGTTAGTTATATTCGCAGTTGGTCCCATTCACAAATACCTATTGCCTCCGGAGATAATTATAATTATTGTTGCTGTGACTGACACTTGTGCGCGGACTATTCATTAAAGCTTACTGCCGGCATAAGCAGAAAATCAAACTAGAATTAGCCCTAATATTGGACACAAAAACTGGAAAATTACCAATTTAATCCAACTGTGGGCAGCTAAAACAAGGCTTTAATCCTGAAAGCTTCCCACAGATTAGTTGCGGACTCTGGACTAACTAAATAATTTATACTTCATTAACGTTTCAATGGTTTGCGACTTTTGCTTAAAGTACTACTAGTTTTGTGTTCACTGTTTTATAAATATTTTACGTTTGTAAATATTTTTAAATATTAACACAATTTTTTTTTTACAAATGTTGTTATTATATTATTAGATAAAATGAGAAAACGATACCGTTTATGATATTTGGAAATGTTATTAAGCACTCTGAATAACTTGAAAATATTTTCAATGTTTTCAGACGCCATTTTTAGGGTTCCGTAGCCAAATAACAAAAACAGAACCCTTATAGATTCGTCATGTCTGTCTGTCTGTCTGACTGTCTGTCCGTCCGTATGTCACAGCCACTTTTTGTCGAAAGTATAAGAGCTATCTTATTGAAACTTGGTAGGTAGATGTATTGTGTGAACCGCATTAGGATTTTCATACAAAAATAAAAACAAAACAAATTTTGGGGGTGCCCCCCATACTTTGAATTGAAACTCAAATATATTTTTTCACCAAACCCATACGTGTGGGGTATCTATGGATAGGTCTTTAAAAATGATATTGAGGTTACTAATTTTTTTCTAAACTGAACAATTTGCACGAGAGACACTTCCAAAATGGTAAAATGTGTCCCCCCCCCTGTAACTTCTAAAATAAGAGATTGATAAAACTAAAAAAAAAATATGTAATGTAGACCTCAACAAAAACTTCCAACGAAAATTGGTTTGGATGAGATACAGTTAGCAGTTTTTGAGTTATAGTACATTTTCAAAAACCGCAAATATAACTTTGCCATTCATACAAACACTATGAAAAACAAAGTTATTTTTATTTTTTGTGTATTTTACTTACTAATCTCTATCCCTTATCTATGCTTGCTACTACGGTACCCTTCAAGGGCGAGTCCAACTCGCACTTGGCCGGTTTTTATTTATTTACCCGTTAATGTTCCACTGACGAGGAAATGCCTCCCCCATATTATTCCAAGTACTGTTTTGGGATGCCACTTTGCGTCAAGATCATCTTACCACCTCTTTTTGAGCCGTTTTCAGTGGCGTCGTCCATCCTCTAGCTGGGGTCACTACCATTTTGATCGTGAAAGAATGTTGAGTTCAGGAAGCATAGTATGAACGCTAAAGTAGTTGAATCATTGCACTGAATCAAAGACATGTAAAAATATAAACGACGCCATTTTAAGATATTAATTTCAGCTATGACTGCTTGTTGTATTCAAGTTTTTGTAAACGCAGCTACAATACATGAAAATCATTTAAAATATACAAAATCATGACGCATTATTTGCTACTCAAATAGTAGAACAGAAACTGATGAATACTTAGAAAAACAACATAAAACCATCATGCTATTTACATAAACATCGGAACAAAAATTTCCAACACCTCTAACCGAAGTTTTCCCTCACTTCCTTTCCATTTTCATTACAAATGTAACTTTTTGGATTTTTCCTTGAAACTGCCTTTCGCTTTCACACAGAAAATACCAGTTTCCTTTGAAAAAAAAAAAAGGTATTATTCTGACGCAAATCCGCAACATTAAACAATGGTGGACAAAGGATAGCTTCCGTGGACCATTCCCTTAAAGCATGGGAGATTTATGGTACTTTTAAAGTTCGCTTTTTTGTTCCTAAAGCGGAGTTTGCGCGCTTGTTTGAATATTAATGGTAATGTATTCAGTTTATTTTATTACACTTAATGACTGATTTATTTGGATAAATACAATTTTGCGAAAGACGTCATTTTACATTTCCAGATCTTTGAGTCTTTTTCCTTTTTCTGAATCCATTTTGGGGTCTCTATTAAATAAGATATATCGCCTGTGATACAGGTTTAATTAATCTAGTTCTGGCATTGAATTTTGTCGTACTATCATGCAAAGCTTTATATTGTTTCTTTACTAATCTTAATTTCAGTAAAATTATTTGATTTTTATTCGTAATTTCAACAATCACCTTCCCCGTTTTTTGGAGTAAAAATCAAAATGAAAATATTTTATTTTACATGGGCCTCAATGGGCACTTATAAAACTTCGAAAAAGAAACAATTGGCACGGTTCGGGTTGGTCGTTTCCATTGAGAAGAACTGGTAAGAAAGTCCATGGTTACTCTTCCGAAGAAAAAATATTCGTTTTTACAATGTTATTATTACAGTTTAGTATAACATAAATACGAGAGAACAAATCATCAAATGAGTCCTCCCTCCTCGGGTGGAGCAGAAGAGACTGTAAGACTCTTACTGGCTAAAGACCACTCTGTTATTTCACATGCTCTTTGCGTTCTAGATTCATAGTATCCTGCACTTACGACCCTCGCAGGTGTTTGGTCAGTATACTGACACCTCCTCGAGGCACACGTGGAATGACGTGCCGTCGATCCGGGCGATCCCTCAACTTTTGATAATAGATACAAATGTTAGTTAGTAACAATAGCCTGTAATTGAAACATTAATTGCTGGACAACTAGTTTTCTCTCTCGCTCTATGAAAGAGACCGTAATCTACCGCGTGGGCGATGCAAGCGTGGGTTGGAAGATCCCACGTATCTTTGAATAATTAATTCTACGACATTTCGGGTGCTTCAAGATGTTTTCTATCACTGTTTAGAGAATGGTGGTGACGAAAAGAAGGAATGAATTTAGCATAGAGGCTGAGTAGATTTTGTTTATTGTCTTACCAGTCGAGCTAGCTTACCAGCTGGTGCTACTGCGGCACAACGTATCAATCATTGCTACTCACAGCGGTTTAGTCCATGTTGAACCCCTAAACGTCCCCTCAGGGTTGAACGTGGACAACGTTCAATCCTGAGGGGTTCTGGTGGAAAATATCGGGGAAGAGGGGTCGAACATGGACTACACCAATCGAACGGATTCCTACGGAATTGTGTAATATTATATTATTTCATACATTTTAAATTTCCGAATTCCAATAGGTGCGTCCCCACAAAGCGCGCAGCCTCGCGAAGCATTTTCCGCGCGAAGTAGCTCGGTTAGAGTGGACGTGTCTCGGGCGAGGCAAGTGACAGCGCTGCCGCGGCCGAGTGACCGAGCGCCCGAGCCATCCAGTGTCGGCTTTTGTTTTGCTCGCGTATATTGTTTCGTGCCTCGTTCGAAAAACAATAGACGCGTCCACACAGAGTGAGCAGCCTCGCTTGTCAGTTTCCTCGCGCAGCAAATGCCTCGCGAGGCTGCGCGCTCTGTGTGGACGCACCTAATCACGATTACTTTATTTTCGTTTGTTACGTCTAAAAGCAGAAGATACATAACATAATCCATTCAACATTCTAATATTTCAATCATAATAACAGTATAGTAATCCTTTAAAACAAAAACTACAGCGACACTTTATAATAAATCTTAAAACAATGAATTATTTAACTGATTTACCGCCGCATAATGGATTTGACCCTTTCGATCCAGTCCGGGCCTACCACACCGTTGTTGGGACCCACTGAATTATAAAAATAGGTAGTTGAATTTAGATGTGAACGTAACAACTTGATCTTAGGATCTCATTGTGATGCGAAAGTGCGTTATGAAAGAAAATGATTATTTTAGAAATACGAGAAGTGAAAATACGTACCGTTTTACTAAGTTAAGCATCTGTTGAACAACTGTCTATAAAATCTGTCTACTGCATAACGGCATTTGACGTTGATATAAGGGTCATACTTTTTGGACAAGTGTTCAACAGATATTTACCCTTTTGTAGTACGATGGTTTATGTTTAATTAATGTATTAGTATTCATTATCAGAAGACTAACCTTTTTTTTTGGGATGTAAAAATCATCAAATCAACGAAGACTCATTGATTTGATGATTTTTACACCCCTCCACTCTCGCCCTAAAGCTATTGTCAAACTGACAGACGAACCGAATCCGTGGCGTAGCGTTTTTGTTTGTAATGTATGGAATTGTTTGAAGCCTGTCACATAGACTATCGATTCGTTTTCGCTTTTTTATATGACATAATTCGGTTCGGTTTGCTATCGCCTGTCTGTTTGACAAAGGCCTAAGTGTAGCGAAAGGGATTGTCAGACTTAGTGACTAGCTAAAACCCGTTCGGTTTCTTCATAAATGTCATTTGCGTTCCAGAGCCGTGGTGCCTTTTTAAGACAGTCCCGTGGCACCAGGACTAGGCCAGCGTAAAGTTTACGTATAAAATCGAAGATATTTTCCACCCACACCCACCTGATATATAAGAGCCTATATTATTTTATTACAACATTATTTTATTCTAATAGACATAAATAAAAACCCAGTCCGCTTGTAAGAAATTTGATAGCGCCATCTATTAGAGGTTTCCCAAAGCACTTTATCACCGCCCTCTACCGGCAAATACAAGTACCACTGTAAGGGCGCTCTGTATACAGAGGAAACCATTTTCCAGCCTCTCATTGAGTTTACCGACTTTGTTAGTTGGTGGCGTTATTGTAAGATAGACGAACATTATTTTACATATTTTGTTTCTGAATAATGATGATTAATACTTTAGCTTACACAATGGCGTTTTCCATTACTAAATTGTGTAAATGAGTTGTCCCACTTGTACGACGGGAGGGACTGTCAGACTTGTACTGACTAAAATCGACGGTGATCCTTCAATAGCCCTTTACGTCCCGGGGTCACGGTTACCTGATGAGACAGTCACGCGACCCTGGCCGGCTTTGGCCCTCTAAAGGGTCCCGTTAGATTGCTGGCACGCATGGAACAAGACGCGACGTCGACCGGAGGCTGGTCCATGATCGAACAGCGAGTCAACAATTATTCGCCATCCGCATGCCTATTATACCTAACAATATTTTTGCGAATAAAGCCTACACCGTGGTTTTCTCTCCATCACAGAGATGCATGGCCGGTCCCTATTTCATGTCCTGCATCCATTTACGTCGCTGTCCACAAAACGATGAGTGAGTTGCATTTCAATCGGCCAATCCGCATGTGTGATCGTATCGAAAGGTTTTTTCACTGATCCGATCATCCTGACGTTTTGCAAAATATACGTTGTATAAATAGACATAGGGTACCTTTCATTTAAAAAAAAAGTATTATTTCTAAAGAAAACAACAATTACTTTAATTAGGATGACAGAGACAAAGTCAAAGACGGAGCGAAAATTTTGAAAAATATTATTACAAGCAGATTTCAACCCCAATTTACTGTCGAATTGCCTTTCACGATTTCATCCCCGCTGCTCGGCTCCTTTAAGTCATAGCGCCATTTCATATAGCCTATAGCCTTCCGCAATAAATGGACTATCCAAAAAAAAAAAAAACCTAACCGGTAGTTCCTGATACTAACGTGTTCAATCAAACAAACAAACTCTTCTTGTTTAAAAAATTAGTATAAATTCTAAATTGACGTGAATGAAACCGTAGGCAAACGCTATAATCATCATCATCATTTCAGCCATAGGACGTCCACTGCTGAACATAGGCCTCCCCTTTAGATCTCCACATATACCGGTTGGAAGTGACCTGCATCCAGCGTCTTCCGGCGACCTTTATAAGGTCGTCTGTCCATCTAGTTGGTGGACGTCCTACGCTGCGCTTGCTAGTCCGTGGTCTCCACTCTAATACTTTTCGACCCCGTCGGCCATCTGCTCTGCGAGCAATATATGTTAATACCAATAAACAATCACTGAATTTTAGCCTGTATTCACTCACTTCTGGACAAAGGCCATTTCATTCCTTCCACTTTAATAACAATTACATTAAGTTCACTATCTCAATTTCACTGTATCTTCATAATTTCTTTGATCCTTGTATTCAGCACAAATATTGCGGGTTTGAAGACAGTCCTTTTGAGTCGGGTTCGGATCAAAGGAGCGAAGCCGAGGTACGCTAAAATAAACATGTCTACGTCTGCCACAAGACGGGTTTAGATACAATAAAATGTGAGTTTTGTAAGAGGCAACAAAGTGATGCACGGTGCAAGGCTTTTGGTTGTTTTTAGATTAGCTTTTTCACAAAATGACTGGTTTTCTCACAAAATAAATATAGTTTTTGCGTATACATCAGTCGTCTATGGATCGTGCCTTACTCGGACATTAAACCCCACGCTTGGATCGGAACGCAGAGCAAAGAGGCTTATAGGCGAAGTAGGACTGGTGCGTGCCAAGCTTCACAACTTGAATCATCGTTGCAAGGTTGCTTGCTATAGTCGGTCTTCTATAGACTGTTCTTCGGATAGTGTGCATATGATCTGTACGACCTCGTTCTACCGCCCCTAATACCATTGGACATCTAGACGTACAGCTAATTAGCATCCATACTTTCACTAATCGCACTAAGCGCTTTTCAGCGAAAGAGTGGAGCTCACTAAGGCCTTTGTCAAACAGACAGATAAAAAAGCAAAAGCGATCCGATAGTCTATGTGACAGGCTTCAAACAATTCCATACATTACAAACAAAAACGCTACGCCACGGATTCGGTTCGTCTGTCAGTTTGACAATAGCTTAAGAGCGTCTGTGTTCCCGAACGTTTACAATTCGAATCTCTTAAAAGTTAGAGTGAACAGGCTTCTAGGTACGCTTGCTCTATCCTTGGTTTTGCCTCTGACACCTCTGATGTAAACTTAAATACAAAAAAAAGTATGGTACTCAGGGACTGCTGCGGTAAAGCTATTGAATAGCATTTTTTATCAACTTATGCAATTATAATTATTATTATTTATTTTATTTATTACTCTACTAATTAGGCTATGGTCAGCCACGTCAATCAAGTGAAACGTAAAGAAAAAAAATCATTCATTCAAATTTTATTAATTCACGTTGACAAGACAGATGTTATAACGACATTTGATATGACTCAGTAGTGGCTAAAAGAGGTAGAATCAGTTATGAGCAGTTAGCAGCTAGTCTACACGCATACGTCTAGTCGCACGCACACAAACACCGTGCCGAAGTCTGTTGAACTGAACGACGTTAGACGATGCACGGCTTTCAATGCCGCCGCCGCACCGCTGCCACTGCTGTGCCGGTCGGAGTGGAGGGTGTTAGGTTTATTTCGTTACAGAATTTCTTGATTCGGTCGCCGCGCTCAAAGCCCGCGATAAAAGCTATGTAATAGCTTAATAAAAGGCTAGATGTTTCATACAGTAAGAATCATCCTGGTCTTCTTCCTCGAATAATTTTGAATATTCGAATTGGAAAATACTGACCGATATTTAGTATTAGACATTCACATGGCGTAAATAAAATATTAGGGTACAACCCGGGTCCGAATCTTAACATATTTATGTGAACATAGAATAAATTTCGATATCCAATGCTAGTTTTCGTAAGAATGTTATGTTAATATCATGCCTGTAGGCCAAGAGTTGGGTTGAGGTGTAGAAAGAAAGAAAGAAAGAAAAATGTGTTGATCTCGGAATTTAAGACGGGGTCTCATGCCTAGCAGTTGCGCTTAGGACCACTAGATGAACATTAACGCGTTAAAGTTTGATTTTATTCTCCAGGAAAAACTGCGTTGATAATAAAGCTGGTAAGAATAGAAGTGAAATTGTTGAACAATTAGTAAATAATACACCTAGATACCTCAGTAATTTGGAAACCCAAAACCCACGAAACGCCACTCCAATTAACATTAATTAAAATTTCTGTGCCCATTAAACAGCAAGAAGGCGCAAAGACTAAAAAATACAATACAGAAAGAACAGACGAAATTTCCATCTGCCCAACAGGAATTAACAGCCCCTAACATTTACGTGTATTAAGAACGGACTACCTGTTCTTTATCCAATTAAAGTAGAGGAAAGAGACAGAGTTGTAAGATAGAAAGGGACTTACATCTCTATTAATTATTCAAAAGAGGCCCCCGATCGTCGAGATACGTACCCCAATTAATCTTATATTCATTGACTTCGGCAAATTGACACAGATTAGTAAAATCCGCTTTATAGTCGAGTTTCAAAGGGTTTGAATTGTGGAGTTCCAGTTTTTGGAGCTAACTGGCCGGGGAATTGTGTATTTATGATTGTTAGTACAAATGATAACTGTTCCTTTAATGTTCTACTAACAATATTTCAAAGCGGAAGTGTTTTGGGTACTATAATTAGTAAAGGGACGTTCATTCATATGGTCACAATTTGCTTTCACTTTTTATTTTATTTTTATATCTGTGAGACGGAGTGCTGTAATCCACCACGCGGGCCAGTAATAATAATTATTATCCACTGTACATTTTTGAAGTTTTTACCCTATAACCGCAATTCCAAGCCAAGCAGCCAAGTTTTTGCACAATGTATAACTTGGCTTCTCTCAAAACACATTTGAGTATGAACGAGCAAAAACAGTTGTCCCGTCAACATTGAACTAAATTAAGAGAGATCTCCTCCGGGAGAACAGTACAAGTACAGCTAATATCTTTTGTATTAAAATTTTAAAGTACAAGCGATAGCGGAATGAGTCAGAGATTTTTAAAGTTTGATAAAGATTTATGTAACGAAATAAGTCGTTTTTGAGTCCGGATATTTGATCTAAACATTAAAAATAGGATGACTAATTGACCAGCCTATAATTCCCAAGGCTGGCACTTTCTCTGTATATGAAAATTTTCGGTACTACTATCTAAATACGAAACCGAAGCTTCGGCCGAAGTTTCAGGCGCGTCCTGCTGTTATCAAGTTCTGAGACTAGTTAGTGGGACGAACTAAAAATGATGACAACATGATTGAACAGTTGTACAGACTCCTTTTTTTTCATTTTAATGAAATGTAATCCTAATGGCCGAGTTTTCCACTACTCCATGTAATCTGGCCGTGGACCAGAGACGAATTTCTTCCTAACCCACTATATCAAAACTGTTAAGATTATGTAAATCTCTTTGATACAACTTTCCTATTCAAAAGTTATTCTTATTTCAAATAGATAATTGTTCTAAACTCACACAACACTAAAAAATTGCTCATACGTACATCCTGTTATCGCTTACCCTTTATACCACACTCCACAATTTAAGGTAAAGTCTTCGTTTGACTGCGGGTCACTCCCAAGGGTCAACCTCAATGTTTTATGATAATCGTCTTGTTTAATTTATGTAGGCTGGTTATAATTGACGTAAACTAATTACCAGGTACATGTGGTGAAATTTTACTGTATTCCATAAGGGTTACAATGGGCAGGAGGAATTCAAATTTCAGGTAGTCTCTCCTAATTGTGTCAACTAGTTATCTATTTGGGTAGCTTTACTATTGTCAAAATGTTAGCAAGTAATTAGAGATTTTGTTTTTTTTTTAATTCGAGGTCCTAAGTAGACCTAGGACCTCGAATTACACGATTTCCGCCAGAAAAGACTGAAGTGTATTCTGTCAAAGTCAAAATCAAATCATATAATCCAATTATGCCATCAAAAGCCACTTTTGGACGTTGCAAGTTATTTTAGGAAATGGGATTGATTTTACACCCATTCACAAAGAGTAACTTTATGAGGAGGAAAATGGGTAAGAAACCGCATACCTACTTACTCTTTTAAAATGTTTTACAAGTGTAGTACAAAATGGTAAAGTAAAAACTTTCTAATAAAAACTGAAACGCCATCTCATAAAAAATAACGAGATTTACTGTTTGTGGTGCTGCTGCAGATGTTATAGTTACAAAATAAATATAATTTACAGAACAAGAAAAGTGTTACAATTCAAGAAAAAAAAAGCATTACCAAGGAGGATGTTTCCTCAGTCGGGTTATAAACATCAACTGCAAGCAAAAATTGCCTCTATTAGCACAACACTATAAATATTACACACTCATAACCCTACTCGACTACAGAACTTTTCCACTCGCTTTAAAATAAAAATATGTCGCAGAATCAACACAGAAGCACAATAATTCAGAATAACGCCATCTGTTGTCATTGCCGAATCAAAACAGAAACACAATTTGGAATCTCTATTGATTATTGTTAATTTAGAATAACGCCATCTATCTCTCATTGGAGGAACTATGAAGTTAGATTTGACAGATAACGTTTCTAACCATCCCCAAGTTATTAACTTGCCGTTCCTAAACGTTATCTGTCAAATCTAACTTCATAGTTCCTCCAATGAGAGATAGATGGCGTTATTCTAAATTAACAATAATCAATAGAGATTCCAAATTGTGTTTCTGTTTTGATTCGGCAATGACAATAGATGGCGTTATTCTGAATTGTGCTTCTGTGTTGATTCTGCGACAAATATAACAATTAAGAACCACTGTTCCCCCATCATGGCCAAGAGTGCTCATAACGGAAACTTACATAAATTGTCCGATCACAAACAAAAGTTAGTGTTAAAACTCGCCAAAGTGTGATTGTGGATCTGTGGTTAAGTACTTGGAATGTATGGGGAAGTAGAACGCTGGATATGTTGGGCAGATGACTTTTGTTTACCCATTATTGGGCAAAAGGCTGTCCCTAAGTTATTCCGAGACCGTCTTGTGCCGTATCAAGTCTAACAAATTATCGCGGTATGCGTCCAGATTGTTGCGTCACCTCTTCCTACGGCCTTGGTGGCTCTGACCATTACCTACTTATGCCTGTCAAAATTTTACAAAAATACAGTCATTTAGATATTGAAATTATTTTCTTCAAAAACATACCAACCAAACTATCCTATTCAATAATATACCAACCAAAATATCCCATTCAGAAATGTCCCAAACAAAAGTTCCCATTCAAAAATATGCCCAAAGCTCCTGGTAGATCTGAGCCATGCATGGCCATCATTTCAAAGATTTCCATATTGTCTAATGCAATTCGTGACCAAAGTTCTACCGAAGTTAGGGATGAAGTGTGGAGTTGTGGCCTAAATTTCTTTTTACAGTTGCTGTCTTCTGAGAAGGTCTAAAGTCTGAGGCATATTTTGTTTGATTCTCTAAGGTCGCATTGCAATGCTCGCCAAGCAAGCTGGCATTTCCCCAAGGCCGTGGAGAATACGACGGTAACCATCCGTCCCGTTTTGAAAGTTCGCAACTTAACTTTAATCCTGACTAACGTAATTGCTAAAGTTTGAATACAAAACCTTGTTCACGGTAACGCGATTTAGTGTCAGACATTTTGTAATTGATGTAGTGGCTTCGTCCTTTTGCGTCGAGATCGTGGTGTAGACAGAATGATGGGAGGAGCGTCGGTGAAGTGACTAAGATGGGAGAAACTTTTTGGCAGGATTTTTTTAGGGGACTTTTATAGGTGGTTGATGGATTAGATGTTCTACTGCGTATAAAATATTTATATGAGTTTCAATAAATTTTATAAGACACCTACAATAAATGGACACCGGTTTTTTTATTTCGTTTCTACCGTTTCAATAAAAGTTTAGTTGGGGTAGCTTCACAGTGTAGTGAATTCTAGGAAGGCAATATATGCAACGTATTAAACAGTCTAAGTTTTAAACACAATAACAGGAAACTCAAAAAAACTCAAAAAGCAGCCCTCAAAATACTTTTACTAAACTAATGAACATAAACATAATTTGCTAACCAGCTGGGGTCAATCATTGTGGTCAATATTATTGGCAATTGGATGGTCCAACGCTACTAAGTTACTAGCCCAAGCTGTTAACTTAATGGTTATCCAGACTTGGTTCCAATTAGGGCTAGAACAAGAATGCATAGCATAGTCTAATTGGAGATCAAGTTCTACACATTCGGGCATAGTTAAATGCATTACATTGTTGTAGCGGCAGCCAGCCGAGACTGGATGAGGAAAGCTCAAGGCGTACATTGGGAGAGACCTGTGTCCATTAGTGGACGAATACAGGCTGATAATGATGATTGCTTTATTTTTGCGTGGTAAATCAAATCAAATGAGTCCTGAGAGACTTGTACTGACTAAAATCCACGGTGGCCTTCATTAGCCCTTCACGTTCCAGGGTCACGGTAATGAGATAAGTCCCGCGAACCTTAGACTTGGCACGACTTTGTCTAGATTTCATTATTTTTTAGAGATAAATAAGCAGCTATATCGAGACTTTGGCTAGTTTTTTACAGAATATTTTTGGTGGGATTAGTATTACTTCAGTGAGTGATTATGTTTTACGGGATCATGTTTAACGACATTTTTAACATTATGTCTATACAATAAACACTTTTTTTAATCAAAGGCGAAAAAGAAGACAACTATGTTGTTAAACTTCAATTTAAACGTCAAACATCGACCAAACATTGCACCTTCGAACGAAAGCGAAATAATCGTTTAAAATGAAAATATTAATAAAACTCAATATCTTTCCCTTTGTACATCCACATTCGGATATAAAATCAACTTGTACTGCAGAAACATTGTTTCAGCGGCACATTGAAATTCGAGAATAAAATTAACATCTCATTACGGCAATCAGTGTTGAATTTTATCTCGTGAAAAGCCGTTTTTCGTAAATACTATTGTGAAATTAATAAGTTTAATATTGTATTTAATAAGTTGCATGAGCATTGAAAAAAGGCATGTTCGAGATCAAATTAATATGAATAAGAGTAATAGTATCTTCAAATTACAATTTCATATCGAAATGAGAGATGATAAGTTGCCTTATTTCTGCTTAAATGATTGGTCTACGAATCCTCTAAGAGACAATAATAATAGTTATGTAGAATGAACTTACATCAAAGACTGATGTAAATCTAAGATAAGCCCTGAACTATTTGTATACCTGTATCTACATTCATCATCATCATCAGCCTTTAAATGTTCCCACTGCTGGGACACAGGCCTCCTCTCTGTGAGAGGGAACAGTACCCTTAGCACGAGTTTTCACTCTTTTACTTAACAGCGCCTTTTCAGTATTTACAGCGTTTCTTATATGAAAAATTGGAACAGCGCCTCTGGTGTGCGAAGAAGGAACTAATTTTTTCCTTGAAAATTGACAATTTGAAGTTGTCAAAGTTCCAGTTTACTTTACGTCTCAAATACTAAAAACTCGTGCTCAGGGTACAGGCCGTAATCTATAATAATATTCCACAACTGCAACGGTTCTAGGACATGCCGGTTTCCTCACGATGTTTTCCTTCACCGTTTTGAGAGCAGTGGTGTTGAAATAAATTACACAAAGTAATGCGCCTGACTGGGTTCGAACCCACGACATACAACTTGTAAGTCGAGGCCGATACCACTGGGCCACCACTGCTCTTAACATTGAGGGGTGTTAAATTGGGCATCCCTTTAACATCATCAAGGAAATCCTACTTCCTGTCGTACTTCCTTCCTACTAATAATTATAAACGTGAAAGTTAGATGTCTGTAACTCTTTCCCGAAAAAACCACTAAACGGATTTGGATGGCTACACAGTAGTTTATAACCTAGGTTAGCACATTCTTATGATAGTTTTTATCACGATTTGATATCACCACGGTATAAGTTTAGAGTTGTAGCGGGTGAAACCGCTGGCAATGCTAGTAAACACCTGAATATTTGAGCTGTGTCTTTGGAATCACCGTACTACACCTGCCATCATCATTATCATCATCATCAGCCGGAAGACGTCCACTGCTGAACATAGGCCTCCCCCTTAGTCCGCCACGCCGAACGACAATTCGCCACTTGCATCCATCGGTTGCCCGCGACCCTCACCTGCCATCAAACTCAAAATATTTCACGGCTACAAAAAATAAGCCAAACATAAAACATTGCCAATTATTGTCCGCGCCAAATTAGTACCTAACGTTTTTCCACATAACGTCCGTATATTTTGCTATTTTTGGCAACGTATGCCAATTTCTGGGGGTAAACGCACCCGAGGGATAACCGATAAAAAATTACGACACCGCTGGGACCTCGGAGTTTTTAAGAGAATTCAATCGACACCACATAGTAGCCAGTCTTTTTTTTAAAAGCGATGGACGCATTCACAATTTGTGGAAACTGGGAAACTGGACCGGAATTTTGAAAAGCTCAGTTGGTTTTGGCGCACTCCAACGTAAAGTTTTGGAGTGAATTTCCTAGCTATTTTTTCAGAGTAAATTTTTGGTGTCCATGAAATAGTTTACTAGATTTGGGACCGCGTCAAATATTTCTGTCGCTTTTCGACGATATTTGACGAAACTAGGAATATTTCTGCTTTTTTTCTGTAGGAAAAAAATCTGTCGTTTGTAACTGATATCTAGAATTTTGAAGTGAGTTTTTATTTATGAAGTCTGCAGTCTTCCTCAGGTGGTCTGTCCACCTTGTGGGTGGACTTCCTACGCTGCGCTTGCGGGTAAGATAACCGAACACACATAGCGCTGTAAGCTATGATGATGACGATAAACGGTACACAAAAAAATATGAAACGACTGTGAACACGGACATTTTCGTTCGAATAATAAGGGTTCGATGTAACCAGTACGGGCAAGTTTAGGATCCATTACGGTCACCCGATACTGACAGATACTTTAGTCTAATATTTCTCAGAGTACGGAATCCGAAGCCGTGTCTCCAATATTTATGGCCGAACCGGTTTGTCCAAATTATTGAACTTATACTGAAGTTTAATATAGATTACTTTCAGCATGATTTTTCATTACCGATAATCCACAGAGAGTCTATATCCATCTTTTTTATTAGTTTGTCAGATCCTTATCCCGCTTCACCTTTGCATCTGAACAAATGCAAAAAAATAATACTCAAAGAAAACTATTTAGAGATTTAGACATTAAACACTGTTCACGAGAGTTGTCAAAAAAAAACAGCGTACACTTCTTCAGAATTTGAAACCGACATCATATTATTTTTATATTCGAACAGAATTGATGATACGTTTGCGGACGAAGCATCTGTTACCATTGATTATGCGGATTCAATCCCGCGCTGATTTTATTCTTTCTTTATTTTGATTTAGTTACAATATATTTTTGCGTGACTTTTTATCACGCTGAGCTACCGTGTAAGACGGAAGACTGTGAAATGTGTGTTATAGCTGCTGTAGCCTGCGGTTTAGCTATTATGATTATATTCCGTACGTTTCATTCTTCAGATAAATAATAGACACATGTAGTACCTTCATTGTACTGGCAACTTCGCACTTTTAAAATATTCGGGTAGATTGAAAAAATTCTCTGCTCGCGCTCCGTCCGTCCCGCCAGAGCGGCGCCGCCGCCGCCGTGCCTCATTCTTTTATTGTGCGCGGCAACAAGCACTCACTCTTCAATATTTTATAAAATATTAGTGAAATTTTGTTAAAGTTATCTTCAAATTATTTTCATCATGTCCAAGCGTAGCTGTGACACTAAAATTAGTTACTATGAAAGTAAAATTAAAAGACTTAAAGAACGTGCAACGAAGAAACGAAGTCGTGTGATTATATATTCATCTTCGTCGGATTCCGAGAAAAATCAAGGCTAGTTATGACATATTTTATTTCTATTAAGTGATTTCGTGTACCCATGAGTTACAACGATCTACAGAATTGTGAATACGTCACAAAGCATCTCTAAGCTAGCCTGGAGGATATCACATTGAGGGTATCACGAAGGTATAGCATGATGCGTTAAATAACTCTTTTTATGTGGTAAAAATAAATAATTAAACATCTTTAAGCTAGCCTGGAGGATATCACATTGAGGGTATCACGAGGGTATAGCATGATGTGTAAAATATGCCTGGAGGTTGACTGCGGGTCAACACGACGGTTTAAAAATCGAACGCTTGGCCAATTTAAATTACATTCGAAACGTTGATCGTTTCAGACGACGGAACCATGCAAGATGATGTCACGGTGTTGCAGCTTAACGCTCCAGTTGAATCTCATGTTCAAGAAAACATTGAACTGACACCCGAGGCGCCGATTCTACTAGCGCGAGATGATTCTCCACAGCTCGATCCGGAATTATTATCAGCGCTTGGCGATACCACGGATGAACAGCCGATTTACGGCGAAAATATACACCACACTTTAGCACAACGTTGGATACCTTTACTAAAAAATGGACTTGCTAAGGATCTAAAGGAAAAAATACTCAAAGAGTATCAGATACCGGAGAATTGTAAACTCCTTAGAGCGCCTACTTTGAATCCGGAAATTAAGGCTGCGGTCTCAGAAATAATTTTTAACCGTGATAAAAATATACAGTTAAAACAAGACCAGCTAGGCCTAGGTATAAGCGCGCTTAATAAAGCAATTACCCACCTCCTTTTAGGAGACGATAAAATTCAGGCTATAAAGATTCTTTCTGATAGCTGTAGGATTCTAACCGACCTACATTACACCGAAACTCAGGTGAGGACAAAACTCATAGTTCCGTGTCTGGACAAGTCTTTTACACCACTTCTAAAAGATCACGAAAGAGACGAGATGCTTTTCGGAGAAAAGCTCTCGGATACAATAAAAGCTTCTAAAGCTATTGAGCGACAAGGATCATTGATAAAACGATCCGCTCAAAGGGCGACGTCTTTACCTGCATCCACAGCTGGACCATCGACAGCAAGGACTCGGTTTTCGGGAAACGCGACTGGCCCCCCTCGTTATGTCTCGGCGAGCAGGGGGGGGCGAGGAGGATATACACGAGCAGCAGCATACCGGCGGCAGCCGACGACCACGCGACCTCGAGCTTCCCCCGGCCAGGGCAAGCAGCGTGCCCAGACTCGACGTTAGCGATACAGGTACACGCAGGTCGTTTACAATATTTTTACCATTGCTGGATGAATATCACTAGCAATAGTACAATCCTAGGTTGGATTAAAAATGGTTATGTGATACCATTTTGTAAGAAAGTCTATCAAAATGTGGTACCCTCTAACATATTTACAAATGAAGAACAAAGAGATATGTCTGAAGCGATCGACAACTTGTTACAATTAGGCGCGATACATGAATGTGAGCCACAGTCAGATCAATTTATTTCTAAAATATTTTTAGCATCAAAATCAAATGGCGGAAAACGCTTTATTTTAAACTTAAAATTGTTAAATAAATTCGTGACTAATAATCATTTTAAAATGGAGGACTATAGAACAGCTTGTAAGTTAATTCCTCATAATGGCTTCATGGCCACGATCGATTTAAAGGAATCTTATTTATTGGTGCCTATTAATCCATTACACAGAAAATATCTAAGATTTAATTTTCATAACGAAGTCGGAGAAAATTTACTATATGAATTCAAAGCAATGCCTTACGGCTTATCATCGGCACCTAGAACATTTACAAAAATTATGAGAGAGGTTGTGGCTCACCTCAGATATCGCGGCTATTCTTCTGTTATTTACCTTGATGATTGGTTATGTATCGGCCATACATATAATGAATGTTTAAATAACGTAAAGGAGACTGTTAAACTCTTACAATGTTTGGGATTCGTGATAAACTTCGAAAAAAGTTCGTTACAACCATCACAACAGACTAAATTCCTAGGTTTTAATTATAACACTAATAACATGTCTTTATCCTTACCGAATGAAAAACGAGTTCACATTTCAAAATTAGTCAAAAAATTTATTTCCTTGCCACGGTGCACTATTAAGGAGTTTGCCAGTTTAATCGGTGTTTTAACATCCGCCTGTCCTGCGGTTAAATACGGTTGGGTGTATACTAAACGTCTTGAGAGACAAAAGTACCTAGCATTAAAGACTAAAACATACGAATCTAAATTTATTCCTTCGCCTGTAATACTACAGGATCTAGAATGGTGGTCTCAGAACATTTTTTCGACATCTACTTCCTTAAGACCTGATAAATTTCAACTAGAAATCTTTACAGACGCCTCCAAGTCTGGCTGGGGCGCATTTTGCAATAATAAAAGAGCTAACGGTAAATGGAAGTCAACTGAGTTAAAATTCCATATCAACTATTTAGAGCTGCTGGCAGTGTTTTTTGGTCTCAAATGCTTTGCACGCGAAATACGTGATAAAACCATTTTATTACGTATTGATAACACCACAGCATTAAGCTACATTAATCGTATGGGTGGCATCCAATACCCCCATTTAAACGACTTGACACGAGAAATCTGGCGTTGGTGCGAAGAGCGAAATTTACTTTTAACTGCCTCTTATATTAAAAGTAAAGATAATAAAGAAGCTGATGAAGAATCTCGCAAGATTAACAAAGACATAGAACTAGAATTGTCGGATGAAGTATTCGATAAAATTATGACCAGATTGGGAAAACCAGAAATTGATTTATTCGCTTCTCGCACCAATGCCAAATGTCATCGATACGTATCATGGAAACCAGACCCAGATGCCGTAGCGATAGACGCGTTTACAATTCCATGGGATAACATGTTCTTTTATGCCTTTCCACCTTTTTCCCTAATATTAAAATGTTTGGAAAAAATCATAATAGATAAGGGTGAAGGCATACTTGTCTTTCCTTATTGGCCATCGCAACCCTGGTTCCCTTTGTTACAAAAACTACTCACTTCAGATATTATATTTATAAATTCTGAAAATAACAGTATATGGTCTTCCCCTAGGAACCCACAAATCAAAGGAGTTTCCCTGGTTGCAGCGAAGCTCTCAGGAACGCGTTCATAAAACGAGGTGTCCCTATGGCCTCTTTGGATTTAATGATGGCATCTTTATCCAAGAACACATTGAAACAGTATAGCGTGGCCTTAAAAAAATGGTGGCAGTATTGCCTTAACAATGAAATAGATCCATATAAATCTTGTATACCGTCAGTATTATCATTTTTAACGAAAGAGTTTCATAAAGGTGCAGCTTACGGCTCTCTTAATAGTTTCCGTTCAGCTTTAAGTTTATTATTTGGTGATGATTTAGGTTCTCATGAACAAATCAAAAGGTTATTAAAAGGAACCTATAAATTAAGGCCAAACATCCCAAAATATGCATCTACATGGAACCCACAAATAGTTTTAGAACACATTGCTCAATGGAGCCCTAATACAGAATTACCTTTAAAAAAGATTTCCCAGAAACTTGTTATCTTATTAGCTTTATGCACAGCTCACAGAGCGCAAACAATCACATCTATTAAAATTAAAAACATTCATTTTTGTCCTAACGGCGTCAATATTGTTATTTCCGATATCATTAAAACATCTGCTGCCGGTCGCGACCAACCAATTTTATTCCTGCCTTACTTCAAAGAAAATATAAATATTTGTCCAGCTACAACTTTGAAAGACTATTTGTCGGTTACAAAAAATATAAGGTCAGATACGGTTGAAAACCTACTGATGACATTCAGGCGACCTTATAAGGCCGCCTGCACACAAACCATCAGCCGATGGATAAAGCAGGTGCTCGCGGAGAGCGGCGTGGATGTGTCGGCGTTAGGTGCTCACAGCACTCGACACGCTGCCACATCCACGGCGCGCTCGCAAGGCATATCGCTTGAAGTTATCAGGAAGACCGTTGGTTGGTCGCAATCATCACAGACATTTGCAAAATTTTATAATCGTCCAGTGAGCGATGATGCTAGTTTTGCAAGATCAGTTTTTCTCCCGGGTTGACAACCATTAATTGTATTCAATAATTTAATTGATCCTGATTTTCGTAATAAGAATTAATGTAAATTTATAAAAGAGTAAACACACGTTTTGTTTTGTACTTTTGATTGGTTGGAGTTGTGTAGAATAATATAATTAAATGATTTAAAGTAGAAAAACAGTAGTTTTCATCTTATGCATTTCATACCTATCTAATTACAAAATTTTTGGTCTCTAAACATCTACATGTGTCTATTATTTATCTGAAGAATGAAACGTACGGAATATAATTGATGATTAAACGAACTTACCTGTAAGTGAAGTTCTATCCCAATTATATGAGTACGTTTCATTCGAAGATAAAGTTCCCTCCCTTCCCATAGCCCATAATCTAAAAATTTTGTAATAGAAATAGTACTCTAAAGAATGAGGCACGGCGGCGGCGGCGCCGCTCTGGCGGGACGGACGGAGCGCGAGCAGAGAATTTTTTCAATCTACCCGAATATTTTAAAAGTGCGAAGTTGCCAGTACAATGAAGGTACTACATGTGTCTATTATTTATCTTCGAATGAAACGTACTCATATAATTGGGATAGAACTTCACTTACAGGTAAGTTCGTTTAATCATCAATTATGTTCCTCACGCGCTTGTTTGCCATTGCTAATAATTATGTGCTGCTTAAATTATTTTCTGTCTCTTCTTGGGACTAATTGAGTATCCGTTTATGCCTCTTCTGTATACCGAGTACCTAGTTTCTCCTTCTGCCCTGTTATCTATTTTTGTGTTTGCTCAAGCTTACTTTTTAGGGTTCCGTAGCCAAATGGCAAAAACGGAACCCTTATAGATTCGTCAAGTCTGTCTGTCTGTCTGTCTGTCCGTGTATGTCACAGCCACTTTTTGTCGAAAGTATAAGAGCTATCCTATTGAAACTTAGTAGAGAGATGTATTATGTGAACCGCATTAGGATTTTCACACAAAAATCTAAACAAAACAAATTTTGGGGGTGCCTCCCATACTTAGAATTGAAACTCAAAAAAATTTTTTTCTCCAAACCCATACGTGTGGGGTATCTATGAATAGGTCTTTAAAAATGATATTGAGGTTACTAACATCATTTTTTTCTAAAACGAACAGTTTGCGCGAGAGACACTTACTTCCAAAGTGGTAAAAAGTGTCACCCCCCCCCCCCCCCCCGTAAGTGGTTTGGATGAGATACAGTTAGCAGTTTTTGAGATATAGTACATTTTCAAAAACCGCAAATATTACTTTGCCATTCATACAAATACTATGAAAAACAAATCAACTTCCATATTACAATGAAATTTTTAAACAGAAAAGTCGTTAGGCATGGAGAAGAATTCAACGTTTGTGAGCATGACTGTGCAAGCAAGCTATCACAAGCTTGCTTGGCAAGAGCGTTTGGTGTACTGAATCAGTCGAAATTTTATTTACACCAAAAAGAATTTTCTTTAAATTTGGTCAACTCTAGGATTTCAAAACTACCCTAGAAAACACACACCGCCAAAAATGCTCAATTTTATTTTGAAATTATTCCGCGAATGCGAACCATTCCGTACAGTGTTTTGTGTTTTATGGTAATCATAACTCCTGGGAACAATACAGGCCGAATATTCGGTGCCGAGAGAGCCGCAGTAAATCATTTTGGGAACAAAGTGTGTCCGCTAGTACGGTGATTTGTCAAAGGACTTGCAACGGACTGTCTGTGTAAGGAGACGTCTGGGGAGGCAGTTAGATAGTGTAGGACTTCACCGTAACGAAATTTTGTTAGAGAAAATATGCATGGAAGGAATGGGAAAACAATTCGATTGAGTTTGAATTGCGTTCTGTAGATTTGGACGTCCGAACGATGTGCTGATGTCTTTTTTTAGAGAGACTGTTCATAGATCATAATTTTTGTGTCGTTTTTTTTTCTGATAGATCGCAGTTTGCCTTATTCAAATGTTTTTGATAATGTTAAGCATAGCTATTGTCAACCTGACAGGCGAAGCGGACGCGAAGCGAAGCGTTTTTGTTTGTAATGTATCTCACCAGCCCCCTAGCCCACCAGCCCCCTTCTATCATTGCACATCTAGACGCACGGCAGATTACCATCCTTACCTTATTGCTATACCACCAATTCGCACTAAGCGTTTCCAAACGTCTTTTAAAATGCGAACAGCGAAGGAGTGGAAACCCTTATCTCTTCAAAGTTAGATGAACAGGCTTCTGGGTAAGCTCGTTCCATCGTCGACCTTGTCTTAGTCTTTCCTGACCTAGACTAAGGTCAAGAGTAAACCCATTATACATTAAAAAAAAAATGAATTGTTTGAAGCCTATCACATAGACGCTTTTCTATATTATGACAAGATTCGGATCGCATTCGCTTCGCCTGTCTGTTTGACAATAGCTTGAAGTGAATGAAGTATACCTGGTTGTCAATATAAGGTAGAAGATAGTCCTAGCTAAATTATTGTTTCTTTGAAAAAGAAGAAAAAATAAGCATTTAATTGGTCACGCACGAATGATTACAACTCAAAATTATTAACTTGTGATCAAATCAAATCTAAACATAGCATTTGTATATGAATCTGATTTCTCATATACTTACTACGAATTTTTGATAAAAATAATATTAATCTCAGAGTTCCATGGTAAAAAATACATTCACAAAATAGAAATTTATTTCTAGATCGACCCAAAGGGACTACCAAAATCAAAATTGAAGCATTTATTTCAAATAGGCCAGTTACAGGCACTTTACAATTGTCAAAAGAGAAAAAAATTAAACAGTACCAAATCTTCAAGTTGACATCTACAATAATTGTCTACTACTAACCTCAGAACAATAACTTACTAACAATAGTTTGACAATCATCTCCATGCCTACGACAGTAATCCGTCAAAGGAATTGCGACTACAGAACATACACGTGGCAAGTCAAGGAATGACTACGCAGATGGAATCACGTACGATATGCAGACGTATGCAAGACAGACAGTGCTATTTGAAGATTAACCACTCTGCACGACAACATTTTGACACATGACACATCAGCTGAGTCGACCGGGTGATTCGAAATTTAAGACGACACTAAAGATTTTTTGTACATTTTCAGCATCCGATTTTCAATCAAAATTATATTGCTACAGCTATTTCATACGATAAGTTTGTGAACAATATCTCTAAGAACGTGTTGAGGTCACTAAAACTGCGTGATTCTACTGTATAATGTGTGTAACATTCAAAATGCTACATCATTCCAAAAACTAGATAATTTAGATGTGCTGAAAATATAGTACATAAACAAGCTTCCCACGTGATAAAAAACGGTTATACAGTGAAATAAATAAAGTAACTTACTACATGCATTATTACATTTGCCAGTGTTCATACATAATTTCATAATAATAACGAAACAAAGTCTTGATAAAAATTACCAAAAACTATGTTGCAACATGACACTTCTTAGTGCTGCCGTAATCCCAATGTTCATTATAACGATTAAAAAGGTTCATTCAGCCTAATCGATACGCGCAATATAATCGAACATGGAAAAAAAAGTAAAACAAGACATAGAGCATGGACCGATTTATCTGCTTATTTGACTATAGTTAGCTTAGTCCATGCAATACATCTATGAAACTGAACCTGAAGATTATTTTTTATAATATTTTGAGTATTATTTCGTTTGATGATTTTTTTATTACACAATAAATTATTTAATTTTTAATTCATGATTTAGATGGAAATAAATATCGGTATTTCAATGGAGGCCAAACGTGTGTGTTTTTTTTTTTAGATTTTTAGGGTTCCGTACGTCCGAATACAAAAACGGAACCCTTATAGGATCACTCGTGTGTCTGTCTGTCTGTCGCTTACAGTCAATTATCTCCGAATCTACTAGACCGATTGGGTTGAAATTTGGTACACATATCAATTCCTGTGACCCAAGCACAGAGGTGTGACGTGAATAGATGAAATCTGTATGTGGGAGGTAATTTTTGGGGGGGAAGGGGAAAATGAAAAAAAAAGTTTTGAAAACTGCATCGTGTGACATATCAAATGAAATGTCTTGTTTAGACAATCTTAAATGTATTTTTTTGTAATTTAAAAATAAATAGTTTCCAAGTTATTCAAGAAAATAGACGAAATTTGACCATTCCCCCTCCCCTCTTATCTCCGAAACTACTGAACCTAAAATTTTGAAAAAAATATAGTAATTAGTTTTCTACTTATAGATTATAGGAAAACCTATAACAAGTCCATATCTGTATATGGGAGGTAATTTTTGGGGGGGAAGGGGGAAATTAAAAAAAAAAATTGAAATCTGCATCGTGTGACATATCAAATGAAAGGTTTTGTTGAGACAATCTTAAATATATTTTTATTGTAATTTTAAAATAAACAGTTTCCAAGTTATTCAAGAAAATAGACGAAATTTGACCATTCCCCCCCCCTTATCTCCGAAACTACTGAACCTAAAATTTTGAAAAAAATACAGAAATTAGTTTTCTACTTATAGATTATAGGATAACCTATAAGAAGTCCATATCTGTATATGGGAGGTAATTTTTGGGGGGGAAGGGGAAAATTTAAAAAAAAATATTTGAAAACTGCATCGTGTGACATATCAAATGAAAGGTATTGTTGAGACAAACTTAAAAGTATTTTTTTTGTAATTTTAAAATAAATAGTTTCCAAGTTATTAAAAAAAATAGACGAAGCTTGACCATTCCCCCCCCTAATCTCCGAAACTACTGAACCTAAAATTTTGAAAAAAATACAGGAATTAGTTTTCTACTTATAGATTTTAGGATAACCTATAAGAAGTCCATATCTGTATATGGGAGGTAATTTTTGGGGTGGAAGGGGAAAATTAAAAAAAAAAATTGAAAACTGCATCGTGTGACATATCAAATGAAAGGTCTTGTTGAGATAATCTTAAATATATTTTTTTTGTAATTTTAAAATTAATAGTTTCCAAGTTATTCAAGAAAATAGACGAAATTTGACCATTCCCCCCCCCTTATCTCCGAAACTACTGAACCAATTTTTTTTAAAAAAATACAGAATTTAGTTTTCTACTTATAGATTATAGGAAAACCTATAAGAAGTCCATATCTGTATATGGGAGGTAATTTTCGCTATAAGAAGTCCATGATATTAAAATAACATGGATAATCACTCAATATTGTGCGTACCAATTTGGGTCAGATTTAAAAAAAAACGTGATAGGTAACATCGTACGGAACCCTCTTCACGCGAGTCCAACTCGCACTTGGCCGGTTTTTTTTCATTTTGAATTTAAATTCAACCATATAATTTTACCTATACTGTGTCTTCGGTAATTAATTTCAATTTATCTGATTATTTCACTATAAAAACGAATCTAAAAAACGTGGAAAGACAAACACCGGGTACGGATCAAATGCTGGAGTAAGAGATGGGAGTACTTCCAAAAGATTCCTTGCAGTAATAAACAAATTGAATTTCCAACTGGGCGTGAATGGCTAAATTAGAATCTATGAGGAATAGCGAAAAATACTGAAAGAAGTTTCGTGGCTGATTTTGATAAAAATAAAATTACAGCATAAAAATTAAATTGACAATTAATTTCGAGCAATCAAACCATCAATGTTTAGTGAAGTAATTACATGCGACAAACGTATGGCAAAAGGTTTTTTAAAATTCAAACTTTAGTTAATGGCCATAGCTCACTACATCGTGTTCTCATTTCAAATTTTTATAATCACCTCGCGGCACAAATACATAACGAAATTTTTGAAATTCGAACTTTAAGTAAATTGGCGCGAATTTTGATCTGCGTACGATGACTAAATTATTGATTAATACTTCACCGAATTTGATCCTTAACAAAGACCCTATCGAATAGTGTATAGTGTGTTCTTATTTTAATTTACAACCTCGATTCCTGACAAGCAAATTGATTTTACAAAAATCTAAAGACGCAGACTTAATTTTTGCGATTGTAGTTGCGGGCTTGTGAACGACGAGTATTGGGTAACTCACCGTCCGATCAAGGACTAGGCCTGAGACGAATGCGCGTCGTGTTCCAAGCGACCTTCAAGGAACTATCAGCGAACTGACGAGGCCATAATAGTGCCAAACGCGTGCCGGGCTCACGGAATTGTATTGAAACCATTGAAAGGGTACTACGGTCCTGGAACGCAAAAGGCATGTAAAGGAACAAGGTATTTTTAGTTAGTAATAGTCTCTGACTTCTCCTTCGGCTCCACCCAGGAAGAGAATCATTAAAAGATTTTAAACTATAACAGTGTGTTTTACTGAAGTTAAGTCGCGACAGCATCACATCTAAAGTATCCTTAACAAATACCTAAATAAAAATATTATTATACTGGTGTCGATACTGACGAATCGTCAGTATTGATCTGTATGCATGCCAGCACAGGTCAACTTACCCAAATCTGTCAAAATTTACCATTCGAACATTAACCTTCCACTATTATGATAAGGTTGAAAATCTATTGAAGAAATTTGACAGATTGAGGTAGGTTGATGTGCTGGCATCAACCTACCTCAATCTGACAAACTTTAATAGATTTTCAAACTTATCACAATATTGGAAGGTCAATGTTCGATTGGTAAAATTTGACAGATTGGGGTAGGTTGATCTGCCTGGCGTCTGTACATTAAAAAATAGCTTATAAATTAATATGTTATTATTTTAAATAGCGAGTACATCAGCGTGCGCATTCCTAATTCAAATTTTGGAATTAATAAATTGGCGCGCATTCAAACATTTATTACTGACATTGTTCCTTTGTCTATTTTTGTTTTTTGGTAATTACAATGCACGTAAAATTATTTTATAGCTTTAAAAAAGAATACAATGGATAATAATTGTATTCTAAGCTTAAAACGAATTTATTTTAATTTTTATGAATCGATTTCTTAAATTCCTTATTTATTTCACTCGAGTTGACAAAAAAATCAATTATGGAATCGATTAGAATACTCGCTTTCACACATCATTACGATTAAAAAAAATAACATGGTTGTCGATTACGAATACAAATTGAGTAGTGGTAATGAAAAATTCGTGTTTTTGGCCCTGTATTAGAGAATTAAGCTAAGATCTGGGCTTTTTTACGTAATTTATAAAATTTGGCATGATATTTATCGTAATTGTTATTGAGTATAAGCGTGTGTGTGTGATCCAAGTGAAAAATAAAAATGTAAACTAACACAAGTGGCGCGAAACTTCGAGTTCAGATATCAAATTCTTCATTACCACTGCTAATTTATGTTGAATTACGTATGAATTCGTTACAATACCAAATGACGAGTTATTCATCCCTTCTATAGTGATACCTTGGATATCCGGAAACCACATTTTTTATGATTTTTAGCCCAACCCAGCACTGCCATCAAAATGGCGTAAATCGTATTTACACTTTTGGCTTTTGTAATGGTAAATTAAGAAAATGCGTTGTAAATGTAGAAGTTTTAATGGCGTGAACAAATCAGATTTTTATTTAACATTCTTAATTAATGCGCACTCATAGGATTTAACGCAGAGAATATTATATTTTTTTATTTTTTAATGAGGATGTCGTATGACTACAACGTCTGCCCATTTCGGACCCACTATTGAGCCAGCGTAGGTTTACTTGTCGCGGCCGTTTCGGACCCGGTACCGAACTATACGGTTAATTTGATTTCAAACGCTGGAAGCAAGATGTTTGAAATTGAATCTGTATTCGGGTCAGAATGAGACACTTTGAGGAAAGGTGCCAATAGCCTAGGGAATATAAATCAGCACGGTACTATTTTAAAAGATCAGCGCGACAGTCATAAGGGACACTAACCTATTGTCAGAAAACAGTGGGTGAAGTGGGGACGCACCTGTCAGGCTAGTCCAACACAGTCTTTTCCACTCCACCTTAGAGCACTCTTTTTAGGACTAGATACCGTCAAAACAAATTATCATTCGTCTCTATATAACAATTTGTTTTTGTCAACACATATTTTTGTACTTTACAATCTTCGACATCACCGACTAAAGTGAAAGAAAACATCGTGACTAAACCTGGACTTATAATGATAGTGTTATTCATGTAAGTCTAGCCCATGACATGACCAGAGACCTGTGGGACTGACACCATCAGACAAAGTGTTATTGGGATTTCCCATAAGAAATTTCTCAGTAAGAGTCACGGAGTCTAGATTTGTACCTGAATGAGGGCTATATAATATTGGGACATGCCCTCCTATTATACAGGGTGTAAGAGACATCGACGCACAAACGGATACCATGGGTTCAGGACATAATTTTGGACCCCCCGTGTTGGAATTTTTCGTCGGATTTTTACTAATTTTCTAAAAAAAAAAATTCCTGTTCATAATCGTTACTCTTACTTAACCCAATGAGATTTTTAATAAAAAAGTAATAAATACACTATTTTCACTAAAATTAGCAATGTAAATAAAACTAGAAATGGTGTCTTGTTAGATATTTATAATGACAAGTCATCGTATACCTAAATAATGTGTCCAGTACCACAGTACCTGTAGTACTTTAAGCGCGCCTCACTATTAAAAAAAATAAAAAAAAACAAAAAAATTAAAAAAATAGGAAAAAACCGACGAAAAATTCCAACGATTCCCAACGGACCCCCGCCAGATTCATGTCCTGGACCCATGGTATCCGTTTGTGCGTCGATGTTTGATCTCTTACACCTTGTATAGGGCTAGGTATAAGGTAACTACCGAAATATGGGTGTGTCACCCTTCGGTGATTACAGACGTGATGATACGTTCCGTATCCATGCGTATTAAAGCTAAGATTTCTATGTCACTGTCTTCATTGTGTGTTGTAATATACAGCTACTACGTGTGACAATGTTTTGAATTAAAATTCCTGTGTACGGAAACGATCTTGGTAGAATGCAGACGTGATTTTTACGAGAAGGAAATACTTGTTGAGTTACGTATTTTATTTTGTATTTATAAATGGGTTTGCTATTGTTGCTCAATATCAGCCGGAAAACTTCCACTACTGAATAAAGACCTGCTCTTTAGGCAATCACGCCAAACGAATATCCGCCACTTGTATCCATCAGTTGTCCACGACTCTCACGATGTCGTCGCTCCACCTATTGTGAGGCTTGCCTACGCTGTGTTTTCTGGTTCGTGGTGGACCGACCAGTAATCAGTTTTAAAAGTGATATGGCCAACTGTTTCGCAAACATACACCAAGCACGGCTCACTAATCACACCGCTGTTATGTCAGCCAACTGCCGTGTACTGCTGAACGTAAACTAACCCAAAGTGTGTGAGCACAGTGGAAGCCTAGCGCGGCGGCGGCGGCGGGCGCGGTGGCGGGCGCGATCTGTGTCCACACTGCCGATCAAGCGTTTTATTTTTGTTGCAGCGACTTCAGGTGTTGTAAACTGTAGGTACCCAGTAGTTTCTATAAATCTTGTTTAAAGAAATTTTATAGGTTATCATTCATTTTAAAATGTTTTATAGGTTATTTAGGAATGTATACAACTTAATTATCAATTATGCTACATTATTCAACTCAAGTTCAGTAAAAAAAAAAACAAATACGGTAGTACATACTTTAGTGCATGTCCTGGTAACTAGGCGCTGACTACAAGACCGAAATGGTTTGCTATATCTGCCACCCGCCTGTTATATCTGTTGTTGCCTAGCAACGCCTAGGCTCGCAAAATCGCTTGTAGTCATCGCGCTAGGCGCCCGCCTTAGTTACTTCAGTGTGGCCATGAGTGGCGATTTCATACGTTTAATACGTAATTTCCGCGCACGCCGCCGCCACCGCGCTAGGCTAACCACCCTGGTCTTGCAATGGGCAACACATCTGCCGGTCACTCTTTTTTATTTAGCTATCGTCTTGCGTTTGACCACTATCTCGCCTGATGGCAAGCGAAGATAAGTAATTTTCACTAATAACAAATACATACCTTCCGTGTGCTTGTTCAGCAATTAATTAATTACGGTGGTTTCCCTTATGTGTTTGTGGTAACACAGTCACTTGAAGGCAAATACGATACATACAGCAATTACATAATGTAATATGAGAGACAAGTTCAGGAGTGTTCGAGCTTCCAGGATGTAAATTACTGATTGTTATGATTATTGTAAAGGAAGCTATTCAGGAGATGTCGACTATGGCATCCTATTTTAATGAATCGCTGAATAGTATGGAACACAATAGAATTTAATTATTGTAAAATATTTAGTATAGATTAAATAATATGTAATAGGCGGTTTTTTTGTAACTTTAACTTCAGTAATCGATTTTTTTATCTCTCGTAGCTTTAAAAGTGAGTTAATGGTCAGTGGGCAATAGCTTTGGTTGGGCAATGAATGCTGGTAAGATCGTATATTTACAATTTTTTGTACGACATACCTAATATAAAGAATTCCATGCTTCCATGCATTAAAATAGTACTGCACCTGTTTGAGTTTTTACCAAAAGTGGGTAGCATTGACAAATCTTTTTATCTAAAAACAGACTGTGCTGGTATAAGACTGCAAAAAAGTCTTCAACAAGGAATTCTGCTGATTGTAAAAGGATTCCTTCCAAATTGCATTGCGCCCAACCAAAATAAGGGCAAAATCACTTGACCTAAATAAACACGATTTTATTGCTGGCCCGTACATTTATTCTGTTGTGCTGATGACAAATGGAAGCCATTGCAATATTTTTTTTGGAAAAAGCCATCCCATTAAATTGACGTTTTAAATCGATTTAATAATAAATCAGAATGTTAATTGATCCAATGCAGGTTAATGGATCCTTTTTCATATTGAAGGATAATTAATTGGATTTTCAGTGTCTTTTCTGTATATTAAAAACAGTAGGTATACTCTCATAGGTCAAAAATACATAAGGTTTCCCCACCCTATTTTTATTTTAATTTGTAAAAAAATCATCAAATGAGTTCTGTATGAAGTGGAAGAGACTGCAAACTCTTACTGACCTAAGAACCATCCTGTTCCTTCTAAAATTCATTTGTTCTTTGCGTTCCACGGTCGCTGTACACAGAAAGTTCCGTGACCTAAGACAGCCACTTGACCTTATTACACACCCTTATTCACATTTCATCAAGTATAAATTTCATGATATATTTCATTCCAAAAGGTTATAAAACCAAATAAAACGTTGCCCTACCTGAAACTTGAAAAAAGGACCTCACAGTCAGTAAATCAACAAGTCAGTCCAAATATTCAATAGCTCGTGTTGCTGTAGCTATTAAGCTTTAAAGTGAAACCATATTCCAAAACAACGTGCGCAACTTTTCAGTTCGAAAACAAGCGTTAACCTCACAAATTAAAAACCATCAGGGAACCATGGAAAGACCAAAATTAAACCCGTTACCAGGGTCAACCGGTACAAAACTTTACCAACATAAATTCACAAACTTAAACGATCGAATAAAATTTTATTGTTGCCTATCTTGTCCGGGTTGACCGGGGCAATTAGCCATTGTTATGCCCGGGTTTATGGACAAATACCCGGGTACGTGGCACTTCGGGCAGGCCTCTATGATTTATTGGCCTACGTGGCCTCTCGGTTGGCCATTGTTCGATATTTCCGAGATATTTGAGTTTGATATTCCGATTTAGATCGGCTCGTGATGTTCAGGAGGTTATTTGTGGGTGATTTGTCTCGTGGCTAGTGAATTGTGTGATTTATATTGTTGGGTTCTTGTTGGTTTGTTTCGGTGCAGGTGGAGATTGAACTTTTGTAGCTTGAGTTTTGTCTTATTTGGAAGTAAATATGAAATCTCTTATCAGCTTAGTAATTGACAATTAAAAACTTAATTCCATTTTAATGTTTTACTGTCTTTTAATAGTGTTAATCAAAGTCGCTTCTGTTCACTGTACTACTTGACCGTTCACGCTTGACGCACAAACGAATCATCCGTTGAGTGTGAACGGTCAATTGTTTTTCTATACATTTGTCTGCTCTGCAGGCGTAGCATGGCGCCGTAGAAAGGGGTTTTGTCGACGGAAGAATAGACAAAATGACAGAACGTAGAAATAATTTTAGAGTTTTAAGCATGGTAATGTAAAAAATATTGAAAATAAACATTCTGTTCTTCAATAGTGTACGAATGGTGTCATATTTGTGCAAAAAAACATTCGATTTGTTTAGAAATAACGATGAAATAACTTTGTCTTTTCTTCGTAGAATAGAGATAGAATCGCCATGCTACGCGTGCTGGCGTTCCGCGACCGACAATACGCGACGGATGTTCTATGATGCACTAACGGATCATCGGTTGAGTGTGAATCGGCAATTGTTTTTCTATACGTATACATTTGTCTGTTCTGACATTCCGCGACCGATAATCCGCGACGGATGTTCCGTCAGATATGAACCCACCCTTAGATCTTTCCAGACCACGCAACGGATTTCATCAAACGACAAAGTGATTAAAGACGAACGTTAGTATTATACATGATTATAAATATTGGACATGTGCGAAGCCGGGGCGAGTCGCTAATGCTTTAAAAAACACGAGATCTGCCTCTCCCTGGCAGGGTCGCGGGACTGTCTCATCAGGTAACCATGACCCTGGAATGTAAAGGGCTATTGAAGAATCACCGTGGATTTTAGTCAGTACAAATCTGACAGTCCCTCCCGTCCAACCCTGAGTAGGAGGACTCATTTAATGATATTTCCACGTTAAGAAAAAAAAAGATCTGGGTCTCCAAAGAACTACATTAATTTTAAATTAGTTGGTACACAGGTTTCTCAATACGAGTGAAAGTATACTAATATCAAAAAACCGGCCAAGTGCGAGTTGGACTCGCGTGAAGAGGGTTCCGTACGATGTTACCTATCACGTTTTTTTTAAATCTGACCCAAATTGGTACGCACAATAACAATATTTAGTGATTTACCATGTTATTTTAATATCATGGACTTCTTATAGGTTTTCCTATAATCTATAAGTAGAAAACTAATATCTGTATTTTTTTTTTAATTCGGTTCAGTAGTTTCGGAGATAAGGGGGGGGGGGATGGTTAAAGTTTCGTCTATTTTCTTGAATAACTTGGAAACCATTTATTTTAAAATTACAAAAAAAAAATACATTTAAGTTTGTCTCAACAATACCTTTCATTTGATATGTCACGCGATGCAGTTTTCAAATATTTTTTTTTTAATTTTCCCCTTCCCCCCCCCAAAAAATTACCTCCTATATACAGATATGGACTTCTTATAGGTTTTTCTATAATCTATAAGTAGAAAACTATTTACTGTATTTTTTTCAAAATTTTAGGTTCAGCAGTTTCGGAGATAAGGGGGGAGGGGGAATGGTCAAATTTCTTCTATTTTCTTGAATAACTTGGAAACTATTTATTTTAAAATTACAAAAAAATACATTAAAGATTGACTCAACAAGTCCTCTCATTTGATATGTCACACGATGCAGTTTTCAAAACTTTTTTTTTTCATTTTCCCCTTCCCCCCCAAAAATTACCTCCCACATACAGATTTCATCTATTCACGTCACACCTCTGTGCTTGGGTCACAGGATTTGATATGTGTACCAAATTTCAACCCAATCGGTCTAGTAGTTTCGGAGATAATTGACTGTAAGCGACAGACGGACACACGAGTGATCCTATAAGGGTTCCGTTTTTGTATTCGGACGTACGGAACCCTAAAAACATTCAAAAACAAGACTGCACAGCCTCACCTGCAAATAAAATCAAGATCAGATCCCTCAAAGAAGACAAGACACCTCTGTAGATGACAGGCGAATGATAAATTACTTTTATTAGCGAATTTGTCATGGGAGCCATCTATCAAAACCCATAACGATCTAACAACGAACTTATATCGTTAAATCCAAATTGATTTGGGAATCTGGGCCTTAGGATTTTACGCCAGGTATTCAAGGTTATTGTGTTTTTAGGTTTTAGTGTGATTGGATTCCTTAGAGTAATTCGATCTACTTTACAAAGCTATTTTAAAATAGTGGTAATATTCATCGTCTGTTTTACAAAAATGATGAGCTTTTAATATCATTCAGCTTATTTGTGTTTTTAATCATTGATCGGTCGATCAGTTTCAACTGCTCTTGCAATTGTTTTAAAACTTTTTACTGCAGTGTCCTGCGTGTCCTGCCAACTGTTCGTTACAGGAGCTGATGGACGTCTCGGAGAGCATTAAACTCGTGGCCCAATTTTGGGCCGAGTCGATATAGATCGTCTTCGACACGATAAGAAGAAGTCTGCAGTGGTTTGGAACTAACTTTTTAGGGTTCCGTAGCCAAATGGCAAAAACGGAACCCTTATAGATTCGTCATGTCTGTCCTGTCTGTCCGTCCGTATGTCACAGCGACTTTTCTTCGAAAGTATATGAGCTATCCTGTTGAAACTTGGTAAGTAGATGTATTATGTGTACCGCATTAGGATTTTCACACAAAAAGAAAAATAAAACAAATTTTGGGGGTGCCCCCATACTTGGAATTAAAAGTCAAAAAAAATTTTTTGTGGGTTATCTATGGATAGGTCTTTAAAAATGATATTGACGTTACTAATGTCATTTTTTTCTAAACCGACAGTTTGCGCGAGGGACACTTCCAAAGTGGTAAAAAGTGTGTCCCCCCCTGTAACTTCTAAAATAAGAGAATGATAAAACTAAAAAATATATATATATAATGTAGACCTCATCAAAAACTTCCAACGAAAATTGGTTTGGATGAGATACAGTTAGCAGTTTTTGAGATATATCTCGCGGTTTTTGAAAATGTACTATAGTACATTTTCAAAAACCGCAAATATAACTTTGCCATTCATACAAACACTATGAAAAACAAAGTTATTTTTATTGTTTGTATACACCGTGTTCTTCACGTTATCCATAAACTTTAGCAAATACTTCTATGGCTTTTACAAATCAAATCCAACAAAGGAAGTAGTACTTAAAAAGGCTTCGTTACAAAGATATTTGTAATTTCATTTAATGAAATTTAATTGAGCTATGCAGTGAGAAAGTATCTTAATTTGAAATCTATCAAATACTATTTGCATTTCATTTGTTTCAGCCCGCCAAATGTTATGAATGACGTTGCCAATTCGGATAAAGAGGCATGCATATCGGGTTATTTACGTCTAGGTATTTAGTTTGTATGAAAATTAACAAAAAATAAGAATTTATTAATGTGTCCATAATGAAAAATGCTTACTTCCGTGGTTTGAACATCTGGTCGAAGTTTATGTATATCGTCCGGAACACGGTGTATATTACTAACTAATCTCAATATAATTATATCCCTAATCTATGCTTGCTATTACGGAACCCTTCATGGGCGAGTCCAACTCGCACTTGGCCGGTTTTTTTCATCTTATTCCCACACTAGGATTTTAAAAACACTCACATCGTCACATGCGGGAATCGAACTTAAACTTGCAGAGCTGTACCCAATCAATCAGCCACTCCACCAACCGCTTTCATACTACGATATTGAACTACTAACACGACTTTTGATATTATAAACCGCGAAAAGTTGAGTTAGAGATTAAAAACATATATTATTTCACCTGGAAGAAAAATATCTCTCACAGATGTTTTACAAGCAGACAGTATCTTACTTCTTATTCCCTCATGGCGTACCATGGTTCGAGGCTACACCGCAAATAATTAGGTCATCCCATAACGTCTCAAGGGTGTTGTGAGGAGCAGGCTTATCAGAGATTTATTTCAGGTGAATTGTTACCTTAATTTGACCTGGGGATATTTAAAATTATGGTAATTATAATTCTCATGGGGAAATAAAATTATGCTCTTGGTTTTCATGAATTTTATTTGTATTTCTGGCTTACTAATTTTCCAAATAGGCTGTAAAAATGTATACTCGACCAATTTTTGGTTGTAAAACTTTGGATTTTGAGCTGATTAGCGTAATTGTTATTAGAAGTAAACATAAAAAGCAAACATTTTATATTAATTATGCAACTGCGACGGCCTACAAGGCAATATTTTAGGTAATAATCAAGCAATAACAAAGTTCTCTCAAAACTCTATTTTTTTCTGAATCAGCTGGAGTTCATTAAAAGCATATTATATTGTAGATTCAGGTTATATATTTTGCAAGTAGGCATTTCACTACATTTGACGAGCATTTCTCATATCCACAAAGTTTGTAGGAGAATATTAGTACATACATTGCAAATGTAATCGTTTTAAAACTTGAATCTAAATAATAAAACTTGACAAGTATCACGAAAGCTGATTGACAAAGTTTAACGTTAGGACACTACTAAAGCTTAGTCAACACTGATAAATCTTGGAAAAGGCACTACTAATACGGGCCAATATTATCTGCACTACGCAGATATTTTACTTCACAGGCTCTCCAACGTATGGGGTAGATCCCGTCCAAGTTATCTTCGCATCTTGCCACCTGTAAAAAAGGAGTGTTTGAAAAATATTACATTGGCTTAATGTTTTTAATAAGCCATTACTATAAACCCAATGGGCAAACTTTCTCAAAACCACTTTACTGCACCGATTGAAATTACGATTATTTTTAAAGCCTAGGATACACTTTTTTTTTCTTGCATGGTAGTATCATCAAATGAGTCCTCCCACCCAGAGCAAGGCAGGAGGGACTGTCAAACTTGTACTGACTAAAATCCACGGTGTCCTTCATTAGCCCTTTACGTTCCAGGGTCACGGTAACGGTATAAGTCCCGCGACTCCGGCAGGCTTTGGCCTTCTAGAGGAGGGCCCCGACATCTCGCTGACGCTCTTTGAGGCGCGCGTGGAACACAACGCGCCATTGACCCGGGCATGGTCTATGATTGGGCGGCGAGTTGCCCATTACTCGCCGCCCGCATGCCCGCGCCTACGGTGGCCGGAGATCGTCTTGCGACGTCCGTCGCCGTGGGCGTCTACCACTGCGGCTGGGGCGGAGGAAGGACGCTGTCCTCTCTCTCTCGCGGCCCGCCTCCTCCTTCGCAAGCATAACTGCTTCGCAGAAGGAGGCGACTGCCTCCCACTCCGTCTCGCCCCGCAGCATGGCCTCTACCAATGCCGGGCGCGAGAGGTCTCCGCCTATCGCTGCCGTGAGGACACGGCGGTGCTCTGCCCAAGCAGGGCAGTCCTGCACGGTATGCTCCACCGTGTCCTCCGGGTGATCTTCGCAGTGGTGACACCCCGGCGTTTCTTCCCTCCCTATCCGACACAGGTACCTCCCGAAACTTCCGTGTCCGGTGAGGACCTGCGTCATGCGGTAGGTCAGGACGCCGTGACGCCTTTCCAGCCACTCCTCAAAGACGGGTCATTACCACCGCGATTGCGGCGTGCCCGAACCTCGGTTGCGACAGTCGTTCCCTCCATACTGCCCTGAGATCCGCCTCCTGTTCGTGCGTCTACTGAATAAGTACTCCAGACGCCTTACCAATTAGTTCCCGTATACATTACATCTAAAAAACGTCAACACTCAAGACCTCTGATGATTACTATCAAACACTAGCAATCTAGAAATTATTATCAAGCCTATCACTTTTCAGGCAGTATCTAAACACACAACCTCTCCCCTGAATACTAGATCTACTCATAAATGTCAAACACTCACAGACTCGAGTACAAACATAAACAAGACGGCTAACTTACACAGAACGCGCATATAAGGACCGTAAAGTAAACTCAGACTCAAGCGAACATGATAGTTCTCATCTAACTAATATTATAATCTATGCTGTTGATGAGATACAGTACATCATCAGTAAAAAAGGTCTCTGGTCTATGGCAGTAACTTTTTGGAAATTTTGAGGTACTTTTGGACAAATTTGCTAGAAACTTTTTATTCCCGTTACGCTGATACCAAGGCCTTGTCACATGATTTCTCTATTTTATTTACAGCATCATCATCATCATCATCATCATCAGCCGAAAGACGTCCACTGCTGAACATAGGCCTCCCCCTTAGACCGCCACGCCGACCGACAATTCGCCACTTGCATCCATCGGTTGTCCGCGACCCTAACGATGTCGTCGTCATTTACAGCATAGGAACTTGAAATATTTATTGCGTTTGCTGTATGGAAAAATGAAGCAACGAGTGTACGAATGGGTGGTCTAGTTGGGAAACAATTTGTTGAAGTAAATTTAAATTGGAAAATTTTTATATATGTATTTTTAAAATACAAATATTATTTTAGTTCAAGACTAATGTATTATAATTAAATTATTATCATATCGTCGTAGGATCAATATTATATTCGGCCAAATCATTAAATTCTTCTTCATATTATGAGATAGCCCTTCGGGTATACACGGTCTAACGTCTCTAGAAGCTTTGTGGACAAAAATCTAATAAAACATTTTATTTCATAATATTCAGTAGGTACTTAGCCGCTGGCAATTCTTACATTAGTTAAATACTTACTTAATTTTGGCTTTTGTACAAATTAGACAATAATTCTGATTTCCTTGGTTCCTTTAGGTTCTTTGTCTTTCTAATTTGAAGTTAGTTTATTAATAGGTACATTCCCAATTTTTTTTAATAAAAAACAAAAAAAAAACGCCTCTAGATAAAGCCAGGAAAAAGTTACAAGGAAAAGTATAGCGTAAGTAATTATCTAAAAAGCAATTTAAATCATTTCACTGATGGTATAGATACATAATAATATAATATAACTTTTTGCTCATGTTCATATACCTAACCATAATAAACTTAATGTAATTAGGTACATAGTCGCAACCACCAATGATGGGGTGCTAAGACAGGAAACCTCCACGTGCGCCCGTGGACTGGAGTTCCCTCTCGGATACGTCCGGGGGGAAGACCAGTTTTTCGGGCCGGTGCACCCTGGGATGCGGGCAAAAACTCTCCTTAGGCACTGTGTGCCTAAGGGGTTTCTTTGCCCGGAGCGTCCACCCGACAGGCTATTTGCATACGCAAATAGCCTGTCGGGTGGACGCTCCAACGCGTGTCCCTCTGAACAGCAGAGGGCACAGCGGCGGAGCGGGCTTGCGGACGGTGAGTAATGGGTATGCTCGCCGTCCGACCAAGGACCAAGCCCGGGTCGGTGGCGCGTCGTGTTTCACGCGTCACCGACGGGGCCCCTTATGGGGCCAAATGCCTGCCGGGGTCGCGGATTTTTCTTAATCAAGGATACCGTGGCCCCGGAACGTAAAGGGCATCCGACGGAACACGGGTGGATTTTAGTCAGTAAGAGTCTGACAGTCCCTCCCGCCTCACCCAGGGCGGGAGGACTCATTTGATGATTTTACCACGCCAAAAAAAAATGCTTATGCTTTAGGTCGTAAAGTTTTGCAATGTCATCTAATTTCAATACAATTTCTATCACTTCCAAGGGAAAAAGGCGTTGGTATATTATTATGTAAAAAGGTAACTAGCTATGTCATACTTGGTATGTATCAATTTCTCAAGCGGCGTAGCACTAATGTCGTCACTACGCAGCGTTCCAACTACGTCATCGTGAGCCCGAGTGTCCACATTCAACAAAACGCTACAACCGCCACACGTGTAGTAGTGGATATCGAACCTGAAAGCAAATGAAATAGGGTTGATTTTAGAATAGAGGAAATCGAAACATTTGAAATACTTAAAGAGTAATTGCGAAAGGTTTTTACGTAAACGAGGCAATCTGTTTGTGGGTGTATCGAGTTTTAAGGTTTTGTGGGATAATTCAGGACATTTGAAGGAGATAAGCTTTTGGTAATAAAGTTTAAATTGGTACCTTCTTTCAGCGTGGTAGTTACGAAGTAGTTCACGATTGGTGTTGAAGAGGACACCGTAGTGACCTGAGCAGCTGGTGACCTGAAATACAATTAAACAAACATTTTAGTTAAACAATGATTAATGTATATTGCTAACTGAACTGGTGGAGGAATGGATATTGACAACTGACTATAAATTCAAGCTACGATGAGCTAGTCCTCTGGCACAATTTCATTAATTGTTAGGGCCCGCATGCTGAATGCGAGAGATTTCTGGAACGCATGCCACGGGGCCCGCATTCGGGGAACCGTTTTCATTAGTCGATAGCCCGCGTGCGGAGTGTAGGAAAACCTCCATGTTCGTTGCTGTTTATTGATAAGAGTGAGATTAGCTAGCTGTATTTTGACCGATGAATCTTTTTATTGGTTGATATCCCGGGCGGTATGAAGCAAGCCTTTCACTCTCGTTGTTTTTGTAATAGTTTTACTCATTATTTTTAACCCGGCAGCACTCGCGCCCTCGAAAGTTACATAGACACTCGCGCATAGAGCATTTTGCTCACGCTTTATAAGCAGTCAAATTGTAGTCTAAGACATAATAATATGACATGACATTTTTATGACTAAAATATATTAAAACAATCATATTTAATCATATCAAATGTTTTTTATAATTAAATAATTTTTGTTATACTTTCAATTTTTAGTAACAAAGACATGGTAACTAAATTACCAATTTTTGCACCTACTTTTAGTATAAATTGATAATAATTAACTTAAATAAAAAAAAATGAAAATATCACGGTATTTATCCACATCATATATTATGTATGAGCTTTGCATATCTATACATATAATAAATCTGTAGAAGGGTCAATTCTGTACATTGAAAATATTGAAAAAATAAATAGCGGGGGGTGTTGCTGGATCGATACCAAACCCAAATATGTGATTAAAAAAAATTTTGTCTGTCTGTCTGTCTGTCTGTCTGTCTGTCTGTATGTGCAGGCATCACGTGAAAACTAACGGTTCGATTTCGATGAAACTTGGTATAATTATACCTTATTATCCTGGGCATAAAATAGGATACTTTTTATCCTGGAAAAATACGTAGAAAAAAAAATCTGTAACAAACCTTATTATGGAACCACTGGCGACACCTATTATCAAGTAGAACATTACGCCACGCTTGCCTCCATTGATTTCTAAAAAGGTTCCACCACTCACCACTAGATGGCGTTGTGCCTATGACGCGCATTTCCGAATCGCGGTGTTAAGATTCTCCGACAGTTAATGACTACCGCGACTTTATTATTTTTATTTTCCATATAAATTCTGAATTTTGATGCGAGCGGACGTGTCCAGTGTGGCGAGCGGTCGTCCGTGGGATTAATATTGTATGCGTGTAATTTCAAACATTGCTTTTCAGCGCGACCTTTTTGATTACTGTTCCGATCAGTTATTTGTAAATACAAGGTCGGAATTGCTATGAAAAAAATACTTACTACATCTACAGAACGTGTACTTTACTTCACTAAGAAGGGGTCCAATTAAGGCGAGGAATAAATAATATAGCACTATGTATCGGTATAATAGCGTATATTACTATTCTAGCACACGGTGGGCTCGCAAACAGGCTTTTTTTTTTTTTTTTTGGGGTGGCAAAATCATCAAATGAGTCCTCCCGCCCTGGGTGGGGCGGAAGGGACTGTCAGACTCTTACTGACTAAAATCCACCCGTGTTCCTTCGGATGCCCTTTACGTTCCGGGGCCACGGTATCCTGGATTAAAAAAAATCCGCGACCCCAGCAGGCATTTGGCCCCATGAGGGGCCCCGTCGGTGACGCGTGAAACACGACGCGCCACCGACCCGGGCTTGGTCCTTGGTCAGACGGCGAGCATACCCATTACTCACCGTCCGCAAGCCCGCTCCGCCGCTGTGCCCTCTGCTATTCAGAGGGACACGCGTTGGAGCGTCCACCCGACGGGCTATTCGCATACGGGCAAAGAGACCCCTTAAGCCGTCTACACACTCGCGCGCGTTACGCGCGCGAAGCCGCGAAGCACCCGCGTAACATGAGTGTAGATCCGATTCGCATATTCTTCGTGGCTTCGCGGCTTGTTCGCGCTGTGTTCCCCGAAAGTTGTCGGTTTTTTGTCCCGCGACAAAGGGCTCGCAGGCGCGAAGCGCGGCGCGAACGCGACAAGACTCTACATTCGCGGGCAGCTCAGTCGCTCCGTAGCAATTGTCACAGATGGTTGTGTTTAGCGCGAACTATACTGTGAGTCCGGCGCGAACCACTGTGAGTGTGGACTGTTGGCAGGTCTTGCTTCAAATCGCGCCGCGCTTCGCGTCGCGATTCGCGCCGTGATTCGCGTGCGAGTGAGGAGAGGCCTTTAGGCACACAGCTGTGCCTAAGAAGAGTTTTTGCCCGCATCCCAGGGCGCACCGGCCCGAAAAACTGGTCTTCCCCCCGGACGTATCCGAGAGGGAACTCCAGTCCACGGGCGCACGTGGAGGTTTCCTGTCTTAGCACCCCGGGCTCACAAACAGGCTTATACAAAAAAATTAAACTCTGACCTCTTATACTTTCACCGGTAACGAAACCATAGCGCGATCTATCTCGACGCCAACGCCATCTATCGAGTGCGGTGACAACTCTTGACCAAAAATGAATATTAGATCACGCTATGATTTCGTTCTAAATCCCAACATACCGCCCACCAAGGACAGAACGCGAGCTCAACAGCAGTAGCTCAATATATCTCCTTAATTATTATAGGCTTAGCCGTATTTGGGTCCAATAGATATTTATAAGATGTCATTGTCAGAGTTACTCAAAATGGAGAAATAAACCATCCACGCGAAGACCGACATCCGCGCGGACGGAGTCGCGGGCGGTAGCTAGTCTATACATATAATAAATCTGTAGAAGGGTCAATTCTGTACATTGAAAATATTGAAAAAATAAATAGCAGGGGATGTTGCTGGATCGATACCAAACCCAAATATGTGATTAAAAAATCTGTCTGTCTGTCTGTCTGTCTGTCTGTCTGTCTGTATGTGCAGGCATCACGTGAAAACTAACGGTTCGATTTCGATGAAACTTGGTATAATTATACCTTATTATCCTGGGCATAAAATAGGATACTTTTCCTGATGCTTGATCCTGGAAAAATACGTAGAAAAAAAATCTTATTTTTCAGTTTTATTCATAGACGTTGTTCTGTAGAACCGCGAACACACGTTGCATTACCCGCAGTGGATTCAGCGCCGTAAGTCGGATTTGGCTTGAACCGTTTGCGGCACACGCGGGCCACGCCTCCCCGACTCTTATATAAGGAGCCGCGTTCCGCGCCGCGCGATGCATATAAATTCTGAATTTTGATGCGAGCGGACGTGTCCAGTGTGGCGAGCGGTCGTCCGTGGAATTAATATTGTATGCGTGTCATTTTAAACCGTGCTTTTCAGCGCGACCTTTTTGATTACTGTTCCGATCAGTTATTTGTAAATACAAGGTCGGAATTACTATGAAAAAAATACTTACTACAGAACGCAAGCTCAACAGCAGTAGCTCAATAGAGGGATCTCCTTAATTATTATAGGCTTAGCCGTATTTGGGTCCAATAGATATTTATAAGATGTCATTGTCAGAGTTACTCAAAATGGAGAAATAAACCATCCACGCGAAGACCGACATCCGCGCGGACGGAGTCGCGGGCGGAAGCTAGTATTACATAAAATAAAAACATGTTCCGAACACAAAAAAAACATGAAAACATGTCTTTTTGATTTGCGATTTTACGACAAATCGCGCAGTTTCCATTGGTTTTCTCAGTCCCAGAAACCCCAGGTTCAAAGAAAAAGTTGCTGAAGAATTTGTGAAAGATGTGCATGGTAGATCTTCGTTGTATTTGGGGTTGTGTTAAATGTAGAGCTAATTATTTCAAATATAGTCTCCGGGTGATAATTTTTTCACCAAAACGTGTTCCTGTTGACTATCCATCTGTAAATATACTAAAGTAGAATAATTTATTGCTTATTATATTGTTTAATTATTAGGTAATCATATCAGACTATTTTTTGACATCAAAATAACAATAAATGATTATATATTTATCCATTCTAAGTTAAAAAATCCATTAAAAAATACTTACGCTGAAACTCGCGCGATGAGCAAAACGCCGCGGGACGCGACCCTGCTGAACAAATCCTCTCCCTCTACTAACAGAGGAGGACTGAGTACATGAAACCGGTATGTGGGGGACGATAGAGGACTAAAAGTCAGCTATAGCGCGAATGAGGTACCTATGCACATTTTTGACAAAAGAACACGCTTTTTAAATTTACCGTGAGGGAAATGCTCATAGCGCGAGTGCTCGCGGGTATAATTACCTCACAATTTTTTAGAAACTTAATTTTTTCGCAATATACTGTAAAATATGTGTATTTAGTTCGTATGTATTAAGACTGCTTAGTGTATCGACATCCGGACAAACCTATTGAGGTTTTTGAGATGTTAATTTATGTAGGTACTTTGATATTTTCCCTATGTGTAATAAATAAAAAAAAAACTGCAGACGGTGTAACGAACACATATCGACTTGTACCTTACATTGGTTGTTATCTCCCCAGCGAGGATTCCCCGTATACTGTCACCGAACGAGGAACAAGGAAGAATTAAATTATTTTCCCAGAGCAAGGGATCCAAATAGGTAACATTCCTCTTTTTTGGACAAAATAATGTTCAACAAATATTTAACTTTTTTTAGTAACACAGGCTGTGTAACAATACTAACCCAAATAGGTAAAGCTGGAGTCTTCAGCCTAGATCCTGGGTACTGCTTATTGATGTTGTTCTTGGAGTTCTCTTCACCACCATACCACACCAGCAGTCCGACTGGACTACGAGCTAGAATCCCAAATTGCGGCATCGCCTAAAAATAAAAAGTTTTTTAAGACTTAATACCACATTTTCTTTAAATTAAGGTGATATCAAATTCTACAAATGTGGAATAAATGGTCTTTATTTATAATTTTTTGATAGATCTTATTCTGATTTCTCCTATATCGTGGGTGCGTTTTAAAACTCACATACGCAAACACCCAGACACGGAACAAATATTTGCAGATAATAAAAATGTTCTCTCCATGGGGTATCAAACCCGCGTCACTTTTTAGCAGAAGTTTTCCTGCTATTATGGCTGGATGGAAATTAAACAAGAGAAACTTTAAAATAAATATAGCTAAGATACTATCCCCCTTATTAATAAACGTGGACTAAAGTTACGCCAAGGTTAATCTTCGGATTAACCATACATTTTTTAAGGATTAACCTTGGCGTAACTTTAGTCCACGTTTATTAATAAGGGGGTATATGTACAGCTTCTCGTTCGTGAACAATTTTTCAGAATCGGATCATTAGTTCCGAAGATTAGCCATTACATCCCATCTTACAAACATGAGTGTGATGTGAAAAGCATATAACTTCGCCTTGGGATGGTATACTTACATAGTGATCTTCATCACCAACATACAAGACTCCATTATGAAGATACGGAGTAGCGCGGCCAGTGAGGAGCAGTGTCACCACATTGATGGAACCCTCCACGTGGGCTGATACCAGGTGAGTTAGCTTGCCGTCCAGGTCTTTCTTTATGCTGAAAATAGTTTTTTTTTTGAGAACTGGTATATGCAGTGGTATTCAATATATTCTTCTGCAAAATTATTTGCTCTTCTAATTATTTTGGATTTCTGATAGTGTTATTAAGCTATTGCATAGCTTTTATCGCGGGCTTTGAGCGCGGCGCGGCGCGGCGACCGAATCAAAAAAAATCCATAAACCTGACGAAAAAACCTAACGAAAATACCTGACACCACGCATCCTCTAACATCGTTTCAGTTCGGGAGACTTCGGAAATCATAAAAGTATCTGTCATAAAAACAATTTATTTTTTCTTACTGATTCTAAACGGCCAGCTACAAAAGGAGTTTTCACAATGAAACCTACTTATTATAAAATTCTCCTACAACAAAGAAGTTCTTTATTACAGTAGTGCACCACAAACATTTTAAATAAATTATATTCTCGTTAAATATACGCGGTAGGCTATTTTATTCTTTTAAAATAAAATAATAATGTTATGCAATAGCTTCACCGCGGCAGTCTCTGAGTACCACATGTATTTTTTATTTATCATTCTAGTTTGATCACTATTTCGCCTGATGTTAAGCAATGATGTGGTCGACAGTAAAATAATCCTGCCTATAAGGAACCTTTTCACTCTTGACTTCAAGAGCCTAAAGTTGTAGCTATTATTGGACATATCAGCAAAATAAAATAAAATAAAAAACTACATACTTATCCAATCCTCTTGACAAAACACATGCGTACAGCAGCAGCAACGCCCCAATGCCATCTTCAACTTGAAACTGACAAAGACAAGGTTATCTCACCTTCAAGATTTATATTATTAAAGCAATAAATAAGTTAAGCCAGAATCATAATTATGAATTTCGATAAAATTCGTAAAAAAAACAATTTTGTTCTTAATTTATGACAAACACCAGAATAGAATAGACCATTTCACAAATTTTATCGCAATTTACATTTTATTATGACACCTTAGTCAATAAGCACGCTAGTTGGAAGTTCTGCACACTTGATCATTCTAAAGAACCAATAAAAATACGGAGTACTATTCTTGGGCGATTCTGCGTTATCATATTACTAATATTAGTTTAAAGAAAGTAAAGAGGTTCTCAATTCGACTGTATTTTTTTGTAACAAACCTCATAACTTACGACAGGGTGAACCGATTTTGAGGATTTTTTTTAGATGTATGTAGATGTATCTGTCATTTGGTCACATACAAATTTCTTTCAGTTTGGTTCAGTGGTATTTATTATTTTATGAGCATTTGCTAGTCGCCTGTATCTCATCCTTTCGACATGACTACACTATTCAAGCATGCAGTCTACGTAAAAATTAGAATAATGCATTCGAATATAAAAATAACACTCACCAAATACAAATACCGCTTCAAAAATATTTGGAGATCCTCCAACGTTGTGAATTCGAAAATGTGCAGCTTGCAAGGGAATTTAATTTATGAAAACTTCTGAAAATAAACTGAAGCTGAAAATGTTTATTTTATACATTGTCATTTCGAGCAGAGCCTTTGAAACATTATCTGCTTAAAGTAAAATTAATTGTAGACAGTGTAATCGGCTTTGAGTGCTAATTTGTTGATACTCAGTTTTGTTTTTAAACTTTTATCTTTACATAAAATATTTTTGAGAGGACTTCTGATACGTAGAAATAATTGTGAAATACGCCACGAAAAATGTTTCTTTTTAAATTAAACAACTAATAGTATACGTCATTCTACGCTGCACTTAAAAATGTTGTCTTTGACCTCTCTCATATATTAAAAATGCTGACTACTTAAACCTTTACCCCCTTATTAATACACGTGGACTTAAGTTACGCCAAGGTTAATCCTGCCGGCCTGCCGGGGTCGCAGGACACACGTATACCACGACCCCGGTACACAAAGGGCTACTGAAGGACACCGTGGATTTTAATCAGTACAAGTCTGACAGTCCCTTCCGTCCTGCCCTGGGTGGGAGGACCATGACGATGATTTTACCACGATAAAAAAAGGTTAATCCTTAAAAAATGTATGGTTAATCCGAAGATTAATCTTGGCGTAACTTTGGTCCACGTTTATTAATAAGGGGGTTATTGATTAAAATTCGCCCTAATTCGTTAGTATACTACTCAAAACAAAATAAGGGCCACCTGGTTTTTATCGATTTATTAAATAATGTTTAAATATTACTAGTTACAATGACTGAATCTGATTAATATTAATGGTTTTAGATGGAAATACACAAAAAATAAATATGTATTCCAATAAAACTTTAAAATAAACCAAATTGAATGTAAAGTGAGGAATTGCAGGAATGTATCAAGTTACATAAAACATAAAAAAGTTGAAAAATTTACGTCATTAATGTTCCAGACTGTTCTTTTAAGCTTCTCTTTTAACTCTGTTCTCTCTGTTCTGCTCATTTTATGGAAGGTGGAATGGTCTGAATTAAATACCGAACATTTTCTTTTGGGATACTCTACCAGCAAGTTTTCAGACAATTTATGAGATCCAGCTGCGTGTGGATGGGAATTTTACTTTCTTTTTCACTCTTCTTTAACTCATCTCTTAAATGCTCAATAGAACTCAGGTAAAAATCCTGAGTGTCCACTGTAACATCGTAATTGGAGCGTAAGGGAATGTGTGCACTGTTAGTCGCGTCGTGTTCGCTCGAGCATTATCCTGCTTCAAGAAGAACTCAAGTATTCCTTGCTGTGCGAATGGGATAATGTGGAGTTGCACTACATTCTCTACGCAATTTTGAGGAGTTACATCACCCTCGTTAAGAAGTGCGAGCTCAGTTTTGCGTGATAGAGATAACCGCCCCAGAGCATAACTCAGAACTCGCCAGAACAGTCTGTTTTAAGAGTGCAAGGATCTGAAACCTGTTGTTTAGATCTTCTCTACACTCTTATGAATCAGTTTTTATTGAAAAAAAAAATAACCCCAAGTCATCAATAAAAAGCTATGAAGCCCAGTCAAAACAGTTCAATAAATTTTCTCTTTCGCAAATGTTTCACGATTTGCACCATACGCTGCAGTTAACTGGAGGCGAACCAAGCATCTTCTTGTGTATTGTTAGTCTTTATGGAGTCGATTCGGAATAGTGTAGTCAATTATAGGGGTGCCTGTAGCTCGACGCAATGGTTTGTACGGTCCGCACAGTAGATTTTCGCTCTATTTGCGCGGTTAAACAAACTTAATGGTCTTCTTGGGCTTTACTTACTTACTTTCTTCCTTGATCACGGCGTCAGGTGATATTACCCGTCTTTTAAGACCAGTTTCAAGCATTTTGAAGCACTCGTTGGGAATATTCCACCATTAAACCTACCTCTTCTGGCTACGGGCCCTCTGGATTAAGGTGACACCCCAAGTGGCTGTTTTTGCGTCCATATGTCTCCGAATACATGACATTATGAGATTGAAATATCATTATAGCCTGCTTGCTGTATTAGTCGAAGAAAACTCCGTTAGAAGTTTGAAAATTAAAAAACACCATACCGTAAATTCTAAGTAATCTCAAATATCTAATTAAAAAAACGTTATGAATTTCCAATTATGCAGTCGAAACAATATTAATACTTGAAAGAAACCATAACAAGATATTTAGTATTTATTATGTACCCAGAATAAGATAAATACTTGTTTAAAGTGCAATTTAAAAAGTGGCCCTTATTTTGTTTTGACGAGTATATATTGGATTCATATTTGCAAATCAAAATATTAAGAATACCTTCTCAGTAACCCCATCCTGGTAATACACGGAGCTATGCTGCACATAGTTATGGTCACTGGGCAGTGCAACCAAAGCCTTCGGTTCTGCAGTAGCCTGGGCAGTGATGCCCCCACCTCCGCAACGCCAGATAACTTCACTGCAGGCACGCCAGAGTGCCTCCTCTTGACGCTCTTCTGATGGCCGGAGATATCTGGATAAGATGTCATAATTATAAGGGATTGGTCGACAAAAATGTATGCCGAGGTCAACTCTAAAATGTGCTTTCAAAGATACAAAAAGTTTTCAGTTTAAATTCACTTATATTGATGGACCGTTACATGTGGAACTGGATAATTATGCATTGCTTGATTAATGTCATGCAGGTTAGGCAATAATGTTTTTCCTTCCTCGTCGTTTGTGTGTGAATTTCGTTGCGCAACTCATGAGAGTTAAATTCATTTTCCAGGACATTCGTCGTGCAGTTTCACTGCTTCTTGTTTGTGGTCGCCATTGTTGATTTTGGCTTTCAAGAGTTGCAATGATTTGGGAATAAAGTGGTAGATTTGACCAAAAAATTTAAAAAAGTGTTTCTTGTTAAGCAATGTTGTTGTAATTTAGTCATGCGCAGTCAGATAAATTACAGCCATTAAACACAATTTTTAGTAGTTAATAACGTTTACACGAAAAAGTAAAAATATGACACCATTTTTAAATACAAAATATTTTATACAATTTATTTAATGTGCAGAAATTTTTCACGAACTTTTTTAACATCATAAGCTATCGTAAAAGTTTTGATAAACTAAAATGATTAATCAAAACAGATTTACGTAAAGATGAGAGGACGATAAATTCTCAATAGATCTTTTACAATAAATTATAATATTGCTGTAATTCGAGTTTCATAACAAATTATTTCGAAATATTTCGTAATTATTTAACGGGATATTGTTTTGTTATTATTTTGAAATAATAAAGGAATCGTTTTATCTCTGAATAATTTGTTCTTTGTCGCTTATTCATTTTAACACCATTGCTCTCAAATAATGACGAAACATACAAACAACGGATAACACAGTTTCCTAGAACAAAAATCTAAGCGATGTAGCTGCTGCTTCTAATAATCCACACGGACCTGCGTGGTACTTTGAATACACCTATCTTTCTTTCAAAGAGACGAGGCCTGTGTCTCAGCAGTAGAAGAAAGCATTTTCGAAATGTCTTATTTAAAAAAAAGTTATCAGGAATTTTCTATTTGTATTGATGAAAAATTACAAATCGGTCTAATTCTATGATGAAAAAGATGGATGAGAAACTTTTGCATGTAGCGGAGATGAGGATGTTGAGATGGATATGTGGAGTGACAAGAATGGATAAAGTAAGGAATGAGTTTATAAGGGGAAGTTTGAAAGTGGCGCCGGTTACAGAAAAAATGAAAGGGAATCGTCTATCTTGGTATGGACATGTGATGAGGAGGGATGACACCCATGTGACTAAGAGAGTGATGAGTATGAATGTTAATGGATGGAGAGGAAGAGGAAGGCCAAAGAAAAGATGGATGGATTGTCTTAGGAATGATATGAAAGGAAAAGGAGTACCTAAAAGATACTGTGACGTCTGATAGGGGAGAATGGAAGAAGAAAACGTGTTGCGCCGACTCCAAGTAGAATGGGATAAGGGCAGGAAGAAGAAGAGGTCTAATTCTATGATTTACCGAAAATGTTTTCTACTTAACTTTAAAACCTATGTCTATGGCTATAAAATCGATTTTATTATGTTAAAAAACTAAGACTTAAAGTTTTATTATGTGAAATATCATTGGTCTTATCATAAGAAATTACTCCAGGTTTAGATAATAATAATTAGTACCAATGATTGAACTTGATGATTTTCTGAAAAACAGACAATTACAATAAAATATCCTTCGCCACCATTAATAAAGCGAGATATTTGAAGTATACAGCGTTGGAGAGACCATAAAATCGACAATTTGATCTAAAATATTGTTCGACGATGCATAGCGCAGATTTATGCCGAAACACGTGGTGTTCTCGAGAATTGTGATCGGCATTTTGGAGCTATGCTGTATGCCTTTGCGCACGGAATTTAGGATTATTTTGAGGAACGATGTGATTACGTCAGTGACATTTTTTCTAAGTTTTTTGTCACTCGATTTTTTTTTCTGTGTCCTGGGTGCGTTTACAACTTCTGATCCGAAATAACTACTTGTAGTTCATACAATTATTTATTATGTGCGTAACTCGAATCCGTGACACGCAGCCCAAAAGCCGATTGCCCAGTCAATGAGCCAACCATTCCGTCAAACTTGTATTTTTGGTTACTATGGATGAATCCAATGTTTCAACTAAAACCATTAACCGCTAACCAATGTATACAACGTGTTTGGTTTTGAACTACCGATACTTGAAGGGGATATTATAGACTCATTTTCATCGACAAAACTGCTTTAAAAAAAATTCTTACTCCAACACCTCGCGAATGGCGGTCATTTTAGTTTTTTGATCGGTCGAACTGGGGTATTTACAGACGCCAGCAGGTCAACCTACCTCGATCTGACAAATTTCTGTAATAGATTTTCAACCTTATCACAAAAGTGAAAGGTTAATTTTCGATTGGTAAAAAATGACAGATTAGGGTAGGTTGACCTGCTGGCGTCTGTACCATAAAATGCAAATATTTTTGAATCTAAGGGACCTACAAATCTAAGGGACCTAAAATAGTTTTAAATACGAAAATAGGTAGGGTTTACAAACAAAATAAAATCCTAAAAAAAGCTGAAGCTTATTTCCTTTTTACAAAACACGTATAAATTATTTGAAATAAATTAATCATCAATCAATCAGAATTTAATCAGTAGTTAAATTGAATGTTCACTAAAATAACAAAGAACGCAATTTCCAAATTCCAATAACTATACCTTTATAATAACAATATAATCCAATACAATTACTGTAAAATAATATCACCAATTAATACATACGGTTTAAATGTTCGCTCGTTATAATTTAAGCTTACCAATGACCCAACCGTTTGTTAGTGGTAAATCAATAAGTTGCCTAATTCAATTAACAATATTGGATATTAATCCAAATTTTATTCAATGTTGACCGTTTGTTTCATTTTCATACTACTCTTTGCCCGTGGTTTCACTTACCACCTCTGGGGTTCTACCTATTTTTAGATAGTACCAAAAAATAATAAAGAATTATGGTAATTTGCTTTGCTTTGCAACACCACTGCTCTTAAAACGGTGAAGGAAAACATCGTGAGGAAACCGGCATGTCCTAGAACCAAAAATTCGAAGACATGTGACATCTACCAACCCGCATTGGGCCCGCGTGGATTATGGCCCACTCCCTCTCTCAGAGAGGAGGCCTGTGTCCCAGCAGTGGGAACATAATAGGCTGATGATGATGCTATACACATTAAGAGTAGGTACTCGTAACTACCTTTCTTCATACCGCATACCGTATGTATCAAATAAGAATACCTAATAAATCTAGAAAAATACGGTCTCGTAAAACCAACAGGTTTTTTCCGCACATTATATTGCCAAACCCTGCCAAAGATCTGCAGAAATATAAATCTTTGATATCGAATAAGGCGTAAATATTTTTATATCTCGGGTCGTCAAAATAACCGCTTTTTCAGTACAGATTTCAGAGTAGTTCCAGGCGGCATCGTTTGTTATAACCAAAGCTTGAGTATGAAAGGGACCGCCTGTAATTTTTATAGTAACGCCGCTGGGTTAGAACAATGTTGTCGGTACATTTTTATGTGATAGATTGATGATATTGTTTTGTGGTTTTTTATTATTAAAATTGATGTTATCGGGAGTATTGGGTTCTCGTTCGGTCGTGTGATTAATATTTTGTAACTCGATTTTGCTTGTAACATGACGTGCTGACGGATTGATCTGTTTCCTGGGGCTTTGAGGTGATAAAAGTGTTATATTAAAATGGCAGTTGATTGAAGTTTGTTATTGCGTTTAATTTGTATTTTCTTAATAATAATTGTCCTAAAAGTAAGGTAAACTTTCTTATGCGAGTACACAGTACATAGTCTTTTCTTTTCAGTCGGGTAATAAGATGTAAAGTTTGTTCAATCAAGTAAAGGTCGTGGGTTCGATTCTCACCTAGGACACAATATGTTTGTGTGATGAGCACGATCATTTGTTCTGTGCCTGGGTGTAATTTATCTATAATATTTATGTATTTAGAAATATATATGTATGTTTATCAGTTGTCTAGTACCCATAACACAAGCTTTGATTAGCTTGGGACTAGATGGCGTTGTGTGATAGTTGTGGAATATTATTATTATAAACAAAAAAAAATGAGTTCTTTCTTCATGTTCGTTTTACTTCTGCTTGCAGCAACTCAATGACCGTTTGTTAATAATGGAAATAAGGATCATTATCCTTTAGCTGAAATGGTGAGCTTGTTCCATCTTGGGCTGATCTTTGCTGCTGGGCTAGATTGAAGCCAAGAGAAACCCCATTTTAAATAAACTAAAAAACACAGCTATTTTGACAGTGACGTGGAAAAAAAAACATTGGGGGCAGTAAATTACTCACGTGTCTGGCGGGACATCACACTTATTATCCTTAGTCTGAGGCCTTGAATCAAACAGCAACCACTTGATCACGTGAGCCTGAAGAGCAGATAGCAAAGACCTGCAAAAACAGCTCTTTTTTATTTTCTATCTTATTTTTTTCTATACAGACATCACTGCCTAGCCTTTTCCCAACTATATTGGGGTCAGCTTCCAGTCGAACTGACTGCTTGAACTGTCCATATTATTTTGTTTAACACTGGCTAATTGCTCAAGCAGGCCGTGAAGGGTCGGCCTAAATAATAATACCACATTTCGTAAATTATGTTAAAAAATCTAATATAGGGGGTGAGGGAATGATAGTTTACAAGGATACAAATGATTGGACTGAAACCTTACTATAAAGATAGGGTACCTGGCTCCATTCCTCGGGGCAGCAAGACCATAGCCAAGAGGCTGATCAGGTGGCCTCATCACCAACGGAGTACGGATCCATTCGCCTCGAGGAGGACACGAGGCTGAGCTGAAGCACGTGACGCGAAGATCCTGAGAAGATACGAAGAGTCACGATGATAATAGTTATTGTAATATAATGTTATATCAGTAGAGCAAAGGGTGTTTCATTTATCGTGTTAAAATCATCATCAAATTAGTCCTCACACCAAGGGCAGACCGGGAGGGACTGTCAGACTCGTACTGACTAAAATCCACAGTGTCCTTCAATAGCCCTTTACGTTCTAAGGTTTCCCGTTTGGACAGATCCGCGACCCCGGCAGAGTTACCCCAGCACGACAGAGTTTCGCGACCCCAGGTATGTTTCATCTAATTATGGCCTATTTCTTGGTCAAATGATTAGCATTGCCATTCAACGTGGCAATGTTGCCAGCGTTCTGGGCACTTATCCCATTGACAGCGACGTGGATGATTTTTTGATGCTCTTTGTTAGGTTATTTTAATTCTTATTAGGTTAGTTAATTCAGTATTTACATAAAGTTATTGCAACATTACTATCCTTAATAAATAAAAAGTGGTTAAAAGAAACAGATATAAACAGCATTATTTATGTGAAACATACAAATAAACTTCACCAACAGCGATAGAGTCTGGACAAATTGAGCTTCTGTCATCAAAAATGTACCAATAAACTCCCATAATTGATTGCTGCTTGTCTGGATCCTCAGGACATCTAAAATACATAATTATATACTCACGGTAGCCAACTCGTCAGTTATCGGCTTCCCACCGACCACAGCTGGCCTCGCCCCATTCAATAACTTGTTCCTGGCATAGAGAACGCGCTCTGAAAAGGATTTATAGTTTCATTCTTCTGCTTCTACATTGACAGCTTTCGATTTTGTCTCTGCAAAATTCGGGATTGAATTTTGGCGTTGTAAAATTGCTACAGAGATGAGAATACTAAAATGTATTTGCTACTGGATTAGAAGATCGTATTCTCAATATAATCTAGAACAATATAACTTTTTTATAATGATTAACGTAAGATAACATTGGTTCAAGTTTTTATCTGACATGGTCACTAGCACTAGATCCATCGTACCACAAAAACTTTTAAACGTCTGTTGAACACTTGTCTAAATAAATGTCAGATTATGACGTTGAAATAAAGTCCGTTTTGCAGTCACACTTTTTTAGACAACTGTTCAACAGATGTTTAAGTTTTTGTAGTAAGGCTGGGAATGTTTTAAATCAAAAGGGATATAAAACTAGCACCAAGACTTCACAACAAAAAAAAATGTTCAAATGTCTAAAGTTATCAAAATAAAATTGATTGTGAAATGTACAACTAAATCTTCTCCAATACTTTATGATCCCTCTTATCTAGCTTTTTCCCGACAGTTATCTTAGACTTGAGAGCTTGGCTAACCGGATACGTAGGTAGGTAGGTACGAGTATTTCACAAGACAAATTAATGACCTCTATAACACTAGTTTATGGTTACTATAATAATTCTCCTTTATAAGACGATATTCTGACCCTCGATGACTATCAAAGATTTATAAATGGTTTAACGTCCTTTCCGAGAAACGTATAAACGTTATCTAATCTCCTGAATTCATAAACTGTCATGTAATCCAGGAAAATAACGATTTAGCGAATATCACTAGCAAAATTCTTAATTTTGAAAGGTATTCAAGAATCGCGTTTTCATCCCCATACCTGTCCAACAAATCCTTACTTTCTCGTATAAATGGACCCCCCTTTGAATCCTGTTAGCTGAACCATTGTTAGGATCACAATACATTCCAATTACGAAGGTTTCTTACCAGATTTTCTTGCTGCCTCCTTTACTAAGAAGGAATTTATGAAAAAACGAGGAAATAAAATGGACGGTAGTATCTTCTGATTTCATATTTTTGCAATACTTTTTGGAGATTATTTTATTTTTATGTAAGGCGTTTTGTAAACTGACATTTCATTTTGTTATTTTCTTCAATTTACTAGTACACAAGATAGATTATCCTCTGAGTTTCATAAAAAAATGGCTATTAGTGTTCGAAACCTCAGAAATTTGGATTTCCCGCAGAAAAAATCACAATAGGTTTCCGCAAGGTAATGCCTGAGCCCATCAATTACGAAGTAGAATGATAGGACGAATTTATTTTTAGAGAATAACAAATAAATGAAAAAATACCTCCAGGAATTTACATAGTTACAGTCCCCGAACGTTTTTCCGTATCAAAGGACCAAAATTGGATCCAATCGAATTTAGAGTACCTCAATTTGTCTTCATTTATTTTGATCTTGACCTGAGAGAAGTCTTCAAGTGACTGTAAATAAATTGGATGTAGAGATTTAAATTATTCTGAGCAGCGTTCGCTTGTGCCCTTATGCGCAGAAAATTTTGTATTTGTAAGCGACTTTTCAGGGGTGTAAAAGTATTTTAAATCTATAGAAGCTCAGAGAGAAAAATATGGAAATTATAAAATATATTTTTCATTTTTCTAATTCGTAACTGTGACTTTGTGACTTATTTTTAATTAATGACGTCTTAACCATTCAGCCTGCTGAATTGAACAATATTACACTAGACTTAAGAAAACAAGACGCAGCATGGAATGCAATATATTTCACCAAACCGTATTTTTGCATGAGTGCAAAAATCAGAGATCTCTGTTCGTACTCGTAGCTTGGCAAGTCATTGTTTACGAACACCGCAGCTTCAGATTTATTCACGACGTTCGTGGGAAAGCATACAGGTGAAGCATTTTTAAAGAATGAGAATGCATTTTAGAAAACCACTCGTATTGTGGATCAATAAACACGGTCTAGAAATCTATTTAATGCTCTTAGAATACATTTGAAACAGAATCTTAAAGAAATGCATTAAATTAATAAAAAAACAACAAACATTTTACACACACCGAATGTTAAAATATTTAGTGAACACAAATCTTGATTATAGAACTTCGGCTACTTGACGAGCTTTGGTAATAATTATAATAATGGCGAAGAGCGTCGACGAATATCTTTAGAGGCTCTCCCTAGGTGCTTGGATCAATGGCCTAATTCAGAAGGCAGTACTCATCGATACGGCTCGCATTGTGAAGGAGGTTCCTGTCTCTGGAGCCCTAATCACCGGTAGCTTGGACCCTGTTTCCACACCGGCAGACCATCATTTTATGTTTTTAATTCAAAAAAATGTGAGAAATATTAAAATATAAACAAAGTAAAAATCTCGCACCATGACAACGCTCCTCGTGGCAAGTACCAAGCACGCTTTTCCGTCGCATACCATCTTGAATTTGGTAGCGGAAATATAGATAGTGCTGTGATACACTCATGAGTCCTCCGGTGTCCGGTACCAACGGTTCTTGACAAGTTGAAGTCCACTCCGGAATAACGAAGGCAACGAGTCGGCTCCTTAAGACTCCAATGAAATTGGACGCGAAGTTTCGGTACAGAGTAACGTAAGCCGAATACTTACGAAGCTTAAATTGTTGTTGAATTGGCTTGTGATTGAAACTAGCGTAGTTAGTATGTGGGAAACATGTTGTTGATGTTCAAAATTGAGCTCTTTATAAATATTGTTGAAATATCAAATTTTATTTGTAGTGAAATTCGCTGATTGATTAAACTTTGATTGCAGTATTTTAATTAATACACAATAATATCTATATCTGTTTGAATATATCGAAAACGTTTGATTAATTTTGAATGAATTAGGTATGAAAATTGATTAAAACATCATGAAATAATTTCATGTATTGAAATGAAATGAAATGAAAAGGTTTATCGGGACTCATACAAAGTTTTAGAAGACTTGCTTAACCAATCTTTGCTAGCAAAAAATTATAATCAGTATATAACACTTTTCAAGATCAATGAGTGAAGATGCTATTTACTATTTAGCTCACTTATTTCTAGATTATAGAATCAGGCGTTACTTTGCGGAAATCCATGACATTAAATGTTATGAAAAATATCTAGCTTTAATTCCGCTACAAAAATCCAGGCTTCATGCAGGATGCAGTCCCACCCTCCCGCCCTCATGCATATGCACATGAAGCAAAGGTCCCACCCTCCCGCCCACATACATATGCATACGTGCAAGAAAAATGGAAAAAACATGCCATGCAATCAAACCTATACTCGACACGTGTTTCGCCCCTCCACGGGGCATCCTCAGGAGATGTTGACTCGACAAGCGCTCGGCCTCGAATGAACCAGATTGGCAGCTATCGCCTCTTTATATAGCGTCGTGATGACGCAATAACAACGTTCGATACAAACGTCACAAAGACGTCTGTATCGATCTACCTGCAATCATACTTAAATATATTAATATATAATAATCTTACTTAAGTATGATTGCAGGTAGATCGATACAGACGTCTTTGTGACGTTTGTATCGAACGTTGTTATTGCGTCATCACGACGCTATATAAAGAGGCGATAGCTGCCAATCTGGTTCATTCGAGGCCGAGCGCTTGTCGAGTCAACATCTCCTGAGGATGCCCCGTGGAGGGGCGAAACACGTGTCGAGTATAGGTTTGATTGCATGGCATGTTTTTTCCATTTTTCTTGCACGTATGCATATGTATGTGGGCGGGAGGGTGGGACCTTTGCTTCATGTGCATATGCATGAGGGCGGGAGGGTGGGACTGCATCCTGCATGAAGCCTGGATTTTTGTAGCGGAATTAAAGCTAGATATTTTTCATAACATTTAATCACTTATTTCTTTCAAATTTTCGACTATTTTTTTTTTAATGGTAAAGTTTATTTCTCTGTCTCATGTCACAAACAAGGAAATGGAAACTGGTACCACACAGGGCAAAGAAAACAGTACTATTGAATGCAGAAAGGTATCCAGTTTGATACCTACATAGTGTGAAATAGCTGAAGTAATTGTATTCGTGCCACACGCTCGTTCAAGGTTAAGTAGACATAAGCAATATATTGGCTTTTGAAGGCTGCATTGGTGTGCAAGTACAGGTAGATGCAGAAGTCGTAAAGTCGCAAGTTTTTGAAGACAGTAAAGTTATGGAAGGTGGTGACATGACGGATGGCTATTGGCTATGTAATGTTTGTGATGAGTTATGAGAAATGTGTTATGATTTATTTGTTGTAAAATACCGTTGTGTCGTTAATTATAGCCAAACTCTTATGTGCTTACCTGTACTAGCTAAGGTAAAGCTCATATAAATTAAAAATAAAACCTTCATTATTTTGACAAATAAATTAATTGGGCAGTGTCTGATTGTATCAATTTTTAATTAAGCAAGAAAGATTAAAATATCTCACAAAACAAAAAAAAAACGGTTTGCTAAATCGAAAATAATATCAAAGTTGAATTATAACAATTTATAGTAAAAAACTCAAATCAGGAAGAATGAGTTTCACCCTCATATTCTTTTGCACGGTTAATAAAGATTTAAAATTGCATGTCCATCATTGTGGCAGGCTGTATTGAGTCCAAACTGATTGACGATAACTTATAATTGACATAGTACTGTATCAACAATATTAATTCTGTTGATGGTGTACGTAGCAATGAGAAATATTTTGAATTGAAAATATAAATAACGAGAATGCTTGCTTTTTACACGAAGATTTTTGTTGAAATCTAAACTAAAAAAACCGGCCAAGTGCGAATCGGACTCGCCCGTAAAGGGTTCCGTAGCAGCAAGTAACATAATATAAAAGTACTTGTAGTTGGTTGTAACCTTTGAAAGGTAAATTGCGGTTTACCATTTATGAATTACTAGCTGTTGCCAGCGGTTTCACCCGCTACAACTCAAAAATCATCCCGTAGGAACATAAAATAGGGATAAAAACTATCCTATGTGTTAATCCAGGTTATTAACTATCTATGTACCGAATTTCAACCAAATCCATTCAGTAGTTCTTGCGTGAAAGAGGAACAAACATACATCCATCCAAACAAACTTTCACGTTTATAATATTATAGGATTTAAAAAAATCTAATTACTTGATCTCGATCAAACCAATTTTCTCTGGAAGTTTGCATGGTAATATACAACATCATATATTTTTTTTTAGTTTTAATATTCTCTTATTAGAAAAGTTACAGGGGCGGACGGAACACACATTTTATCACTTTTGAAGTGTCTCTCGCGCAAACTGTTCATCATCATCATCATCATCTCAGCCATAGGACGTCCACTGCTGAACATAGGCCTCCCTTTTAGATCTCCACATATACCGGTTGGAAGCGACCTGCATCCAGCGTCTTCCGGCGATCTTTACAAGGTCGTCTGTCCACCTCGTTGGTGGACGTCCTACGCAAACTGTTCAGTTTAGAAAAAAAAAAATGATATAAGTAACCTCAATATTATTTTTAACGACCTACCCATATATACCCCACACGTATGGGTTAGGTAATTTTTTTTTTTGAGTTTCAATTCGAAGTATGGGGAACTCCCAAAATTTGTTTTTTATTATTATTATTGTGTAAAAATCCTAATGCGGTTCACATAATACATCTATTTACCAAGTTTCAACAGGATAGCTCTTATACTTTCGAAGAAAAATGGCTGTGACATACGGACAGACAGACAGATATGACGAACTCTTTTACTATAGCTTATTTTTCTTGTGGCAAGCCCAAGCGAAGATGGCGAGATGACTTGGACCGCTTCATGAAGGACTGGACCACGATCGCAGAAAGCCGTGAGAAGTGGAAAAAGTAGAGGGAGGCCTTTGCCCAGCAGTGAGGCACTATGGGCTGATTATTATTACTTTTCTTGTACTTGATTTTTTTTTTGTGCTCGACTTGATTTTTTTTCTTTGGTAGGAATATATTTATGAGATGATTTCATGAAAATTTACCTTCAAACGAGACTGGAACACCTTCTCGACTGGTCCGAAGCATTGTTGAAATATTGCTACAATTATAGAATCACATTTCAGTGGTCTGTATTTGTATGTTCATTACTTAAATTTCAAAAGGCCATTAATTTAAACACTGAGCATAAAAATTACAAAGTTGACTGATTGTCTAAAAATTAAGATGAAAGGTGAAATTTAAAATACAAAAAATCCGTCGATGGATGGGTCGATGTCCTTTTTTAAAGCGGAAAAACAAACAAAACCGATATTTTTAATTTTTATACACCGTGTTCTTCACGTTATCCATAAACTTTAGCAAATACTTCTATGGCTTTTAAAAATCAAATCCAACAAAGGAAGTAGTACTTAAAAAGGCTTCGTTACAAAGATATTTGTAATTTCATTTAATGAAATTTAATTGAGCTATGCAGTGAGAAAGTATCTTAATTTGAAATCTATCAAATACTATTTGCATTTCATTTGTTTCAGCCCGCCAAATGTTATGAATGACGTTGCCAATTCGGATAAAGAGGCATGCATATCGGGTTATTTACGTCTAGGTATTTAGTTTGTATGAAAATTAACAAAAAATAAAAAATAAGAATTTATTAATGTGTCCATAATGAAAAATGCTTACTTCCGTGGTTTGAACATCTGGTCGAAGTTTATGTATATCGTCCGGAACACGGTGTATAAAAGGACTACACAAATTGTCAAACTTCTGAACTCTTTTTATAGATCATATTAAATCGTTCCACAAAAACCAAACAAGATTAGAAACAATTCGGGCGTCCAATTTAAAATCATCGCCCATCATGATGTCAGCCAATCAAATTGCACAAAATAACAATAAAAGCCACAATCAGAAACCACAAAACTCACCTTTGACAAACGAAATTCGTTTTTAACACAACAGCACAAAGTTCACTAGTATAATAAAATGATTCAGAATTAATGCACGTCAAACCGGCGTAGGTGATTGTTTGGAAATGGTTGCATTTGGTTCACGCCGTTCCTATGCACATTATAATGTAGATAAGCTTGGGTTGTACCTACGTGTTAAGTAAAACTGTATGTCTGTGGAGAAAGCAGTTCGGAAAAGAAAATAGCACAAAATCGTTGGATATTTCTAGCAGTTTCTAACAATCTTGATAATGTGAAAACTGCAGTTAAAGAAAAAAAACTTAGTCGAACTGCATGTAATACTGAAGATATACTTTCAAAGAATTAATAATAAAATAAATAGAATCCAGAAAAATATTAAAATAATAACAATGACGGCTATGAATGGAACCAAAGGAATCATGACTATTTGATGACAAGGATGAACTTGCAGTGAAACAGGATGGTCATGAAAATGTTCAAAAGTAAGGTAGAGATTTATCAATAGGTGTAAATGCCTCGCGAGGAAATTGACAAGCGAGGCTGCTCACTCTGTGTGGACGCGTCTATTGTTTTTCGACCGAGACACGAAACAATAAACGAGAGAAAAAAAACGCCGACACTGGATGGTTCGGGCGCTCGGTCGCTCGACCGCGGCAGCGCTGTCACTTGCCTCGCCCGAGACACGTCCACACCAACCGAGCTGCTTCGCGCGGAAAATGCCTCGCGAGGCTGCGCGCTCTGTGGGGCGCACCTATTTATAAATATAGGTTACTGTTACAAAAGACAACAAGTAACCAGATAAATAATATTGTGGTGGATTTGGAATTAGATATCACATCAGATAAAATTAAAGTTGAAAACGTAATAAAACTAACCATTGGTAAGTAATTTTTTTTTCAACAGTAACCGCCTAAGTTTAAATCTAATTATATTTTCTAAGAAGATCTGACACGGCAGAAAAAGGGGTTCTATAAATCAAAGAAGATTAAAAAAGTAAAAATAAATCAAAGTTATCCGTGTTCAGCCAACTGCGGTTTCGAGTTAAAACTTAAAGTTTTAAAAACCTATCATACAAGACATAAATTCTAGACTAAACTCGGTACGTTGTAGGTAACATCACTATTATCGGTTGCCACCGTGCCACCTACCGACCTTATAGGAAATTAATATTTTATTTTTAGCGCCAATAGCGAGCGTGTGTTCGTGTAGCCGCGCCATAATATGCGGCGGCCATATTTTAAAATGGCGTCGGGAAAGATTTAAAAAAGTACCGTTACGTTCGATAGGATTTTAGAATTGTTTTCCATGTTGATTTACGATGTTTCATTCTTTTGTTGTCAGTTTTCTGTACGGATGGGATTTGGGATTTAAAAAAAAAAACTTTTCGTGCTAAATCTTTTTCAGTTTTGGAGTGAAGTTTTTAAGATTTAAAAAATTGTCGAAGTCGTATAATATACGTATATTATTATCTCTGTCGGTTTAAATTACTTGAAGTTGAACTCTTAGGTTAGTTTTTTGTAAGATATAAAAATATTTTTAGTTACAATGAATCAGCTTATTAATAGATAATTTATTGACACGAATTTCTGTTGCATGAAAATTTCGGAGCCATTCAACTGATTTGATTTTTAACTTTATTTTGGAGAAAACCATATTTTTTCAATGTTGACAAAGTTTTTGTTTGCGAGTTATTTTGATTTTAACATAGGTAATTGTCCTACCTTTTCGTTCTTTCTTCTGGTTAGATCCATCCTGCATGTTGATCGCACTAAAAACCACTGTGTTATACGTCAATTAGCTAACTAAGCCGATGACTTTACTGCCGAAAATGTTAACTTAAATTCTTACAAGTGTATAAGCGAAAGCGTATAAAAAGTCTATGACATCCTAACATTACATTATTGAAAAAAAAAAACGATGAATTACTAAGTAATCTTTGATTTTTTTAGGTTTATACATTTTGATTTAGTATATAAATGTTGTCTTTCTTGTTTTCTCTCTGTATGACCGCTTAATTTTTTATTTGATTTGTATTTCTCGAAGTAATATTCACCTCAACCTCCGACCTAACTTAAACAACTTTGTAAAACCGTGCAATACATTTTAGATCAAAATACTATACATTGCAGATCTATCATAACTTCGTTTGGAAGGACCGAAATAGTGCTTTACAGGTCAGATAATATAGATCTATTTTGTTTAATATTTCGCTTTTCTTTTGCTACTTACACCAAGCCCTATCTGCAAAGTGTGCTGTTATGCATTCATCAAACTAATCGGGAAGATAAGCATAACTTGCAGCGTTTGAGTCGAGACATCTTGAGTTCTGTCTTGTGTTTGACTTTACTTGCTTTTTAGGTCATGTTTTTGTTACTTACTGATCAACTAGTGAACAAAATTTAGCTTTCCTGCTTTTATAAATAAAGAGTGAATGTGCAATGCGTAAAATTCTCATATTTTGTGTGTTATTAGAGGTACCAAATAATATATCCTAATAATCAGAGATAAATCAGAAGATCATCATACCTCAACCATGATCGTGGGACTATCTGGAATGTAAAGGGCTATTAAAGGACCCTGTGGATTTTAGTCAGTCTGACAATCCCTCCCGTCCCGCCCTGTGTAACTAAAGAGGACTCATTTGTAATTTTACCACGTTATAATGAAAATGTAACAACTGACTATATTTTGATACCGGTATCCCTTTTCATCTCCTAAAATTGTTTGTCCGAAAATCATAATCCATAACACGTTTTCTATAAACTTCACTAACCATAATGTTGAAAAATTCGAAATGTTGTGTTACATAATTATCTTTACTTCTAAAACTATTTTGTCATAATATTGACTTTTATAATAATTGTACCTCCTAATTTTGAAAGAAATAAAACCACATGACCTAAGTATTGTATTACATAATGTTTATGATTCCGAATATTCATTTGTAATAAAATTGGTTAGTCCTAAAAAAATGCTGAACATTAGGTTTTAGTGACAGAAACGAATCGCTGTAAATCCGACTCCACGCAGTCTTGTTTGTCCTACCCCTAGAGTGTAATTTAAAATCGCGTAGGCGCGGAGGGGCGAGGCGGGCCGCGACTTGAGGAGCAGGTGGTTGTAATGCTCGCCGCCGCGGCTGAGGCTGGCCGGCTTGCCGGCCAGCAAGGCGAAGCCGCGGTGGTGAGTGTTAAACCATCTGTGACGATAAGGTCGCGTGGGACCGCCGGAGCCCCGCAGCACCGGAGCCGTGGCAGAAACCATGCATGCTGCATGTTGCATGCTCCCTTGCATGCGTCATGCATGCTTGCTTGCTGCATGCCTGCTTGCTTGCCGCATGCTTGCTTGCCGAATGCTTGCTTGCCGCATACTTGCTTGCCGCATGCTTGCTTGCCGCATGCTTGCTTGCCGAATGTTTGCTTGCCGCATGCTTGCTTGCCGAATGCTTGCTTGCCGCATGCTTGCTTGGCGCATGCTAGCTTGGCGCATGCTTGCTTGCCGCATGCTTGCATGCCGCATATTTGCTTGCCGCATGCTTGCTTGCCGCATGCTAACTTGCCGCATACTTGCTTGCCGCATGCTTGCTTGCCGCATTCTTGCTTGCCGCATGCTTGCTCGCCGCATGCTTGATGCCGCATGATTGCTTGCCGCATGCTTGCTTGCCGTATGCTTGCTTGCCGCATGCTTGCTTGCCGCGTCTTTGCTTGCCGCATGCTTGCTTGCCGCATGCTTGCTTGCCGCATGCTTGCTTGCCGCATGCTTGCTTGTCGCATGCTTGCTTGCCGTATACTTGCTTGCCGCATGCTTGCTTGCCGCATGCTTGATGCTGCATGCTTACTTGCATTGCTGCGCATAACAAAAAAAATTATAATACAAACTTGATTAATTACAAAAAAAATATTAGGATTAATAAACATTAGGTAATTTGAATTTAGAACTTATAACTTTTATGGAAAACAATTTTATGTGTTTTTTGTATTATGGATTGCAATATTTATGAAAAACGCATTTAGGACATTTTGTATGCAGGGATTTCAATGTTATGGCATTTGATATTATGTGACAAAAAGTTCAGGCAAGTTATCATTCGGACAATGATGATTAGGACAAAAAAAAATATGACACATTCGATTATGGATAAAAAAGTTAGGTAACACAATAGAGAACCTTTGATACCACATGGTCGGTATCTTAAAATATTCAAAATCAAAATATGTGTTATTAAGTTTAAAACTAATAATAAAATTAGCATACATTCAAGCCCCCTCGTCAGTCGCGCCCTCGAAATTCGAGGGCAAAAGTTTTGCCTCTGTGTGTCGACCCCTCGAAATTCGAGGGCTCGCGCCGGTCGGAGATTTTCGCGGTATAACTTCGGGTGACAGTTGCCTATCTTGTTCATACTTGTGCAATACGTAGCGAGATAGACAAGGATGGCTATAAAACATTCAAAATTTACGTGAGCCGTTGACCGCGTCACTAGACCGAGAGTGAACGAGCGCAATTCAGTACGCCGCCCGACCCGCTCCGAGGTAGACTGTTCGGCGTCGTGTCTTTATTAAATTTTTGTGTGGATACAAGAAATCTCTCATTTATAACATGGACCGGTAAGTACTTTACTGTTTTTAATAACTTGATTGGGTAAGCAGCATAAATTTCGGCAGAAATACCATGTTTTATCGAACACCGTTCTCATTTTGTGCACGCCGTCCTAACTGCATGACAGTTGTTTTCAAGTGATAATTGCATAATGCGTAACAAACTAGTGTTATTGTCAATGCTTTGTTAATTAAGAATGTCTGTAATGCATTTAATCTAGGTAATAGCGTCAGAAATTTAAGTTACACTTAAAAACAAAACGCCCGACGCGAAACCTCGAATTTCGAGGGCTCGACAGACAGCGGTTTGGTGACGTCATAACGGTCATTTGGGTGTTTTACACAGACGCTCGGCACAAATAGATATGGCTTTTGTGGATATTTTGTGCGTAGTGCTATTTAACCGACTTAAGAAAATGAGGTGCTGAATCTTTTTTTTTTTTATGTAAAACTCTTTTGGTCTCTCGATTGACATGTTTTTATCAAGGTTAAGCAACCTTTGCCGAGGTTGATCCATGGATGGGCGACCATCAAGGTTAAGCAACGCTTGCCGAGGTCGGTCCGTGGATGGGCGACCATCAAGGTTAAGCAACGCTTGCCGAGGTCGGTCCGTGGATGGGCGACCATCAAGGTTAAGCAACGCTTGCCGAGGTCGGTCCGTGGATGGGTGGTCTAAAGTACACTCGTTTTTAAGTACACTCGGTCTAAAGTACACTCGTTTTTTTGGATTTATATTTTAGGTATTTTTTTTTTGCATTTCTCTTGCTTTGCTTGTGTGTGCTTCTTGCATTTTTTTTATTGTTTATTTAGAGGATCAAGACGTCCATTGACCCGTGGAGGTAGGCGAGGCCGGGGCTTACGATCTAGAGGCGGCAGAGCGGCGCCTGCCCAGTCGCCGCCTGCCCAGTCGCCTCCTACCCAGCCGGCACCTCGAGCCTCGCCACCTCCACCACCACCGGCACCACCGGCACCACCGGCACTTCTTCTTGAATCACGACCCGGGCCATCACGGGTCGTGATTCTATCAAACGAGCTGGTGGTTCCAGCACGCGGTGGGCAGGGTGGGGGCCGCGCTGGCCGAACTGGGCGCGCTGCACGACCTCCTCGACCCGGGCCGCACTCGGTTCAAGAGTGAGATTTTATGCTTATTAACGCTTTTTTTATTTTCACATTAACCCCATTTATTTTGCAACGCTCAAAATCATTTTGAGAATTACTATTGAATTGTTTTAAATTGTAGACTCGTGGTGCGGCACGTCGAGGAGATGCCGCAGGGGTCAGCGCTGGAGACCCCCCTCCACCCTAAACGCAAGCGTGTCTGGCAACCGTAAGTAGTTCCGCTTGTGTATGTTAGTTGATACCGGTTGTAATACAGGTTTTAACTTTTGTTTTGAAATATTCTTCTAGACTGCCTAGCGTGTCTGCCAACGCGCCACCAGCTCCTTTACCATCATCACCGTGGTCCTCTACACCCGGTGATGATGGAAATGCGTCGACATCGGCAGCTGCGTAAGTCACTTACAGTTTTTACTATTAATTTTAATTGTTAATATATATGTATTAAAATACAGCTTTTGTTCCAGGGAAATGGACCTGGAAGATACTCCGCTGCCGCCGCCGCCGTGTTTGTCACCATCACCGGCATACATGGTGCCTTCGCCAGCCGCGTAAGTCGCTTTTTGACACGGACTATTCTATTCATCTTATAAAGATACATTTTTTTACTACAATACTTCTTTCATTTCAGGTACTTGGAATGCGGCCAGGTGAGCACGCCAGCCTCACCGTCTAGTTCGGTGCAGCATCCATCTCCTCCCCGCTATCACTCTCGTCAGAGTCTGCGGGACGTTGAAATCAGCGAACTCGTCAACTGCGGTAAGTACCTAGAAATAACTTTAGGTTTGAAGCCCGAAACTAGACTATAGCCATGCCCATACTTCTGGTTTCCACCACGGAATTGAAAACAATCTGTCATTTGCTATAGGCAGCGACGACTCTGACGCCAGTGGTGACGAGGATGAGGAGGATGCTGCAGTGCCAACGATGACTGCCAGGGCGTTGCGGCAGATGTATACGCTCTGGGGTCATGATGACGGTGAGGTTGATGACGGTGATGGTGATGAAGCTGCAGCTGTCGCCGTGCCCGCTGCAGCTGTCGTCGTGCCCGCTGCAGCCGTCGCCGCGCCCGCTGCAGTTGTCGACGCTAACCCAACTCCAAGTGCAACGGACCGGCCTTGGAGTTTCTGTGATTTTGAGTGGAGAGAGTTTCCGCACTCCCCGATTTCACCTGAATCGAGGAGGGAACAGTTCTCTCAAAGTGATGTAGGTCCGACAGTTTCATTTGTTGATCCCTATGACATTTTCGTTGCCATATGGGATCGCAGTATCATGGAGCACATTGCCTCAGAGACCAATAGGTATGCTCAACAGGTGGCATCCCAGATGATGGTCAACCACTCCCTCGGTCCCCGAAGCCGCATCAGCCGTTGGGTGGACACAACACCCGATGAGCTGTATGTGTTCTTTGGGTTGATCTTGGCGATGGGGGTTGTGGTGAAGTCTCGCCTCCATGAATACTGGGGTACCACCCTTGACGTATTCTATACTCCGGGCTTTAGCGTACACATGTCTTACAACCGATTTGTGCTCATTTCGAAATGTTTACATTTTGTCAATAATGAAGACATGTCTACGCTAAACCTGGAGGGCTCTGAGGCACGTCTGTTTAAAATAGAGCCGCTGTTGTCACACCTGAACATGAAGTTCCAAAACTTGTACCGGTTATCCCAGAACATTGCACTAGACGAGAGTCTTTTGATGTGGAAAGGCTGGCTGGACATCGGCCAGCTGATTCCGAATAAAGTTGCAAACAGAGGTATCAAAACCTATGAGCTTTGTGAATCTCAAACCGGCTACCTGTGGCGGTTTGAGGTTCACGCTCATACTAGGTCAGCCAGACTGCCGCAGCCAGAAAATCCACTGGAGAAATCTACGCCGGCCATTGTTTTGCGACTAATAAAGGGTCTGGAGCAGAAAGGGTACACACTGTGGATGGACAATTTCTACAATTCGCCATGTCTCGCTCGACGACTAAAGTCCTTAGGCTTCGATTGTGTAGGAACCCTCCGAACGAATCGCCAGTTTGTTCCGGAGGCCCTACACAATCTGACTAAGCGGAACATGAGCAAGGGTCAAATGTCTGGTCTTACCTCGGGGGACGTCGACGTCGTGGTATGGAGAGATGCTAATCGAGTGGCTATGATCTCTACATACCATGGCGACGCTGTCCAAACAACCCGAGGATCCACCAAACCCATCGTAATACACGACTATAATATTATGATGGGTGGGGTGGATAAAAAAGACCAGATACTTGCCATGTATCCGGTCGAGCGCAAGCGAACAAAGGTATGGTACAAAAAACTATTTAAAAGATTATTAAATGTTTCTGTCCTAAATTCCCTTATAATCCACCGCCACAACAGTCCGTCCCATTCCCGTCTCAATCACCGCAACTTTCGTATTTCCCTAATAAAATCGCTTCTTTCCCGTCACGGCTCCTCTACCCCTATTCTTCGGCCTCCAACACAGAACACTGCCTTCGACATCTCCCACCGCGTCGCTTTAAACCCACTAGGGAAAAGCACGCGCAAACGACGCATTTGCGTCGTTTGCAAAAAGACGTCGGCAATGTTCTGTGTTGGTTGCAACAAGTCTATCTGCCTCGATCCCTGCTTTGTTACTCTTCATTCGTAAATATTATTTATATATTTCTTTTCTTTTTTTGTATCTATATATGTATATATATGTATGTATGTATTTTTGTACCACACCTTTGTTCGTTCGATTGACTGCGAATTGTGACATTGCTCATTCACTCTGTTACGTTTTGTGCTCTAGACCTTTCACTGCTCAATTGTTTTTTTTTAACCGACTTCAAAAAGGAGGAGGTTATCAATTCGACTGTATTTTTTTATAAACATCTGAAAAAATTAAATGCTTAGTTGTACATCTCTATAAATGTGAAAGAACGTCCTATCAGTTCTTTTTAACCGACTTCAAAAAAAAAGGAGGAGGTTCTCAATTCGTCGGAATCTTTTCTAACATATTTTATTTACAAATTCAAGCAAAATAATGGCCGTAGCGTAATCTTCTGGATTTTCTGTTGCGGTGGTTGGGGTGTGGTGCTTGTGTTTGCAGCTTTTTTATTTTCAAAAAATTCTCGTCCGGTGCAATGTTTTGGTTTTTTTTTTTTTTTTGGTTTTTGTCAGTTTTCATTTAGTCACGTCTTAGAGTCATTTTTTTTATTAATTTCATATCTCATGTTCAGATGTGACAACATGCCGCATCTAGAAATTATGAACTCTATGTTTGTACCTTGTGTGTTTTTGTCGTGAAATTGTACATTTTGCTGGTTGATTTTGGAAATGTTTTTGTTAAGCAACATACCCTTGTGTTATGTTTTTCTATTAGTAAATATTGTCATCTTCTGAATTGTGCAATAATATTTCAACTAAGTACGATACTACCTGCTCTGTGACCCAAACAGTGGACGGGTCTATTTTATGACTTTATTTTAAGTGTTTACATTCTTAGTCATTGTTTACTATCCAAGCAATTCTAACCGGTAACACTCTGTCAGCGATAAGATTATGAACCAGTCTTTGTAATAAGATATGAACGTAAACTATAGGGCGTCCTCAAGCGCCGAAACTGAAGTGCAAACGAACCCAATTTTTTTGCGGCCGTCTGGGGTCCTTGACTTTAGCCATATGTTTGTAATGCTTGTAGAGTGAAAAAAATGTATGGGGCGGTGTGATCTTTTAATGGATTTTGGTAAATTAAGGATTATTAATGAGAATACAATAAATACTTTGTGAAATAATGTTTATTCGTTTTATTTCTATACACTTTTGTACCAGAAACTGGGAAAATTTTGCTTACACTGATTTCAAACTTGAATTAACAATATAATACAATGCAATATTCAACTAAAACATTTGAAATATGATAGCTTATTTCATAACAATTCCAGCAACATAAATTGCTTACGGCTTCCATGCTAAACAAAGGAGTTACAGCCGTTTTAAGAACACGCGCCGTAGCGCATGACGTCAGCCGAGAGACCCGCGACACACAACGTCATGTGCGCCATATTGGTCGCGACACTCGAGGGGAAACTAAGAATCCAAATGAAAGCAATCTCGCTGAACTGTTAAACGGTGTTAACCACGAAGGTGTTTCGAAGGTTACCTTTAATGAATACGCGGAAATATCACATGCACATACCTACTTGCTTGAAAATTACCGAAAAATGTTTTTTTTTTTTAATACAAATAATTACATGATAGCAAACCAGAAAGATTTCTTTTAATTATAATTTATTTTTTCTACTGGCTTCAAATAAATCTTGTCAACAGCAGTAAATACTTAAGACATAGATAACCTCTCAAGTTTTAATAAAAAATAGCAGCTATAGTAATTGCGCACACACGACAATTTCGATGTACTAGTAAATGTTTAGTTATTAACTCAGGTAAAGGCAGACTTAAAACTCCCTAAATCTAGAAAGAAGAAGAAGAAGATCTCTTATTTAAACACACTGACAACTGTAGTATGTTTAAAACAATACAAGATTTATTAAATTAAACTTTTCAAATATAGAACACATGTACTTATAGTGTGCTACTAAAAATTCCATGTTTCCCTTTTAAATCGGAATCCCATAAAAAAACAAATCTAAATACTTTACCTTCATAATCACTTTCACGGTCCGGCGAGAGAAGTCGCAGTCTCTTATCAACGACTCCTGTCTTCTCACTCTCTTTCTTCTGCGCTTTGATAGTTTCATAGTCCATATCATTACGACATACAGGCGTTCTATTATACACTAGATATTTTGTTAGTGGATCCATTTTACAAACACTGGATTTTACTTTTTAAATTTTGTTTTGTTTTTCCGGTTATTGTTTGTCACTATTTCATTTTAATAGCTTCACCATGAATATTTTATTGCAAACTTTTAAATTTTTAAAGCCTTAATGTTGTGATGTAAAATCGGTTTATTTGTTTGTATTCAAACCAAATAAACTGTTTTATTTGTTAAATATAAACGTTTATGGTTTTAGAGGGCCTACAAAACTATTGTTTTGGTTTATTTTCTGAAACTATTTTAGAGTTGCTGGCTGTAAAATTGTTTCAGGAGTTTAGTTTAGTAGTAAGTGTAGTTTAGTTTATTTACAAGTGTATCATTATTAATTTACACTTATTCAGAATTGAATCATAAAAACGTTCACACGGATCAAATCATGCGGATTTAAAGACTTACAAATGTTGCACTTGAAAATATAAAACAGTATCAAACAATTTTAACACAATGCCCAATTGTACACAAAATAGTACTGTTGATGGTACTTAAAAAGATAATAATTAAAAAAAAACTTAAAGCTCAACAAAAAATACTCTCAGAGACAAACTAATTAGTATAAAAATAAATCTATATACATATAATAAAATGGTAGGAAAGTCAAAACTGTACTTTGAATATTTTTTTTAAAGAATACTTGGGGTGTGATCTACAATCGATACCGAAGCCAAAAATATAGTTTTTAGAATTTTTGTCTGTTTGTCTGTTTATCTGTTTGTCTGTTTGTCTGTATGTATGTCCGGGATAAACTCAAAAAGTACTGGACGGATTTGAATGATTCTTTTTTTGTTGTATAGGTATTAAGTCTGGCCAACATATAGGCTATAATTTATCTTAAAAACTTGAACACCTGGTGCAGAACTGCAACAGACCAGCTAAACTATAAGAGATACAAAAATGGTGCCAAATAAGAGATACAAAAATGGTGCCAAAACAAAAATTGTTCCACGTGATGAGCATTTTCTGCTGAGATAATAAATTTGAAGATCTGGAACACCTGATGTGGAACTCCAAGAGCCCAGCTACACTATAACATATACAGTAATGACGTCTTAGCAAGAGTTGTTCAGTCTGATAAGCACTCTCTATTGCCGTATAAAAATTGAAGATCTGGAACATCTGATGTGGAACACCAAGAGCCCAGCTACACTATAACAGATACAGTAATGACGTCTTAGCAAGAGTTGTTCAGCCTGATAAGCACTCTCTATTGCCGTATAAAAATTGAAGATCTGGAACATCTGATGTGGAACTCCAAAAGCCCAGCTACACTATAACATATACAGTAATGACGTCTTAGCAAGAGTTGTTTAGCCTGATAAGCACTCTCTATTGCCGTATAAAAATTGAAGAACTGGAACATCTGATGTGGAACACAAAGAGCCCAGCTACACTATAATATATACCTACAGGAATGACGTCTTAGCAAGAGTTGTTCAACCTGATAAGCACTCTCTGTTTCCGTATAATAATTGAAGATCTGGAACACCTGATGTAGAACACCAAGAGCCCAGCTACACCATAACATATATAGGAATTACGTCTTAGCAAAGTTGTTCAGCCTGATGAGCACTCTCTGTTGATGTATAAAAATTGAAGATCTGGAACATCTGATGTGGAACTCCTACAGACCAGCTACATTATAAAATAATATAGGAATGACGTCTTAGCAAAGTTGTTCAGCCTGATAAGCACTCTCTGTTGACGTACAAAATTGAAGTACTGGAACACCTGATGTGGGACACCAAGAGCCCAGCTACATATAAGTATAGGAATGACATCTTAGCAAGAGTTGTTCTGCGTGATGAGAAAATTGAAGATCTGAAACACCTGATGTGGAAATCAAAGCTATAAATAATTTCACTGTAGGTATAATTTTAAAATAACATAAGCTGGGAGTACCTCCACGCAGTAAAGGCGGTAACAGTTTAGAACTAATTTTAGATGATGAATAAAAATTTGACTCTACAGGCCAAAACTCCCATTTATTTTTTTACCCGGGCTCTTCAAATTGGACATCAGACTTATGAGATGTTCGATTTTGACGACCCCGTGCCGCTGGCATAAGCAACAGAATCCGCGTACGAAGTCGCGGGCATCAGCTAGTAAATAGAATAAAATTAGTTTTATTTTAAATATATTACAAAAACATTATTATTACCACTAACAAAGCACTTTTCACATTATTGTGTTTCATAAAAATCACGGAAACATTATGTTATTACCACAAATAAAACCTTCTGGAAAATCAACTTAATCCAGCCGATCCCCACGATGCCGATGGAGTAATTCTCATCGCGTCAAGCAATGCTTATGCAAATCACAATTTACACTAACCGGATGAGTGGGCCGTACCGTCGCTTATCGTGTGACGACTGTTTTGCGTTAATATGTTTCAGAGTTTCAAGGTGTATCTGAGTTTCATGGTGTATGAAGTTCGTGTATGTGTGTTTGTCTGACGGCACGATTTTCAAAATAGCTACTGCGCTGTATGTCATTTTGGGGGTCTACTCTTTAAGTCCGTCAACGAAGATGACATGATATGAAACTTAATCCGGTGTGAGAGTAGATCGTAATTATACTTTTTTTGGATTCTAAAATCATCAAACGAGGCCTCTTTTACTGGGGTGAAGCGAAAGGAGCTTTTGTTTTAAATTGGGATAATATCACAACACTATTTCCAAACCATTGCAACTGCTGAACATCAGAAAAAAACAGTGGAAACCACAAGAAAAGCGCCCAAGCAATGAAGCTTTTTTTTTGCGTGGTATAATCATCAAATGAGTCCTCCCACCCCGGGCAGGTCGGGAGTGACTGTCAGACTCGTACTGACTAAAATCCACGGTGTCCTTCAATAGCCCTTTGTGTTCCGGGGTCACGTTAATGAGATAAATCCCGCGACCCCGGCAGGCTTTGGCCCTCTAGAGGCCCCCCCCGTCATCATGCTGACACTCTTTGAGGCGCGCGTGGAACACAACGCGCTGTCGACCCGGGCATGGTCCATGGTCGGGTGGCGAGTTGCCCTTTACTCACCGCCCGCATGCCCACGCCTACGGTGGCCGGAGATCGTCTGCCGACGTCCGACGCCGTGAACGTCTACCACTGAAGCAATGAAGCTGGACGGAGAATGAATTTAACTATCTTGTATCATGCAACGAAGAACCGAAAAGGAGTCGCTGACTCTTATTGACTAAAAATCGCCTTGTTCCTTCAATAGTCCTCTACGTTCCAGGCTGTCAGTTACTTTTACAGACGATCCCGCGACCCTGGCAGCGATGCAATTTATACTACTTATAACATAAAAACAGTCTATATATTTTTATTAATATTGTAATCCATAAGCAACTAATACTTTGAGTAAAATTTAAGCGCCATGCAACATGTTGCATTTTAATCCAATTTTACTAAATTAAAGCCCCAACATACTCATGCCAAACATCGTTTTAATTACTGCTTTGAAACTAATTGGGGCTTCGCTTACAGCTCTGATTCTAAGCGTAATTTAATGTGTATGTTACTATGTATGTGGTTATATATTCACAGAATGGTCTGTATAATTATAATATTGTACAAAAGGAGAACTAAATGTATAGTTGAAAACTGAAATTGTTGTGCACTGCACGATGCGGTCTCATTAGTGACAAAAACATTTTAATAATGTTGTAAAATGAGTCTTAAAGTGGAAATTGTTTGACACCCAGCGCTGGACAGGAGCTGGCTTAGGTAAATGAGATGCGCTCCCAGCCCACGTTAACATTAAAAAAAAAACGAAAAAAAAAACTTATTTAAACATAACATAAATTATTTCACTATTAAATTGGCCTTTTTAGACCCCCAGAATTGTATACGTACATAACATTGCAGTGTTTCTAGATAAGCATAAATACAGTGATTTTATATGTAAAGTGAACACCTGCATAGCTCGCTTATCGCTGGTAGGCTTTTGACAGTGATGGCTTTGTAGTACGACCTAATGTGATTGATACTTTCAAACAATAGTCGGGAAATGACAATAACGATGATGGAAATAGAGAAATAATTGTTTTGTGTGAATGAATTATTCCGCTGTTACATTTAGCATAGATAAAAGTTATAGACTGGAATAATACATAGCTGTTTTCAAACCTTACAAATAAAATAAATGCGAAAGTGTATCTTTGTTCCACAAACATGTCAGAATAGCTAAACGGATATTGGTGTGTCTCAGAGACATGTTACAGAAAAGAATATAACAAATGAGATCTTTTTTTTTATCGTGGTAAAATCATCAAATGAGTCCTCCCACCCAGGGCAAGGTGGGAGGGACTGTCAGACTTGTACTGACTAAAATCCACGGTGTCCTTCAGTAGCCCTTTGTATACCGGGGTCGCGGTATACGTGTGTGCCGCGACCCAAATGAGATCTAACAATCTTTTATCCAGATCTTTGAAGTACAGACGCTATCACATCAACCTACCTCAATCTGTCTGTACAAGCAGGCAGAGCCACTGGTGACATAGATCGTATTATTGTATGAGTTTATGAGAGAGAATATCCAAAAAGAGCTACATGAATAAAATAAAGTATTGTGAGAGAGATCATAACAAGGCCTGACTCACGATTGCCGGAGTGGAGACCTCTCGGAGTTCGACGCTAAACAGTTTTTACTGTTTTTCATCGATGAGCTGGAGTTACTTGTCGGTGAGACCGCTTACTCTCTTTGTTTCTCAGCTAGATTGAAGCTGAGAGCAAACAATTTCCTGGGTGTCACCACTGCGAGGATCGCTCGTAGGACAGGGACACGGTAAATCATACGGTGCAAGACTGTCCTGCTTGGGCAGAGGACTGTGGTGTCCTCACTACGGCGATAGGCAGCGACCTCTCGCGCCCGGCATTGGTCGAGGCCATGCTGCGGGGCGAGACGGAGTGGGAAGCGGTGCTAGGGAGGAGTCGGGATGTGTGAGAGCGAGGACAGCGTCCACCTCACAACCCAGCCGCAGCAGTGGGCGACTACCACTGCGGGCAGTGGTAGACCGTGACCCTACACTACCCTACACTACCAATTACCGTGAACGTAAAGGGCTATTGAAGGATACCATGGATTTTAGTCAGTACGAGTCTGAAAGTCCCTCCCGCCCTGCCCTAGGTGGGAGGACTCATTTGGTGATTTTGCCACGTAAAAAAAGTACTAATTAGCGAAGCAAGTATCAAAATTATTATAGCGGTATAGACGTTTTTTTCGTTTTTTGATTTGTAATTGGTTTATACCGCAAAAGTACTTCTGTCTGTTTTATAAACCCATCAGCTTGATTTGTGCGCACAGGAAAATATAGCGTATTATAGTAAGTTCGTATAATTATTAACAATTAACTACTGCATGTGTCTTCGCTCCTCCCCACCCGTTTCTCTACCCCTTTTAGTTTCATGCATAAAGTAACCTATAGACGTCTCTAGTGTCTCATCAATTCAAATTTCATCAAAAAAAAAATCGTTTTCGTATTTATAATGTTCGTTGGCAACGGCTTTATTCGTGTGCATTGAGAGAATATAGCGTTGTATGCCAGCAACGGAGTATTCCAGGACACTTTAATATTATGATGATGGAAAATAAATTATTATTTCGAAAGTAACATTTCACTCGTTATACACATACTCTTGATATTTTATAAAAATACTTAAATTTTACAGTAATTAATAAGATTTCACTGGTAACTTTGCTTTTAAAAGCTTCTGAGAAACAGAACGTTTAATATCAAAATTATTCTCGGAAGCTTTTAGTAACTTTTTTTATCGTACGCTCCAGTTTGGAAACAATTTTTAAAATATTTGTTTATCAACGTAAACGTTTTTACAGTGCGTATTATTATTTTTAATTCGACTGTTACCAGCGACAATCTTGTAATTTTAAATTATTTTGTTCAAAGAATGTAAAACATAATTTATTATAAAATCATTCGTCAAAAGCCTTTTATTCCAATCAACGAGTAAAAAAAGAGCGAATACTTAAAACAAGAGTGTCGCAGGCAACAGCGCTGTTTTTATTATTAATTAAGTTGGAAAAATGTCAAAAGCAATAAATTTTTAAAAGAGAAACCGTCACCTGCAACTCTCTTGTTTTATTTTTATATGAACTAAATTGCTTGCAAGACTCAATTGTAAGAAGAAAAGGTACACATTTCATTAAAAAATATATTATTGAAACTAGTAAGTTATCCACAAACTAAAACTTTCCCAAGTTCTAAGCAGTTGGCATAAAGTATATAAAAGATGCGCTGATCTATGTTTCTCCTCGCCTGTTCAAATAAAGACCTTAGTTCATGGTAACTACAAAAAACCGGCAAGTGCGAGTTGGACTCGCCCATGAAGGGTTCCGTAGTAGCAAGCATAGATTAGGGATATAATTATATTGAGATAAGTAAGTAATATACACAAACATATTAATATTTTTTGTAAATTACATCATTACGGAATTCGTGGTAAAGCTGCTGGCCTTGTTCTTTCCTATTTATCAAACAGGCAGCAAAAAGTTAATGTGAATGGGGCGACGTCATCTGGGTCTCTAGTCAAGATGGGCGTGCCTCAAGGTTCAATTCTTGGCCCTTTTTTATTTCTAGTTTATATCAATGACCTTCCATTCATGATGGCCAACTTATCAGATATAATTCTTTTTGCTGATGACACATCGCTTATTTTTAAAGTAAATAGAAAAGATACGGATGTTTTACATGTAAACGAAAGTCTAGGTGTTCTCTCAAAATGGTTCGCAGCTAACAATCTATTACTGAATGCGAACAAAACAAAGTGTCTTAAGTTCTCGTTACCAAATGTTCAACAAGTGGGTCTAAATTTAAAACTTGACGGCAATAAACTCGATGCTATTGCAGAAACTGTATTCTTGGGTATTACTATTGATTCCAAATTACAGTGGGGCGCCCACATTAGAACTCTTTCGGGTAGGTTAAGCTCTGCTGCATATGCGGTAAGGAAAATAAGGCAGCTAACTGATGTAGCCACAGCTAGGCTAGTATATTTTGCTTATTTCCACAGTATTATGTCGTACGGCATTCTGCTGTGGGGTTCCGCAGCGGACGTAGATTCAGTTTTTATATTACAAAAGAGGGCGGTCCGCGCAATTTATAAAATGGGCCCTCGTGAGTCTCTTAGGGAGAAATTTAAAGAAATTGATATTTTAACACTGCCTTCACAGTACATTTTAGAGAATATTCTGTATGTTCGCAAAAATCTAGGACTCTTCAAGACTAGAAGCGATTTTCATAATATCAATACACGCAGTAAACACGAAATTGTAATACCTAGATTCAGACTAGCAAAGACGAGCAAGTCGTTCCTTGTTAACAGCATACGTTTTTATAACAAATTGCCTAAGTCAGTTACTGAACTAACTGAGGGAAAGTTTAAAACCCATATTAAACGTGTCCTTATCAAAAAAGCATATTACAAAATTAAGGACTACGTTGAAGACAAGGATGTGTGGCAATAGTACATTCTGCACATGTGGCTTCCCTGGCAGCTCAGCAGCAGCACTTATTTGAGGTATTTAACTTCTATAATCCACGTGTTAGGATAACATTGTTATATTTTATTTTATTCTTTATTCTTGTATATAGCTTTTTTTTTATTTTTTTTTTATTGTGTTCGTTTTGCAATATTATATTGCCTTAGGTTTTACTCTTTTTGTTCAGACTAGTTACAGTTTGTAAGATAGTATAGAAGTTACGCAGCTTATATAGCTTTCTTTTTTATATAGATTCATACTTCTTTTTTGTGAATGTGAGAACATTGTAGGTGGTGTGTATATAATTATACCTATGTATCTCTTTTTTTTGTAATGCTAATTTTCTTAAGGACTTCTCCCTTGTTACTAGGCCTACGTTTTTCTCACATATTTATGTACCTATTCAAAACTGTAACAATCATTTTGTAAAACATACCATATTTTAAAAGAGTAACCATGGAGTTTCTTGCCGGTTCTTCTCCATGGAATCGACCAACCCGAACCGAGCACCTGTTGTCGACGTTTTATAAGTGCCCTCATGGGCCTATGTGAAATAAAAAAAAAATTGATTTGATTTGATTGATTTGAAACAATAAAAATAACTTTGTTTTTCATAGTGTTTGTATGAATGGCAAAATTATATATCGTACCCTTATTGCAAAAACCGATTATCTGCATAAAAATTCGAGTGATGATGGGTTTTACCTAAAGCTTCGTCGTGACTTGAGGAATCGATATCTATATTTAACTAAAAATTGGTAAAAAATGCAGATAATCGGTTTTTGCAATAAGGGTACGATATGCGGTTCTTGAAAATGTACTATATCTCAAAACTGCTAACTTTATCTCATCCAAACCAATTTTCGTTGGAAGTTTTTGTTGAGGTCTACATTACATATTTTTTTTATAGTTTTATCATTCTCTTGTTTTAGAAGTTACAGGGGGGGGGACACACATTTTACCACTTTGGAAGTGTCTCTCGTGCAAACTGTTCAGTTTAGAAAAAAAAAATGATATTAGTAACCTCAATATAATTTTTAAAGACCTATCCATAGATACCTCACACGTATGGGTTTGGTGAAAAAAAAATATTTTGAGTTTCAATTCTAAGTATGGGGGGCACTCCCAAAATTTGTTTTGTTCTTATTTTTGTGTGAAAATCCTAATGCGGTTCACATAATACATCTACCTACCAAGATTCAACAGGATAGCTCTTATACTTTCGACAATAGTGGCTGTGACATACGGACGGACAGACAGACATGACGAATCTGTAAGGGTTCCGTTTTTGCCATTTGGCTACGGAACCCTAAAAACTGCTAAAGTTTGTAAGAAAATGCTATTTTTTGCTTTACGATATTAAATTTTATAATTAGTAAATCTTTCTGAACCCCCGGGTTTCAGAATGATCTACTAAACATGCAGTAATCGTTTTCCGTCGTTGTCCCTTACACACTATATTTTTTTAATCTATGAAACCTTTATTTACTTTTCTACCTTGAATTAAATTCTAGGAAGTGGGTGTAAATTTAATCACGATTAGAGTCTTTTGTTACACTATTTCCGTAAACCGGAACTTTCTGGTCTCACTCTTGCAACGACTGTCCTTTTCTAACACACTGTAGCCATCGTCCACACGGTTAAAAATGACAATAACAATAGAATAAAATAAACAAAACTCACCATTATCACTCATGAGATTAGACGGTTTGTCCATCTGAGAGTCAACTGCCGTTTGCCCAGATATTTTGTCCACCGGTTTTTCTTCCATGGAATATTTTTTTCCTATGGATTTTTGTCACTGCTGTAACAACCCAACACTCGACTACCTTGTGTGGCGTTCTGACACGATTAGGCCTAATAACCATATAATTTTCACATGTCTAAGGAAAATTTAGACATGGGACAAAAGTTTAGTCGACGCCATTTTATTGAGAAAATTAAAACTATAAACGATGAAGGTAGTTTGGAAGACTGCTGTTTACCGTTTTATTATAAAATTCTGCTGACGCAGAAGAAGTTTATTTTATTAAATTTGGTGTTAAATGCTGAAGAACATTTTGATTGGCAAGTTTACGGCTAGAGCAAGCCTGGCATTACAGATTTGAGCATATTTATGTAAAGATGTTGTATAAAAGAGAAAAACTGTGGGTTATATAAAATAGAATCTATACATATTAATTAAGGAGGAATTATAAGAATAAATATAAGGTACTAGCACTCCGCCCGCGACTTCGTCTGCGCGTGTCTCTAACTTCGAACTCAAGTGAATTTAATGCCCGGTCACCCTTCGTATAGAATACTTTTGGAAAATCTAAAAATTGTCTAGTAGTTTAGGACCCTATTCAATACAAACAAACAATCAAATCATTCCTTTTTTTGAAATATTAGTGTAGACAAACTAATTTTCCGATGTTTATCCCTCTAGGGTTGATTATTGAAATATAAATAAATACTCATCCTTTATTCGATTGAGAGATAATTGGATTTTGGAAGCAAGCAGTAAAATACTTCCCTTAAAACTTAATCATCCCTTTTCACCAATTTAGAGGGTGATTTTCCTATACAAACTTTAACATCGTCTAGATTACCAATGGAGGGTAGTTTTAAAAAAACTAATAATGCCCATCTTTTTTATTTACTTATACTCATATTCGTACCAAGTTTCAAGTTCATAAACCCAAGGAGTAAGATTTTTCATACAAACGTTTTCACCCCTTTTCAACCCCTTAGAGGAGGATTTTTTCGCAACATCCCTTCTTATGTTCACCTACGTATAATAAATTGCAACTACCGATCAAAATTCAGGTTACTCGTTTAGCGGTTAAAGAATCTCCCCTTTAAACTTGAATACCCCTTTTCACTAACTTGGGGGGTGATTTTCGAAAAATCCAAAAACACGTGTTTAATTATTTTTGATCTAGTATATAAATACTGATTTTCACATTAATCAACTCACGCGTTATGATTTTCCCATACAAACTTTAACAACACCTAGATCACCAATGGAGGGTAGTTTAAAAAAAATAATAGCGCCAATCTTTTTTATTTATTATTGTTCTTATTCGTGGCAAGTTTCACATTTATAAACCCACGGAATAAGATTTTCTATACAAACGTTTTCACCCCTTTTCACCCCCTTAGAGGAGGATTTTCGCAAAATCCCGTCTTATTGCTTCCCTCCACGGTAGACTGCAACTGCTGTCCAAAATTCAAGTTACTGCGTTTAGCGGTTTCGGCTGTAGTCGAGTCTTAATAAAAAACCCTGTTCTTTTATATATATAGATTATAAGAAAACGATTACAATCAAACATAGATCATAGAACAGAAAACGTTTGAGCCTAAAATGTATTATACAGAGATGAATGACTAAATGCGACGAAAATTTCATACAACTTATGTTATTGTGAAGGTGGATCGTTAACGTTACCCTATTTAGTGTTTTTTCTAGAATCTATCTCTATTGTATTTTATATGTCTATTGTATTTGTATGTAATTTGTTCTTTTGGCGCATTAATTGTGCATGTATTTGCTGTGCACCACTAACTACCCTCTTTTTAATTTAAGTTATTTTAGTCCATTCAGAGGTTGTCTGGAAGATATCGCTGTCAGCGATAAGACCGCCGTTGTACCCTTAAGATTAACAATACTGTAAAACGCTGTTTGTAATTTTGGTGTACAATAAAGTATATTCTATTCTATTCTATTCTATCAGCATTTGTATCCGTACGAATATTAAAAGAGATAAAACTTGTATATTTGGATGGAAAGGATAATCGCATTTTTAATAAGATTCTTAAAGTATTTTATTAATGACAACCAATATTATCCTCGATTATCTTAAGCTATATTTAAATCGTTCGTGACTAATTATTTCCGAAGATAACACGAGCGAAGTCGCGGGAAAGAATCTAGTATTCTACAAATTGAGCCTTGCAAGCGAAATTGAATCTAAAATTCTCACCTCTGTCTTTAGAAAGATTCACAATTTTCGTAATAGTTGCTGGCTTTTCAGTTTTTTCTTTATTTTCTTCTTTCTTTTCTTGTGTTAAAGCTTTAACATTTTTCCAACGGTTTGCTAGATTTTTATTCATTTTTGCATTACGTGACTGGTTTTCGTTTTATTTTTTTATATTTTCACGATCGTGTAGAGTACTGTCTTGAGTTGAGGTTAGATTGAATGTGTTTTTCCACTTGAAAGTGTTGAGCGATTTTCGTGTTTTATAGATGGGTTGATTAATTTTGATACTTGATATTTTTTTGAGCGCTTCTGGTGTGGTCGATTTTTTTATAATTAGGAGTAATCAGGTAATAACTTGTGAAAAGCTTTTTTTATTTGTGTTTAGACGTTTATCTGAGTCACACGAGTTATGTATTTATTTGTAATTTTAATACGCGATTTCTCAATTCAGTGGTATTTATCATGGAACGACTGCGTATGCGATGGAACGTTGTCAGACCTTTGCGCTACTGACTACTTTGAACAACCATTAAAAAAGTCACAAATAACAAGCGAGATCTATAGTACTAATAGGTATGTATCTAATTGTTATGATTTGTTTGTTTACTTATTTCATCTACGCTTTAAGTAATCCTTATTAATATTTTTGAGAGCTTATTATTTTTTTTTGTTAATTCTATTTCACAAACTAATATTTACATATTATAACATTTTAAATTCACCCCTTAGATTAACGAGACTTCGTTTTATCTTTTAAAACTAAGCTTCATTTTATTTTATAAAATGTAAATTAATCCACTGAAGCTTTCCTCAGCTTAGCTAAAAGCTACCACATACTTTTAAATTCTGAAGCTGCTTTACAGATTGCGCTCCTCACGATCCATTAGCTAAAGTATCAAGAATGTTCGGTTACATTATAAATCGATTTAAGTGTCGTACAAAAGGATGTATTGTTGCACCTTAAGGTCATAGGGGAACCCATTATAGCCGACATATTGTATGCATAGGGACATTCAGAAAACTATTATGTTTCACACAATGATTCTTGGTACTTTGGAAATGATTCGCGAAGTTTTTGAAATAAATCGGCGTGGCTGACTTGCGAAATTTGTCTTTGTTGAAGTACTTGGTTTGTGTGAGAAAACAATTGTTGTTTTGGTTATATGTGAGCAATATTCGTGGAAGTATGTGTAATATGATTTTTTGAAGTATATTTTGTTTAGGTACGTTCAAAGTATTTAAGCACGATTGTAAATGATTTGCTTTGCTATAGATACTATTAATGTGTATTTTTATGTATCATATATAATATTTCGCTTTCCTGCAATATGTGGGAGTGATTTCGTGAAATGGGACGGAAGTGTGTAACAGGAAGCCGGGGAAACGCGCGCTATTAGATTTAACAAGCGACTACTGGAAAGCTAGCTTGTTTTGTTTATAGTCGAGTACTTTGCTGATTTCTTTTGAGCTACTTTTATTTTATCCATAGATTATTTAGGTTCAAGCATACCGTTTTTTGAAAGGTAAGCCAAGTTTTGCGGTGACTACAATTATTGGAAAAAAAGCGCGAGCTTGGCTATGAATATTACTAGCTAAGCTCGCTACATAAAGTATTTATTTGTGTTTGATTCGTTTTTTTAAGATCTAGAGGGCTCTATAACGCAGCTGACTTAAGTTTTTCCTAATAAGAAGGTAATCACACAAAATATTTCTATAAAAGTAAAATGAAGATCAGTCCACAGAAAACCAGATTTTTTTGAAATAACCGAACAATTCCAAAATAACATAACCATCAGTCGTTATTTGGGCAATCGGCCAGAAACGAGTGGTATCGATACTTCCTTATTGTGTGATGCTTTTGATACACTTCTCAATTTTAATAAGTGAAAATAAAAATGATCTTAGTTTCTTGATGATGATTTTTAAACCCTGATGTAAAATAGGTAGGGGGAATATTGTGTGTTTATGTTTGACATTTCTGTCTGTGTATTTATGTGTTCTATTAAGTTTGTGTGTTATAGACATAATTTATTTGTTAAATATTTGATATCAGTGAATAATACTCTAGTCTAAAATAATAATTGTCGATACGCATCTGAATAATTATCATATTTTTCGTATGAGAAGAGTTTTCCATCTAACAAAAGAATAGGTATTTCCAAACACACACGATATTCCAATTCCTACTCAAATGAACCACCCTTACAATAAACATGAAAATGATTCATCCACAGTACAAAAGAAAACCTAATAAACACTCAATCGAAGTCCACAATCGTTCAAAAACCAGCGTACTTGGCCCAGATTGCTCATGCGCCAATAAACTTGGCTATGGGCTATTGACCAAGGTATGTGACGTGGCTATTTTCTTACAAGTTCGGTGGCATTGACCTCACAGATTCATTAAGGGTTTGAAGAGTGGTGACGTCAGCTTATCACGCCAGGTTGCATTCTTATAATGATTTATTCAGTGTTATAATTATGAGGTTTTCGGTTTAATGAGGTGGTGTTTACTGCGTTTTGCTTAGATTTTTTTTAGAGGTGTCAAAATCATGAAATATGTTCTCCCACCTTGGATGGTTGACTCATATATCTACTTAGGACAAGTAGTACAATTAGGTAGGTCCAACTTCGAGAAAGAGGTCAACCGCCGAATCCAACTCGGTTGGGCAGCGTTCGGGAAACTACACTATAGCAATGTCTTTTCATCCGACATACCTCAGTGCCTCAAGACGAAAGTCGTCAACCAATGTGTGTCACCAGTGATGACATACGGCACTGAAACGTGGTCTTTCACTATCGGCCTCATCTCAAAGCTCAAAGTCGCTCAACGAGCTATGAAGAGGGCAATGCTCGGTGTTTCTCTACGTGGTCGAATCCGAAATGAGGAGATCCGTAGACGAACTAAAGTCACCGATATAGCCCACCGGATCAGCAAGCTGAAGTGGCAATGGGCAGACCATATTGCTCGCAGAGCTGCAGATGGCCGATGGGGTCGAAAAGTAATAGAGTGGAGACCACGGACTAGCAAGCGCAGCGTAGGCCGCTGGATGCGGGTCGCTTCCAACCGGCATATGTGGAGATCTAAAGGGGAGGCCTATGTTCAGCAGTGGACGTCCTATGGCTGAGATGATGATGATGATGACCTCGGATGCAGTTGAAGGGACTGTCAGACTCTTACTAATGAATTTCCACCCTGTTCCTTCGTTTGCCCTTCGCGACTGTATTATGAAATGCGTGAAGGTGATTTGACTTTGTTTTCTGAACTTTTTTGCAACAGTAATATCATGATCATCAGGATAATTCACAGACTACGTTCGAGCGGAAACGGTGAAGCAAAAGTAAAGGAAGTGTGCTGCGACGAGAGGCAGCGGGCACTACTTCACGCGTATGGTCAAAAAAATACACTTAGGTTTTAATCAGTTTATTTATAAATTAATATGCGTGTAGTGAAAGGGATAAAAATAAAATAAATGTATCGTCTAGATGTTTGAGCTATTTCTTCTTCCATCATAACCCGCCTTTCCTCAGCTGAAATATATTCATCTACAGTATGAGATGGCTAATTCCATTATCTAATTCGTTTATCTTCAAACTTTGCGTCTGCAAAAGAAAAAAAAAGCACAACAAAATAAATAAAAAATGTGCCCCACGTTCTCAATAAAGCTATAATTACGCTGCAGATCCAACACGGTCGTGTAATACTTCACGGCAGCTAATAAACTGGATATTATGTGAACGAAATAAGTTCGACTCGGGCGGATAAATGCGCAGCCTCAATCAACGTCTGGAGCTCAGTGTCGGGTATTTGTTATCACAGTTACCTGCAACAGAATAAAGGCGTGGATATGTTTTTGATTTGTGCTTTTATATCGTGAGCTCGTAATAATTATGTTTTAAACATAAAATTGTATTGATAGACCAATAGTTGTATTAAACGCCTAAAATAGTGTGCGGAGCTGTACCTTTTCAGTCCTTAGGGTCAATTCACATCGAGACGTGTCGCTGCGTGCCCATTTTAATAGAGCGACTCAAAATCTAACTTTATTTACTACACGAAAAGATACACATTTCACCGATGACGCAACGCAGCGCGTCTCGGTGTGAGCTAACCTTTATATGAATCGGTCCTCGATTTCAACTGAAATCTTTTAGATAACGCCCGCGCCTATACAAGTAAATGGTAAGTTGCAGACTGCACCCATTTTTTTCGAGAGATGCTCTAAATTATCTCACACAATGTTCTTTCAAAAACTTTTTTGACAAATCAAGAAGATTCAAATTCAAAAATTAAAAATTGAAAACTAATACAAAACCATCAGCCTTTTCAATCATCATACAGAGGCCTCGCCTTTAGACCATCACGTCGAACGACAATAATTATGATATGCATTAAACGGTTGCCTTTTCAATCAATCGCACGCAACTAGGTAATTTCTGTTTTTGGCATATCTCATCCAGTTTTTATCGAATAGGGGAACAGTGTAAAAGACGGGGACGTTATGAACCAGACGCAAATGGCGTCCTGTTGGCGCTTGTGCTACGTTAGTTTTGTGTTAAGTTTGCCTTAGGTGTGTGATTTCCCATCATACCTCGTGTCCCCGTCTTATACTCTGTTCCCCTACTGTGATTAAGATCACAACTATACTGATTTATTTAACGGATATAACTTCCTCGAACCAAGTCTTTTGAGTATAAGAAGCTTAACTGCTGCCAAATCAAATATTATACTCCTTTAATAACTTGGTTCCACAATTCGTACCCAAAGTTTGACGGTTAATAATAATTTTAGTCTCCAAACTGCACTTAGCACTAAATGCATTGAAATTGTTCAAAAACCACCTGTACTTTGGATTATTAATTCGGTATACTAAATTATTTTGATAATAATTGCAATATTAATTACACCTGTTCTCTTCCATGCAGGATGCGGGTAATAAACCGAGCTGCTGAACTAGTATTGCAAATATTTCGCTATACACCTGCTTTGGGCCAAATAGGCGTGGAGGAGGTCTTGTTCGTGTTTTTACTTTGTCGTTGAAGGCTTTTCTAACGTGAATAGGTGCGTCCACACAGAGCGAGCAGCCTCGCGAGTCATTTGCTTCGCTTGGCAAATACCTAGTGAAGCTGCTTGCTCTGTTTGGACGCGCAATTGTTTCTCGACCGAGGCACGAAACAATATTATCGCGCTCGAGTGCGCGCTCTGTCCTCGGCCGAGACACGTCCACACTAACCGAGCTGCTTCGCGCGGCAAATGCCTCCCGAGGCTGCTCGTTCTGTGTGGATGCACCTAATCACATTCGAATGATAACACTAGACCCGTTGGTTTTAAACCTCAATAAATATGAAACAAGAAACAAAAACCAATTTAAAAAATCTATTAGAAAAAATCTGTTCCCCATTTCGTGATCCGTCTGCAAATCAAATGATAATTGCACTCAAATAAAAATTATAAAGAGGAGTGAGCAAAGCAAGGAACTTTAATTGGACGAGAGTTTCATATTAAATTAACGACTTATTCGTCAACTCGCGCGCAATTAACTCGCTCGCTCGAGCGAGTTGGCACATTCCGATTTTAATTATTTTTGTTGTCGTCAACTCGCGACTAGAGCGAAAAATGGTACAGTCATCTATAAAAGTGTTATAATAAATTCAATATAGAAACCTACTTTATAAGTATAAGGCGTTGTACGATTTGAAATAAAAGAAATGTAGTTTTTTAACCGACTTCCAAAAGGAGGAGGTTCTCAATTCGGATGTTTATATACTTTATATATTTTTATAATGTTTGTTCGGGCATAACTCCGTCGTTTACCAACCGATTTGAAAAATTCTTTGTTTTTTTTTTGTTGGAAAGGGGTATACTTCCCGAATAGTCCCATTAAAATTTTACCGAAATCGGACGAGCACTTTTTGAAAAATCAACAAAAACCTAAAAAGTTTTCAACATTGTCTACACCGATTACTCCGAGGTTTCTGGTCCGATTTCGATGATTTTTTTTTGTTCGATACAGTATGTCTGCCATTTGGTCCCATAAAATTTTTTTGGTGTACATTTAGTTTGGTGCAGTCATTGACTTTAGTTTGGAGCAGTATGGACAGGCCCTGCCAAGCAACGAAAATGGCACCAGTTTCAAAAAAGTTCAAAATGACCTACAAAAAAACTTTTCTTTCGAAAGTCGGTGAAAAAAGTCAATGAAATAAAAAATAAGGTCACCGACTGTCGAAAGAAATGTTTTTTGTAGGTTATTTTGAACTTTTTTGTGGGAAGTCGGTAACATTTTTTTTTAAGTTTTTTTAATAGGTATATTCTGTATTAGATATATTCTGTATTTATAATTTACAACATAAAAAACTGCTCATATTATGTTACCTATATTTTGAAGATTATCAACAATATCACATTTTTTAAAGATTTTGGTTAATAACCTAGTATGTAACATGACTTAAACTAAAGAAATATAACAAAGTAAAATCAACAATATAAAAAATACGAGTATACCATTTGGCTAATTATTAGGGTACATATTTGAATATCGAAGATTAAAATATCTACGCTTAGAAATATCGAAAATTAAAAGACCCCGCCATCCTCTTCGTGTTAGGTTACTTTAAACCTTGCAAACAGAAATAGGAGCCCCGCGAAGCGTCGACTTACCTTGATAGGTGGTAATCAGCAATTTGACTAAGGATGCAAAAGCAAGTCCGACTTTTTATCCGGTTTCTGTCCGATATTTCAACTAGTAGGTATTTTTAACGTAGATATTATGAACTTAGATATTATGAACTTCGATGTATTAAACGTTAATATTTTGAACTTAGGCATAATGTCATTCGATATTTTGAATGATTCGACATTTTAATCAATCGACATTTCAATCTTCGACGTTTTAAGCGTAGATGTAACATTTTTCGATATTTTGTTACAATCGATATTTAAATTTTCGATGTTTTGAACATCGATATTTTAAGCGTAGATATTTTAATCTTCGATGTTAAAATATGTACCCTATTATACATAAAATCATTGAGTAATTTCGCCAAATGGTAACATAACAAAAGCTTTTCTTTGGAAAGAAAGATTCGAACCGCGAGCAGAATTTCACCTCTAAGACGACCTCCTGACAATCAGTTAACCTACTCTATACGTTTCATGTCTTAAACATGTGAAGTAGGTTCAATTAAATTAAATGTTAAATTTATAAAAACACTTTTGTAGACGACTGTAAATTTTCGCTCAGTCGCGAGTTGACGACAACAAAAATAATTAAAACCAGAATGTGCCAACTCGCTCGATCGAGCGAGTTTATTGCGCGCGAGTTGACGAATGAGTCAAATTAACATGAGAACATTATTTATTAGGTACTTAGTTTATTTCAACATCATCAGCAGGTCCATTATTGGTGATAATCTTCTAAAATAGGACATCATTTCTATTCTCATCCAGCTGTTCCCGGTCACCTTGCAAAAATCGTCGCTCCACCTAGCCTGAGAGTGTCATATCCTATTTTTTTTTCATGCATGAGAACCACTTTTGGTTCATGATAAAAACTATTTACTGTTACTATGAGAGACTTGATAATTTAAAAAAAAATCACACCATCCGTTACCACTGCGCCAAACCCAATACAAAATTCAATATTTCTAGATTTCACCCATAAAATCGTCAAAACAAATGACCTATCTCTATCGTTACCCAGTCCCGTAGCCTATAAACTAGATGCGCACTGCATCGCCTTGATTCACTGCCTGCACAAGAGTTGAATAGCAAACTATTTTTGTATTGGTTAAATAAAACTGGGGAAACGTGTGCTAGTTTAGAGGTGTGGCTGGTTGGGGATATTTTTATGCTAGATGGGTTTTAGACATAACACTACTTTTAGTGTCTCATTTTGATGTCTGTTGCATGCCGAACAAGCCGTGGGACAGTTTGTTCGGCAAAGTTCTGGACTAAACTAACAAGGTGCCTTTAACAAGCGACATGGGGCGCGGCAGACCACGAAGGTCCTAACCTATCGGCAAAAACAAAAAAAAATACGGTTGAAGCTTTTATAGCTTCAGAGAAAACGATAAATTCTCATCTGATACAGGACTATAAAATTGGACAATGCTATATCACAATAATTGGATTGCAGAGTTTGAGCTGAAGCTGGCTAGACTGAAATGTGACCTGGACAAGCGAACATAGATAGCTTGCCAGATGCTGATGGCGGGTTACTGAATATACACACGAAATAGAGACAACGGAGTACCTCGTTGGTCTAGTGGATGCAAACGAATGAGTCCTGAGCTTAGGGCACAAGTGTCATTGGGGTTTTCCTCATGAAATTTCTCAGTTGCAATCATACAGTCCGGATTTGTACCCAATTGCTGGCTATAAGCTTGCCCCTTATAACATGGGATTTAAACAAAACTGGCGATATGGGTACGTCTTTGCCTCTATGTAATAGCTGTAACATGTTTGTTGTATAATAATTACTGTTCTTTGATTCTTAAAATCATCAAATTTGTCCTTCCGCCCTGTGTGAAGCGAAAGGGACTGTCAGACTCGTACTGTCTAAAATCTATACAGCCTTACTACAAAAACTTAAACATCTGTTGAACACTTGTCTAAAAAAAGGTGTGACTGCAAAACGGACCTTATTTCAACATCTTAATCTGACATTTTTTTAGACAAGTGTTTAACAGACGTTTAAATTTTTTTTTGTGGTACGACGGATAGTGTTTCTTCAATAACCCTTTGGGTTCCACGGTTACGGTTACATGATAAAACAGGCCCGCGACAGCTTACCTGAAACCGGTTGTGGTAAGAACACCATCATGTAGGTATCCAGCTCCAAACTGTACGTATCGTCTTCTGTCGACGCGCAGGAGTTCTAGCTCCATCTTGATGAGCTCGCTCCACCTCAAGTCTCATTTTTGCTTCCGGGCTAGATTGAGACTAAGAACGAAATTGATTCCATTGCAGATCCCCAAGATTTTAGTCTAACTATACGTCAAAACCTGCCTATAAAAATCCATACCCAGCCAAGCAATTTAATTCTACCACAGATATAGCTCGCACAATCAAATCCTGGAAAAGCCATCTCACAGAAACCATTACAGTTTAACATCCCTCGACCAAATACCATCCTTCTCCATAAAATTCCTTCTGTTCAACATAAATCATCTAGCCGTTCAATATCCGTGTCCATTTCGATTTTCAAGGCACCAGTGCTGATGCGACAGTATAATGAAATATGGTGGACAATTCACACTTACTTTATTGGATATCCTTGGTGTAACGTCGGGAGGATCGCAAGGTTAGCGAAGATTTTAGAATTTATTCTTCTAAGTCTCTTTGTTGTATGTTTAAGCTTATTGATTGTTTAAAGAAGAATTGCGGGTTTTGAAACCAGTACTTTAGCAAATTCCTTCGTAGGTGGATTTTTTCTTTTTAACGATTTTTTTATCTGAAGTAGAATATATTGTACGTGCCTATAAGGAATGCACAATTGAACAGTCAGAACTTTCAATAGCAAACAAGTTGTATTATCTTTTTTATTAGGATTGCAACTGTATTAATTTACTATACATATAAAACTTTTTCAAGAAAAATGTAACCGCCTTCAAAAACAACCACAAAAAAGGGTAAAATAACCTACAAAATAACTTTTCTTTCAGAAGTCGGTGCTTTTGTTTTTTTTTCATTTCATTGTTTTTTTGCCACCGACTTCTGAAAGAAAAGTTATTTTGTAGGTTATTTTACCCTTTTTTGTGGTTGTTTTTGAAGGTGGTTACATTTTTCTTGAAAAAGTTTTTTATTTTACTCTTTTTAGTTTAAATATTCAACTCCAATTCTTGTCAAATAAATCATTCTCTCTCAAGTGCACAATAAGCTAATAAAATTCCCTATCTCAAAAACTACTGAACCGATTTTGATGAAACTTGCAGTATTCCGTAAGTTAAACATTACTTAGTACAACAAAAAAAGAATTACTTAAATCGGACTTGTAGTTCCAGAGATATGCGAACACAAACTAAATCAGTCGATGCCTTCTCCAAGCCGTTGAGGAGTTGTACCTTCCATCATCAGCTCATCCACTTGAAATGATGATTATCAGATGCAAATACTTGAACAGCTTTAGAAAATATATGAAAATGGTACTATGTGCCTATAAAATTTGAAGGTTGCCCTCGATTTCCCTGGGATTCCATCATCAGATCCTGACCTGATGATCATGGGACCAATTGGAAAGTATACCCTTTCAAACAAAACAAAAATTTTCCAAATCGGTCCAGGCGTCTTCGAGAAATCGGGGAACATACATAAAAAAAAAAAAAAAAAAAAAAAAAAAAGATTCCGACGAATTGAGAACCTCCTCCTTTTTTTGAAGTCGGTTAAAAATAGTTGGTCTTCTTCATTATCTCTTGTACCTACCGGGTTAGGAAAGATTAACTCGACACAATGTTTTTCCTCCATTCTCCCGGACTATCATTATTTTCATTTTCTTGCATAGGTATCACCTTTTACACAACCAATACATATTTTCTGTGGTCTTCAGTCTTTCTCAATCCATCTTTTTTTTCAGAAGTGATGATTTTGTTTTCTATTAATGTGTTATTACGTAAAAGTTGATTAATTGCCACTAAATACAATATGGAGACGTCATTCAAGCCAAAATAAGCCCTTTGCCCCTTTTGTCCCATTCACTTATTACTCCTACATGTTGTAAAGTTTCTAAGGCATATTTTCAACAAGTCCACACAAAGTTTCCATTAGTTACGAACTCATAAGGTTGAAAGTTTACACAGTGATATTAGAAGCAAGTGATCTCTCCATTACCGACCTCCTAAAACTTAAACTCCATCAAAGTTGGAGAATATATTAATAACCCTTTCGTTGTGAATCATTTTCGGTACAGCTACGTCACTATTTAGGAAAGCAGTACACGAGATTGGTCTGTAAGAAACAGAGTTGCCAGTCTACTCTCTAAGCCCGTCGATGAAGATACGGGCCGGTATTAAATATGTTAAAACATAGGCATGTGGCCTATAATTTACAAATTCATTAACTTTGGCAATTCATCGAGAGGGACAACTATCGAATCGTATTTCAGATTTATGAATATGAATAATAATAAATACGTGTGCTGCCGTAGTTGTATAATTAATCAAAGGTTATGAAAAAAAAGACATTTCATAAGTTACACGGCAAAGCTGTTGCTGAGCAATAGACTGCTGCGGTTCGTGTTCGTCTGAACGAAACAATTTTTTTTTTTGGGTTTTTTAATAGGTCTGGCTGTTAGTGTAAGTGAGATTAAATATTTGTAAACTAGCCAATATTTTATGGTAAAGCTGCTATTATACTGGTAAATTAAATTCCACAAAATTTCAGTGTTTTATTATTTATATAAACTACGATAGAAGTATCTTTAGAAAGTACCTCGTATGCGTCACCCTTAACGTAAGAACAGTGACTGAACGTGTACATTGAAGTGCACTTACGGCCAGTTTTCAATTCTCTCTATTTTGGCCAGAATATATGTCTCACACTGTTGAACTGCTCGTGCGACTGAGACAGATATTTATATTCTGTTTCAGCCTTAATTTGGGCAGATGGAGGCTACTGTGATGACAAAACATGATGCTTGCTTACTTGACAACTTATGTACGTATCGTACTTATGTACGTGCCATCTATAGGATGTCATATTTTGCTGGTCATTTTCAAGTGGAAACTGGTAGCTTACAAATACCGGCACGGTTCTTGAGCGCTCGGCGTAAGAGTGGGGATCGCTTTGCGCATCGTACACTTATCGACAAATGAAACGCACAAAACAACGAATCCCGAGTGGCGGCTATGACGCGATGCGCTACGGCACGCTACGCGGGCCAATCACTACACTTTCCCCGCCCCCGTGCCTCACTTCATCTAACAAAGAAATCTAATAACTTATTTCTGCGCAGGTGAAGGTCAGCGCTCAAGATCCATGGCGGTAACTGTACCATGACGTCTTAAAGCGAGAGTAATCAGTGTGGGAACGAGATGGCGCTAGATGACTTGTATAGCTCTGTCTCTTTCTATTGCTTTATGACGTCATCTGTGTTTTTTCCCTGCTTCTCTGTTTTATTTCTTCCCATGTAATTTTGAAGATATTATTAGATCCTAAAATTGCTTTACCCTGGCCAATTAATCCAACGGATATAATAGGAAATTGAGTAAACATTATCCGCTCTACATTTTGGTAACTTACCAAGTAATTTACAAGTTGGGTTATTTTAATTGTAAACATAAATGAAATAAATTTGAATCTCATCATAATACATAAATGTGGTATAAACTCAAAATATACTACTTTAATACAGTGAACCTAAATATAACGTAGTTTATAATTCTATGACATGTAGCATGAAATTACATGTCTACCTTTTGCTAAAAGCTAGAAATATATTTTATGTTTATAACAAAATTCAAAAGGGTTTTTGAATATAACTCCAAAGTTAGGGTAAGTCTACGTAAGTTTAGGATTATGTTTTATACGCAACAATTTACTTTAAAACATACGAAAGAAGAACTGGGGCGGACACGTCTATCTTTCTAGAAGACAATTGTGAGAACCGCTTATTCCTTACCAATGGATGTTTTTATTGTTTATGTAACTGATTGACAAGTCTCCCGAACTGAAACGACGTTAGACGATGCGTGGTGCTGACATCACAGTATTTTCGTTAGATATTTTCGTTTGGTTTTTTCGTTAGGTTTTTGTGAATTTATTGATTCGGTCATCGCGCCGCGCCGCGCTCAGATCCCGCGATAAAAGCTATGCAATAGCATATTAACATTACCATAGTCTAGACAAGATAATATTTTTAAAGTATTTCATAGTTTAATTATAAAAACTATTTGCCGCGAGACTCCGACAGAATGGCGGTCGTAAGCCAGGCGACCGGTGAGGCCTACCTACCACCGTCAGTCATGGATCGCTCAGCTGTCACAGCAGGTTGTAGGTGAACTACCAAGACGTCTTAAAGCGCGAGTCTTTAGGTTGCGGGAAAGAGACAGTGCTATACAAGTCGTCTAGCGCCATCTCGTTCCCTGAGCGAAATTACTCACGGTTTAAGACGTCATCGTAGGCCACCAGAGGCCTTACCGCGAGGCTGTCGGAAAGAAACAGACCTATACAAGTCGTCTAGCACCATATCGTTCCCTGAGCGAAACTACTCACGGTTTAAGACGTCATCGTAGGCCACCAGAGGCCTTACCGCGAGGCTGTCGGAAAGAAACAGACCTATACAAGTCGTCTAGCACCATATCGTTCCCTGAGCCAAACTACTCACGGTGTAAGACGTCATCGTAGGCCACCAGAGGCCTTACCGCGAGGCTGTCGGAAAGAAACAGACCTATACAAGTCGTCTAGCGCCATCTCGTTCCCTTAGCGGAACTACTCACGCTTTAAGACGCCATCGTAGGCCACCAGAGGCCTTACCGCGAGGCTGTCGGAAAGAAACAGACCTATACAAGTCGTCTAGCACCATATCGTTCCCTGAGCCAAACTACTCACGGTGTAAGACGTCATCGTAGGCCACCAGAGGCCTTACCGTGAGGCTGTCGGAAAGAAACAGACCTATACAAGTCGTCTAGCGCCATCTCGTTCCCTTAGCGGAACTACTCACGCTTTAAGACGCCATCGTAGGCCACCAGAGGCCTTACCGCGAGGCTGTCGGAAAGAAACAGACCTATACAAGTCGTCTAGCGCCATATCGTTCCCTGAGCGAAACTACTCACGGTTTAAGATGTCATCGTAGGCCACCAGAGGCCTTACCGCGAGGCTGTGGGAAAGAGACAGAGCTATTCAAGTCGTCTAGCGCCATCTCGTTCTCTATCATTTCAGCGCGTTTTAGAGTGTAAACTGGATCGCGTTAAGAGCTCGTGGTAGGCCACCAGGTATTAGCCTAAGCTAGCAGTTGTCCGAGATGGCACACTAGAACGTTGATCTCACCCACCCCATTATTTATGCCGTATGTTTCTAAATCGCATTAGACCTTTGTAACTCAACTAATATACCTAAATAAATTAAAAATCTCAGTGAGTTCAGTGATTCATTTAAGCATATTGCGTCGACTTTATATTTAACTTCAAAGTCAATTACGGTACTTGCATATGAATTTGAAGTGAAATTTAATAGAAATAAAGTTTTGAATTGTTTTCGATGAGTATAGTGAATTGAGTTATGAGAGGAATGTTTAGCGTAATTTAACGATTAGAAGAATAGGCTTCGAATAAAAGGAGTTTCGAAAATCAGTGTACAATTGCTGGAGAAATTATTTTAACAAAATGCAGTCACTTGAACATTGAATTTTCTAACCGACTTCAAAAAGGTTTTTTTATCTTTGTTTTAAAGTCAGAAAAATTATTCTCTCAACTGTAAAGCGATGTTATGGTAATATTTACGATTCTGTCTTTGAACTTTAGTGAATATTTGCTTCAAGCCTTCAAGCATGTAAAAGTAAATTAAATGGATGCGTCTCTTTAAAAGAGTGATGTACTACGAGAGTCTGGGATTGAAACGCTTTGTTTGGTTGACATTCGAAGACGAGAATTACGTAAGTCAAAGTAAGGTGTGCCTCGTCGGTCACCGATATCCGTCGCGGCCTGAATAAAACATTTACTGGCGGTCACCATTGTCCGTTACGGCGACTATAGTGTGTTATTATCTAAAGTCGTCAAAGAGATGATCACGGTTTTGCGATTTGAAATTAGACCTAGTCGTACTATTTAGTATTGTTAAGTATTTTGTATTGGATAGCAATAATGAAGATGGTCTTGGTACTTACAACTGGATAGTTATTGGTCCCTACTGGTAAAAAATTGAGGATTGTAAAATCAAATAACATTGGATTTAAGGACAGGTTGGTGCTAAGGACATTACGGACACTCATTGATAATTTAACTTTATATGCCTCGGCTCTAAAACTAAAATGCTTGAAATACTCAAAGATGTGGTCAAATCTATTGTCACCGCTGCTAATGCGTCTATCCTTTGCTTACGCGATCTCATAACAAAATTTTGGGAAAGTCGGATGATTATAATTATACTCGACTTTATTTCGTGGCATTATTTAATTATACCACACAAAAAACACTCGTTTAAGACTTTACTAAGCTGCGTAACACCTACTTTTCTTAATACCGACATCCCATTCAACTCTACAAATTCGCTAAGACCAAAGGTCTAGACCGTAATTTAGGAGATAAGATGGTTCGTCTAATAACTAGGAGTACAGCTGCAATATACAAGGAACCAACCACCAAGCTATGGGGACCAACCGCCAAGCAATAACGGCTGCGACCCGAGAAAGTTAAACTGTCTTACGACCGCTAACTGTGTAAGTTTTCTGTGTGATGGATCGTTATAAAATACTTCGGTTTTAAGTTTAGTTACGTTTATTTGAGTTAGGATTGAGAAGCTTTTAATATTGCAGTCAAACTTTAGTACAGTGATCTTTAAACCATAATACCTATGTGCTTCAATTGTATTTTAGTAGATTTAGACCGCGGCTTCGCTCTCGTTAATTTAGAATTCGGTAACAATCAGTGTAACGCTATCTATTATCATAATTCTAAATAACAATAATATTTTTCTGTATATCTCCGGACAACGTACATGCAAAATTATGACTCATTCGTCAACTCGCGCGCAATTAACTCGCTCGATCGAGCGAGTTGGCACATTCCGATTTTAATTATTTTTGTTGTCGTCAACTCGCGACTGAGCGAAAATTTACAGTCGTCTACAAAAGTGTTTTTATAAATTTAACATTTATTTTAATTGAACCTACTTCACATGTTTAAGACATGAAACGTATAGATTAGGTTAACTGATTGTCAGGAGGTCGTCTTAGAGGTGAAATACTGCTCGCGGTTCGAATCATTCTTTCCAAAGAAAAGCTTTTGTTAAGTTACCATTTGGTGAAATTATTTTTTTGATATTGTTGATTTTACTTTGTTATATTTGTTTAGTTTAAGTCATGTTACATACTAGGTTATTAACCAAAATCTTTAAAAAATGTGATATTGTTGATAATCTTCAAAATGTAGGTAACATAAAATGAGCAGTTTTTTATGTTGTAAATTATAAATACAGAATATATCTATTAAAAAAACTTTTTCAAAAAAAAATGTTACCGACTTCCCACAAAAAAGTTCAAAATAACCTACAAAAAAACTTTTCTTTCGAAAGTCGGTGACTTTCTTTTTAATTTCATTGACTTTTTTTCACCGACTTTCGAAAGAAAAGTTTTTTTGTAGGTCATTTTGAACTTTTTTGAAACTGGTGCCATTTTCATTGTTTGGCAGGGCCTGTCCAATTGTCCATACTGTATAAGTCAATGACTGCACCAAACTAAATGAAAATTTTATGGGACCAAATGGCAGATATACTGTATCGAACAAAAAAAAATCATCGAAATCGAACCAGAAACCTCGGAGTAATCGGTGTAGACAATGTTCAAAACTTTTTAGGTTTTTGTTGATTTTTCAAAAAGTGCTAGTCCGATTTCGGTAAAATTTTAATGGAACTATTCGGGAAGTATACCCCTTTCTAACAAAAAAAAACAAAGAATTTTTCAAATCGGTTGGTAAACGACGGAGTTATGCCCGAACAAACATTAAAAACAAATATACACCGTGTTCCGGACGATATACATAAACTTCGACCAGATGTTCAAACCACGGAAGTAAGCATTTTTCATTATGGACACATTAATAAATTCTTATTTTTTATTTTTTGTTAATTTTCATACAAACTAAATACCTAGACGTAAATAACCCGATATGCATGCCTCTTTATCCGAATTGGCAACGTCGTATTTTCATTCATAACATTTGGCGGGCTGAAACAAATGAAATGCAAATAGTATTTGATAGATTTCAAATTAAGATACTTTCTCACTGCATAGCTCAATTAAATTTCATTAAATGAAATTACAAATATCTTTGTAACGAAGCCTTTTTAAGTACTACTTCCTTTGTTGGATTTGATTTGTAAAAGCCATAGAAGTATTTGCTAAAGTTTATGGATAACGTGAAGAACACGGTGTATATAAGTATATAAACATCCGAATTGAGAACCTCCTCCTTTTGGAAGTCGGTTAAAAAACTACATTTCTTTTATTTCATATTCAAATCTTACAACGCCTTATACTCATAAAGTAGGTTTCTATATTGAATTTATTATAACACTTTTATAGATGACTGTACCATTTTTCGCTCTAGTCGCGAGTTGACGGCAACAAAAATAATTAAAATCGGAATGTGCCAACTCGCTCGAGCGAGCGAGTTAATTGCGCGCGAGTTGACGAATAAGTCAAAATTATAGCATGATCGGTTCAGTGGTCAAAGAGTGAAAAACTAACAAACAAACAAACTTACTTTGACATTTTTAATGTTAGTTAGGATTGAGTGATAGATATTACTGGTTTTGCGATCGATCCAATGGATTTATGGATAAATAAATTGTTCATTGCTTTATAGTTAAGTTACATAATCATTGTTGAACTAAAGAATGATTTCTTAATTTCCTGAATTCTTGTTAAGTTATTAAAACCAAGAACAAGCAATCTACAGTTTCAATGTCAATAATCTTTGTACATAATTGTGAGAAGATATTCCAAAACAACACAAGAACGGAAATAATTATTCTCTACACTCAAACCCGGAATAATCAAAATTCACACCACAAGCGTAAGTAATCAAATTCAAACGAGTAACGCAAATTCAACGTAAAGGGAGCCTTAAGTAATATCAAACAATTCGGTGCCATATCAAGAAATTTGCTTTCTCACTTATAATGCGAGAAAATTTTCTCGCGAACATCACGCGGGACGAAATATGCGGGTACTCTGTTTCCCAACAAATGGATTGTGAAGGCGGTTGGAAATTTGCGCTGGATATGAAGGCAGTGAACGAATTTTTGCTCTGAGACGGTTCGTTGACCTTGGGATTAATTTGCTTGATGTTGGTGAATGGGGAAGGTAGAATTAAATCCTCCTGGCCGGTTACGATGCTAATCTCAATAGAGACTAGCCAAGTAGGTACAGCATCACGATGTGGTACCCCTTTAAAAGCGTAGGTACTTTTTGTTGGAAATGTTAGATCAAAACAAGACTCATTTTCTTTATTACTACTGTTACTTCTTTATGGTACTATTATACAAAAATTTAAACATCTATTAAACACTTGTGTAAAAAAAGTCTAACTGCAAAACGGACCTTATATCAACGTCAAATGCTAACACTTTTTTAGACAAGTGTTCAACACGTGTTCAACTCGTTTTTTGTAAGACTATTATAGTTTAGTACCATAAGGAATATGTGCTTGTTTTGACTTAACATTTGTAATAGAAAGAACTAACTAAGGACAACATTTTCTGATTTTTAAGAAAATTATAGTCTTTTGTCAACCTCCAGCTTACGTGTTTTGTCATAATGTGCCCAGAAAAGTGTAACCACATCGAGACGCATGTGTACGTACACAGATAAAATCCCGTCTATTTCCATATAGATAGGAAATCATGGGAATATCTTATAGATTACCATAGCGCTGGAACACCCTTTGCGTTTTGTTTTTAAAGAAATAAGGTGCTTTTTAGTCAGTCATAACTGACAGTCTTTATCGCTCCCCAAAAAAATTACAAATGAAGAAAAATATCATCAGTTTTCCTGCCACAGCGCTCACACAACATTCTCATCCGATATTTACGTACCTAACTGATACAGCATCATTCGATATCCATTCCAAAAAATATTCAGTTGCAAACTGGACATCCGAACGTTTCAGAACATTCAGCTTTATTATTCTGTGTGTGAAACGAGAGGCGGTTTCACGCAGATAAAACGCGAGCTCATTATGTTCACAATTAATGTTAGTGCTACTAGTTTGTCTAGCTCGTGTTTTCCGTAGATTTGCTAGACTGGTATTAATTTTGTTGTTTTTTTTTTTTACATTGAAATTTGAACTTTAATCTGAAGTAAAAGTAAATTATTTTAGCTTTCTGATGCACATATTATTATATGGATTAACTGATTATAGTGCGAGTACATTATAGTTTATTATTGCCAAAATTGATTTGGATTATGATTAAACATTCATTTCGGGTGTTAGACATTAACATGAATCAAAGCCAATTGTAAAAAAAAATGTAGTAAAAAAGTATCCTTAGAAATATTAAAAAAACTAGGACAACATAATTATAGTGCCCGAAACAATATTAGTGGACAAACTTGTTCACGTAGTAGTTCACGTTAAATTAATCATCCCGGATTCGATTGTACAGTCACCAACAGAAAGCGGTAATTACCAAAGTGACATGTGACACAACGCCTCTCTGACATTGATGTGAACAATTGAATTGAAACTTTATTTCTTGTTTGCAGTTTTGAAAATGAAATACATTCGATTTTATAATAAGAGAAAAATATTTTTTTAGGGAAATGCAGGTCAAATGTGCGTGTGCAAGTGAAAATTTTCGAATGAAATAACCATTAGCCAATTCGTGGTTAAATTATTGTTTGTATAGGCGGAGACCTCTCGCGCCCGGCATTGGTTGCGGCCATGCTGCGGGGCGAGACGGAGTGGGAAGCGGTCGCCTCCTTCTGCGAAGCATTCATGCTCGCGAAGGAGGAGGCGGGCCGCGTGAGGGAGAGGACAATGTCCTCCCTCCGCCCCACCCGCGGTGGTGGACGCTTACGGCGACGGACGTCGGCAGACGATCTTCGGCCACCGTAGGCGCGGGCATGCGGGCGGCGAGTAAAGGGCAACTCGCTGCCCGACCATGGACTATGCCCGGGTCGACGGCGCGTTGTGTTCCACGCGCGCCTCAAAGAGCGTCAGCATAATGACGGGGCCCCCTCTCTAGAGGGCCAAAGCCTGCCGGGGTCGCGGGACTTATGTCATTACCGTGACCCCGGAACATAAAGGGCTATTGAAGGACACCGTGGATTTTAGTCAGTACAAGTCTGACAGTCCCTCCCGCCCTGCCCGGGGTGGGAGGACTCATTTGATGATTTTACCACGATAAAAAAAAATGTTTGTGTCTTTTTCGTATTGCTGTTGAAATTCTATTTAAGTTTGATGTAGAAATTGAAAGCAAACATTGTGTCATATTTTTTTTCAGTTTTTAGCTCCTTAAAATTAACAAATTAACGGCTCCTATATTTAAGATATTTGAACGATACGAACTGTAACTGAAACTTAAGAAATCTTGACTTCAAAACAAATGCTTGATCCCTTGTCTATTCTTTCAATATTTTTTAATAACACAGGGTCCCAACTCATAAGGAAAAACCCTTCCCCCAAAATAAACGCAAACGTTCCCAAAAAAACATATCATACAACTTTGGCCAAACATTCTTCAATTCAAAACTATCCTTTCAGAAAAAAAAACTGGTAAATCAAACAAAATCACTAAAATATCAACCTCCGAAAATGTATAAACGTTTCGTAAAAAAGGGGCTAAGTGCGAGCCGCACTCACGATGGTTCCGTAGCTCAAGAATTGTTATATTTTCTGATTTTGTTTTCCATACATGTATTATTATTGATATCGGCAACTTTCCATCTATGATGGTAATAAAAACAGTTTAATGTGGTTGTGACAAATAGAAAAGTGAACTGATACACTAACCGCATGTGGTGTTCCGTCGCTTCCGCGGACAAATGCCACCAGAACACACAATGACGTAGTGCCAAGTGAAGTTTTTACTAACATGGGCCTAAGCTTCTATATAATAACACAAGTTGTTTTTATAAAATTATGTATGTTAGTTTGTAAGGTCTATGGGTCAAAGTAGCCTGAGAATAAATAAATAAATAGGCATTGTTACGCCACATGCCTTAAAACAAAATGGCCGTTGCCTTGATCATAAGCGTATTCACAGCAATCGCTTTCTGATAAAGTGCATATTGCATTGCAATATCTTTCTAATTTTAAACGTAGTATAGCCATCTTTGTGCATCTACAACCGTGCGATGTGGAGTGTAGGGCAGCTTTAGATCTCAAAAGGTTCTGTTTTTCTGTTGTTACGGTACCCTAAAACAGGGCCACGGCTTTTTGACCCCTGAAATGGGATACAGGATAAAGGAATAAATCACAAGGAAGATATGCGGAGAAATCTTCCGGGATAACTTCTGAGAGACGCGCTGAAAACTGTACATTGTACGTGTTTAGGAATATATCATGTTTTTGGAAGTTGAAAGGGTAAACTCTTGCTTCTTTGTTTCATGAAGCCTTTGACTTGCATTTGGAATATAAAACAGTGGTTAGCATTCATCTTACTTCATATAAAATAAGTGTTGGTGAATTCGGCCAGTTTCTTTAAAGTGCTGGCGGCATTACACAGAGTAGGACGGAGGTTGAGGCATCGCTTGTGATGGGGTTTTTTTTTTTCGTGGTAAAATCGTCACGGACTGTCAGACTCGTACTGACTAAAATCCACGGTGTCCTTCTATAGCCCTTTATGTTCCGGGGTCACGGTAATGAGATAAGTCCCGCGACCCCGGCACGCTTTCCTCTAGAGGCCCTCTACAGGGGGGCCCCGTCATCATGCTGACATTCTTTGAGGTGCGCGTGGAACACGGCCGTCGACCCGGGCATGGTCCATGGTCGGGTGGCGAGTTGCCCATTACTCTCCGTCCGCATGCCCGCGCCTATCGTGGCCGGAGATCGTCCCGCGACGTCCGACGCCGTGGGCGTCTACCACTGCGGCAGGGGCGGAGGGATGTCGCTGTCCTCTCTCTCTCGCGGCTCGCCTCCTCCTTCGCGAGCATAACTGCTTCGCAAAAGGAGGCGACCGCTTCCCACTCTGTCTCGCCCCGCAGCATGGCCTCGACAAATGCCGGGCGCGAGAGGTTTCCGCCTATCGCTGCCGTGAGGACACGACGGTGCTCTGCCAAAGCGGGGCAGTCCTGCACCGTATGCTCCACTGTGTCCTCCGGGCGATCCTCGCAGTGGTGACACCCAGGCGTTTCTTCCCTCCCTATCAGACACAGGAACCTCCCGAAACTTCCGTGTCCGGTGAGGACCTGCGTCATGCGGTAGGTCAGGACGCCGTGTCGCCTTTCCAGCCACTCCTCAAAGAGGGGTCTTACCGCCGGGCTGCGTTAGAATTAAGAAAATGATAAGCACAATATTAGGCATAAATTGAAGTGTGTTGTCCTGTCTGACAATCTAATATGGGTCGGTAAAATCAACAAATGTTTCTCGCCTCACGCCCAGGGTATACCGTAAGGGATTATCAGACTCTTAAAGATTAAAAATCTACCCCGTTCCTTCTGTCGACCTTTGTATTTCAGGGACACACAGTCCTTTTAAGACAGTTCCTCGACATCCCGGTAGAACTTAAACACCCCTGACATTCTACATTTCAATTTAAAAGCCCAATTTAATTAGAACATTGTCAGTGATATTCACAAAGGCAGTAAATTAGGAGCAAAATTCCCCATACCAATAAGACATGGCTATATAATTTTAATTAACATAAATAGCGCCCTAAAACGTTACCAAAACGATACAACTAGCGTGAATCCGGTTCGTAACGTTTGTTGTAAAATAATCCGATCCCTTTCCTCTCCCCCCCCTGCTTTCCTCCTACGTTAGCTGTCAACCCCATTATTTGTACTTAGCTACTAAATAAAATAAATACGGATTACGGCAATGTCTCCTTCAGTAGTGTTGTTGGGGTATCGATATCGAAAAGTGATTTTTCGGGAATCATCATTTTTCTTGTTCTTCTTAGACTGTATAGAGACGGTTCTTATATAATAACTTGTTTTTTTTTAAACCTAGCCCAACACTAGGAATTTCTCCTGTGACGTAGGTCCGTTTACAGACATAGAAACTCACATACACAAATTAATTAAAACGTAACCCATTCTTGCCAGTTGGGTACAAAACGGCCATATCCGAATCGTTTGTGTATGTATAACATCGATACCTAGTCCACCTCAAGTACAACACTATTACAGCATGGGTAATTTTTCTATATTTCCCTCCGGCTTTCTGTTAGCGTGTACATCAATTCCCGCATTACTGCTGAGACCCTAACCGCTGTGTCGGGATACTAATGAGTCTTGTTCTTCTTAATTAGTGGCTAATATCCGTAGTAATTATTACGCTTTATGTAGTTCTGTATTTTTTTTGTTAAATAAAAACCGTTGTCCCTTGTTAATAAGTAGAGGTATTTATATTTCTTATTTTTATATCTACTTTAATGATGAAATGTTTACGTGTCTGTGGTAAATACACAGCTTTTTATTTCATTAAATTACATTTTAGATTGATTGAATAAAAGTAATACTGTTACACAAGTTGCCTAATACACGCACCAACTACGCTTTTTTTTATTAAACTGTAATAGTTGTGTTCCAATAACAACTAGTGTCATTTTTACCCGACTGACAAGGAAGGGTTATGTTCACCCAAACATAAATAAGGTTATAAATCTAAATAAGCAAATATTAATCACGGCACGGGTATTGTAAATTACATCCTTCAATAGCCCGTTCCGAGGCCACGGTGATGATAAGGCCGTGCCGCGACCCCGGCAGGCTTTGACCCTCTAAGGGTGGCCCCGTCATATTGCTGACAGCTCTTTGAGGCGCGCGCGGAACACGACCCGCCGTCGACGCGGGCATGGTCCATGATCGAACGGCGAGTCGCCCTTTACACGCCCGCGCCGTCCGCATGCCCACGCCTACTACGTTCACTCCTTTGTAACCTCTAATGTCATATTATTCATCTCAGTGTCAATAATTACCTATGTATCTAAAATTATTCAGATAATTTAGGCGTGAAAGCGTAACTTGGTACTTTATTTAACATCTATTATCTCCAAAAATACACTAAAAACATACTCCTATTCTAGGTCAGTCCAATAAAAACTGAACCATCTCAGTTGTCATCAAATCGTCTTCAACGTACATGGTCTCACGAAGGGTGGATCTGAAAAATTGCTTCGTCTGATAGCCCATCGATCATGGCGGTGACTTGCAACCAACTGATGGCCTATTAATGTGGCCTGCTGTAGCTTTGTTACTATTTGTATGATATTTATGGTGAATAGATTGAGATGTTAGATTGCTTAGATATAAAATGTTGATGAAGATGTTTAGAAAGCAGTTGATTTGTAGTAGTGCTGAAATATCGGTAACTCAAAACAAGTAATAAGTTAAACATGATTATCTAGACTGATATTATAAAGAGGAAATATTTGCATTTGTGTGTGTGTGTGTATTTTTGTAATGAATAAACTCAAAAACTACTGTGCCTATTTCAAAAATTGATTCACTATTAGGGTGGGTTCATGTCTGACGGGACATTCACCCGCGTATTGTCGGTCGCGGAACGCCAGAGCAGATAAATGTATAGAAAAACAATTGACCGTTCACACTCAACGGATGATCCGTTTGTGCGTCAAGTGTGAATGCAAGTGTTTTTCTATATATTTGTCTGTTCTGGCGTTCCGCGACCGACAATACGCGGGTGAATGTCCCGTCAGACATGAACCCACCCTTAGAAAGCTGCATTCACCCTAGTAACATAGGCTATATTTTATGTCCACCTGTGCGAAGCCGGGATGGGCCGCAAGCACAGCCGCAAGTTTGCAATAAATTGGGTATTTGAATCACCAATCAATTGACATACTTTTAATGACCTGTCGAAAAAGCCATACATTTATGGGATAAATTTTGACGCCACTAAGTAGTTAACTCAGAGCTACAAAAAAATATAATTTTACAGTTTTTGAAAGCTAATGGGTCTCCAGGTCTAAAATAAAATATTGTTTTGGACCAATTGATTAATAGTGTCAAATACCTACCCAATTGTTAATTAAGGACCTTTTTTAATGTTATCTGTCCGAAATGTTCTAGGGTTATCTCACCAGAAGACAAATTTATTCACGATCATTGCACTCACCTTTTTACCGTGGGGGGAAAAACAACATAATATTCCTTCTGCAACGATCTTTATATTCTTGGTTTTATTTATTATACGCCGGGTTACATGCCGGGCCATAGATACTCGTACGTCGTACGCCCCCATGAGCTGAGCAATCTTTTATTATTATTTTGATTGCTATTTTACAATGTTGTTAAAAAGTCATAATAACATCGTAGATATTAAATATAACATTTAATAATTGCATAAAACCGGCAGTGTGTATTTAAAGTCCGTTTTCAGCCAATTTTCAGGCGTCCGGTTATTACATGATTTGTTCGGATCCGGGCCGACAGACTCAACCGGAACCCGGACCTCCGGTCGATTCCCATTTCGTGAAATGCAGCCAAAATTCGATGATAAAATTACTGGAGATTTTCGCTGCAGGACTTGATACTGCTTTTTGATATAAATTTTAAGACGGCGGAGTCGGGATTCGGGATTAAATCAATATTAGGTCGGGGTGCAAAATAATGGAACATTTTCCGAAGATTTATTTTCGTTTCGATTAAGCGATGAGTGAAAACAGATTTCAGGTTGATTCTTAGCTTTGTATAACAGGCAAAATGAGAAACGTGTTAAAATACTTTTCGGGAATACCTACACGTGTCATGGGATGTAAATACTTTAGAGCACTAATCATACATTTATATTTATCTTTTGTGGAAATTCTCACCGATCGACAGACAAGAAACAATGTATAATAATATCATCACAGTTGACAGTCGTTTCCCCAACAGGCTTCCGCTCGCTATGAGTTTAATGTTTGAAAAACATCACCTACTCATTTTGAATGAAAAAATCTGATTTACTTATGTTGCACATATACTACAACTTCCTTCACTGAAAATCCTCGCAAATAATTCAAAAGTCAGTACAAAACGCAATCGTACACTTCAGTGCAATAAAACAGGGAACGCGAACTCCTATACTATTACTATTCAGAGCGGAGTTTGTGTGAGATGTTTCGCCGTTTTAAAATTCACAGCACAGCACCGCAGGTGTACCCAATTGTACTATCGCTCGGGTCACTGAACACGTTATGAAATACTGTGTATAGTATTTTTGAACGCATGTGTATTTATTTGCTACGGAAGTTTAAAGGCTTTGACTGTTATTACATTTTGTGTAACGTTTTTATCGCTTTTTTGTATATTTTTTACGGGTCTGAATTTTATGTTGGTGGGTTAACTAGGTGTTTATTACCGTTTGTAAAATATCAATTATTCACCTACTAGAAAATAAAATACTAAGTTACTTCATTTTACATTTTATTCTTTAAAAACATTTTTCTCAAAATTAGGGTTTTTTCCTGTATCGTAAGTGCCTTCAAAAATATTTAAAGTCACATAAATAAACAGCCAGATCCGGTACAACTATATTGCCATGCATGAACATTTGTTTATTGCGAGAATCAAACCCTCGACACGCAGCGCAACAGCCGAATACTCAGTCACTGCGCCAACAGTGCATTATATTTAACCATTGCTACTTAAAGTTGAAATAAAATGGTTGTATTTAAGCCTACCAATAAAAGAATATTCAGTAAGAAAAAATATTGCAATCCTAATTCTGTTTCTACGAATAGGAGTGAATTCTCACTAGTCCAAATATTGGCTATCTCTACGACCTCTAAATCCTACAAATAAACAGAATACTATCAATTACGTGCATGACGTCATTGCTCCCATCAATATCAATACGATACTTAATTAATATATTATTGTCTTGTGTATGTTCGATAGATACTGTAGTTATTATTAGAGGATTGGATTTTCAGATGTTTGAGATTGAAAATTATTTTCGTATTCTATATAATTCAAATAATTATGCAGTTTGTTTTTTAAAATAATAAGCCTTCACTGAATCATAAAAAAAACAGTGGCTGAGTAAACGACTGCTCCGCAAAACGGTTTAAAAAATGCATAGTAAATGCAAGATTTGAGTCAGGTAAAAAGAGCCTTTAGGACTAATAAGCGTTATAAGAAGAGAGCCTCTTATTAGTCAAAATTATAAACTTTGACTTTGAAAAATATTGCCAATGTATAGATAGGTGTTCTAAAGAGAGTAGGCGTAAAGTTACGTAATGTAATTCTGTTCTATTGTAACGTTGTGAATAATCAACGTTATCCTTTGACCTATAATCAATCCTATAATCAACGTATAACAAAATAGTTACAATGGAATGCAAGGAATGTCTAACACATTCCTTTTCGTGTTATAGTCATACGCAATGTTCTTCGTCAACCGACTCAGAAAAAACTCGTACCTGAGGGTATCGTGAAATGCTTAATTTCGCGTCGAGACTAAAAGTCATTTATAGGCGGGTAGTTCGGAATTTTTACAGAGTTTTGGTGTTGTAGTCGGAAGATGTTGTTCAACGTTAACCGGTTGATAATTAAAGTGAGGTACCTAATGTGCTCATTAGTATAAATAAGCTCGCACAGACGTCAACGGGACTCATTTACGATTAAACTTTGTCGGCTGTTACACTGTCTCTCTTCATTAGAATCTTGTGACACCTTGCGTAACAGATTTTTTAAAAAAATATTTTGTTGTATTCAATATTTTACTTAAAATAAAAAGTGTAGTGTTCGCCCCGGTTTAGGGTAAGTGCCAAAAGCAAACCAATCAATTATTATAACTGCTAGCTCATGTTTTGTTTTTTTATATTGAGTAGGTACCTTCGGACCCAATTATTGTGTGTTCATATTTTTTCTTTGTCCGTTGGTTTTATTTTTTTTTGCCTCGAGTATTTGATACGCTCGTAGGTCTTACTATGATTTTTAGTGTTAATGCTTCACGCTAATGTAACTATTGTTCCTGCCATGTAAACTCCGATCTGATGACGACCAATAATCACAAACACCCTTAGTGCCGTACGTCCTAGCTTTCGCCTATGCTGTGAGGTCATCATCAGAGAGGATTAGCAGAGGATTTTTATTTACCGCTGGACGTTGATTCCAGGGAACAAGATTGGGAGTTAAATAACTCCATCTTCAACGTTCGTGAGTCCAGCTCTGACTCACCCTACCGAACGTTCGAGACCTGCGCTCACTGCACCAAGCGACACACACACCAGACCTGGCGGCGCAACCACCATCTCGTCCCTGCGGTCACTCTCACCTCAGGGTCAACTCCACGGCGTCGCGTCGCTCCACTTACGCGATAGCCAGGGCAGTACTAATGCGCCTATTTTCGCGGAACAATAAATTATCAAGTGACGGCTGTGAACCACGACCTAAATAAATTTCTTGTTAACGTTGGTGAGTCTTTTTCTTCATCTCACCCACATACGTTACACTATATAAAGCTCCAGTCACCTGTAACTAATAAAACAGGGATACGAGTTCCCACCTCGACCTTCTGACACTACTTAACAATGTTTATAGGCAAGATAAAACCCTTGAAAACATTTTAGACTACAATTTTCTTTCATTCTTAGGTAACCGTGTAATGTTACGACATACATATAAAACCATCTAACGCTATGTTCACAACCTCAGGCGATGAGACTCCCGCGCGATTCACTTGTTCCTTTCGCGTGAGTACTGTTGTAAGTTTGCCACAAAATTAATCCCCACAAAAAAAAAAGTATGTAGTTATAAAAGAGCCAAAAGTTTTTTTTTTATTCACATTCGACCCATTTTTTTCCGCACGGGGATAGCAGAACAATTAAATTAAAAAATCCATCACCTAACTACCGAAAACGAGGATACAATGTGGAATCTGAAAATAAAGTAGGTACTATGAGAACAGGATCAATATTTTTTTTCGTGGGGAATCAATTTTGTGGCGAATTCACAACAACCCCCGTCACCCTGCAAGTTCCGTCACAATGACTCGCGCATTGCTTCAAGCAACTTCTTTCATTTGCTTTTTTTCCGCAGGCGTTGTGACAAAACGCGTGAACGCTTTTCTCGTGGCCAAGTCTCACGCAAGAGTAACGCATAAAACAATCTAAGCCGAGTAAACTCCATGTTATGTAAGAAAACAAAGTAAAAGTATATTAGTTTAAGTAAATTACAATGCCGTTCATTCGGCCGGCAATGTAAATAGCCACCTGCAAGACTTGCAACCGCATTACATAAATGAGAGTATATTTCTTTGGTTGTACTGTACACTGTGGGCCGAGAAAATGTGGAACGTGTATTTTTAATAAAGTTTTCTTTCTATTAGTTTAAGTGGAATTAAATTAATATTATGTTAGCATACTTAGAGACTGGAGAATGCTTGAAAAAACTTAGGAAAAATTGTATATGTAATTTTTGTTTCACACTAATGCTGCCGTTAAAGAAAGAGAAGAAACGAAAAGTCTGTACCGTACACCAAATTATCATCATGCATCTTAATTTTGAACAAAAACTAGTGTTTCTGTTATCTTTTTTTTTATTATAGCCTTTATTTAACAATCTTACAAAACATAAAAATATTAAAAGATTACAATTTTTTTTTTTTTAAGTGTATATAATATATTAAGTATTAGACACCGGTATTGAGATTGTCTTGCGATTTCGCAAAGGCCTCCCCTAGAGCTTGCCACTCCTTCCGATTATGGGTCATCCTCCTCCAAGTAGCACCGGCCATCTTTCGAAAGTCGTCTTCCCATCTTAGGCGCTGCCTTCCTTTCTTTCTTTTGTTATATCTTGGACACCATTCGGTTACGTCCTTGGCCCATTTATTATTAGTACTCCTCAACATATTCTTTTATTAATTAGAAAATTTCGACTTATTTTTTACCGACTTCAAAAAAAGGAGGTTATCAATTCGACCCGTATGTATGTAATATTATCAGAACTGCCCAGTTTTCATATATGTTAGTCTCTATCAGCGTCTGAACAAATGTGCCAAATTTCATAAGTGTATGTATGTATGTATGTAATATTATCAGAACTGCCCAGTTTTCATATATGTTAGTCTATATCAGCGTCTGAACAAATGTGTCAAATTTCATAAGTGTATGTATGTATGTATGTATGTATGTATGTATGTATGTTTTTATGTTTGTGCACGCATATCTCCGGAACTATAAGTTCGATTTAAGTAATTCTTTTTTTGTTGTACTAGGTATTGTTCAACTTAGGGTACACTGCAAGTTTCATCAAAATCGGTTCAGTAGTTTTAGAGATATGGATTTTTTTATGTTGTGACGGATTACAAGATTAGTGCATAAGTAAGAAAAAATTTTGTATTTTACAAGAATTTGGGTTGAATATGTAATAAATAAACTAAAAAGGGTAAAATAAAAACTTTTTAAAAAAAAGTACCGACTTCAAAACAAATACAAAATACAAAAAAGTTTAAAATAACTTTTCTTTCGGAAGTCGGTGGCTTTGTTTTGTTGTGTCATTGACTATTGCCACCGACTTCCGAAAGAAAAGTTATTTTAAACTTTTTTGTATTTTGTATTTGTTTTGAAGTCGGTACTTTTTTTTAAAAAGTTTTTTTATTACAAATATTGCCTAATGTGTATATCACGTCCTGGGTAGAAAGAAAAAGACTGTTAGACTCTTACTGACTAAAACCTACCCTGTTATTTCACATGCCCTTTGCATTCCAAAGCCACGCTGTACTGCCTAAAATTAGTCCCTTGACTGAGAAAATTCTACCCATTATTTAACTGAAAATACTCGTACCAAAAATGATATCTAGCTTTGATCAATTTTGCAACAATCAAGTTTGCCTGTTTTATTCGTTGGAAATTGCTTTGAGATTACTTTTATTTTTTGGGTTAAGATCAAGGTTTTTAACAGCTTCGCAATATTATTCGCTGGGTAAGCGTTATTTTTACTTAATTAAAAATAACGCTTACCCAGCCATCTACACCTACCGCCTACATATAAATATTTTGTCTTCAATTTCAGGCAAAATTTCATTTTTGCAACTGTAGCGTTGCTGCATAAGCCTAAATAAATAAACTCGCCGGCTCGTATCTCGGCCCAGAACTAATATCAGCGTTGTGTAAACACAGTGCGCCAAAATTGCTGAAATTGCGCCTGGGGCGATACTTTTGCAAGTAAGTGTATGTTGTGCGGAAGATGGGGCCGAAGACGAAATGGCTTCTTGGTTTTTCCTACGTTTGAATTTTTAAGATCCTACGGTCGTGAGTTACTGGGTTTACCGTTGAATGTTAGTTCTCCTAGCTGTTTTTTCAGTGTGCCTAGCACACAAACTTTTACCGCTCCTGTATGTTTGTTTTGCGCAAATACAGACGAAGCTCTGGTTGAAATGTTGTTAATTTTGATAGATGAAATGGGTTTTTTGAGGATTTATGAAAGCATTTTTCTGTTTGACGAGATGTTGTAGTAACTGAAGGCAAAGTAGTGAACTTCACTTATTACTAGGTAAACTTCTCTTTGCATGTACTATTAATTTATCCGTTCTTTTTTTATGTGTCTACTAGATTCAATGTCTAACTAATATCAAATGCAGAATTCTACCAACCTGCTACAAATCCAAGTTTATAAAGGAAAAACCCAACAATTTGCCCGACCTGGAAATCGTATCTGGGACTTCGATCTCAGCAGTCACGCTTGTAACTAGACCAACGAGGCCCAAAAAAAAAATTCAAACAAAAGAAAGAACATCAATACAACCAAGAACAAATTAGCGAAACAGTAAGAAATGTCGTCCCATTTAGAATTACCACAGAATTATTCCTAATTAAACTTTTGTAAGGAACTAAACGCTATGCAATCCTCCTCCTCCTCCTCCTCCTCCTCCTCCTTCTGCTCTCTCAAAGAAGTTTTAAATGTAAAATGGTTTTGTCGTATAAATTCGTTTCACGGTATTCAACTCCAAGGCTTTGGTTATAAGAAAATTGTGAAACAGTGAGTGATGTTGGCGGTTGGCAACATTCTTGTGAGATGGAGTGAAATTGCATTCTGAAGCTTTAGAGTTATTGTTCTGGTAGTTGGTATTTAGAACTTTATACTAGACGGAGAAGGAAATATTTGAGATCTTTTTTTAACGACTTTAAAAAAAGAAGGTTATCAAATAGACCCGTATGTATGTAACATTTCCAGAACTGCCCACTTTTCGTATAAATGTTAGTCTATAACAGCGTCTGAACAAATGTCCCTATGTTTTTATGTTTGCAAGTCCGATTAAAGTATTAAAGATTTCTCAACTTATGTAGTTCTCTTCAACTTAGGGAATACTGCAAGTTTCATCAAAATCGGTACAGTAGTTTGTGAGATAGGGACTTTTTGCTTACGTGAATTGAAGATTTTTGTTGATTATTTATTTATCTGAACCAAATAGAGTAAAATAAAAAATAAAAAAAAAGAAACCGCCAAAAACAAACAAAAAAAGTTTAAAATAACTTTTCTTTCGGAAGTCAGTGGCAATAGTCAATGAAATAATAAAAAAAAAACAAAGCCAAGGACTTCAGAAAGAAAAGTTACTTTAAACTACACACATCAAAAGTGTCTAGGGATCAACATATATTTTTGCAATAACTTTTCTCCTGATTGATATTAATTAAAATTTTCTTTAAGGATTCATCAAATAAAGTGTTTTCGTTTGTCACAGTAACGATAAACCAAGTCACCTTTGCATTAATAAAGAAATTTGCCATTTTCCTAATAAAGGGATTTTTGACATTTGAACCACTAACACAAAAGTTCGAAAAAAAGACTGAAATAACAGTTTTCTTTAAAATTTTATTGGGTAACTTAAACAATTAATAATCCGTGTTTCTACCGCGAACACTAACAACACAAGAACATCGGTTTGGCATACTCAAAATGAGTTCATCCAAATCACGCTGTGGAATGGCCGCCCATGTTCGTTGCAACAACAAAAAAGGTCTTCTTGCGACTGGATACCCTCCATATTCGGCAGAGCTCTTCTCTGTAGCATATCCCATGCATGCTCAATCGGATTCAAGTCTAGCGACTGAGCAGGCCAGGGCAGGACATTGATGTTAGCTGCGGCGAGAGTCTGTCTTACAACTCTTGCGGTGTGCGGTCGTGCATTATCATGCATTAACTGAAATAAGGGACCGATTTGCACTTGTAGAGGAACGATGACGTCTGATACAATCGTCTCAGCATAAATTTGAGCGTTGAGGTTGCCTCTGATCCAAATCAACTCAGTTCTTCCGCCGATCCAAATACCCGCCCATACCATGATGGTTCCACCACTATAAGGATGGACTTCCTGGCAGGATTTTAATCGCTGTTGGCGTCCAGGGGTTCTCCAGTGTCGTATACGTCTTGTATCCGGTCTCATACCGAAACGAGACTCATCAGAAAAGCACACGAAACGCCATTGTTCTTCTGCCCAATTTCTGTGTTCAAGAGCCCATTGATATCGAATCCTACGATTGTGCATTGCTATAGGTGGTACCCGTAGCGGTCTTCGGGAATGAAGGTTCACTTCATGCAAGCGGTTTCTGACTGTTTGGTCGCTAATTAAGTTCCCTGAAGAGTGATGAAGCCTCACGGCTAACATCATGGCGGTTATTGTTGGAGCTCTTCGAGTTAAGATTTGAATGTATCGGTCTTGTCTCCGTGTGGTGCAGCGATACCGTCCTCCATGGCGCTCAGCCACGGTACCAGTGCTTCGGTAACGTGTCCAAAGTCGACTGATAACACTCTGACTTGTATTCAGAGCTAAAGCCACAGTACGTTGCCGGGAACCAGCTTCTATCATTCCCACGGCTCTGAGCATTTCTTCCCTGCTTAAATGACGTCGCCGCTCCATAATAACGTTGGTTTTAATCAGTAGTAGGGAAACAGTAGCACTAATAATGTCTTCAATGCGTTGTATGTTTTTATAGGGAAAATATTGACAGCTGATTTTCATCTTTTACTCGAATTTGATTCACAGTTTCTGATTCAAATTATGAAATGCACCAAAAAGGATCCTTATAAATTTATAAAATCATAAATTTATTACAAAGCCACATCTCAATCTCAAGAAATCCGCATAAAAATGCTTGATCCCTAGACACTTTTGATGTGTGTATTTTGTGTTTGTTTTTGAAGTCAGTTTCTTTTTTAAGGTTTTATTTTAATGTCCTTGATCTAGCCTCTTCTTGTACTTGAACAAGCGGTCCGGAAACGAGAAGAAATCCTTTTAAACGAATTAAATAATCCTTTTAAATGAATTAAATTAAATTAAAAAAAAAAAAACATTCAATATCCAAAGTGACGACATCATTTGCATAAAGTGAAACCCGTATTCAGACATTTTAATATTGTTATCTTCCCAGAATCGCGCTACAAAAACACCTTACTGTAAAGGCGAATGGAAATCATTACACAATTTTATGACGCAATTATTGGCAATTTTCACGAACGCAATCACAGCTAAACGTCATCGCCATTTTTATCTTGCCGGGAGGTCATTCCCATCACTGCTGGTGCGGGCGGGTTACGTAATTGTAATTATTTTGATAGCTTATCGCAGAAATTTGTAATAATACGTTACTCTACATAAGTATTTCAGGAATAGTCAAGTAAAAGTACTACCTAATCTGTGTGTAATTTATTTATTAAAATTTAAAAAAAATTATTAAACGCATTAACGCATGTTTAGCAAACAAAATTTTTTCTTTAGAAAGAATAACGTCATCTTGAGACGTTAGAAATGGATGGACGAATTCGATGTAGTAGGTAAGAACCCCATTAGCTCGGTTAGAAAGAGCGTCGGATGTACGGAATCCGGAGGTCGCGTGTCCAAATCCTGCACGCAGCTCGAATTTTCTTTCCAAAGAAAAGTTTGTTTATTAAAACTGTATGCACAAAATACATAGGCGGACTTCATGCCTTAGGTATTTTCGACCAGTGTACCTTAAGGTGTTGCAGAGAAAAAAACACAGTAGGTGCAGTATGATGCTAATGGTGTGTATTGTGTAAGAAGAGCAGTGGTGGCCCAGTGGTATCGGCCTCGACTTACGAGTTGTAGGTCGTGGGTTCGAACCCCGTCAGGCGCATTACTTTGTGTAATTTATTTCAACACCACTGCTCTCAAAACGGTGAAGGAAAACATCGTGAGGAAACCGGCATGTCCCTAGAACCAAAAATTCGAAGACATGTGACATCTACCAATCCGCACTGAGCCCGCGTGGTAGAGGTTCCCAGCAGTGGGAACATTTATAGGCTGATGATGATGATGTGTGATAAACTGTACGGAAGCATTCCTTGACTTGACGCTATTTTTGAAGTCTGATAATATGAACAATAAAACTTTCTTTCAAAAACGCTTTGGATTCAAAACCTTATAATTTATGAATGTCATGAAATGTCATCGTTGAGCTATTTAGTATTTATGGTTGAACATGATGACACTTGGTAAATCAAGTAATTATTATTAATTTCAACAAATATTCACAAGCGATATTGATTGATGAATCTCTAAATCATGAAAACTAAAGTAGGAAAGCCACCACACAATGTATCGCTCTCAGATTACGACTTCAATGCCGCCAGTCTTCAATCTATAAATACTGCTGTGAAATACGAGGACCCAAATATTAAGTTGAGTTTGATTCAAAAAGTAAGCAATTTAGAATATTGTATTATGTGCGATCAGGTTACCACTACAGGACACTAAGCCTCCTATTTCGGGATACAACGGTAGAATCTAATAAATCTTGCAAAACAGCGAGCAATGCGTAGTTCACCATCCGTTATGGAACAAGCTAATGCCGACGACACGTTTAGTTCCCGCGCGTTTCAAAGAGTTGTTAGCATAACTGACGAAGACGATTGCCTGCCAGGGTTGCGTGAATGTTCCAAAGAATTACTGTAGCACTGGATTGGAAAGGGCGAGTAAAGGAACAGGATGGGTTTTAGTCAGGTTCAGCCTAACACTCTTTTCCGCTCCACGACAAGCGGGAGAAGTTTCTTGTTGAGATTGGGGAACACGCCACTGGTAGAAACAAAAAATATCGTGAAGAAACCTATAGTCTACTATCTAGCACAGAGAAAACCTATCATTTATGCCATATCTGTACTCAAGACCCAATCACAGCACTGATATCATTGTTTTTTGGTGGTTTCCAGAAGGAATTACGGTCCAAACGGCCTGTCATTCCAGCGACTAAGTGTGAGAGACTGGCATATTACAGGGCTTTCACATCAACCCAAGCCAAAGCAGAGATTATTACAGCACAACAAGAAAATATAAACAGGTTAGTTCATTGTTTTTAGAGGTCTTTGTATAGAACCTTACGTAACCTTTTCCCAACTATTTAAGGATCGGTGTCTTCAGGTTTCCCTCAGATGCAGCTGAATTCAAGTTTTTTGTACGCCAACGCGTGAGACAGGGAGACGTTATTTCTCCGAAACTGTTCACGAACGCGTTGGAGGACGTTTTCAAGCTCTTGGAATGGAACGGATTCGGCATCAACATCAATGGCGAATACATCACTCACCTTCGTTTTGCCGATGATATAGTCATCATGGCAGAATCGTTGGAGCACTTCAATGCTATGCTCAGCGACCTCAGTATCGTTTCCCAACGGGTCGGCCTTAAAATGAACATGGACAACACGAAAGTCATGTCGAATGTCCATGTGGCACCCGAACCGGTTGTTGTTGGGAATGATACTCTCGAAGTTGTAGACCATTACACTTACCTTGGACAGATTGTTCAGTTAGGTAGGTCCAACTTCGAGAAAGAGGTCGCCCGAAGAATCCAACTCGGATGGGCAGCGTTTGGGAAGCTACGTGATATCTTCTCATCGAGAATCCCACAGTGTCTCAAGACAAGAGTGTTTAACCAGTGTGTGTTGCCAGTGATGACATATGGCTCTGAAACGTGGTCTCTGACTGCTGGCCTTTTAGAGAGACTAAGAGTCACTCAACGAGCGATGGAAAGAGCTATGCTCGGAGTTTCTTTGCGGGATAAAATCCGGAACATGGATATTCGGCGAAGAACCAAAGTCACCGACATAGCTCATAAAATTTGCAAGTTGAAGTGGCAATGGGCAGGCCACATCGCTCGTAGAACTGACAACCGATGGGGTAGAAAAGTTCTCGAGTGGCGACCACGGACCGGAAGAAGCAGCGTAGGTAGGCCTCCCACTAGGTGGACCGACGACATCGTGAGGGTCGCGGGCAACCGATGGATGCAAGTGGCGAATTGTCGTTCGGCGTGGCGGTCTAAGGGGAGGCCTATGTTCAGCAGTGGACGTTTTCCGGCTGATGATGATGATGTACGCCAACGTAACCCACCGACATATTGGTAAAATAGGTTATTGTTACTGGATAACACGGTGGTCGTACCATGCATAACGTACTGTCAAGTTATTTTCTGTAAAATTGTTTAGTGAAAATTTATTGTTACACCTACAACATTGTTAAGTAAATAACTGTTTCTCATCAGCACGTGTTTGATTCATTTTCAGGTTTCTTTGGTATTATGCTTTCAACGTTTTCTTCAAGAGCTTGCCTCATGGGTTCGTCCACTACTTCCTCGCTGCGTACGTACCGGAAGAACATATGTTTGTATCTAAAATGGTGCCTTTATGTTGTGGTGCGTTTACATGCTGTCATTCTTCTTCTTCTTCTTCAACCTTTTCACTTATTCATGCTGTCATGCTGTTAATCAATTATTTTTTAATTTACATCCTGAACACAAATAGAAATAACCAATAAAAATGGATGAAGAAATCAAAATGGATTGTCAAAATGTATAAACGCCGGTAACTTTCCAAAAACTGCACTGAATGAGATACTTAATTTTTTTTTCTGTTGTATTTGCTATTAAATTTTCGGAAAATCCATCTGAAAGTTTTAAAATTTGAACCTGAGTGAATCCGGGGCGGGTTCTTAATTTTGTTAAATAGATGGCCAATAACAGACATAAACATAATTATTATGGTCTCGTTTATTTCATAAACACCATCGTCATATTGGCCTTATTTTGCCAACTGCCCATCTTTTGTCATATTTATTGAGATCATTGATTGAGTGTGTTTTGTGTGTTTGATTGATCATTTATTGAGTGTGTATATTGCCGCTGCTGGGTTATTCTTGGACTGCACAAGTGCACATAACAACCGGCGGTAATGTCAGCGGCTTTCGTAACGATTCAGTAAACTCTCAGTGGCTTTGGTTCGTCGAGTTCCTTGCACTTACATCTTGGCATTATTCAAGTGTTAATAAAACTCACAAACACGCAGTGTCAGAATTTCCCGCAATTTTATCACTTTTCAGGTATAAAATATTTATTCGTCATGGTTGGATTTCTTGAAATGATTTCGTATGTTGACTTGATGGTGGTGATGTTCCATTACACAGTGTATGGAATAATTGCTCAGAATCCGTGGAACAGGTGAGTGTTCATTTATTTTTTAAAAGGTTGCCCCACACTAGCAATGTGTTCATATCTTATGTGTGTCTCAACTTTTCGAAAACCGCTCGACCAATTAAGGCCTATTTACACGCTGCGAGAAATTGTATGAGTTTGTGGCTGTCAGACACTGGAATCCAAGGTGTTTCTTCAATAGCCCTTTACGTTCCAAGTTTACGATTATCTGTTAAAAGACCCGCGAGCACGGCAGGCTTTGACTCTCTAAGGGGGCCCCGTCAGATTGCTGACAGCTCTTTGAGGCGCGCGTGGAACACGCCGCGCCAACGATTCGGGCATGGTCTATGATCGAACGACGAGCCACGAAATCGCCCCGTGACCCGGCCAATGATCAATGATCGGATGACGAGCCACCCAATATACGCCGCCCGCATTCTGTGCCTGCTTTCATGAGAAAATGCGCGAGTTGATTTATTATAGTAGTAATTATTGTTACAGATGTTCAAATCAAACATATTATGATGAGAAATATCAACACACGATTAGATGCTACGAGATACAGGAGTTTGCCAAATTGTTTATAAATCAGTCACATTCACTTACCGGGCCTTTTTATGTTCACAAAAATACTGGGGAATATTTTCAAGTATCTCAAATAGTTTACTACAGGTAATTTGCTTTATTTTAAGGTCATGGTTTGTTTGAGTTAATTTTTTTTTATCCAATATCCTTTCATGCTTCTTATTTTATTTATTCAGGGAACAAATAGAGCGATTTACAAAAAGCTGGGATATTTCAATTTTCCTCATCATATGGGGCTTTGTTCAAATTTTACAAACGCATGTTTGGAAGAGGTATTTCTGGAAGGTATAGTAAAACACTAACCGTCGCCGTCGTACCAAAAAAACTTTTAGACGTCTGTTGAACACCTCTTGTCTAAAAAATGTCAGATTATCGTACCCTTATTGCAAAAACCGATTATCTGCAGTTTTTACGAATTTTTAGTTAAATATAGATATCGAATCCTCAAGTCACGACGACGCTACAGGTAAAACCCATTTTCACTCGAATTTTTATGCAGATAATCGGTTTTTGCAATAAGGGTACGTTATGACGTTGAAATAAGGTCCGTTCTGCAGTCACACTTTTTTAGACAAGTGTTCAACAGATGTTTAAGTTTTGTAGTTAGGCTGTATCAATTTAAAATATTCTACACCGCTTTTTGCAATAAACATAGATTTAAGTTATAATGCAGCTTAGGTTGTCTGAACCTAAGCTGAATTATAACTTAAATAAACTAAAAATAAACCCATATTTTTTTGTGATTAATTTTTTTTGGGCTTGAATCCGCTTATAAGAATTTATGTTAAGAAAATAAAATATACTTAGAGTTGTAGAAACCTACACGTTGGTGATATCTCCGTGTTCAGAATATTTAAAACGGCTATTACTTAGTTTATATTATTTATATTCGTACACTAATTTGACCTAGCGCTCTGTAGGACTGATAAGGAGCGAAACGCCTACCGGGGTTGCGGGACTGTCTAAAAAGGATACCGGGCCCTGGAACGCAAAGACCAACTGAAGGAACAGGGTGGATGTTTAGTCTGAAAAGAGTTTGACAGTACCTTCCGCTCCGTTTCGATCTCTGTCTATTAGCTAAACATCCTTTGATGACTTTTTATTCTTATCGTTTATATTCTTACTAGCTGACCGGGCAAACATCGTACCGCCTCACCTTTTAAACCTTCCCTGGACTTCCACGAATAAATCGAAACCAAAATCAGCCAAATCGGTCCAGCCGTTCTCGAGTTTTAGCGAGACTAACGAACAGCAATTGATTTTTATATAATAGACTAGCTAACCGGGCAAACTTTGTACCGCCTCACCTTTTAAACCTTCCCTGGACTTTCACAAATAATTCAAAACCAAAATTAGCCAAATCGGTCCAGCCATTCTCGAGTTTTAGCGAGACTAACGAACAGCAATTGATTTTTCCCACGTTTTTTTCCCACGTTTTTATACACTCACTTTTCTTGTTTGTTTGTCGTTCCGGTTGGACTTTTGCAACTCAATTTTGAGGCACTTTCCGATAAGCTAACAGGCTGAAATTTTGCACACGCTCTGAGTTCTGATGACAATGCATGACTAGCTAAGAAACGTCACAACAAATCCAATATGGCGGCCTCCCCAAGATGGCGGACTGGCTGTTTGAAATCTATCTCCATGATATGGGTATCAAATGAAAGGGTTTGCTATCAGGAATACGAAAAAAATAGTCACGTGACTTAAATCCAATATGGCGGACGTCCAAGATGGCAGACAGGCTATTTGAAATGCACCCCTATGATATGGATATCAAATGAAAGGGTTTGCTGTCAGGAGTACGAAAAAAATAGTCACGTGACTTAAATCCAATATGGCGGACGTCCAAGATGGCAGACTGGCTGTTTGAAATCCATTCCCATGACATGGGTATCAAATAAAAGCGTTTGCTCTCCGGAATACGAAAAAAATAGTCATGTGACTTAAATCCAATATGGCGGACGTCCAAGATGGCGGACAGGCTTTGAGGCACTTCCCGATAAGCTAGCAGGTTGAAATTTTCAGAGTAGCTTCAAACCCGATGAACAAAGATAAAAATAATAAAATAATTAATAGATTTAAAAAATCTAAAAACCCACGTTTTTAAATGTCCTAAAAATAAGAAAATAACCCTACGGGGCTGAGAGAGGGGCCAGTCAAAACGTGGGGGCGTATCTTTGCAAGTTACACCCACGATCTATACACGTCATGTAAATATATCCCATAAATAATCTCTTGAATAATATACGCCCCCACGTTTTGAGTGGCCCCTCTCTCAGCCCCGTAGGGTTATTTTCTTATTTTTAGGACATTTAAAAACGTGGGTTTTTAGATTTTTTAAATCTATTAATTTTATATAAAAGACTAGCTGACCGGGCAAATTTCGTACCGCCTCACCTTTTAAACCTGCCCTGGACTTCCATAAGTAATTCAAAACCAAAATACCGGCAAACTTCGTACAGCCTCAGTTTTTTTTTTTAATTAATTTACTCACCTTTTAAACCTTCCCTGGACTTCCAGAAGTAATTCAAGACCAAAATCAGCCAAATCGGTCCAGCCGTTCTCGAGTTTTAGCGAGACTAACGAACAGCAATTGATTTTTATATATAAGAGATAAACTAGTAATCGTGACGTTTGCGTTTCAAGTGTCATTATTGACGTCGACGAAACCTAAGCCAAATATACATTAATATATATTTTGCAGGCCCTTCACTGCAGTCAGTGGAGCATCAACTTCGTAGATCTATGCACTTTAGGATATTTGGTAATTTCCAATTTGGATCTAGGGCCACCAACCAGGAGAAGCACAATAACGTCGCTAAAATGGCACGCTGGAGAACAATCTGACTTTTGGGTAAGTGATAATAAAGAAATATTTTCCTGTAAAGGAAAATGATGCCAAATGAATTGAAAACGTCGTGAAGATATAGCATCGTTAAGGGTAGGTGAGTATAAATTTGTGAAGGCGGCGCGTGTGCCAGATCATTTAGTTTCCTTTTATATGGTTCGAGTTGATTAGTACTGATACTCTTTTTTGTGATTTTGCCTATTGAAGTCATTTTAATTTTCCTATGTTAAAATCACCTTTCCGTTTATTCATGGAAGCTGATGACACAATATCATTTTGTTCTATTTTCTGTTCATAGGCCACTGACCTTGGAATGCTTGCAGAATCCATAACAGCGCCTCCCGTAGTTCATGTTCTGACAGCTAGAAGCAATCAAGAGGTACTAGACTATTGTCAGCTCTCGTATTCACTAACAGTACATCGAAATCCATCGTCTGAAGTAGAGTTGGGCAGACACGGAGATGGCAGATAGGTTTTGACTGGATGTTGGGCCGCTGAGCCCGTCCAAAAGCTCGTTGGGTCGATGATATCGTCAAAATCCCGGGGAACAATGAGAGACGACGAAAAAATGGGAGGCTTATACCCTGCAGTGGATAATCACAGACTTATATTATTATGATGATTCACTAAGGGAAAAATGCTCCGCGACTGGTACCATTAGAAATATGCCGCCAGTCTCATATTTTGTCCCTTGACTTCCTTTTACTTGCGTATTCCCGAACGCTTTCAATCCTTATTACTCTTTTTAAAGTTAGAGTGAACATGCTGTTTCTGAGTAGGTTCACTCCATTATCGAGTTTGCTTTGTCTCTGTCACATCTGATCAAGGACTTTGACTAGAGTCAAGAACCCACCCAACTGAATTTAAAAAAAAAATATGAAGAGCTCTGAAGTTAAGTATTGTATTGTCTACAGATTGATCCCTCTACAGACAGCACAACGATGGTAATATCTAACGCATTGATATACATATTCAGAGGCGTGCTGAGCGTAAAGGTCAAACTTTACTGTGAGGCATTGGTACATACGGAAATGCCTGAAACTCAATTTAGTAAGTCGTTCGTAACTCTTCTTTAAGAAATAGACACACACACAACTTCAACTATCTCATGTATTCGACTATTTGCCAAATAATATTAATGTGGAATAATGAACCAAAACATTCTTTACTTGCTTTAATTCATCATATAAATAACCGTAATAATACTTTTAACAAATGGCTAATAACGCTACTCATCTAATTGAAGAGATCGACCAGTTTTCTGTATCCACAACTCACTCATGCACACCGGAACAGACACAGCTGTTTTTAATAAAACCAAACCGTTATTTAAAAATATTTTCTCAAAATATACGATCAATAAATTGTAATTTTACTAACTTGCAAGTACTTTTGCACCGTATCTCGCTTGAATGTGACATTATAGTGTTGACTGAGTGCTGGCTGCCTTGCGCCGGAAATTCAGCTATTCCTATTTTACAAAACTATAATACATACTCGACAACTAACCATATTAATCAAAGTGATGGCGTCGTAGTTTATGTGAAATCAAACCTACTCGTAACTTATGAAGAGCCAGACTTATTTCAGTCTGGTTCAGCTATGATTATAAAAATTGGTACCGATGTTGCAATACTTTGTATTTATCGCTCACCCTCTAATGACAATATTAGTAAGTTTCTGCTAGCCCTTAATACAATTCTTCCATCATTATGCAATTTTAAATCTGTTGTCGTTACGGGCGATATCAACCTAGATATAAAACCTTCCACTATTGATGCACGTTCACATGAATATTTAAATCATATGGCCTTCCATGGCTTTCTTCCTACCCATTCACTACCAACTAGAGGTAATAATTGCCTGGACCATGTATTTTTGAAAACGCAATCATCGGCAATCACATTTGTTTATGATACGACTGTTACTGATCATAGCTCATTATTGTTATGCCTGAACACCAAACGAGATACGGTTAGCAGTATGTCAACCATTTGTAAAACTGATTACAATGCCCTTGACAAAACAATTTCAAGCTTAGACTTTGCAGCTCTTCTCTCGATACGAGATCCAAATACCGCTACAGACAAATTAATTGAATTACTGACACTGGCTATATCGAAGAACACTGTAGTTAAAAAAGTGTCAGCAAAAAAGAAAATAATGAAGCCTTGGATCACTCCAGGCTTACTTCGGTGCTTGAGACATAGGGATGCGTTACATAGAAAACTGAGACAATCTCCTGAAAGTGACACTTTAAATGTAACCTATAAACGATACAGAAATTTCTGTTCAAAAATTATCAAAAAAGCTAAGCGGGCCTTTGATACAGACGAGCTGAATAAAGCAAGTCAAAATCCAAAAAAGCTTTGGGACACATTAAAGCGAGTAACAAATACTGTTAAACCAAATAATACATCTTCGCAATTATTAACCTGCTCTTCCTCTCCCACTGAATCCTGTAATTATGTTAACTCCTTCTTCGTTAATATAGGCAAGAAACTCGCGGATGATATTATCAAAGCGCAGGAGACACAACCCCAGCAAAATCGATTAAAACAGCTGTCGCATAAATGTTCTTCAAAATCATCATTTGTCCTTGACGACACTGACTCTGATGAAATCATATCTACGATAAATTCATTGCGAACGAATGCCTCAACCGGCTGGGATGGTATCTCAGCCTTATTTCTGAGAAGATATTCTAGTACTCTGTCACCCATCCTATGCTACATATTTAATCTTTGTTTCAAAACTGCAATATTTCCCACTGCTTTTAAAAAAGCCATAGTTTATCCGATATTCAAGGGAGGTGATGGGAAATTGCCAAACAACTACCGCCCTATTGCAGTCTTGAGTGCTTTATCCAAAGTCTTAGAACGTTTAATTAACAAAAGGCTAATAAATTACCTGGAACATTATAATTTACTTTCATCACAACAATATGGCTTTCGCAAAAATAAATCAACAAATAACGCTGTCCTAAACTTACTAAATTTTGTAATAGAACATCTTAATAAGCAGAATAAGGTACTAACAATCTTCTTAGATCTTGCGAAGGCGTTTGATACCGTCCCGGTTTCCGCACTATTGATGAAGCTAGAAGTCATGGGGGTTCGAGGTTTGCAACTGGAGCTTTTCAAAAGCTATCTTTCGAATCGACGACAAATCGTAAAGATTGAGGATTACAAAAGCGACGAATTCTCCATATATTACGGTGTACCACAAGGAAGCATATTGGGTCCAACGCTCTTCTTAGTCTTCATCAATGATTTGTGCAACCTTAAAATGGCTAATGCTAAAATTATTTCATTTGCGGATGACACCGCTATAACATTTGTCGGTAGTACGTGGTCTAATGTGGAGCAAAATGCTCAGTTTGGCTTTAACACAGCTTTGGAATGTCTTAACGCTAATGCACTGACTCTAAATACATCCAAAACGAATTTCATGACCTATTCCATTTCTTCTGCCTCTCAGCCAAAAAAACCTATAATATTGAAAGCTCATTCTTGCCATCAGCTAACAAGGGATAAACCATGTCAATGTCCACTGTTGAAGTCGACGGATCAAACTAAATATTTGGGTATTATCCTTGACAAAAACCTTAACTTTAAGTCTCATATCAATCTCCTAACTGGAAGAGTGCGAAAACTTATGTACATTTTTAAAATTCTTCGAAATATAGCAAATCCAACTATTATACGTAATGTTTATTTTGCTCTATGTTTGTCAATAGTTACATATTGTATCTCGTGTTGGGGCGGTGCTGCTAAAACCACCTTAAAATCGTTAGAAATTGCACATAGGGCCATTTTAAAGGTAGCAACATCTCGTCCAATATTGTTCCCGACCGATCAATTATATAAGGAATGTCAAGTTCTCAACGTCCGACAGCAATTTATCTTACACACAGTCACTTTGCAGCACCACAATACGCCATACAGAGAAATCACTAAACGACGTAAAGATAGTGTTTGCATACTCCCGCAAGTGCACTCTTCATTTGCAAAAAGATTCTTTTATTATTTAGGTCCGCACCTTTATAATAGAATAAGCAAAGAGATGCAAATCTACGGTTTATCTTTCCATAATTGTAAGAAAACTGTCAAGTTATACCTCCAAAATTTGTCATACGATGCAACCGAAAATATGCTAAAATAAAATGATGAGTATTGCAATGCGCTAACAATTAATGTTTACCATTTCACATACATTATCCACGTACACACATAGACACACAAACACTTACACACACCACATACACACACAAACCCAGAACACATACACATGCATATATACCCACATTCACTGACACACTACACCCACACAAAATAAGTAAGCAGAATAAGATTTATATTTATTAAAAAAAAAACAGAGTATTTAATCATTGTTATATAATTTAAACTGAAGCATCTACACATACTATATGTTATGTATAAATTGGCACTGTACCTTTAAAAATTAATAGATTTAAAAAATCTAAAAACCCACGTTTTTAAATGTCCTAAAAAGAAGAAAATAACCCTACGGGGCTGAGAGAGGGGCCACTCAAAACGTGGGGGCGTATATTATATAAGGGATTATTTATGGGATATATTTACATGACGTGAGATCGTAGGTGTAACTTGCAAAGATACGCCCCCACGTTTTGAGTGGCCCCTCTCTCAGCCCCGTAGGGTTATTTTCTTCTTTTTAGGACATTTAAAAACGTGGGTTTTTAGATTTTTTAAATCTATTAATTATTTTATTATTTTTATCATTGTTAATCGGGTTTGAAGTCACGTGACTATTTTTTTCGTACTCCTGATAGCAAACCCTTTCATTTGATATCCATATCACAGGGGTGCATTTCAAATAGCCTGTCTGCCATCTTGGACGTCCGCCATATTGGATTTAAGTCCCGAGACTATTTTTTTCGTATTCCTGACAGCAAACCCTTTCATTTGATACCCATATCATGGGGGTGGGTTTCAAACAGCCAGTCCGCCGTCTTGGGGAGGCCGCCATATTGGATTTGTTATGACGTTTTTTAGCTAGTCATGTATTGTCATCAGAACTCAAAGCGTGTACAAAATTTCAGCCTGCTAGCTTATCGGGAAGTGCCTCAAAATTGAGTTGCAAAAGTCCAACCGGAACGACAAACAAACAAGAAAAGTGAGTGTATAAAAACGTGGTAATAAAATAGGGGACCGAGTCTGTTTCTCCTTAACACAGGTTATTTCATAACCTAGCTAGGAGAACAGTGCTACACCCACTCGATTGTAGACTACTTAACATATTCTGTAAGACCTATTATGTATAACTGCAATCTCTGTATTTTCCGTAAATAAATTATTATTATTATTATTAATTCAACTGCCTTTTACGTTCCAGGGTCACACTACCCATTCGAACAGTTCTGCGACCAGACTTTTCAGGCACCTGCTCAAAACTTTAGCTGATGTTAACTGTCAAAGACCTCTCTTACTAATTGCCTTTCGTATCTATTATCAGACCTTTGGCGACAGTTTTAACCCAGTTAGGGCTATAATTCTCATCAAGATTAATGAAATGAGCCCAAATACGATATAGCTACTGTAAACAGTTGAGGTCCTTTTACACCAGAAGAGACTTAGTTACATTGTATCGGGGATGATTGAATACTTGAAATGTATTGCACTGAGCTTACGTTAATCTTATCAAAAAGTGAAAGCGGTTGGTTAGCCAGCCCCAGTACTGGAAGATGGTATGTGATGGGTTTAAAACCCAATTTTGAGAAGCCAAAGTTCATTGATAATAATTATGTTACTCTAAAGACCATTGTCGAGTTTGAATAAAAGTGTCATACCTTTTTCATTTCAGATGAAAAGTCCTGGTTCTATTTATGGCCCATGTTCTGGCAAGAATTCTACCTGGGTGATATATACAGCATACTCTATATAGTATTTAGCATGCTATGTGAATCTTTGATTCTTGTAAGTACTAGAGAAAAAATCAACAAAATAAACAATTTCTTTTGTTGATTTTTTCTCTAGATCGGATTAATGTGTGTTGCATACAAGTTAGAAGTTGAGAGCAGTCCTTTGCTTGATTGATGCCAATCTTCGCGTTCCTTTATGAGCCATACGAGCCGGAGGGGTCTATCAGTTTCATACTTTAATAGTCCCAGAGTGTTCTCCCGCACACGTACGTCAGAGGGCAACTAATGCGACTTCAGTTGCCCTGGACTGGAGCCAACACGTTTGTCTTGCGGGGAGTGAGGTGTCTTGGGTCACCCTGATCTAAGTTTTAATCATAATGACAAAAATGTCGTCTCCCCATCTTGCAACTGGTCAACCAGATCTTATTTCCTTGTTCTTTGAATGACACTCGTTCAAATAATGTCCACCTGTCGTTAGGAAACCTGGCTTAGTTTGTTGTCGACTTTATTTTCAATGTGGAAAATGAAGATGTTGGTGGTCTTAATTCTTACACTATTTTATAGGTAGTAACAAATCTATGTATAACTGAGACAATAGTTTATGAGTGGCAAAAAGTGAAACGCTGGCATGTCATGGCAGTGTCAACTATTGTCGGAATAATTTTTCACTGTTTCACTACTATTAATGTAAGTATTTGACTTTATTTTCAATATTCTTGTTCGTAGTTTCACTAAGCTAATTTAACTACCGGAGTGTCCAAGATGTCCAAAACTGTAGGATGCTGAAGTGGCAGTGGTCAATGTGGTCATGCCATGTCGCCGAACTGATGAAATGTGGAGTAAGTAGAAAGGTTCTCGAATGGAAACGTACGACGTCTCCCGGCAAGATACTCTGATGACCTGAAGAAGGTAACTGAAAATGGCTGGATGTAAAAACGGGAGATCGTGTTCTGTGGCGCCTTTATCCAACAGTGTACTACAATATTCTAAAATGATGATGATGATTTTACTAACCTACGAGTGCCCTGTGTGTATTCATTTTGTTATTTTTTTTTTACAGACCCGCGCTATTCTATGGGTGTATGGCAAAGGCATAGCGACCTTATTAGAGATTTTATTCCTATATCTGTGCTATCCATTAGGAAGACTTGTAGATGACTATACATTTCATTATGGCCTACCACCGACACGGCTGAAAATTTTAAGCATACAATTAGTTCCTGTTTATTATCTGGTAAGTTTAACGGGTTTGGAGTTTAAATGTTATTAGGATTTCCAATCTCGAAATTAATGCAGTTGACGACAATGTCTCTTCCTATAATACTTGTAGGATTTGTATGTGGACTGCGTTTGTGGAACTGTAAAAGATTGTTTTGTTAATGTATTACCAGTAATCTCGCTGTGTTCCAGTCACAGAGGCAAAGTATTTCTTCAACGCTGTTGAATTGGTCGCCAATATTGATCTTGGTTGCAGTAGTCTGAACAGCATTGCGTGCTCGTAGCGATTAGGCACTGTACTTAAACGATACCGTATCACTACAAAAAAGTTAAACATCGGTTGAACACTTCTTGTCCAACTGTCAACTGCAAAACGGTATTTACCGTTGATATAAGGGTCGTTTTGCAGTTACTGTTTCTTAAGACAAGTGTTCAACAGATGATTAACTTTTTTGTAGTAAGACTGTTTGTTTTTAGCTTTAGTTTTAATGTTTCAGTTCAAGATTTACGTAATGGTAAACTGTCTCTGTCACGTTATGACAACAGAATCTGTTGGTGAAGAAAACAGACATTACATTTGGTCCTGGTCATTGCTGTTGATACCTATCGTCGTGGGAGCATCTATCACTATGTTCAAATATCTTTTCATGTATAGAATGGTTAGTATGAATATTCTATTTTACGTAGTCACAGATCATCAGGTTTGGCTTCCAGTATTGATGCAGTGGAATACCTCGGTAGTCTACCTCCACAGACAAGTGACGGATAAATGTTCTAAGCTATGCTGTATGATTCAATTAGATCTGATTCTATCTTAAATGCAGGTATGTCTGTTAATTTTAGACTTGGAGCCACATGATACGTCCAAAACCGAAATGGGGACCGCGTGACTTTTCTATAAGACAACTGCGAAAGCGATTTGACTCACGATATGTAAGTAATACAGCTGATAGCAAAGTCATTGTAATTAATAATAACAGCTCCCAAAAAATTGTTGCATTTTTAACCGACTTCAAAAAAAAAGTAGGTTCTCAGTTCGACCTGTATGTATGTATGTATGTTTGTCCGCGATTATCTCGCGTTTGGCTGAACCGATGTTGATGCGGTTTTCAGGAAAGTGTTCATTACATTTTGGAGAAGGTTTTAGTATATAACACTAATGAATATCCCGTGACGTTGCTCGCGTGGATCCCTTTTTGCTTACTTGAATTGTAGATTTTTATTAAAGACGCCGACTATTAAATATTATGAATGCTAAACTAAAAAGGGTAAATAAAATAAAAAACTTTTTGAAAAAAAGGGAACCGACTTCAAAACCAAACACAAAAAAGTGTAAAATAACTTTTCTTTCGGAAGTCGGTGGCCATAGTCAATGAAAAAAAAAAACAAAGCCACCGACTTCCGAAAGAAAAGTTATTTTACACTTTTTGTGTTTGGTTTTGAAGTCGGTTCCCTTTTTTTAATTAAGAAGTCGATGTATTTATCTTCTTATTTTTTTTCTGTTACAGTACATTGATTCTGAAGTCCCAAGGCTTCTGAGTCGGTATCTTTTGTCAAAGAAAGAGACCAAAGTGTATAAGGTCGATGTAGGGTACGACCACCAGAGAAAGGCAGCAAAGCTTGCGGTAAGCAAGGCGGCAAAAGGCAGCAAAGTCGGCTTTGATGAATTTCTTGACGAGAACAAAGAAAAGATATCCTGAATACCGAACAGGTTTCAACTTTATACTGGCATGTTTACTAAAGGTGCAACATACTCGTAGCAGTAATATAACGTTACAGAATGTTCCATAACATTTGTGTTGACGACATGAGGAGCGCAGTGGCTGAGGCAGACTGTGGGGCAACCTTATAAAATAGAAATACGTGAGGCACTCGGGGATTGCAGCGGTAAAGCTATTACATAGCAATTTTTAAAAAAAAACAAGAAAAAATTATCGCATACCGCGAGTGATTAGCGAGAATAATTATCATTTATTTAAAATGTTTGTGGAGCACTTCTTAAATAAAGAAAAATAAATTATAATGAAGAAGATATAAGTGGGTCTTTTATTTATAGGATTTCCAGGTCTCACTTCCAAACTGGCTCAAAATTTTCAACAGATTATGTGCTTAGTACGCTTCCAGTGCGCCACTCTGCTTTGTTGTAGGAGAATTTTGTAAGTAGGTTTCATTGTGAAAACCTCCTTTTGCAGCTGGCCATTTAGGATTACTAAGAAAAAGTAAATTGTCCTTATGACAGATGTTTTTATGATTGCCGAAGTCTCTCGAACTGAAACGACGTCAGACGATGCGGTTTGTTAGGTATTTTTGTTAAGTTTTTTCGTTAGGTATTTTCGTTACGGAATTTCTTGATTCGGTCGCCACGCTCAGAGCCCGCGATAAAAGCTATGCAGTAGCTTAAAAACTTAACATTCTTTAGAAAGAATATTATTACTGAATGTTACACAATTATAAAATGTTTTATGTGATAGATTTAAAAAAATTAAACACAACTGCTGTGTGACTCACGTTTATGCTATCAGTAGAGTGTGAAATGTTTTTTTTTTTTTGAGTTTTTTTGATATTTCGGTACTGTTTAGAGTTATCGTAAAAATGCAGATTACTGGCTATATTGAAGTTAAATATATGTATAGGTATGCTAAGCTACAAAATATATGATATTCATAAGTAAAGACATATCATTTAGCAAAAAAACATGTTCATTTTATCTTTTACGGCTTTTTTATTTCGAAGTGGTGTGTTATTCAAAAATTTTATAGTTTGGCTCTGATACTAATTTAAACCTTAAATTAACAAAATATATAAAAATATTTCAGACTTTAGGTATTAAACGGGCATAAAGCTATAAAATTACCAACAGTCCTCAGGACCACTGACCCGTAGGAACATAAATTACTATAACTCGTAAAATGATTGATTAAATCTTTGAGCAATGAGAAATCTTTTCACTTCGAAACTTCGTTAGTGATAAGATTAAAAAAAGATTTAATTTTGGAACGATTTATAGAATGTTCTTGTATCTAATAATTTGAAAATGGAAGTATCGGAATTTATATTTTGGTGGTTATAAGTTATTGCCTATCATTTGTGATTAATGTCTACCATAACTTAAAGATTTCATTTCTGATGGTACATATACCGAGTGTTGCTTGACAGGATGTTGAGATGGATGTGTGGAGTGACAAGAATGGATAAAGTAAGGAATGAGTTTATAAGGGGAAGTTTGATAGTGGCGCCTGTTACAGAAAAAATGAAAGGGAATCGTCTATCTTGGTATGGACATGTGATGAGGAGGGATGACACCCATGTGACTAAGAGAGTGATCAGTATGAATGTTGATGGATGGAGAGGAAGAGGAAGGCCAAAGAAAAGTTGGATGGATTGTCTAAGGAACGATATGAAAGAAAAAGGAGTAAATGATACTGTGACGTCTGATAGGGGAGAATGGAAGAAGAAAACGTGTTGCACCGACCCCAAGTAGAATGGGATAAGGGCAGGAAGAAGAAGAAGATATACCGAGTGTTGCTTCAACTATTACGAGTATAATAATTATCCAATATTTTGTTTTTTACCAATTAAATAATGTTTCGAAGAAGGTTCCTCTCTCTGGAGCCCTGCCTACGGGTAGCCTGGAGCAAGTTCCAGATACCAGTGGGTTTTTTTTACATTTTCTAATTTTGTATTTTTCCTATAGTAAAAAAAAAAAAAAACTATCTGCTGGTAGAAGTCTCGATTTAAAGATTTCTCTCACAGAAAGAAACTCTGCCTACACTGATTTATTCATCACTAGATCGCTTTAATTTTAACTGGATAGTCAATTTGGTGACACGTAACGCCATCTATTATCATTATGAAGGTTATTGTTGTTTTTCTCAGAAACATGCCTGCCGGGGTCGCGGGACTGTCTCATCAGGTAACCATAACCCTGGAACGTAAAGGGTTACTGAAGAATTACCGTGGATTTTAGTCAATACAAGTCTGACAGCCCCTCCAGCCTCGCCATCGGAGGACTCATTTGATGATTTTACCACAATAAAAAAATATCCGCTTCTGTGCATTTGACAACGTGTTTGCTAATCAAGATGATCTGTTCAGTGGTTCAGGCGTTAAAAGGAAACAAACAAACTTACTTTCGCATTCAAAATATCAGTCAAATCAGGATTAGGACTTCTTATCCCATAAACGAAAAAAAAAGACAATTCAACCATCATCGTCCACCTAATTCATATTTATACATACAGAATTTTCACAGGCGGATCACTGTGAACATAAATATTTAACAGGGGCCCACTCCATCGTGTCAAATGCAAATAAATTCAATTCGGTTACTACACTCGCATTGGCACCAATGTTCATTAAATCCGTTTTGTTCATTGCAAATTAAATGGTATTTGGCTGTGTCGGATTGTGTTACGTCTGTTACTGTTAGCACAGATAAGGGTGAGTTATGTGAGATTAAATTGGTATGTATAAAGCTAACAATTGAAAACTGAACATTAACTATAATTGTGACGCTCATGAAATCTGAAGAAAATAGTCAGTTTATAATTTAAGTCGCTGTTGCTAGCCTCTTCACCTGTTGCAACTCTCAAAATTATCCCACCGGAACATAGAATAGCTTATAAGCTATCTTTTAATCAAATTTCAACCAAATCTTTTCAATAGATTTTGCGTGAAAGAGTATTATCCAATTATCCATACATCACATATTGTTATTCATACATCACAGATTTCATGCGGCTTATAGTAATGGTCTTCATGCCCTCCACCTTATTATCCATACATCACATATTGTTATTCATACATCACAGATTTCATGCGGCTTATAGTAATGGTCTTCATGCCCAAATCTAGACTCCAGACTGGTACTGGAAAATTGTAGACGAAGAAGAACAACAGGACGAATAGAACTCAAAAACAATTACTCAGTAATAGTGTTTCGATTACTTATCATTAAATTCATGCATATGAGCCAAAATTATGTAATATTTATCTGAAAGCTCTAACAACCAATCTAACCAAGGAGAATTGTGTAACTTATCTTGAGTATCCCGATATGCAACAGAGTTGCTCATGCAACTCGGTTGCATCTGCAACTATCTGTATCTCTAAATACTTATGTTAAGGCTACGCAAATCTATTGCTAAACGCAAGTGTGCAAAACATGGTTGCATTGTACAGTCACGAGCAGTAAGATGTATACACTTAGCAGAATGAAAAAGCGATATTCTCCTACCATATTGATAAAACTTTTGCGTATTCATGAACCTTCTATTTTGGAATCCATGCTATTATGAAAATAATGAGTCTTATTTCAAAGTAAAAACCAGTATTTCACGAGAAAATCGCGTTTGAATTTTGGTAAGTGTATACATCTTACTGCTCGTGACTGTACATATTATCCTGAGTGCACAATTTATTAAACCATTCACCTTGCACTGAAATGGATAACAAAACACAATAATTAGATACACAGCAACCTGTAAACGTTTACTGTTATTGTAAAACACATTTAGCAACTTAATTGCCGACTGCCGCGTGAGATAAAGTAGGAATTTTAGCTTTTAGAACGCGTCGGAACTTTCCTGGAGTGGAAATGTAGAAGTGTTTACAAGTGCTCCTTTAAGCTATGATAGCCTGGTATTTTTGTTTATGCCCTGCTAAAAACATGCTACACGTTAAATGTTTCTGAGTATTTTGAGAGTCTTATTTGTAACAAGTTTTAAAAAGATACAATATTGTACGTTGTACTTGACTTAATGGGGTATTCAATTTTACACTGGTCGATTTTTTGGGCTATTTTGGTGATTAGCCGTTCAATTAGTCACTACTCGCATCGCTGGCAAAAATTAATAGTAGAGTCCGCGCCACGGCTCATTGAAAATTCGAATTACTAATTATTTTTTATGCAATTTGATGCAATGACATAGACACCAGCTCCGCGTCAAAAGGCCATAAGTTGTGGACCCTAAAAAACTAGCTGAATTGTATTTTTAACGGTCGATTTTCGCTGCACGTCAGACCACACGACTAATCTAACTAACCACTTAAAATGCTCCAAGCGATCCGACTTATATTATCCTTTAAAAGCGTTTTTAACGCCCAAACAATTGTCTATGGGCGTACACATCGCATTCAAAATGGCGTAGCAACAACAACGTCTGATTTCGCAATAAAAACGTTACTAATGTAGCTAAAGGCAAGATTTGTGATAGTTTGGGAATCTCAGTAATTACCTAAGATGTAATGCGACAGAGTAGAAGAATTATACTACGGGAAAAGAAAGAATTAGAGGTGAATGTTAGCAAAAACTCATTTTCCACATAGTTCATTTTTATTGTGTATCACGAAGTTGCAGGCAGACCTTTGCATAAATTAATGAGATGCATTGAGTTTCGATTTATGGTGGAAAGTTAAAACACTATAAAATGCAATTTCACGAGACTGTTTTGATGGGATGTGGAGAAAATGCAGGGAACTGAACCAGAAGTGAAGTACCTAATGAGAGGAGTGTTGACATCAATTTGTGATATCACTCGGAATAATCCTTGCAAAGTTTGTTTGACGTTATCATCAGATCTAAGCAGTCTACTATTGTGTAGAGATCTATTCAGTTGAACACTACTCGACTATTCTTGTCATCAGCAACTTCTTCTATCCGTAGTTCTGTAAAGATATAGCGCTCAACTTAGCCTGAGAGTCATCATCATCAGCCTATAAATGTTCCCACTGCTGGGACACAGGCCTCCTCTCTATGAGACGGAGTGGACCATAATCTACCACGCGGGCCCAGTGCGGGTTGATAGATGTCACATGTTTTCGAATTTTTTAGTTCTAGGACATGCCGAATTCCTCATGATGTTTTCCTTCACCGTTTTGAGAGCAATGGTGTTGAAATAATTTACACAAAGTAATGCGCCTGACGGGGTTCGAACCCACGACCTACTACTCGTAAGTCGAGGCCGATACCACTGGGCTACCACTGCTCTCAACTCAACTAAGCCTGAGAGTACCGTAGTTTAATTTTGAGGATTCGGTGGTGGTGGATCTCTTTTTTTCTATCAGTAGGTAAATCTTAAAAGTACTCCAGTGTAAATGGAAAATGCTTTTTTCTCACATTTGTGTCACAGATTTGTGTTATTTTTGTATTTATTGTGGCTCTCTTGCTATAATTACGTAATTCCTGGGCGCAACCGCGTCTCTTATTCTACCAAAAGACGTGGTTTAAGTGATAGAAAGTAGAGGTAAAATCGTTTTCAGAATACGTAATAAGTGGTATTATACGTTAGTCATTTTTGAAATGATAGGTAACTAAAAATCATTTTAGAAAACTTAACACATTTAACACACGTAACACTTTTGATCGAAGAATTTATAACTCTATCTGTCACTTATTATCTCCAAAGTAGGTTGTAATACACGTAAAGGACAAATACACAAGTTCATAGTAATCACAAACCATTAATTGACATAGACTTCTCTGTCTGGCTGAGCCATTCCTGTCAGTATTTCACACCCAGTCATATCTTTTAACATTGTCGGTCCACCACTTTTACTACTTTCAAATAAGGAGGAGGTGCTCCATTCGATTATATTATTATTTAAAAAAAAATTGTTATCTGCGATCTCTATCATTTTGTATTGAGCATGTTAGTTACGTCGAAACTTTATTATAAATCGCTTATCGCTTATGCCTTATACTAAGAATCTTACGATCGTTATCTTTTCACTAAATTAGAGGCGGGCACGGCCAAAAAGGGTTTCAAGTTTATCTCAGCCTATAATGTGAACAGATGCGGGTATAAAGTATTGTTTACTTACTAGCTGTATCGGGCTTGTCCTTGACCTATAGGGAAAGAGGTCATGTAACGTATTGAGAGGATAGTGTCACTAATAATTCATTAGAGATAGTTTACGTAGGTATTCATGAGACCACTACATTTGGTCTTGATGGTTTATTAAAGTGTATCTCGCTTGCAGCATTTGACTTGCATCTTTGCATCAATGCATGTTTGTTACTCAATCACGTCAAAACTGCTTAACAAATCTTGATGGAATTGGGCTTACAGTAAGGTTTATCGTCGCTTATCGTTGTATTAAGTTCCCGCGGGTAATTTTCGAGTGTATTTCGAGCAGTATTTTTTTTCTGATCAGTTTATTTACAGGCTGGCCAGTTTTATAAAGCTTTTTGTTTCGCCAACCACCTATGGCGAATCACCGACCCAAATTTTTGTATATCATGCCTGAAATCAACCATCACTGAATAAAGGCATAAAAAGTAATTAAAAAGGGGGAATTTTTAACTGCACCTCTGTTTTAGAAATTTAAGCAAACAAAATTTCTCCACTAATAACCTACTACAAATCAAATAAATGACTGTAGTACAAATTAACTACTTGATTACCTATACATCATCAACAGCCTATAAATGATCCCACTGCTGGGACACAGGCCTCCTCTCTCTGTGAGAGGGAGTGGGCCGTAATCTACCACGCGGGCCCAGTGCGGATTGGTAGATGTCACATGTCTTCGAATTTTTGGTTCTTGGACATGCCGGTTTCCTCACGATGTTTTCTTTCACCGTTTTGAGAGCAGTGGTGTTGAAATATATTACACAAAGTAATGCGCCTGACGGGGTTCGAACCGACGACCTACTACTCGTAAGTCGAGACCGATACCACTGGGCCACCACCGCTCTCACGTACCTATACATGTTGCTACAATTTAAATGCTCATCAATAATTCTTTTTGTATACCAAAATGGAGCAATGGTCACCAAATCTAAATCTCGCTTTAGCGAGATTTCAGGGACACACCAAAGTTCGGTTTGGTTAGGTTCCTTTAAACCCTGCAAATAGAAATAGAAGCCCCGCGTAATAGAAGTACTCGTATTAAATACCACCCATTAAAAAGTAAAGAAACAGAAATAAACAATTGAAACCCACACACCACGAATAACATCGGTCTAAAATTCATCAAGACATCTTATCAATACATTGAGACGTCAAAGCAAAGAAAAACATTTCTTCTTTCTTTGTTTTTAACAAGAATTCAATCATCGCCCCTCGCCCGCAATCCCAAACAAGAATCTTAAATTATTTACTCTCAGGGACGAGATGGAAAATTAAAAATCATATTTACGATTGTACTTTTAACTCTAGAAAACAAACGTATAAGAAGATGAATTATTTAGCTCATTCCGGCTTCTCAGACTGAACAAGTTGTCATATAAATTTTCTGGAGTGTTACCATTATTTACTAGAATTTACAGCCGCCTTGAAGTTTTTGCTTCTGACTTTTGAATTCTGCAAGTGTACGCTTTGAATTTGTTTGGTTAGCTTGTTTATATTTTTCAATGGATCGTGAAAAATTTTCTGCACCAGGATTTTTGAGTTCGAAATGTTTGTAGGTTTAGTTTCTGTGGTTGACTCACCGAGCAGTTTTGCTTAGTAGACAATGTTTGTTAGCCACAGCCTGTCGTTGACATTTATTTACCAGTTTTGCATTCGGTTTATTGCTGATTATGTTTTTTTTTACCAGTAAAAATTGCTTGTGACTACAAATCAACAATTCTCAACCTTTCCAAGTTTTATGTTTTTTTTAATTTAATCGAAATCTTTTGAAGAAATACATTGAATCCAAAATTGAGGAAGTCTGGAATAAGCAACTTAATATAAAACGTTGCAAAACTCAACATTTCCTTCGGATTTACTTCGACATGGTGTCCATACAAAAACACATTCAAACAAAAACAATTACTAAAATCTAGACCCAGCGATGTAATAACACTAGCACAAAGGAGCAATATGTCCGCCCTTATAAGTAATAATCTCAGAAACCCTAATCCGATTAGGTTTCATAAAAACAAAGGTTCAATAAGGCTGACCGTTGCTTATTATAGGTAATAAAACGGGAATTGTTTCTTTTTTCAGGCTTTTGCCTTGACCCAACACGAATAAAACTATAGAAATAAGTAGTCGAGCTTTAAAAGGTTTGATGTTTACTCTTTATGCAAGAGAAAATATTTATTTCTCTCACTTAATGACAATGTTTTTCTGGCTTATATCATAATTACTGGAATATCAATTGATCAATCAATTCAGCCTAATGCAGTCCACATTGGAACATAATTATACCAAACTTAGGCCACAACACCTTGTCTTGCATTTTGCATCTAGTTTATCCCAGGTACTATTTTTAATGTCATCGTTTCCTTCATCTAAGGTACGTCTGAGGCTATGCTTGCCTTAACGTGTTTCCGACAAACATGGCCGCTAAGGCTTGTTTTCGGTGCAACCTATGTTGGCATCTTTAGTTCTGTTTCGTATTAGTTTATCATTTTGTTTTGTATCGAAGAATCTTGAAGCATCCTACTCTAATACCGAGCCAACTTGATTTGTAGAAATATTCTACGCGAGTACGTATAGAATTATTTAAAATTATGTTCTTACAGTCAACTTTTTTTAAAAAACTACCATTAGCTTGAAGCTGGTCCATTGATCTAAAACTACTTTCAATTTAGAATAGTTTAATAGTCTTAAAATCTAAGTAGGTAGTTTTATTGCCTTACTTTAAACTCACCTCAGCTTTCCACTTCCCAAAAACAAATCTTATGCAAAATAGTATTAAGCCACTATTATTTTGAATTAGGCGACTTTGAAACAGAACTAAATAGGCGAACCCATTAACATTTTCAACTAGATTCTCTGGAGCTTAGATTTCCCCCGTAACAGCGCTAAATCTAGATTAGAATAACTATTAACTGAATTTCTAAATTAATGCCATTGCTGTCCAGACTCTAATGTCTATGTAATGTTGGTGCGAGGGGAATATTATTTTCCTAACTGCAAATTGAAATATTTTGGAGTCCTGTGTGCAATTTAAAAGGGATCTGTGAGAAATTTTGTGTTGTATATACAGAAATGTATTGTTTAGCAGAATGGCATTATTACGTTGAAGTAAGATAAGTGTGATTTTGACTTTAGTCTATATCAGAGATGACAAAGTCGACGATAGAGCGAGTCTACCCAGAAGAATTTTTGACTGACTTAATTTGTCTTGTGATTATCATGTTGTAGAATCAAAAGCCAGGATAAATTTTGCTCTGACTGAAGCGAAAAAAAAATTAACATTTTAATTCACACAATATTTATTGTAATTTTGCTTAAAAGAATACTTAATCTATTATTTTAATTTCAAACTTAAGTTATACAATAAATTATTACAATTAATTGCAATATAAAAGTGCACCAAAATACATACAACGTGTTTGGCCGCATACAAGTCCTTCAGTTTTTTCAGAGTTCCGTTGAGATAATAATTAATGGATCGCTATTGATTATTTCGCAATGAATCGCCCTCGAGAATGCTCTACAAATTCCCAATGTGCCTCTGAAACTATGGAACCATATGTTAAAATCTGAAGGGCTTGGGTAAGAGCCTCTACACACTAGCGTTTGTCCAGCGTCAGCGTACAATGAACGTATGCGCAGCGGAGAACCGTTGTCGTGGCTTCTCTACTTAAGCAGAGTACTTCAGGGTCATGTTTGATACTATTTTAATACAAAATGACAACGAAATTAAGTGATGTCTGCCCTGCGCTAGTGGCGAGTTCAGAGAAATACACAGGACATCACGACACATGTGTCGGTTTGTCACGGCCTCTGTGCTGTGCATATCAAACGCCTACGGTGGACCAAAGTTAATATGAAGAGGCTCTTAGTTGACTAAAAATAAACATCATCATCATCAGATAGATAGGGCCTTGATGACGGCACGGTATTTTCCAGTAATACCCCATTGCTGGGAAACGACCTCCTACGATTTCTTCAAACAGTCTAAAGTGTACTACTTCTTCTCGCTAAAAACTAATTGAGCTGGTCTCTTTATTAGAGGAGGTGGTCTGCTTTCAAATTTGTGGTAGATCTGACGGCTCATGACTGCAAAAGACGAAGTCAAAATTAAGTTTCGACTTATTACATCTTGCCCACGAGCTATGTGCTTAGTTGACAGTGGAAAACAAAATATGTAAAAAAGTTGTTCACAGAATGCCACAGATTTTTGGAGTAATGGTATTCTTGGAGACGCAATTCGCATTGTCCAAGGATGTGACTGGGGCTTTAAAATCGTCTCATCTCCTTGAGTGGGAACATATTAATTAACGTCGAGCACACTGAGCACTCAGCCATTTTTGCCAAGATATGAGTCATTATCAAACATAGTTCAATGCGAGGAAGAATTTCGTGCAGTTGCTCAACATTGAGCTCTTTTTAATAAATGCTGACAGAAAGCACTAGAAACAATAAATAAATTTATGTCTACTTACGTGGTTTACAGCACTCCATACCATTTTGTTGCTGTTTTGGACACAAGCCTGTCTCGAATATTCTTGTTCCGGGAGGACACGCAAATCCTTTGGCACAAGTGCCTCCAATACGCATACATGGCAGTTCGAAGAATGGAGCCTTTCCCTCTAGAACAGAAACAATGATACATGAACTACTGCTATTAGAAATTCAAGAGTTCAGTCTAAGTGACGTGGCGGCTGGTAGCTCCTGGTTGGAAATAAGTGGCGTTTAATTGGATAGACCTAAGGCTCTGTTTACGACTTTGGCATTTCGAGATGGGGTATGAGAAACGTGCTGAGAAATGTTTTCTTCAATTAAGTCGAGTCTTGATGATAACCGTCGCACAACTGCTGTGCATGAGATTCTGGGTTTTCAGGTTTGGCAAAGTTTTATTCCACCAGAAATTTCAAAGTGGTAAAAGCCTTTCACATGGGATTTAAACATAACAGGACGAAAATATGAAAATTGATATGCAGATAAAAAGAAGATAGCATAATACATTACCATTCCCGTTAAAATCACCAATGTCACTACAAATAACATTATTTACGAACAAAATCGCACAAAAGATATAAGAGAACATTTTAATAGATACCTACGACCTCCTGTGTCATAGATTGATAGACGAATGAATGCAATAGAAATGAAAATATTATATTTTAACGACCAACACAATTGTGAGAGGTGTCGTGAGAAAACATTTTTAAAGGAGCCAATACATATTGAAAGGGTCAGTAGGCTAGACGAATACATTATACATGATGTCTAAATTCACTGTAAAAGTTAAGTAAAAAAACTTTTTGAAGTCGGTTCCCTTTTTTTCAAAAAGTTTTTTATTTTTCCCTTTTTAATTTAGATATTCAACAAAAATCTTAATATAATCGGCGTCTTTGAAATTCTACAATCCCTGTAAGCAACAAAAACGGATCTATGCGGGCAACTTCACGAGATATCCATTATTGTTATATATTAAAACCTTCTCCAGAATGTAATAAACACTTTTCTGAAAACTGCATCAAAATCCGTTTAGCCAAACACGAGATAATCGCGAACAAGCATACATACATACAAACATACATACAGGTCGAACTGAGAACCTACTTTTTTTTTAAATCGGTTAAAAATAAAATTTCTCGAAGTCTCTTCTTCATAGAGATGCCTTGGAATGGGCACCAACTTTCTTTCACACGGTATTATCACAGTTATTATGTCTTGTAACTGGGATTGTAGCACCATAACTATTTTAAACTGCTTTTTTTTTGTCTTTTGATAATTCAAAAGTGCCTGTAACTAGCCTACTTACAAAAAATACTTTGATTTCTCAAATAGTTAGGATACTGATAGGTGTTGATCGTGGGGGAATGCTCTTATGCGATGGTTGCCGAGAGATAGTAAAAGAAACGTTTTCAGACCAGTAGCTAGATGAGAAGAAGTACTGTATGAGATCAACATTTATAAAGGACACATAACACAAAATTCATAATTATGACCTACACTCAGTAGATTTAGAACAAAGCTGCTTATTACTGACAAGTAATGATGACGAAAGATAAGAATAAGAAAGTTGTGACGATGTCTTGCCAATCAAGGTTATGCATTTAGATTTTTCATCAGCTGGATTTTATTTCTCGATTATTGTTCAAACGTGTCTGTTGACCACTAATCAATACTGACTAATTATGCTGGTAAGACATCTCTTACCAGCATAATTAGTTACAGACCAAAAGATGAAAATCATTACATCTCATCAGATGTAATGATTTTCATCTTTTGGTTGACGGAAAAGAATGAAAGACAATGATTTTGAGCGTGTTTCTTAATGAGCTCAAAGACAACAACTCTTTTCATCTCGCTTAGTTCAGTTCCACACCGATACATCCTATAGGTATGTCCTCTACAAACAGGACATCCCTTACTATCCCTTATCTTGACATGAAAACCCAGTGACTACTAGGTATTGCTACTTCAACTTTCTCACAAGTCCCTACGTCCGTCCATAGTCTATTATGAGTAAACATTAGACATTATATTTTATAATGAAGATCCAGTGATATCTTTACCTTGGAGCCAAGTGGTTGTGTTTAATTATGATTTTGATTGTGTTATGTTTAATGTTCTTTGTGCCTCGCCTATCGGCTGATGCATGGAATTCTATGAACGAACGCGATGATTATATTGGTAATTTTTTTACAATACTAAAAATCTTTTCTTTTGGAAGACACAAGGATTTGAGACATTTATTGTATTGTTTTGTTTTATAAAAAGGAATTCTATAGAAAGGTCACGGCCGTCAAGAATGGCGTTGGGTTGACGATATCGTAAACATGGTTTGGGAATAGATAGAAGATGGATGCACAAAACCAGAGTATGGCAGGCCTATGTCCAGATGTGGGTGATCCCGGGCTGAAATTATGGTGAACGATTTCCATTAGGATATGGTCAAGAAAATGATGAACGATATTGAAATTCTTAATGCAAGTTAAAAAATTACTTAAGTATTTAATTTCAAGCTTGTAAGACTACCACATGCCACAGTCCACCTTTTGACACAGGGTCTATCGGGTCACTTAATAACGTATTATAAATTTTCAGCTGGAAAGGCCCCATTTTTTGAGCTACCTTGTATGCGTGTGGGAGGGACCTGCGCCAAGTCCAACCGTTGTCCTATTGGAATGAAAGTGGCACAACTGGGTTTGTGTCCGGAACAGCAACGATTTGGAATGGAATGCTGCAGACCTCGTGAGTACTAACTAATATCTATGTTTTTTTTTTGAGACCAAAGATTTTGGGCCAATGTGCTTAAACAAGAAGTGACAACCCACCGTCAAACCGTACGTCGCGTTCATCATAATTATTTATTTACCCAAACAGGTGGTCCTTCTACATATTATGTCGTCTATGGTATTTTCAACGAATTAGTGACTTTGGACTTCTATAAAATGCAAATAAAACAAATGTAATATTTCAATTTTCTTGTTGTCAGCTTAGTTGATTAGATGTTTTCTTATACCTTTCATCGACATGCAATGTTTATTTTTTTGCTTGAAAACATCATTTGGTGAAAGCCTGGAGAAAACTACCGAAGGATAATGGGACGAAGAATGGACAAATATTTTGAAAAATCCCGCAATTACTACATAATTATATTGTCTTCTTATATTTGCATACAAAACTCTGAGAGGGTACGTAGAGGTGTATGTAAATAATGGTTAATTCCGTGTAAATTATAGTAGGCAGTAAGCCTAATTTAATGCAAGGCACTTACACTCGTATTTCTCAAACTATTTTACTTGTTACAACTTTCATAAGCTTGTTACATGTTTTTCCTCTAACCACATCGTTTGTGGAAAATCGGTGATCTAGCCCATAAATTATGTGTCTAGGAAAGACCTTGTCATGTTTCAGACTTTGACTTTGTGTGTGACCTGCTCTAGTGTTGAGGACTAGGACTTCAACATTTCTTAATTTATCGTCACTCAACACTCACCTATCTTCTAGCTATGTCGTCTTAAAAATCATTTGTTTCAAAGGTTTTTTGTTCTTCTTCAAATCTTATAGCCATTATCTACACTTCAACTACCTATACAAGACCTACAAAGTAGTTGTTTCGGGTCTAGGTGTTTATGCATGTGTGTTTCTATGTTTGCAAACACACCCACAACACAGGAGAAATTCCTAGTGTGGGGCAAAAAAAACATAACTTTAAAAGTGTGACCATTAACGTGAGGCGATCACCATAATTAACATTTTGTTTACAAAAATCTTTGTTTCAGTAAAGGAGCCAACGGAATGTCGGTTGAAACACGGGGAGTGCGTTCCAAAATCAGAGAGATGCTCAAGAAACTTGCTGGTTCCAGACGCCAGTGGTTGCCGTCAATCTGAGATTTGTTGTACGCGTACGGAACTGATGAAATAATACTTTATTTATATTTTTTCGCTTTACTTTTAGAAGTAAAGGAATATGCCAACTGTATGGCTGACACTATTATTATACAATATGTACGTTTCTCTGTTGAATCTAAGCAAAATTGAAGGACATATTTTTTATTAATATTAATGTTTTCCTTGTAATTATAATGCACAATTTTAATGTATTGCACCAATAAAATTGTAGTTTTTCTGAAATAAATGATACTGCTATGAAATATATTTACAAGCTTTTATTTTATCTTATTCCTTTGTACACATTCCTTCATACCAACACTGTAATATAAAAGTATATAAGTAACCAAAAAAATATACACAAACCTGTGACGTAGCTGAGATGCTATCCTGACGTTGATCCAAAATATAAGTTTTAAGAGCAAAACTGTCCAAGTTAGTCAGTTTTTTGCGAGTTAGAATGTATTTTATTGTCACGTGTCAACTAATTAAATAGCACGATGTCATGACTATTCAGGTTCTATTCAGGCTTGATAAGTTTCATGTACCTTAAAAGGAGCGTATCGAGAGTCGAGACTATAAAGTCTGCTGCTGAGTTATTGGCTGACAACATTTCATCACTATTCTTACCTCAATTTATTAACAGAGTAAGCTTTAATTAATGAAGTTGTAACCTAAAACTTTCTACATTTTCTAGGTCTGGAGTCAATCTTCTTTGAGCAACCGTGTATGCGAGTCGGTGGTTTCTGTGCCGACTCTTGTCCAGCCAACTCGAGAGTGATAGAGGCGGGCTTGTGCCCGGATCAACAAATATTTGGGGTGGAATGCTGTATATCTTGTAAGTCGATATTCATGCACTGTTTAATAAATCTTACTGATACTGCTAGCCCGCATCGTCCCACTTTTGGACAAATGGTACCCTGGAAATCATAGAGAGCGCGCCATTTTCATGATCCAGGTCCAAAGGCAACCATTGATTGTTAATTTTGTCTAGCTTTTTGCGCCATCTTCTACGAGGTTTACCACAATGCTTTCTGACTGTGTCAGGACTCCTCAAAGTAGTTATTTTTGCCCACCGCTAGTAATATACCCCCTTATTAATAAACGTGGACTAAAGGTACGCCAAGTTTAATCTTCGGATTAACCATACATTTTTTAAGGATAAACCTTTTTTTTTTTTTTTTGCGTGGTAAAATCATCAAATGAGTCCTCCCACCCCGGGCAGGGCGGGAGGGACTGTCAGACTTGTACTGACTAAAATCCACGGTGTCCTTCAATAGCCCTTTATGTTCCGGGGTCACGGTAATGGTATAAGTCCCGCGACCCCGGCAGGCTTTGGCCCTCTAGAGAGGGGGCCCCGTCATCATGCTGACGCTCTTTGAGGCGCGCGTGGAACACAACGCGCCGTCGACCCGGGCATGGTCCATGGTCGGGCTGCGAGTTGCCCTTTACTCGCCGCCCGCATGCCCGCGCCTACGGTGGCCGGAGATCGTCTTGCGACGTCCGACGCCGTGGGCGCCAACCACCGCGGGTGGGGCGGAGGGAGGACACTGTCCTCTCTCTCGCGCGGCCCGCCTCCTCCTTCGCGAGCATTACTGCTTCGCAGAAGGAGGCGACCGCTTCCCACTCCGTCTCGCCCCGCAGCATGGCCGCAACCAATGCCGGGCGCGAGAGGTCTCCGCCTATCGCCGCCGTGAGGACACGTCGGTGCTCTGCCCAAGCGGGGCAGTCTTGCACCGTATGCTCTACTGTGTCCTCCGGGCGATCTTCGCAGTGGTGACACCCATGCGTTTCCTCCTTTCTCCTTAGACACAGGTACCTCCCGAAACTTCCGTGTCCGGTGAGGACCTGCGTCATGCGGTAGGTCAGGACGCCGTGACTCCTATCCAGCCACTCCTCAAAGAGGGGTCTTACCGCCGCGATTGCGGCGTGCCCGTTTAAGGATAAACCTTGGCGTAACTTTAGTCCACGTTTATTAATAAGGGGGTATAAGTCTTTAAAGTGATTTCTCAATATCATTCTTACCCTATCATTAATTTGAAATTAACAAAGACGAGGCCTGACATCCAGCAATATATAATCTGCTGATCAAGATAATACTTGGCATTTCTTTGTTTTACAATTCGAGAGGTAAAATTATAACTAGAGAAACTTTGCAGACTATAAATAGGTGATATTTAATTGGCCTAGATATTGTCTACCACTTAAAAACGATGCTTTCATGGACTGATTTCAAATTTACTTTAAGTCTATTTTTTTTTTTGTTCACAGACTCAAGAACAATAAACTGCTGTTTAAGACGAAGAGATTGCGTTCCTAATACATTTGAATGTTCACAGTATTATATCATTCAACATATTCTATTGTATGAGCAAACGCTTACTCGTACAAAGACGTTATCATGATAATGTTTTATTTTTAATTAAGTTTTATTTATTTCAATAAATGTTGTTGTATTTATTTGTCTTATTATTTTTTTTAATATTTTTTTTGTAAATTTTTTTTAACACATATAGGGTGTTTTGTAACCACTAGTAGACCCCGCAGCTTTTTTTTTAATAATATTCCACAACTATCACACAACGCCATCTAGTCTCAAGCTAAGCAAAGCTTGTGTTATGGGGACTAGACAACAGATAAACATACTTATATTTTTCTAAATACATAAATATCTATAGGTATATATAAAAGCGAAAGGTCACTCACTCATAGGACACGAAATCTCAGAAACTGCCAGGGCTAGGGGTTTAAAATTTTGCATAGGGGTTCTTTTTAGGACGTAGGCGCTCGCTAAGACGGGATTTTGCGAAATTCCACCCCTAAGGGCTTGTTTTTGGGGTTGATAGTTTGTATGAAACTTTGTTACTACAAGTACTAAGAGTTTCAAATTTTACATGCAGGTTCTTTTTAGAACGTACGCGCTACCTAAGACGGGATCTTGCGAAATTCGACCCCTAAGGGGTTGTTTTTGGGGTTGATAGTTTGTATGAAACTTTCGTTACTACAAGTGCTAGGAGTCTCAAATTTTGCCAGGGGGTTATTTTTAGGACTTAGATGCTCACAAAGACGGGGTGTTGCAATATTCGACCCCTAAAGGGTGGTTTTTGGTGTTGATAGTTTGTATGAAACTTTCGTTACTACAAGTGCTAGGAGTCTGAAACACACGGGGTTTATTTTTAGGACTGAGATGCTCACTTAGACGGGGTGTCGCGAAATTCGAACCCTAAGGGGAGGATACGGTGGAGCATACGGTGCAGGACTACCCCGCTTGGGCAGAGCACCGCCGTGTCCTCTCGGAGGCGATAGGCGGCGACCTCTCGCGCCCGGCACTGGAATGGGAAGCGGTCGCCTCCTTCTGCGAAGCAGTCATGCTAGCAAAAGAGGAGGCGGGACGCGTGAGGGAGAGGACAGCGTCCACCTCACGACCCAGCCACCACGGGAGACGCCCACGGCAACGGGGGCGCAAGACGATCTCCGGCCACCGTAGGCGCGGGCATGCGGGCGGTAATTTATGGGTGACTCGCCGCTCGACCATGGACCATGCCCGGGTCGACGGCGCGTTGTGTTCCACGCGCGCCTCAAAGAGCTGTCAGCAATCTGACGGGGCCCCCTAAGAGGGCCAAAGCCTGCCGGGGTCGCGGGACTGTCTCACCTGGTAACCGTGACCCTGGTATAAAGGGCTATTGAAGGATCACCGTGGATTATAGTCAGTACAAGTGTGACAGTCCTCCCGTCCCACCCTGGACGGGAGGACTCATTTGATGATTTTACCACGCAAAAAAAAAGGATTGTGTTTGGGTTTGATATTTGTATGAAACTTTGTTACTACAAGCACTAGGAGTTTCAAATTTGAAGGGGGGTTCTGTTTAGGATCTACATGCTTACTAATAAATATGAGATTTTAAAAAATTCAGCCCCTAAAGGGTTGTTCTGGGGTTGGGAGATGAAGTTTCAAATTTTGCATGTGGATTCTTTTAAAGACGAAGGTGCTCACTAAGATGAGATGTTGCGAAATTCGACCTCTAAGGGGTAGTTTTTGGGGTTGATTTGTATGAAATTCATTACTACGAGTGCTAGGAGTTTCAAATTTAGCATGGGGGTTCTTTTTTCAGATGTAGGTACTCATTTAGGTGGGATTTTGCGAATATCGACACCTAAGGGGTTGTTTTTGGGGTAGATAGATAGGAGTCTCAAATTTTGCATAGGTATTTTTTTTAGGATGTAGGTGCTGCCTATGACGGGATTTTCTGAAATTCTATGCCTAAGGGGATGTTTTTGGGGTTGACAGTTTGCATTAGATGGTTTTAAGACGTATAATATGCTCACTAAGACGGGACTTTGTTCTTGATAGTTAAGAGTCTAAAATTTTGCTTATGGATTTTCTTTAAGACGTAGGTGCTACCTCGAAATTCGTCCCCTGAGGGGTATTTTTGGGGTTGATAGAATTTTTGTTTAATATTGATTTAGATTTTCTACAAGTGTCCCATTAGGAGGGTGGCCGGGAGTAGAAATTCACAGAGGAAAAGTTTGAAATACGCGCGGACGAAGTCGCGGGCGAACTGCTAGTTATAGATAAACTACACCCAGACACAGAACAAAATGATCGTGCTCATCACACAAACATTTGTCCTGTGTGGGAATCGAACCCACGACCTCCGGCATAGCAGTCAGGATCACTAACCACTAGACCAAAAGGCCTGTCAAAATCTTTGCCCACGTGCAATTCAGTAATAGTTAAGATTGTGATATCATCACCTTCATCATTTCCCTAGTGTTTTCCCAACTCTCTTCAATAACTGATAGTCTAACGACACGGCTCGCGCAGTGGCTAAACGATTTACTGCTGCGTTGCGTAGAAATTGTGTTCGAATCGCGTACGGAACAAATATTAATAATGATCTACAAGTAGTTGTTTGTTGAGTGGGTATTCATGGGTCCGAATCCTGCACAACGAGGCGCATCGCAACGTCGCGAGGCGCATCCAAACGCCGCGCTGCGTAGCGAGAAGCCGCGCGGCGCAGCAGAACGTGTCTAGAACTTCCACGTGCTAGCCCCACCCCGCATTCTACCATTTTCCAAATGGGGGCCTCAGTTACATAGTCGGGGCTAGAGGTAGTTGAGTATGCAAAGACTGACGGCAACTATGACCGAATTCTTATACCCGAGACCCTAAATAATGACAAAACATAATCTTGCCGCCAGATCTGATGTTGCGCCGCGCTGCGTCGTGCGGCCTCGAGAGGCGCAGCGGCGCACCGCTGCATTTTTACTCTGTGCGGCGCAACGTATTCTAAATTCTCACAACGAAATGTGTCTCTGTTTTGGTGTAGAAAATAAAGTCGTATTTTGAATGGCTCTTGAATTGCACGCGCATCTTCGCGTCGCTTCGCGTCTCGGTCTGGACTGACCCTTAGGGTATGGGTGTCGTGTATGTGAGCTGAAATGCTTTTAAACGCACCTGGAGATATTCCTAGTGGGAGGCAACGAGAAACCTCTGATGTTGGCTTTTAATCAACTAACTAGTAACTGGTATTGATACTGTTAGCCTCTATCATTCAACTGCTTGACAAAGGCTTCTCCACATTATTTTCAGTTTTTTGTATCTCAGGCAGAAGTGGTCATTGTCTTTTTCCTGCTCATTCTATCAGCTTCTACAAGGAATTTTGCAACGCCTTATCGCAGACAAAGCTCCAGAAAATGATGCAATAGAATAAATAAAAAGTTTTTCGGACAATAACTTTTCGGTGAATTCACGTTCCCCAGATACTTAATAAAAACAAATAAGTATACATAATATACAGGGTGTTTCTTTTAAATTGGCCAAAGGGGACAAAATCCTCATCCATGAGATACGGAAAAACTTTCTTAGAAACCTTGAGCTATTTTTTGATGTTGACAATTTTGGCGTTTTTATTTTTTTGGTCAAGTGTGAGTTGTCCACAAAAATGAGTGAAATTGGCCAACAAATTTTTAATGCCTATCGACTCTGTTTCATGTAAGGATCATTTCATTGTATCGGAAGACAAAAATAAGGACGGCGGAAGTTGGTCAAAGGAGAATGGGCAAAAATGTATGAAGCCTGGTACTCGACCCAATAGCCATAATAAATATATCATTGGAAAGGTCTTTTTACAAGGATTAATGATAACCGAGTCGCTTGTCTTCATTTGTTGTCGGAACGGAGTTATTTTGTGTTAAGTATTTAATACATTTTTTTTTGATTATTTTTCGTTTCTGTTTGATTTAGTTAAGATAATGGTCATATTATATCGTTGTCTTGCATAAAATCATATGTGTTGATTAATAGGTATACTAAAACTTTTTGAAAAAAGGAACCGACTTCAAAACCATACACGGAAAAGCGTAAAATAACTTTTCTTTCGGAAGTCGGTGGCTTTGTTTTTCATTTTATCGACTTTTGCCACCGACTTCCGAAAGAAAAGTTATTTAACGCTTTTTCGTGTTTGGTTTTGTAGTCGTTTCCTTATTTTTCAAATAGTTTTATTTTACTCTTTTTTAGTTCAGATATTCAACAAGAATATTCGTATAATCGGTGCCTTTGAAAATCTACAATCCAAGTAAGTAAACATGGATCCATGCGAGCAATGTCACGGAATATCCATTAGTGTTATATACTAAAACCTTCTCCGGAATGTAATGAACATTTCTATGACAACCGAATCAAAATCGGTTCAGCCAAACGTGAGATAATCGCGGACAAACATACATACATACAAAGATACAGGTCGAAATGAAAACCTATTTTTTTAAGTTGATTAAAAAACATCCATGCGGGCAACGTCACGGGATATCCATTAGTGTTAAATACTAAAATCTTCTCCAGAATGTAACACTTTTCTGAAAAAAATCTTTTTAAAAAAAGGGAACCGACTTCAAAACCATAATAATCAATGAAATAAAAAAACAAAGCCACCGACTTCCGAAAGAAAAGTTATTTTACGTTTTTTTTGTGTTTAGTTTCGAAGTCGGTTCCCTTTTTTTCAAAAAGTTTTTAATTTTTTCCCTTTTTAGTTTAGATATTCAACAAAAATCTTCATAACAATCGGCGTCTTTGAAAATCTACAATCCTAGTAAGCAACAAAAACGGATCTATGCGGGCAACTACACAAAATATTCATTATTGTTATATAAGTACTTAAACGTTCTCCAGAATGTAATGAACACTTTCCTGAAAACCGCATCAAAATCCGTTCAGCCACGCGCGAGATAATCGCCGACAAACATACATACAGGTCGAACTGAGAACCTACTTTTTTTTAAGTCGGCTAATAACTGCGAAGATCGCCCGGAGGACACAGTAGAGCATACGGTGCAAGACTGCCCCGCTTGGGCAGAGCACCGACGTGTCCTCACGGCGGCGATAGGCGGAGACCTCTCGCGCCCGGCATTGGTTGCGGCCATGCTGCGGGGCGAGACGGAGTGGGAAGCGGTCGCCTCCTTCTGCGAAGCAGTAATGCTCACGAAGGAGGAGGCGGGCCGCGTGAGGGAGAGGACAATGTCCTGCCTCCGCCCCACCCGCGGTGGTGGACGCCCACGGCGACTGACGTCGCAAGACGATTTCCGGCCACCGTAGGCGCGGGCATGCGAGCGGCGAGTAAAGGGCAACTCGCTGCCCGACCATGGACCATGCCCGGGTCTACGGCGGCGGCGGCGCGTTGTGTTCCACGCGCGCCTCAAAGAGCGTCAGCATAATGGCGGGGCCCCCTCTCTAGAGGGCCAAAGCCTGCCAGGGTCGCGGGACTTATCTCATTACCGTGACCCCGGAACATAAAGGGCTATTGAAGGACACCGTGGATTTTAGTCAGTACAAGTCTGACAGTAAGGGGTGGGAAGACTCATTTGATGATTTAACCACGCTAAAAAAGAAAGTCGGCTAATAACCGCATCAAAATTGGTTCAGCTAAACGCGAGATAATCGCGGACAATCATACATACATAAAAACATACAGGTCGAACTGAGAAGCTACTTTTTTTTGAAGTCGGTTAAAAATGAATAAACACTCTGGAATAAAGAAAAAGAAAAGTAAGAAACGTTATTTTTTTTTAACCATTAATATTAACCGTCTTCAAAAAAACAAGTAGGTTCTCATGTCGACCTGTATGTATGTATGTTTGTCCATCTCGATCTCTCATTTGATTATCTCGTGTTTAGCTGAACCGATTTTGATGTAGTTTTCAGAAAAGTGTTTGTTACATTCCGGAGAAGGTTTTAGTATTTAATAATAATAGATATCCCGTGACGTTGCCCGCATTGACCCATGTCGGATCTGGCGTCTTTGAAAATCTACAATCCAAGTACGCAAGTACTTGGATTGTAGATTTTCAAAGACGCCGTTAAACGAAGATTTTTGATGAATATTTGAACTAAAAAAGGTATTACATAAGGGTAAACACGAAAAGGCGTCAAAATAACTTTTCTTTCGGAAGTAGAAAGAAAAGTTATTTAATGCTTTTTCGTGTTTGTTTTTGAAGTCGGTTCCTTTTCTCTTCTCCATCATTCATTATGTCGCTCATGATGTTTTAATCGGTCTTAGTGGCAGCGTATGGTCACAAAACATCGATTATATAGCCATTGTAACACACAACGGAAAAGAACGAATTGGAACGGCTAGGTATTTTGAACATTTTGCCAGCGGAGTGCATTGCCTTTTTTTATCGTGTTAAAATCATCAAATGAGGCCTCCCTGCACGCAGGCCAGCGCGGGAGGGACTGTCAGACTCGTACTGACTAAAATCCACGGTGTCCTTCAGTAGCCCTTTACGTTCCGGGGTCTCGGTAATTCGTTAGTCGTTATATATGAATAGTTACACAATATATTTCTCGTTTTAAATAATGTTATTTTACATTGTTATTTTTCGTATTTTCAACCATGATGGGTACTAATGCATTATTATGACATCAACTAACTTTGAGGGCTTCCCGTGGTTTTCGGACAAGGATTTGGGACAAGTCGTCATAGTAAATATTTTTCCTGATTAAAAGATCTATCCAATGACACCACAATGATTGCTATTGGATCAAGTACCAAAAACTAACTTTGAGGGCTTCCCATGGTTTTCGGACAAGGATTTGGGACAAGTCGTCATAGTAAATATTTTTTCTAACTAAAAGATCTATCCAATGACACCACAATGATTGCTATTGGATCAAGTACCAAAATGCTCATTGTTCTTTAACAAAATATTTTTTCATACAAATTCTATGAAAGAAAAAATTACCAATTTTGTATGCTGTTTTCTGATTTACTGTCATGTAAAGATCATTCCATTGTATGGGAAGGAAAATGTAAGGGCAACAGAAGAGGGTCAAATCTAATGAAATACTGAGTACTACTAATACGTCTTTATGCTGCAAGAAGAAACATTACCGTACTTTTGACTAACTTCCACTGTCCAGACATCACGCCTGTAACCCTTGAAGGACTAGGCAGAGTTGTACAACTAATACCACTAATAGTAGGTACTCTCTCATTTCGTCTGTTATTTAGAAGTCAACCATAGAGCGAGCCTACTGCCATCAGTCTGAAAGAAAGAAGACTTGACAGAAACCTTGATTTAAAACTCAATAATACATTGCCTGATCTGGGAATCGAACTTAGCATCTCATGCTGACCAGTTGCCATACATTTTTGTTGGGTTGGAAAATTCTTAAAAATGGGACATTTATGATGATTTGCGCTGTGAGTAAAGCGGAAGGGACTGTCAAACTGACACTAAAACCATCCTGTTTCTGCAGTTGCTCTTTACGTTCTAGGGCCTTGGACCTTTTAAGACAGTGATCATGGCAGTTTATATTATCATCATCAGCCTATAATGTTCCCACTGCTGGGACACAGGCCTCCTCTCTGTGACAGGGAGTGGACCATATACCACCACGCGGGCCCAGTGCGGGTTGGTAGACATCACGTGTCTTCAAATTTTTGGTTCTAGGACATTCCGGTTTCCTCACGATGTTTTCCTTCACCGTTTTGAGAGCAGTGGTGATGAAATAAATTACACAAAGTAATGCGCCTGGCGGGGTTCAAACCCACGACCTACAACTCGTAAGTCGGGACCGATACCAGTGGGCCACCACTGCTCTCCGCTGCTCTCTAGTTTATATTTAAATTGGCATTCAAATGCATCAAGTATTTTTAAACTTAGAATTTTATTAAAATGTCTGACATTCCCAAGCACATAATATTGTGCTAAACATGAGATCTTATTCATTGGTTGACGGTAATTGGCTTATCCCTAACTACATGGGACTTCTGGGCTATACCGTACAAACACGTGATCCGTCGAGGACTGTTTAATCAGATAACAGTGACCCTGGACGTAAATGGTTATTGAAGAAACATCTTGGATTTTAGTCAAGATCTGACAGTCCCTTTCGCTTTACCCAGGGCGGGAGGACTCATTTAATGATTTTACACCGAAAAAAATAAGACATACTTTATGTTCACCAACTTGCACTGACCTCTCAGAGGAAGGTATCATCCGGAGGCTTGTGTCTAAGCTGTTAGAACATCATATTCTGGTCATGCTTATGCTTGTTACCTTCAATGGAGATCTGCAATATCAGAATCGCCACAGTTTCATGGTAACGTAGCGCCATCTCTTGGACTACTACTTCCACGAAACGTTGAAACACCTTGCGTGGTTGCCTAACTAACTAATTAATTAACTAGTGATTTGTTCAACGTTTACCTGGAATTCACGGCGGACGGTGAACCACCTACCCATTACTCCCATGGCCCAGTTGCCTTTTATCAAATACCTTTTAGAAAAAGTGGAACTGGTTCCCATGAAAAGTTTCAAAGAGGACGAGTTGACCCATAATAAAAAAGATAAGGTGCAACTGGTACGTTGGCCCAGTTTCAAAGTGGACGATTTTGCCCCCCATGTAAAAGTTTTTTTAATAATAATTTATCATTTAACCATTTAATTCCATTTCAATATTATTTTAACGGCTATAGCAAGTGTATAACATTATTAAATTATTAATTTAACTATCATTTTTAATGTATGCAGTTATGTCATATTGTAATGAAAACTTTAAACAGGGAAACCTACAAAATATAGATTGCAACAATGTTTTCACACTGGCTTTATAATTTAATATCACTATTTTTTCTTTCGTAACTAATGTTCTATTAGTAGCACCTACCATAGTTTATTTTCACTACATCCGTTTGAGATCACGATTTAGGATGTTTAATAGACACGATGTCAAAATATTGTATACTATTTAAGTAGTAAAATTCGTCTCACTATTGTATTGTATTGTAAAATCTTATTAGGAGTAGTCAACTGATTCTGACTAGTTATAATAACTACCATTTTAGTACAATGTTTGTTAACTTAAAGATTTTTTACGTAAAATTGGTTTTAAATTATATTTGTTTTGTGTTTTCAACGCCGGCAAGGGTGGTGTTAAAAGATGAATTCAAAGATATTTTAAAGGGTATTATTTCTATTCTTTTTTTTTGTATGAACCGTAATGAGTTGTGATAATAACGATGGCTCTGCCTTCTCTCTGGGGAAAAATAGGCGTGATATTATGTTACGTATAATGCAGTTATTTTGACTATTGAAACTAAATAAAAATAGCTTTACAAGTCAATTAGGTTAGGTTTCTTGCCAAGGTTTGTCTGTAGTCTGTCGTTGCAAAGTAGTACGTAAAGCCGTCGGCTTCGGCTGTAATTTGTAGATATTTGATAGTCGTTACTATTAGTCAGGAGCTCGACAAACTCGACAACCATTCCAAGGGGTGTCGAATTACCCAGTTACTGTGTGGAGGTCAGATAGGCATCAGGTAAAACACCAATTTCCAGCGCTACCCAGTTTAATTCGAAACTGACAACAACACAGCTGAGTAAATGCTAGATAGATGAAAATGACAAATGCAATTCTTATGAATTACTATTTAACATCAGCTATTTTAATGAAAACATTAATTAGTTCGAAAATTAAGTTATGAAAGAATATTTGACCCGTATTTTTTTCTTTGTTTCGTAAACCAAAATTGTTGAAAAACCGCGGTTGTTATAATTTTACAAGCGTTATGACGTCAATCGTCTACGTTTTATCTTTGTCAATATTTTTCAATACTCCAAGTGACGGATTAAACAGCTTTTCAATTTATTTATGCTGTAAAAAATACTCTATTACAATAATTTAAAATCTTAATTCCTTTCTTTTGCAGACGTTTCCAATGTCCGAGCTCCATTTTTTGAACTGCCATGTATGAAAGTAGACGGCATTTGCTCTAGAGAATTTGCATGTCCTCCTGGAACTAGAGTTATGCAAAAAGACCTGTGTCCTAAGCAGCAACATTTGGGCATGGAGTGCTGCAAACCCTGTGAGTTTTCTTCAAAAAAATATAACAAACAGTATGGCGCCGAAACGTACGTGGTCTCTTACTATTTGCCTCATTAGTAAGCTCAAGATATTCCAACGAGCTATGGAGAGGGCTATGCTCGGAGTCTCTCTGTGTGATCGACTCAGAAATGAGGAGATTCGTAGACGAACCAAAGTTACCGACATAGCCCAACGAATTAGCATGTTGAAATGGCAGTAGGCAGGTCATATAGCACGCAGAACTGATCGCCGATGGTTCTCAAATGGAGACCAGGCACCGGCAAGCCCAGCGTAGGACGTCCACCCACAAGATGGACAGACGATCTCATGAAGGCCACAGGATCACACGGAAACAATTGTAAATCATACAAATATTTGTTCCGTGTGGGAATTTCACCAGCAGCACGCAGCGTTGCTGTCAATTGCTTGGCTGCTGCGCCTACCATGTCGTAAAAATTATTGTTTACTAATGAGGATAATTTTTTTACAGTTAAAATGGAGACGAAATGCAGCGCAATTTACGGCACTTGTATGCCAGAAGGATTTGAATGCTCAAACAAAATAACGAAAGGCATAGACGATTGTTTGTCGACGGAAATATGCTGTCTTGAATTCGGTCTATATTTTTTTATTTATTCATCTTTACATAAAAATATGAAATTTCATAATTTTTCCTTCTAATTAGTAGGGCAGTGGTGGCTCTGTGGTTACTCGAATTTTAAGTGGATTGATCGGCCGATCTTCTGCCGAGGTTGGTCTGTGGATGGGTGACCATTTGTCATTGCGAGTTTCCTCCGTGCCTCGGAAAGCACGTAAAGCCGTCGGTCCCGGCTTTCATTTGTAGATCTTTGTCTGTCGTTAATCACAGTCAGAAGCTTAAAAGTCTGACCACCAGTCTTACCATGGGGTATCGTATTATCCAGTTACAGGGTTGCGGAAGTCTGATAGGCAGTCGCTCCATAATAAAATACTGATATCCAGCTGCATCTGGTATGACTGAAAGCCGACCCCTATACAGGAAGACTTTTTTACCACCGTCCAAAATTTTTCTAGGCATTAGGTATCAATCACTAACCCCATTTTTGAAAAAAAATCGATCCGCTCTGCGTGGTCACCAAGCTAAACGTTAATAATAATACTCTTGCCGGCGCATGAAACGGGCAGAGCGCACCCCGCTTACCCCCCGCCCCGTCACAGCGCGGTATCCAGATTAATCAACTTTTTATAGATAACTTTGTGACGTGATATCTCAATATTTTTGTATTGAGTGACACAAAAAGAAAAAAACACGTATTCAATGATTTTTGCCAAAGATTAATATATCAAAATTTGGATGGTGACTAAAAATCATCCTGTATAGCTGGGAATAGGCTAGGCAGATGATAAGTTGTATCTGGTTACATTGTAAGTTAGCCCTGACATTAACGGGAAAAGCTTTGAATGTGTTCTCCCACTCTGGAGGGAACAGAAGTGACTATCAGACTTGACTGCCTGAGAGCGAAACTGTATCTTTTGATGCCCTTTGTGTTTCTTAGCCTCATTACCCTGTTTAGTTAAACAGTCCGGCGAACCTTGCACATTCAGTTGTATTTGGTTAGTTACTGTTTACTATCCGGCCCTAAAGAGTTAGGTGTCGATTTAATAGTTCATAATTTACGCCTAGCTCTTTTTTTTAACACCTAGCTCTTTCCCACAAGAGGAATATTTTTTTATTAATATAAGAATAAATTGTTACAGTCCATCTGGAGAAGAAATGCACTGAAAGATATGGCACCTGTGTGCCAAGAACATTCGACTGCCCAAACAGATTGACGAAAGATATAACTGATTGTAAGGATTCAGAAATATGCTGCCTTGAACTCAGTCGATGAAAGTTTCCAGTGTCATAATTATGTATATTAAGTGTTATTTTTTTATTACATTTTTGTAAAAAGTCGTTTTGAATACATTTTTGTTTCTTTATTTTTATTGTTTATTTTTAAACGAGGAAATTATGAAAGTAATCAATCACCTTTTATTTTAAAATGTAGCCTCCATAGATTCAACAGAAAAATACATAGATGAGTAGAAAACCCCAACAACATATTGCTTAACCCAGGAACCAAACCTGAATTCCGCAATATAGCTTGCGAAGTGTCAAGGAAATCCACTAGAAATAAATGACAAAAAAAAACTGAAGGTCAAAGGAAATTACTTGTGACTAATATCACCTTCAGTTTTATTAGAAGGTTATGTTTTTCCATAAGAAATGTCAAATTACTAGCTCGGAATTCAGATTTGTGCAACCCCAGCGTTGAATCTACAGTTTGGTATTTATTAAAGCCCCCCTTAGTGTGCCAAAGCCTGCCGGGGTCGCGGGACTGTCTAATCAGGTTACCGTGGCCCTGGAACGTAAAGGGCTATTGAAGGAACACCGTAGATTTTAGTCAGTACGAGTATGACAGTCCCTCCAGTCCAGCCCTTGGCGGCCTTGGCAGTCAGATTCAGATATTTATTTGCAACAATGTAGGTACAGGTATCTATAAGATGATACCTACATGGTTGAAGGTTTCCGCTACATTCTACCTTACGGCATGCAAATTTACAGAAATACTTTACGTTAATTACAGATATCATGTCATTTTATGCAAATTTTATAAATTAAATTAAATATTCAAATTTAAAGAAATAAATACTAAATTAATACTATTCATTAATTACATATATCATGTTGTTCAATTCAAATTTAAAATAAATAATAAATCAATACTTTAACATTAATAACAAGTATCATATCGTTCTAATTAACATTAATAAATACAATAGAAATAGTCACTGAAATGAATTGAATTATATATAGGCATAAATGGTCATTCTACGAACACAAGTGAACACTTACAAATTACATAGTCATATTTTCTTATCATTTAAAAAGTCATTAATAGCATTTTTCTAATAATAGTGCAGTCAGCTTAGATTTAAATACACGTATAGGGTGTTCTTTAAAACTGTGTGGAATTTTATTATATATTATAGGTCCCATTGATTTATTATTTTTCCTTGGCATTCATTTGATGAATGCCAATCAATTGAAGCAAAGTGCAAACATTATTCCACCAACCCTCTTCTATCGTCGCACATCTAGACGCACGGCAAATTATCATCCTTAACGTATTGCTATTCCACCAATTCGCCCTAAGCGTTTCCAAACGTCTTTTATAATGCGGACAGCGAAGGAGTGAACTCTCTGCCTGCGTCTGTGTTTCCCAATGCATACAACCCTAATCTCTTCAAAGTTAGATTGGGCTTCTTCCGGGTAAGCTCGCTCCGCCGTCGACCTTGTCTATGTCATGTTCAGCAAACCCATTGTACAAAAAAAAAAAACACATACCTAACCAAGTTGCAAATAAACTTCAATGTACCTTATAAATTATCTTTTCTTTCTAAGGTTAAGGATAACTCTGAAATCGTCTGCTAAGACGTTAAGGCCACTCTATGAATGTAGGTCGGGATTAGTCAGCATCTCTGTTTCATAATTATCTACTTAGTCATCGTTTTAAACAAGGTTGGGGATTACTTAATGGAGGTTTTAAGACGGGTAATACATTACTATTTTCATACAAATATAAACTCAACCATTTTTGTCATGGGAGCAGCCAGAAACCACTGAACGTCACCTGTTACGATCGTTACATACTTCTCCTGTCTTCCACGTACCGACATAGATCTAGTCATAAATACACCAGGGTTTTGGGTACGACACGCCTGACTTTTCTAAAGCATATAGGATATCTTATTGGTAAGGCCAATAAGATATCCTATAGGTTGTATGTGGTGTATGTTCTTCTAGGCGTCACCTCCGTGACTGTATACCCAATCTCATCTGCATTGTAAATATGTTTTGCTATTAAAATTTCCCTGACCGAACTGTATACAAAAATACAATACAAAAATACAAAAATCTTTATTTTCTTTAACAATTTTTCTCTTAAAATTAGTTGCTGGAGTCTCCTTTTAGGCATGTAAATATGCCTGTGTTAGGAGGCTCCGCTCTTCCTTATCGTATTAGCAGCATAGCAAGAGACATGTAAACATATTTTTTTGTATTTAAATTATTTAGTGGGTAAGTAAATTTAGAGGGTAAGTATTTATTTATTATTAGGCTAAAGATGTGCTGTAAGATTCCCTAGCCCCAAGAAGTTGGGGTCGGTTTCAGCAGCAATAGGTGTGTGTGTGTTCGTGTATGCGTGTATGTGTGTGTGTGTGTGTGTGTTCGTGTATGTTTTCGTGTATGTATGTGTGCGTGTGTGTTTCTGTAATCAATGCATGTTTATTCCACATAATTATAACAATATTTTTCTGTTTCTTCATAATTTAGGGTTTTTATCCACTTTATCAATACTGATTTGCACTCATGAGAGGTCTTCGAGAAAATCTGTAGTATTTTATTAATTTTATTGTAAAGATAAGCTGATCGTTTTTTGAATTGGATACTAGCAAAAGTAGTCTTTGTTATAGGAACATTTGTGACTATGTTTTTCCTACGTTTTGTTTCTATGCAAGGATCATAGGTTAGCGTTTTATGTTTTTTTAATATGGTGTACACAATATATAATTTTCGAACTGACAGTAGGTTGGACACTTGATATAGACTCACAGTAGGGAAACGTTGTTTTTTGAAGTACATGACTTTTATAAGAGCTCTTTGAGCCCTTTCTAAATCTAAAAACCGGGTTTTGAGAGCCCCTCCCCATATGGTAATACAATACAAGATTATGGATTGTACTAAAGCAATATAAATTTCATTTAGGAGGTTTTTTTCGTAGTTGGGGTTATTGGGCGTAACTTTTGGGACTACATGGCGCAGTGATTTAAACATCCATATAAACTTCCTTATCCTAGAGGTAATCTGCTCAACTTGTGGGTACCATGATAGTCTCTGATCCAGTATAACTCCTAGGTATTTAAAAGAAGACACTTTTTCTATTAATGAGCAATCACATTGGTTTCTTGTATAAACATAAGCAATCTATATTACTTTTTGTCACCACAACCTATGTCATTATTCTAGTCATCATTCTCCTGTCCATGAACCAAATCATTCAAACATTTGTTATCCTTCTATAATTTTTTTCAACTCTCCGTCTCACCCGTTGTTTATGGTCAAAAACCTGTTTTTTGTTTTGAACAAGGCGATGCTTAGAACAAGGTCACTCGTATGAATATATATGTATATACAAAGATGAAATTAGAAGACAAAAATCAGAACGTCATAACTAAGGTCAGTACGCCAGTAATATGTAAGTCAATGTAGGTCAAAATATACGATAAACGATGTATTGTCCGATCAACTCAAGCAAAAGTTGCTGAAAATAGTAATTATATAGAAAATGTCACCAAAATTATATAATAATTTATGGACTTGCATGTTTGAGAGTATTTTACGTAGAGATTCTAAATAATTTGGTTTTATTTTTCACTCTTGTGGCTCAAAAACCCATGATCGCTATTAACTGTGTAGAACATCACAAATGGAACAATCTTCGACGTAATAAAAGTATCACGACCCTTACTAGAACATTGAATATTGAGATATACAACTTTTTTTTTTAAATAAAACTGTTGTTCCACACTAGGAATTCTCCTACTGTAACGTGGGTTTTTAGTGTTTAAAAACCGGCCAAGTGCGAGTTGGACTCGCCCATGAAGGGTTCCGTAGCAGCAAGCATAGATTAGAGATATAATTATATTGAGATTAGTAAGTAATATACACAAACAATAAAAATAACTTTGTTTTTCATGGGTACACTACGATAATACGAAAAACTTTATTCCGAAATTCATAAATACGAATTTCAAAATACCGATTTTCATAATTCCGAATGGTTCAAAATTCCTAATATAACAACTCCGATTGATCATTATTCCTATTTTCATAATTCCGAAATTTCAATAGGTATTCCTAACATTTATAATTACTATTTTCAAAATACCGAGTTTCAATAGACCGAATATCAAAAATTCCGAATTAATAATTTTCCGAAACATCAAAAACACGAATTCCGATGGTTAAAATTCCGATTATTAAAATTCCGAATAATTAGAATTCCGAAGGTACCAAGGTAGATCGACGGAGCCCCGCTTCGCAGGGCTCCTATTTCTGTGAGCAAGGTTCAAAGTAACCTAACACGAAGGGGATGGCGGAGTCTTTCAGACCCCGCCATCCCCTTCGAACCTAACCTGTCCGAGTCGAGGTGCCCCCAGTCCCGAGCTCGCTTCGCTCGCTCTTGCATCCTTGGTCAATTTGTTGACTACCACCTACCAAGGTAGATCGACGGAGCCCCGCTAAGCGGGGCTCCTATTTCTGTGAGCAAGGTTCAAAGTAACCTAACACGAAGGGGATGGCGGGGTCTTTCAGACCCCGCCATCCCCTTCGAACCTAACCTGTCCGAGTCGAGGTGCCCCCAGTCCCGAGCTCGCTTCGCTCGCTCTTGCATCCTTGGTCAATTTGTTGACTACCACCTACCAAGGTAGATCGACGGAGCCCCGCTTCGCGGGGCTCCTATTTCTGTGAGCAAGGTTTAAAGTAACCTAACACGAAGGGGATGGCGGGGTCTTTCAGACCCCGCCATCCCCTTCGAACCTAACCTGTCCGAGTCGGGGTGCCCCCAGTCCCGAGCTCGCTTCGCTCGCTCTTGCATCCTTGGTCAATTTGTTGACTACCACCTACCAAGGTAGATCGACGGAGCCCCGCTAAGCGGGGCTCCTATTTCTGTGAGCAAGGTTCAAAGTAACCTAACACGAAGGGGATGGCGGGGTCTTTCAGACCCCGCCATCCCCTTCGAACCTAACCTGTCCGAGTCGAGGTGCCCCCAGTCCCGAGCTCGCTTCGCTCGCTCTTGCATCCTTGGTCAATTTGTTGACTACCACCTACCAAGGTAGATCGACGGAGCCCCGCTTCGCGGGGCTCCTATTTCTGTGAGCAAGGTTTAAAGTAACCTAACACGAAGGGGATGGCGGGGTCTTTCAGACCCCGCCATCCCCTTCGAACCTAACCTGTCCGAGTCGGGGTGCCCCCAGTCCCGAGCTCGCTTCGCTCGCTCTTGCATCCTTGGTCAATTTGTTGACTACCACCTACCAAGGTAGATCGACGGAGCCCCGCTAAGCGGGGCTCCTATTTCTGTGAGCAAGGTTCAAAGTAACCTAACACGAAGGGGATGGCAGGGTCTTTCAGACCCCGCCATCCCCTTCAAACCTAACCTGTCCGAGTCGGGGTGCCCCCAGTCCCGAGCTCGCTTCGCTCGCTCTTGCATCCTTGGGTAATTTGTTGACTACCACCTACCAAGGTAGATCGACGGAGCCCCGCTTCGCGGGGCTCCTATTTCTGTGAGCAAGGTTTAAAGTAACCTAACACGAAGGGGATGGCGGGGTCTTTCAGACCCCGCCATCCCCTTCGAACCTAACCTGTCCGAGTCGGGGTGCCCCCAGTCCCGAGCTCGCTTCGCTCGCTCTTGCAACCTTGGTCAATTTGTTGACTACCACCTACCAAGGTAGATCGACGGAGCCCCGCTTCGCGGGGCTCCTATTTCTGTGAGCAAGGTTTAAAGTAACCTAACACGAAGGGGATGGCGGGGTCTTTCAGACCCCGCCATTCCCTTCGAACCTAACCTGTCCGAGTCGGGGTGCCCCCAGTCCCGAGCTCGCTTCGCTCGTTCTTGCATCCTTGGTCAATTTGTTGACTACCACCTACCAAGGTAGATCGACGGAGCCCCGCTCCGCGGGGCTCCTATTTCTGTGAGCAAGGTTTAAAGTAACCTAACACGAAGGGGATGGCGGGGTCTTTCAGACCCCGCCATCCCCTTCGAACCTAACCTGTCCGAGTCGGGGTGCCCCAAGTCCCGAGCTCGCTTCGCTCGCTAATGGATCCTAAGTTCTCCTAATAACAATAAAAATCCCGAAGGCAGACAGTCAAAGTCCAGAGGATACGCCTCAGCACTCCGCGCCTACACAGGCTTAAATAACTCTCTAAGAGTACGGTAGACAAAACTACGTGGAGCCGGTTTTGCAGCAATTCGTTTCTGGCACTGACTTTGTAGAATGAGAAACGAAATTCCGATTTTCAATATTCCGAAAAAATCAGTTTATTCGGAATATTAAAAATCGGAATTTCGTTTTTCGGAATGAGAACTCATCGAGCATTACATTTTTTGAATATGTGAAAATCGGAAAACTAAGAAATCGGATATACGACTTTCGGTTAAATAAATTTCGTGATTCTTAATAAAAGATATTGTAATTTTTAGGTATTATGATATTCGGAGTTTTGAAAATCGGAATACCGAAATTCGGAATAAAATATTTCGGAGTATTTGGGTGTTCCCGTTTTTCATAGTATTTGTATGTATGGCAAAGTTATATTTGCGGTTTTTGAAAATGTACTATATCTCAAAAACTGCTCACTGTATCTCATCCAAACCAATTTTCGTTGGTAGTTTTGGTTCAGGTCTACATTATATATTTTTTTTAGTTTTATCATTCTCTTATTTTAGAATTTACGGGGGTGGGGACACACTTTTTACCACTTTGGAAGTGTCTCTCGCGCAAACTGTTCAGTTTAGAAAAAAATTATGTTAGTAACCTAAATATCATTTTTAAAGACCTATTCATAGATACCCCACACGTATGGGTTTGGTGAAAAATTTTTTTTTGAGTTTCAATTCTAAGTATGGGGGGCACCCCCAAAATTTGTTTTGTTTTGATTTTTGTGTGAAAATCCTAATGCGGTTTACATAATACATCTTTCTACCAAGTTTCAACAGGATAGCTCTTATACTTTCGACAAAAAGTGGCTGTGACATACACGGACAGACAGACAGACAGTCAGACAGACATGACGAATCTATAAGGGTTCTGTTTTTGCCATTTGGCTACGGAACCCTAAAAACGAAAATGTTGCCACACAGTGGGTAATGGAAGATGGACGGTGTCAGAGAGGCTGACCCAGAAAGAGGTAATGAGACGATTTGGACTCATAAGAGGGCTGGTTCGAATGGGTGCTGGAAAAGAACACTTTTTTTTAGCGTGGTAAAATCATCAAATGAGTCCTCCCACCCCGGGCAGGGTGGCTTTATGTTCCGAGGTCACGGTAATGAGATAAGTCCCGCGACCCCGGCAGGCTTTGGCCCTCTAGAGAGGGGGCCCCGTCATCATGCTGACGCTCTTAGAGGCGCGCGTGGAACGCAACGCGCCGTCGACCCGGGCAGGGTCCATGGTCGGGCAGCGAGTTGCCCTTTACTCGCCGCCCGCATGCCCGCGCGAAAAGAACACTTGGAAAAACTTTAGGGAGGTCTTTGCCAAGGAGTAGGACAGTATAGGCCACACAAACAATATCATCAAATGAGTCCTTCCGATTAAGTGGGTTACCCCAACACATAGATTTTTTTATGTTTCGTGGGTGCATTTGCAACCATTGAAAGTCACATACAAAAATAGCCAGATAATTATTGCATAATTATAACATATTATCCTCGCGCAGGAATTAAAAAGCAGCCAAACGTTCACCCACAGCGCTAACCGTGTTATCAAATAAGTATCATAATATCGTTAACCTTTAATTAAAGAAACACAAGTCTTATTTTAGATCAAAGGCTTAAATGGCATGGGCATCATGCGGGCGGCGAGTAAAGGGCAACTCGTTGCCCGACCATGGACCATGCCCGTTGTGTTCCACGCGCGCCTCAAAGAGCGTTAGCGTAATGACGGGGCCCCCTCTCTAGAGGGCCAAAGCCTGCCGGGGTCGCGGGACTTATCTCATTACCGTGACCCCGGAACATAAAGGGCTATTAAAAGACACCGTGGATTTTAGTCAGTACAAGTCTGACAGTCCCTCCCGCCCTGCCCGGGGTGGGAGGACTCATTTGATGATTTTACCACGCAAAAAAAAAGGCATGAAATACAATAAAATGATCCAGAGATAATCATCCAACTCCTTGTATAAAATTATCTAATGGATAGATTTATGAATGACTGAATAGATAAGACTACTACTACAATAATAATCTGATTCGATTATAAATATCCGTTTCTTAGTTAGTTTCATCCATTGTCTGACCCACATAAAATATTTTGAGACTTAATCAAACATCCTTTAATGAATGAATTATTAATGTGGCAAACTTGTTCAGACAGGATACGACATTATCTTTATCACATGCAAAAGACTGCACAGAGGGTTTAAAACTGCCACCTTAAGCAATACCTATTCCTAATGATTCACTTCGTAACGTCATTAGATATTCACGAAGTGATTCATTAGGAATATTGCTAAGTGACCGTTTTAGACCCACATCATTTGAGAAGTCTTTAAGTAAGAGAGACTTAACATTCTCTATTATCAGTCTTATTAAGAACGCGGATGAAAGTGGTAGTGTACCAAAAATGTCATACAAAATTTTATTTTTTGTTGTGGTTGTGAATGTAGTGCTGAGTTCAGCTAGTTTGAATGACGAAATTGAATTGGAAAGAGAAAGTGGTAAGTTTTTTTTTTTAAATATTATTTTCTATGTTTAGTATTCTAAATGGTCTAACAACAATTTCATAAAACCAAACTTGTCAGAGTTCCATATAGATCATGTTGTCGCTATTGCATGCCAAATATTTATCCTATTAATTTCTGTACTTGAGTGTACTTTATCATAACTAAATTTAATAAAACGTAATCTGTCGTACCACAAAAACTTCTAAACGTCTGTTGAATACTTGTCTAAAAAAATTTCAGATTATGTCGTTGATATAAGTTCCGTTTTGCAGTCACACTTTTTTAGACAAGTGTTCAACAGATGTTTAAGTTTTTGTAGTAAGGCTGTTAGTGTCAACTACGTGCTTTTGCAACACCAATCAATGAATTGTGCGTGGTGTGTTTAAGATAGAAACTCATTACAAACACTCAGAAAAAATATTTGCATGATCTCGAATCAAACATTTTTTTCCGTGTGGGAACAGAACCCGACACACTGCACAGTAGTCGTACGCTCAGCAACTGTGGAAATCGTGCCGTCAATGCGTATAAAATACAGTCACAATTTTCTGGATTTGCTCCCTAGGTCAATTTGAGATCGTCATTAACCCCCGACGGAAAAAGAGGGGTGTTATAAGTTTGACGTGTCTGTCTGTCTGTCTGTGGCACCATAGAGCCCGAACGGATGATGCGATTTCAATTTAGTTTTTTTTTTATTAAAGGTGATTTACGGGCGAGTGTTCTTAAATATGTTTGATGAAAATCGGTTGAGTCTTTTAAAAGTTATGGGGGTGAAAGTGGGGAAGGGTAACCGAAGGTAAATAAACTCGAGTGGGGTTTTAAATGAGAGCGCACTGAAAGGGAATATTGATGATTTAATCGAGAGTGTTCTTACCATCGTTCGATGAGAAAATTGGTGCTGGGGAAATTGGGAAATGGAAATCCGATGGTGAAGTGAGAGTGTCAATTACTACCATCTCAGTCTTTGCAATTCTGTTAAAGATGATTTGTCAATGTGCTGTAACCGCCCAACATAAAAAGAAAAAGTTTAAAATAAAAAATTTAATTAAAATCTTAAAAAACCCTCGACAAAAACCCAAGTCCCCTTTAAAAATTAATAAATAATAAAAACAAATAAAAAATTACGTCGCGTTGGGGGACCGGAAAAAATCATTGATAATAAATTATTTGAAGCGGTCCCCCAACGCGACGTATTTTTTTATTTGTTTTTATTATTTATTACTTTTTAAAGGAAACTTGGGTTTTGTCGGGGGTTTTTTTAATTTTTTAATTTAATTTTTTACTTTATCATATTTGCAGTCCAATCAAGATACTCCTTAGTAACGACAATATTTTATCTTGTATTGACACAACTGATTATATAAACAACTTTATGTTTTGTATTGTGAAATGTGTCAAGAGCTTATTATCTTCCTACACAAACAAAGGTAGTCGAGTTTTTAAACATTGTCACAACAGATTTCGACATCATTTAAACAATGTATTGTGTCATAATTTGTTCTGGATTAGAGATATCAGCTCAAGTGGTAGTAACATAATATGACGGCTGTAATCTACGAAGAGAAATGCGGAGTATATCTGCCTATTAAATACCTATTAGTACATTCAGTGTTTGTCTTTTATGACTCACGTTTGCCTGTTAATGAGGACATTAACAGGTAACCGTGAGTGCCGGGGGAAAGGTACAGGTAGGAACCTGTACCTGTCCCATGACCCCGGCAGGCGCTTGGCTCTTTAAAGGGACCCCGTCAGATTACTGACAGAATTCAAATGTGCCTTGATTGATGACTTTGAACTATGCCTCACACTGAAAAAAATTCCGAAATCATTTAGTGTCAATTTGACTTTTTATTCGTAGTATTTGCGCCGCTTGTAGTTTTCAGCACATGCAGCAGCGGCGCCACCACAACACGCTGAACTAGGAAGATCGGATGGCGCAAGGGTGTCGACACATGTTGCATACCACACCAAAGGCCTACCCAGCTTCCATGGCATTATAGTCATACCATCTGGTCTCTTCCCATCGTCGCGTGGCAAGCCACTGGGTTCTAAGACGGCTGGCACCAAAGCGGTGACAAGAGTACGACGGATTATGTCATTTAAGCTAGCGTGTCGTGCTAACCGACCTGCACTCCTGCTGCAGGAAAGGCCATGGTGCCCGAGGCAGTCGACTACTTCACCATATTGACAGCGGTGTGGAGCACCACAAGGAGCGCCCAATTCTGTGTCATGGATTACATACACAAACAACCAGTTCAGAACAGAGTATATTTTGTTCCTTGTGGGAATCGAACTCGGACGCAGCAGTCGATCATTCAGCCACTGCGGGAACCGCGTGGTCAAGAACCGAGCACGGGTACAGACTCTGTGACTGCTACTGAGAAATTCCTAATGGAAAACCTAATAACATTTAGCCCAATCCGAAGTATTGTTCAGCAGTCGTGCTTGCGGCTAACAAGGCAGTCTATAATAATGTAAATGATTAAAATTTATTTCAGTTGGTCCCGGCAACGCACCATTCTTCGAGCTTCCCTGTATGGTTGTTGGAGGGGTCTGCGCAAGATCAGTGGCTTGTCCAAAAGGCACTAAAGTTACTGTGAAAGGCTTGTGCCCAGTACAGCAGGATCTTGGAATGGAGTGTTGTAGAACAAGTGAGTTATTTATTTTATAATACTACTCAGCATAATTTTCTCAGGCCTATTAGAAAGTATTTTTTTAACGTCAGTCCACGCTGTCTTATTAGCCAGTAACCAGCCTTCATCATCATCATCATCTCAGCCATAGGACGTCCACTGCTGAACATAGGCCTCCCCTTTAGATCTCCACATATACCGGTTGAAAGCGACCTGCATCCAGCGTCTTCCGGCGACCTTTATAAGGTCGTCTGTCCACCTCGTTGGTGGACGTCCTACGCTGCGCTTGCTAGTCCGCGGTCTCTACTCTAGCACTTTTCGACCCCATCGGCCATCTGCTCTGCGAGCAATATGGCCTGCCCATTGCCACTTCAGCTTGCTAATCCGGTGGGCTATATCGGTGACTTTAGTTCGTCTACGGATCTCCTCATTTCGCATTCGATCACGTAGAGAAACACCGAGCATAGGCCTCTCCATAGCTCGACCATGCCAGCCTTACCATGGGGTATTATCCAGTTACTGTGTTGTGGAGGTCTGATAGGCAGTCGCTCCATATAGGATGTTATAATTATGTAGTTGGAAAAAGGCTAGGCAGATGATGAGTCTACGCTATCTCACTGCTAGATATGATCTCTCTCTTCCCAAGATCCCTTGTCCTGCGCCACCTTCAACCAGCTCTCACATTATGCATCCAGATAGTCTCGCTATCTCTTTGGAACAGTTTTGGCGGCGTCATCTATAATCTAGGCACCCATACATACAAAGAATGATCCGTACGCATAAAAAATAAAAGCGAAGATGTCGTTTTCGCGTTGAATCGTTGCGGCTTATATTATATCAATTTCCCGATTCAAGATCAGTAAAAACTAAAAAGGTTACCGAAAAACGTTCAAATGAGTGAATGAGTTCAATTTCAGCTTGCAAGTGTGAGTTGCAATAGCCTAGTTGGTTAAGGCGTCTGGAGTAAAGATATTTTTAAAGAAACGAAAAATTCAGTTGTGAGCAGGACTCAAACCTGCGTCTTCTGGATAGGTACTCCAGACGCCTTAACCAACTAGGCCATTGCAACCACTACTCACAAAGCTGAATTTCTCGTTTCTTTGTTTTTGAACGCTGTTCACACGTTGCGCTATCTATTGGTAGTGTTTCAAACTACTTACCAACCAACACGTCTGATATTGCAATCAAATCAATATTGTATTAGATAACGACTTCTAAAGTTATATTTTATACGCAATAACGTCTGCGTCGCGTCTTCTGGAGTACTTATCCAGAAGACGCGGGTTCGAATCCTACTTGCAACTGAATTTTTCTTTCCTAAAAAATCATCTTTAGTAAAAAGGCAGGCATCACAGAAATGCCGTTTCGCAACTTAAATTAATATAAAATAGTTATACAAACATTGTTATAGTTACGTATAATATTGAGTTTCATTTCATCATTTTAACTTACACGACACTGCGACTGAGGGTCTACTTTTTTGGTCAGTCAACAAATACTTGGGGTCGTTGGAAAGTAACTAGAAACATTTGTGTGAATCTTACTCCTTATTAGTTTTGAATTCAAAAGTTCTGACAACATAATTATCGGCAGTCGGGACAACTGTTCAAATAATTTTGTTGCGACCAATTAATCTTATGTCCGTAAATGACAAACAGTAGCAAACGCCCGAAACTTTGTCCAAAGCTACGGGTTTCGTGCTTAGGTAGTAGACCCCCTTAAACAAATATGGCGATACGTGATCGGCTCTCACTCCTTTCAGAGGTCACAGCTACCAGCGGAGACTGGACATTTGTATTACCAAAGAAGCGTAGATGTGTTGCTCCACGCAATGAGACACAGATGCATACCGGAACACAACCACACTGTTTGAGGTATTAAACTTTTAGTTAAAACTAATTTAAGCCCAATTGCGTGAAGTTAGATAATTTTATTGTTCCATCCAGAGATAAAAAGTACATACAAAGTGTTCACGGTGTTTACAGGCTATAAAAGATCTGTATACTAAATAACAAAATCAAACCAGCTGTTTTTGAGTGATTGAGTAACAAACATCCAAAAATACAAACTTACACATAAATATTAGTAGGGTCAAATAGGTATGCTAGGCTAGACCCATCCCAAATACAATTCCAGAGTGGAGCTCCTTTGCAGGATATGTCTCAACTCCTCTCCGGCCCATCTTACCCAACAACCTGCAACTTCTAGAATTTGAAGGAGGAAAATGATAGAGCAGTGTAGGTAGCTACGTATTGGTCGAATACTTTTTGAGTCCAACGACACGCATAGAAGAAGTCGGATCATTACCTTCTCATAACTACATTCTTATTTGATGGGCGGAGTCAAAAAAGCGATGGCGAGATACCTTAGATGTATATCAGGAAGGCTGGTTTACGAGGTTGGAAGGACCCTGGAAGACAAGAACTTTTATATTATGTTACTTGCTGCTACGGAAGCCTTTATGGGCGAGTCCGACTCGCACTTGGCCGGTTTTTTTAATAAAATGTAATTTTTTTTGTTAAACGTGGTAAAATCATCAGATGAGTCCTCCTACCCAGGAGTCATAACTGTCAGACTTGTACTGAATAAAATCCACATTGATCCTTCAATAGCCCTTTACGTTCCGGGGTCACGGTAGGTAATGGCCCTGGAGTTTCAAGTTTTTATTTTAGTATATTGAATAATTTTGTTTCAGTGAAGCAACCGACGTGTAAATCGAAAGGCGGTGAGTGTCTGTCTCCAAGAGACTTCAGATGTCCACGATCGTTACATGTTGGAGTTGTCACAGATTGCAATGCGGACCAAGTGTGTTGTGTTTACGTTTAATAAATTTTGTTACGTTAAATGTGTTTGATTGAAACTACAGTGAGCCACCTGTTACGATGCTTACATGCAATTTTCACCTCGTCTCGTCCGTATAGGTATATCAGAGGCATGAGTCACATAATGTCCCACCTCCTTTTCTGCGCAACCACCGGCAATTTCCAGAATTTGAAAGAGGCAAACGACAGAGCTACATTATGCTGTCATCAAAAAAATTACCCGACTTCAAAAATAACCAAAAAAATAAAATTTTAATAACTTTCCTTTGCGAATTTGGTGGTAATAACTGCCATTAGTTTGAAAAACTAAAAAACACGCTTTTAGCACGCACTAAAACTTACAATCTTCGTATTCCTCTCGTTGAACCTTATTGATTGATATATACCCATAACTTAGTAAGAAATGTCATTTCGCATTATTTTCAGCAAACCCTTTCATTTTATACCTAAATATCATAGGGCTGCATTTCAAACAGCCAGTCCGCCATCTTGGGGAGGCCGCCATATTGAATTTTTAATGACGTCTCTTAGCTAGTCATGTATTTTCATCAGAACTCAGAGCGTGTGCAAAATTTCGCTTGCTCGAAAACCGGGAAGTGGGTCATTAGGTGCGTCCCCACAGAGCGCGCAGCCTCGCAAGGCATTTTCCGCGCGAAGCAGCTCGGTTGGTGTGGACGAGTCTCGGGCGAGGCAAGAAACAGCGCTGCCGCGGTCGAACGACCGAGCGCCCGAGCCATCCTGTGTCGGCTTTTGTTTTGCTCGCGTATATTGTTTCGTGCCTCGGTCGAAAAACAATAGACGCGTCCACACAGAGTGAGCAGCCTCGCTTGTCAGTTTCCTCGCGCAGCAAATGCCTCGCGAGGCTGCGTGCTCTGTGTGGACGCACTATTGTCTTACATACATAGTTAGTTACAAGTGAAGCCAATATAAGCGTGTTAAAAAGTCAATAGATAAAAACAAAGCCTATTTATGTTTAAGTGGTTTAAGGTTCTTTTGTTTTTTAAGTTTTATAGTCGACTAGCTGTTTCCCGCGACTTCGTCCGCGTAGTATTTGAAATTTTTCCTGAATTTTCTTTGCTATAAACCTCACGGAGCCCGAGACCTTTCCAACGAATGCGAAACCGTGGAAATCGGTTCGTGCGTTCTGGAGTTATAGCGTCAGGAAGGAAAACCCGACTTATTTTTATATAGTAGACGTATTACTAGTGCTAGCATACTTTATGTATACTTGTGTAGGCGCTATCACTAGTAAATATACTAGTGCTAGCGCCTATACAAGTATACATGCACGCCGCGTTGTGATTTCTACATAGAGTGACCTTTGTGAAGAATCTATAACTTTCTAAAGGACTGACTCATAACAGTCTGAGAAACTCGAAGGTATTATTAGTATTTAGCACGAAAACATGACAGTTTATTAGAAGTGTGATAATAGCTCACCTACACTAAATTTGACAAGGTTGAGACAGAACACCGAGTAGGGAGAGACCCTCACTCTCAGTATAATAAGGACAAAAATAACGTACTTTTGGTCCGTTTATTTTCATTATTTATATTTAAAGAGGTCGACTGTAACGTGACCTACATTACGTTAAATGTTAACTATATAATTTGAACGTAACAATTCTACATCACGAATACAAACAAACATTAAATACATACAATGCGTCATAATTACGACAAACCAAAACCGAGTGAAATACATTACGTCGACGACAACGCTTTCTAAGGAACTTGCGGTTTACGTTACAAACGTAACCGGGTATAAAATATATAAGTAATTATGGTGTAGCATTGTTAAGTGAGAATATTTAGGTAGAGGATCTTTTAAAAAACATTCTATATTACCGAAAAAAGAGGTCATAGAAGGAATTGGGGGGGCATTTACCGTCGTAGTGGAATAGCAGAGGCTAAAAAAAACATCATGTCTATAAAATGGTGTTAAAGATCAGAACCAGCAAAGGTGTACATTTTGATTCCATGTCAATAATAATCAAGAATTAAGCGATCGTAAGTCCATACTACTTACCATATTTTGATTTTATTAATTTCATTCTGATTTCTATCGTTGATTTTGACTGTTCTTATTATTTCTTTGTTTTACATATTTTATAATCACAAGTAGGTAATATTATTTTAAAGTAAGGATATTATACACCGTGTTCTTCACGTTATCCATAAACTTTAGCAAATACTTCTATGGCTTTTACAAATCAAATCCAACAAAGGAAGTAGTACTTAAAAAGGCTTCGTTACAAAGATATTTGTAATTTCATTTAATGAAATTTAATTGAGCTATGCAGTGAGAAAGTTTCTTAATTTGAAATCTATCAAATACTATTTGCATTTCATTTGTTTCAGCCCGCCAAATGTTATGAATGACGTTGCCAATTCGGATAAAGAGGCATGCATATCGGGTTATTTACGTCTAGGTATTTAGTTTGTATGAAAATTAACAAAAAATAAAAAATAAGAATTTATTAATGTGTCCATAATGAAAAATGCTTACTTCCGTGGTTTGAACATCTGGTCGAAGTTTATGTATATCGTCCGGAACACGGTGTATAGATATAATATTATACATAGTTGTAAGTTATTAGCTGCGCCCTAACAAGGTAATATTTCATTAGTTTTAAGCTCGACTACGCTCTAGTTGACAAAACGCCCCGTCAATCTAGCGTTCCCCAAAATCCGAAACCAGTCTTACCGGGTCCAGTTAGACTGGAAGCTGACCACAATGTAGAGTTGAGAAAATGTTAAGCAGATGTTCATTTTTCCACAGGTCACATATCTAGTTAGATGTTACTTTGACATAATACAGATCTTTATGATGATGCAGATGACAAAATGACAAAACCGCAGCAAGAGAAGTATAACTTCGCACATTAGTTAAGATTCAAATATGTTTTGTGATAATTAAACTTTGTTGAACCTTCGAGCATTTTTTTTCATGACATTACATACTTAGTTTTTCATTTTAATAAATAATTTACGTATCTTAGGCTCAATTCACACCAAAAGAGCGTCGAAGGGCAGCGAAGCGGAGCGCAGTTACAGTGTCATAGAATTTTAACTTTATTTTCATTACTCTATTACTTATTATCGAAAGCGCGGAGTCGCACGGTTCCGTTTATGGAATTCGGCAGAGTTCCCGGCGGCGGCGCCGCGGACATCCGGCCGACTCATTCGAGTTTCTCATGCGAAAATAAGTATTATAGTAATGAAAATAAAGTTTAAATTCATATGACACTGAAACTGCACTCCGCTTCGCTGCCCGTCGCCGCTCTTTCGGTGTGAGTTGACCCTTAGAAGTGCTGTGCCATTTTCAATAGCACAAACACAGAAATACGAACATATTATGAATGCTTGACTTTACTAGAACCAAAAATTCGAAGACAATGTCATAAGACAAATCTACCAATCGTCACTGGGCCCACTTTCTGGGTTACAGGTACAGCCCACTCCCTCTCACAGAAAGGAGGCCTGAATCCTAGCTTCGGGGACATTACAGGATAATTAACCTATGCATTGTTGGTCTGGTTGTCATAAGCATGTCTTCTGAAAATGATCTCTAGATCGAGAGATTTTTTGTGCCTGATTAGTACATACCAATATACCTGTATCATGGGACATTACATCAAGGTGCAGGATTCGTTACACCTCTACCCCTCTACGCCTAAATCTAACGAGAGTACAATTTAATGCCTACATTCACGAAAACCACGACGAAAAAAATAAACATGCAAAAACAAAACAGCATCACATTCACAAAATATTACAAAACAGTGTCCCATTTTCAACGGCCGCACGTGTATTACAAAACAATGGATGCAACCATTATACACCGTGTTCTTCACGTTATCCATAAACTTTAGCAAATACTTCTATGGCTTTTACAAATCAAATCCAACAAAGGAAGTAGTACTTAAAAAGGCTTCGTTACAAAGATATTTGTAATTTCATTTAATGAAATTTAATTGAGCTATGCAGTGAGAAAGTTTCTTAATTTGAAATCTATCAAATACTATTTGCATTTCATTTGTTTCAGCCCGCCAAATGTTATGAATGACGTTGCCAATTCGGATAAAGAGGCATGCATATCGGGTTATTTACGTCTAGGTATTTAGTTTGTATGAAAATTAACAAAAAATAAAAAATAAGAATTTATTAATGTGTCCATAATGAAAAATGCTTACTTCCGTGGTTTGAACATCTGGTCGAAGTTTATGTATATCGTCCGGAACACGGTGTATAACTAATTATATATTATACAACACATTATTTTGTACATTTTAAGCCTGATTGACGGATTATTGTTGATGTATTATGCTAATTGTTTTGGCAATATGTAATTTGTATATAATAATTGACTAATTTGTCCTTTAAAAGCTTTTCTCTATAGATTTTTCACGTGTTTAATGTGTCCTTTATTTACCCTATTACTTTTCATTATCTATTGACTTAATTATTATTTATTTAACACTCCATTACACGCACCCCTGTTTGGGACGCGACTGCTCGCGCGCTCTACATATGTAGAACAATTTTGTGTTGAGATTTTCAAGGGACAGTGTTCTTTTTTGTGAATAATATAAATATCATTTGAAAGTATACTTCAATAAGAAACTAAAACAGACAATACATAACTGTTAACATTTATAAAGAACTTAATATCAGGCTTCTTGTGAATTTGGAGAATAAATATTATTTTTTTACCATTTGATTTTCTCAGGCTTCTTATTTTACTTGCTCATCAGTCGGGTCGTGACCGTGAACTTGAGCGCACGCAGGGTTGTTGACCTCTGCTACGCGACGATGGATATTGCATCGAAAAGATTAAAATGTTCTAATTGCAACATTGTAATTTGTGAAGTTTTAGCTTTTGTTCAAAACAAAATAGACGTTATGACGGAAAGTAGCCTCGTACAAATATGTGAAAGTGCTTTTAGTTCGGAAGAAATCGAAGTGGCGAAATCGTTACTATTTGAATCTGTGAACAAAAAAGTGAAAACTAGAATACGACAAGGCAAGACATTGCGGAATATTGAGGATATTATCTGCCTGTTTAAGGAAACGGACCCCGAGCAGGTACCAATATTTGTTGCTAGAAACCTAGAAAAACTTCCACCCGTCACCTTTGACCATGTCGATGTGACGCCCTTACTTAAGAGAATAGTCCTTTTAGAGAAATCCATTAATGATTTACCACTACATTATGTATCTAAAAGTGAATTAAAAGATCATTCTAATATGATGGGCCGTTATAAGGAGATCTCGTTTTCAACTCAGGAGCAAAATATTAATGTCAGAAAAAGAGGAGGTGGCCTGAATAATACGATTGACAGTGGGCCGATGGAATTGTCAACGTTATGCAATAATGTATCTTTCACTGATGAGATCAACGAACACACTGAATGCTTATCGCTCTCACATAAATCAGTAAACAAACCTAAGCATTCCTGTCATTCATCGCCAATAATTGAGGTGGAAGCGGGTGGGAAGGAGCAACGGCGACCGGCACCTGTGCCGGCGAAATGTGCCCACAGCGCCGCCGAGCGTGAGAGTGGGACGGCAGCGGCGAGCGAGAGCGGGACGGCGCCGGCGGCAGGCGCGTGCGCCTTGCGCCGTAGCACTCATATTGACGGTAACAAGGTGGAACCGGTTCTAGCTACAGTGAATAGAACAGCTGTTGAGTGCGCTAGCACTGGCAGGTTAGTGAATAATGTTATTATTAGTGAGACGGATGCTAACTACGTATCTAATAATAATGCACTATTGCTGCCGAAACACGACTCTTTCGCCGAAGTACTTCAGAGAGAGGGTGAATGGAAGATGAAAGAGCAGGATGAGGCTTGGCATGTGGTACAGAGACATAGATTTAAAAATCGTCTGATTAGTCAGAAAGGCAGTGCGGCTATTGATTCTAGTAAAAATAGCTCCAGGTTTAAAGCAGCGACTGACGTGAAAGTGCCATTATTTATATCTAACGTACATAGGGACGTCGCCGAACAAGATATTATTGATTACATACATGAGAAAACGCGAGAAACAGTTTCCTTGGTTAAAATCAAAATGAAACAAGAAAGAAACTACAACGCCTACAAACTTTATGTTACAAAAAATAAAATCGACACGTTTCTGGATGACAAGTTATGGCCGTCAGGTATATCGTTCAGACGTTTTGTGAACTTTTACAATAGCAGAAAAAAGAGTGAAGGCCCTGCTTTGAAAGCAGTGGTTAGTAAAGATAGACTGAATAACAATTTTTGATGGATAATTACAGCAAAATAATAAGTTTCAATTGTAAGTCTATGAAGAGGTCTGTAGAAGGAATCAGAACGTTATGCCAAACAGCCGATGTGGTGGCCCTCCAGGAAACCTGGTTGTTGCCGCATGACCTGCCGCTGCTTAACACTATCGATGACAAGTTTGGGTGCACCGGCACGTCTGCGGTGGACACTGCGGCAGGTTTACTCAGCGGGCGACCTTTTGGTGGCGTGGCACTGCTATGGCGTAAGAGTGCGTTTGAGTCTGTGTCCGTGATTGAGTGTGATAACGTGCGAGTCTGTGCGATAAGGGTAACTGTGTGTAATAGGACAGCGGTAATCTTTAGTGTATATATGCCTACAAACTCTTATGACAACTTACCTGAGTTTACCGAATGTTTTGGTGTGATTCGTTCGGTGATTGAAGTGGAAGAGAATAGTGGAGTTGAGGCCTTTTATATTCTGGGCGACTTTAATGCACATTTGAATGAACTGTTTTATAATGAAATGCTGGACTTTTGTACGGATCTTGATTGGCATTGTATAGATTTAAAAATGTGTCCTAAAACTACCTATACCTTTTATAGTGATGCTCACGGCTGTACCAGATGGTTGGACCACTGCATCGTAACTGAGTCAGCACGGGCCTCAGTCAGTAGTGTGACTGTACTTTACGACGTGTATTGGTCGGACCATTATCCACTGGTAGTTGAATGTAATCTTAATAAGCTTAAACCTAAAGTTATGGATTTGTTGTCGGTAAAACCTATCAACCGTGTTGTATGGGGTGAGAGACAGGTACAGCAAATCAATGAATACCATGACATTTGTCATTCTAAGCTGCGGTTGGTAGATTTTCCACATGATTTGACTAAATGTTGTGATGGTTTTTGTACTGACGAGAAACATCACTCGGTCATTGATAAATTGTACGTACAAATTACTGATACGTTATCACGAGCAGCCATCCAAACATATAGGACAAAGCGACGTAAGAAAGGAGGTTATGTCATTGGTTGGAATAAGCACGTAGCGGGCCTTCATCGGGAGGCGCGGCTTGCGTTTCAATTATGGGATTTAGCTGGGCGACCAGTCAATGGTCGAATCTTTGATGAGATGACGGAAGCGAGGAAACATTTTAAAGCTAAATTAAAATGGTGCCAAAATAGGCAAGAGCAATTTAAAATGGATATCCTTGCTTCGGATCACTCCTCTAAAGATTTTAAAAGTTTTTGGAAGAATACCAATAAAATGAACGTTAGGCCTAGCTTCCCGTTGAGTGTTAATGGCTTAGCTGATCACAGTGACATTGCCGAGACCTTTAGAGAACATTTTACTGTGCGCTCGCCCTTAGGTCCCTCGTCCAGCAACCTGAGCGGTGGTGAGCCCATTGTGACGGGGCAGAATGTCAAGATACCTGCTAAGAGTGTTGCTAGCATTATTAAAAAAATGCGGCGTGGAAAATCGCCTGGTCACGATGGGCTCAGTATCGAGCATTATAAATTTGCGGGGGTTCACCTGCCACGTGTACTGTCTATGCTTTTCAGTCTGTGTATAGGTCATTCGTATTTACCGGAGTCTCTGATGCGGACCATAGTCGTCCCTATAGTTAAAAATAAAACGGGTGATACATCCGACATCAGTAACTATCGACCCATCTCACTCGCTACCACAGCAGCCAAGGTACTTGACAGTTTGATAAATACTCGCCTCACGGCACAGGTTGAGTTACACGATGCCCAATTCGGGTTCAAAGCAGGAGTATCAACAGAGAGCGCCATTCTGAGTCTTAAACGAACTGTCAAGTACTACACGGCGAGAAGGACGCCGGTACTTGCGTGTTTCCTCGACTTGTCAAAAGCATTTGATCTGGTTGCATATGACGTACTATGGGACAAGTTGAGGGACGCGGGAGTGTCGGCGGAGTACACTTCCCTTCTCAAATATTGGTACTGTAATCAGAAGAACCGGGTGAGATGGGCGGGTACTCTGTCGGATGAGTACAGGCTGGAATGTGGAGTCAGGCAGGGCGGGTTAAGCTCGCCTTTGCTTTTTAACTTATATATCAACCAGCTCATCGAGCGACTGAGCGATACACATGTCGGCTGCCACATTGACGGAATCAGTGTCAACAATATAAGCTATGCTGACGACATGGTGCTGCTCAGTCCCTCGATGGGTGGGTTGAAGAAGTTGTTATCGACTTGCGAGGCCTATGTGGAGGAGCATGGATTAATATACAACTCGAAAAAGAGTGAAGTTGTCATATTTAAAACACCTAAACAGCAACAGCGCAATGTTCCTCCCATAAGTCTTAACGGCGTAGCACTGAAAATTGTAGACAAGTTTAAATACCTTGGCCACATTGTCACGAGCGACCTAAGGGATGATTTAGACGTAGAGAGGGAGCGCAGGGCGTTGTCGGTGAGGAGCAATATGCTTGCCCGCAGGTTCGCTCGTTGTACTACAGACATCAAAGTAACTCTTTTTAAGGCGTTCTGTCAGTCATTTTACACGAGCAGCCTGTGGGTATCGTACACGCGCCGAGCCTATAACGCCCTGCGTGTACAATTTAATAATGCTTTTAGGATGCTGTTGGGACTGCCATGGCGCTGTAGTGCTTCAGGAATGTTCGCTGAGGCTCGCACTGATGGATTCCATGCCATCATGCGGAAAAAAGCGGCTTCCTTACTGCAGCGCCTGCATGGTAGTGACAACAGCATCCTGAAAATGATAGCTGCTAGACCGGACTGTCCCTTTCAGGCACACTGGGTTGAGATAGTCACTGGTCTACGTAAATAATAATTTGTGTAAACTAACAGTACTAACATATTTGTTTAAGCACCATTGTTACTAACACCAAAATACTAACTAAACTATGGACCTCTTTAGTCTGAAATAAAGTTTATATTATTATTATTATATCCTCCACACTGTCTGCATCATTTTTACAACAGCCAGGACATAAAAGAACCTGATTTTGAGGATAAATCCACTTGTCACGGGTGTTACATTGTTTTCTGGTGTACTTATTGCGTGCTCTACCACAAAGCCAACATGTCACAATGAGACTAGTATTGGGGGGTTATGCTTGGCATAGTTGTAATTCAGATGTCTTATTAATGCTCAAAAGCATTTTCCCATTAATTTTCAGTGATTTTGTAATACATCCAATAGCTATTTTGCTTTGTATGCATAGTGTGACAGGCGAAATCCAAGTCCATATAACGCGGTCTATTCGCTTTTGACTAAGCACCCGAATGATCATTCCTTGCCCTTTTCTGTAGTCCTTGTTTATTGTATGTACTATGAAACCTTTTGTATCAGTTATATTCATTACATTAAAAAATATTAGAGGCTATCGCTTCAGTTTCTGGAGAAGTCGCAAATATTAGACAGTACGTCTGTGAAATATGGTTATTTTGGTTGTAAATAATATCAAAGTAAAATAAAACCACATAAACAATGGTTTTATACATAAAATAAACACTTACATAAAATACACATGAAGGGTAAACTTCACAAAAACCTTTGAAAAAACTGTCGCGCGAGTGCTCGCGCGCTCTACTATTGTAGAATTTTAGTTTTGGCGTGGAATTACTAACAAACGCGGTCGCGCGAAAAATTTCCTTCATGAAAATGTCAGACTTGACAGTTCGACAAAAAGCTCGCCAGAACGCTCGTTAAAATGCTCTTTTGTTTTCATGTAATGTAACATTCGCAAAAATGCCCATTACAAGCGAATGTTCAAATTTATCAGCTCCTTAATTAAATAGGACGTCCGAAGCTAATTACACTATATAAACATATAATTTATTCCATATATCGAAAAAATATACCTACTTAAAGATCATAAATTCATAGGTACCTGAAAGTTTTTAAAAGCTTATTCGTGATAAATCATTGAACTGACTGCAAAAAAAAGTTACACGTAGGCCGAGACCTATAAATCATTACTTAGTACGGTAAGTTACTGTCGTACAACCGTCAAACTACACGTTCAAGAATAAAGACGAGACCATTATTTCCTATGTTAAAGTACGCCAGTAACATTTATAAGATTTTGACTGTTCCCACTGCTGGGACACAGGCCTCCTCTCTGTGAGAGGGAGCAGGCCGTAATCTACCACGCGGGCCCAGTGCGGATTGATGTCACATGTCTTCAAATTTTTGGTTCTATAGGACATGCCGGTTTCCTCACGATGTTTTCCTTCACCGTTTTGAGAGCAGTGGTGATGAAATAAATTACACAAAGTAATGCGCCTGACGGGGTTCGAACCCACGACCTAACAACAACCTTTACAACTCGTAAGTCGAGGCAGACACTACTGCTGACTACAGTACCTTAAATTAATACCAATAAGTATATTGGGGGAGTGAATGGGGATAAAACTATGAAACGTGTTTCTAATCCAATCAAAACGTTGACCGGATGGATGGATTTGTGGATGTTTGCTACTCCCTCACGTCAGAATGGCTTAGAGAAAGGTATAGTCTGGAGTAACTCTGAGGATATTATTATGTTTATCTCGGTATGGCGTTCCCGTAGGATAGTCACAGGCAGGCGAAGTCACTAGAAACAGCTACTTTTAACATAAATTGCATAATGATTGGTAGTCTTATCTATATACTACTCAAAACAAAATAAGAGCCACCTGGTTTTAATCGATTTATTAAATAATGTTTAAATAATTACTAGTCACAATGACTGAATCTGATTAATATTAATGGTTTTAGATGGAAATACACAAAAATTAAATATGTATTCCAATAAATCGATAAAATAAACCAAATTGATTGAAAAGTGAGGAATTGCAGGAATGTATCAAGTTACATAAAACAACATACATCTTTAATGTTCCAAAGTGTTCTTTTAAGCTTCTCTTTTAACTCTGTTCTCTCTGTTTTGCTCATTTTATGGGAGGTGGAATGGTCTGGATTAAATACCGAACATTTTCTTTCGGGATACTCTACCAGCAAGTTTTCAATTTATGAGATCCAGCTGCGTGTTGATGGGAATTTTACTTTCTTTTTCACTCTTCTTTAACTCATCTCTTAAATCCTCAATAGAACTCAGGTGAAAATCCTGAGTGTCCACTGTAACATCGTAATTCGAGCGTAAGGGAATGTGTGCACTGTTAGTCCCGTCGTGTTCGCTCGAGCATTATCCTGCTTCAAGAAGAACTCAGGTATTCCTTGCTGTGCGAATGGGATAATGTGGAGTTGCACCACATTCTCTACGCAATTTGGAGGAGTTACAGCACCCTCTCGTTAAGAGGTGCGAGCTCAGTTTTGCGTGATAGAGATAACCACCCCAGAGCATAACTCAGAACTCGCCCGAACAGTCTGTTTTAAGAGTGCAAGGATCTGAAACCTGTTGGTTAGATCTTCTCTACACTCTTATGAATCAGTTTTTATTGAAAAAAAAATAACCCACCAGTCATCAATAAAAAGCAATGAAGCCCAGTCAAAACAGTTCAATAAATTTTCTCCTTCGCAAATGTTTCACGATTTGCACCATACGCTGCAGTTAACTGGAGGCGAACCAAGCAACTTCTTGAGTATTGTTAGTCTTTATGGAGTCGATTCGGAATAGTGTAGTCAATTATAGGGGTGCCTGTAGCTCGACGCAATGGAGTTTGTACGGTCCGCGCAGTAGATTTTCGCTCTATTTGCGCGGTTAAACAAACTTAATGGTCTTCTTGGGCTTTACTTACTTACTTGCTTCCTTGATCACGGCGTCTGGTGATATTAGCCGTCTTTTAGATCAGTTTCAAGCATTTTGAACCACTCGTTGAGAATATCCGCCATTAAACCTACCTCTTCTGGCTACGGGCCCCCTGGATTAAGGTGACACCCCAAGTGGCTGTTTTTGCGTCCATATGTCTCCGAATACATGACATTATGAGATTGAAAGAGCATTATAGCCTGCTTGCTGTATTAGTCGAAAAAAACTCCGTCAGAAGATTAAAAATTAAAAAAAAAAACACCATACCGTAAATTCTAAGTAATCTCAAATATCTAATTTAAAAAAAGTTATGAACTTCCAATAATGCAGTAGAAACAATATTAATACTTGAAAGAAACCATAACAAGATATTTAGTATTTATTATGTACCCAGAATAAGAGCAATACTTGTTTTAATTGCAATTTAAAAAGGCCCTTATATAAGTTTTTAGACTGACATGGTCACTAGAACTATTGTTTAGATTTAAAACGGGATATTTACCATGTTTTTTATTTGTTTTGAGTTTCCGATATTTCGGCACTGTTCTTGCAACACGAACGGACGGAACGGTTAAAAAACGAACGAGAAGGAGGGTAGACCGATTTGTCTGCTCATAAACCCGCAATAACTTCAGTTCCTCCGTGATCATGGCGCTTGCAACAGTGCCGAAATATCGGAAACTCAAAACAAATAATAAACATGGTAAATATCCCGTTTTAAATCTAAACAATAGTGGCCCTTATTTTATTTTGACGAGTAAATATAAAAGAACAGGGTTTTTTATTAAGACTCGACTACTAGCCGAAACAGCTAAACGCAGTAACTTGAATTTTAGACAGCAGTTGCAGTCTACCATGTAGGGAAGTAGTGGTGGCCCAGTGGTATCGGCGTCGACTTACGAGTTGTCGGTCGTGGGTTCGAACCACGTCAGGCGCATTAATTTGTTTAATTTATTTCAACAACACTGCTTTCAAAACGGTGAAGGAAAACATTGTGAGGAAACCGGCATGTCCTAGAACCAAAAATTCGAAGACATGTGACATCTACCAATCCGCACTGGGCCCATTACCTTTGTTATTCTTTAGTCCTCATTACCTTTGAATTAGGCGCCGAAGTCGCCTGTCTCCCTAGGAAAGTCCCTATGTCACCTAATTTAAAAATCAACATTAGAACATACGAGGTGAATGTGAAGCGTCCAGTAAGGTATTGATTGCGCAACATTCAAATATATGTTTACCTTTTTATAGTTATTTTTTTTTGTAAATATTTAATTTATTATGGCGAGTTTATAAAGATCTAGTCCAAAAATGTAATACTTATATTCGAATTATTTTTGTAATAATGCCCTAAACTAAAAGTAACAAAACAAACACTTGTATTAAACAATTTGAACGGTTTATTTTATTAAATTAAAAAAAAAACTGTTTTTTTTTCCAACCCTGGTAATAACATCCCTAAAACATAAGTTGACCAATACCTATTACAACAACAAAAAAAACTTAAATCGGAGTTGTGTCTTGTAGTTCCGGAGATATGCGAACACAAACATAAAAACATACATACTTACATACACTTTTAAAATTAGGCACATTTGTTCAGACGCTGATGTAGACTAACATATACAAAAACTGGGCAGTTCTGAAAATATTACATACATATTACATACGGGTCGAATTGATAACCACATTAATAAGACATTAATTTGCCCGTAACATTATGCAGAAAGTTAAACAAAATTCTCGCAAAACTCGCTAAATAATAAGTACGTAGTTGATGTACCGCGTTAAATGTTAACTTGGTTCAGCCAAACGAACGGCCCGTTTGCATATTTTCAGCTGCTCACGCTCATATTTTGTGACGTGACATGCACACTAAAGAGTCAACTTTAGGCTGTATTTTAGAACATCACATTGTATTTTAGAAAGTTACCGGTAAGTTTTAATCATTTGTTGCCAGAATATTTCAGATAATCTTAAATAGGCTGTAAGGGTAAACACCGCTGTCACTTAAACCATAGGTAGTTGATTTAATTATAAAAGTATTTATCTGAATTTAAAAATAGATAAACGAATTTTTCATTTATTTATTTTTAAATTCAAAAAAATTATGTCCGAAACCGTCCGTATATTCATGGATACTATGCGTCCGAGTTACGTAATCACTGCAAAGGGCGTTGACCTACTGCACTGGCCGTCCGTTATAACTACCTACTTTTTCTTTCTGATAAAGGAGATATTACTTAAAAATATGTCTTTATTTATGGAATTTACATTCTACAAGTGAAACCAAACCACTTGGTTCAAGAATAACGGTATTTACACTAACACCCTGTATACCTACATGTATAATCCCCGAAGGAAGCAGTTAGGTGTATCCTGTTGTTCTCTGAACTAAGCAAGAGTTTAAAAAAAAAAATTCAAGAAATATGAGGGATAATCTGTCACAACTATTACATTATTTGTTTTGTTTATAATTTATCGACCTTCCGATAAAAATGCTCTTTAAACTCACCTGCAATAACTATAGTTGATTGGTGAGTATGCAGTAGTAAAAAATATTGGAAAATTAAACAAAATACTAATCCTCGGTAATGTTTGTTGAAAAATAATATCAACTTTTAAATCCTGTCACACCTCAAACGTTGTACTTTTTTTTTTTTTTTAGATGGTAAAATCATCAAATGAGACCTCCCGCCCTGGCTGGGGCGGAAGGGACTGTCAGACTCTTACTGACTAAAATCCACCCGTGTTCCTTCGGATGCCCTTTACGTTCCGGGGCCACGGTATCCTCTGTTAAGAAAAACCCACGACCCCAGCAGGCATTTGGCCCCATAAGGGGCCCCGTCAGTTTGCTGACAACTCCTCGAAGGCACGCGCGAAACACGACACGACGCGCCACCGACCCGGGCTTGGACCTTGGTCGGACGGCGAGCTACCCATTACTCACCGTCCGCAAGCCCGCTCCGCCGCTGTGCCCTCTGCTAATCAGAGGGACACGCGTTGGAGCGTCCACCCGACAGGCTATTCGCATACGGGCAAAGAGATCCCTTAGGCACACAGTGCCTAAGGAAGTCTTTACCCGCATCCCAGGGTGCACCGGCCCGAAAAACTGGTCTTCCCCACGGACGTATCCGAGAGGGAACTCCAGTCCACGGGCGCACGTGGAGGTTTCCTGTGTTAGCACCCCTCAAACGTTGTACTTTGTGGAAACAAACGATTCTCAAAATATGTGAGATCGAAGATAAACTCACAAGGACATTTTTCGATTTGTCCAAGCTTTCATTAAACAATTTTACAAAAAGAACCAATCCCTCAGAACAAATTCCCAATAACTACCACCAATCCCTCACAAATCACCAATCCAATTAGTGCAATCGTCAAACTACAGTTTATCAAACTGTCCTCAAAAAACGAACTAAAAAAAACATCCAGTCATTCCGTTGAAGATTTTAATTCAAGTGAAAGGAAACTTTCTTGTTTCCAACGAGTTTCACGCGGGAGAGACTGGCCTGATTAATGGTAGTTGGCTGGAGATAAAAAAAGAACGCCTTCCTTGCTTGTGTTTAAAAAAAAGCCGTTACACAAGTCACAATTTGGTGACGTCAAGTTGTTATTGATGTGTTTCTTGTTCTCCGTGTGTCGTGATTTCGGGACGGTGAAAAATGAACGCTAGAAGTGAGAAGCTTGTTAGTGAAGCTGCAATCCGATCTTGTTTTTTGAGTTGTCTTTTTCGTGACGTGTCTTGTTACAATTCTGTGCAGTTAAATATTCAAAAATATAGGATTATTTTAAACTAGATTTTCACTCCAAATCTAGTTTAAAATAATGGACCAAAGCAGCTTTCAACTGGTGAAAGAATTGTTGAAATAGATCCAGTAGTTTCGGAGCCTATTCAATACAAACAAACAATCAAATCTTTCCTCTTTATAATATTATTGTAGATGTGTCACTGCAGCGTCAATATTTGAAAATATATATGCATATATGCGAATGAAGACACAGGATTCTCGCTGAGAATGGGAGTGAGCCACCAAACCCATTGTGTGTTTATAAATATTACTCTACATGTCTTTACCCAGTCACTCAGTTTGCTTTGAGGAGCAGTGGTGGCACAGTGGTATCGGCCTCGACTTACGAGTTGTAGGTCGTGGGTTCGAACCCCGTCAGGCGCATTACTTTGTGTAATTTATTTCAACACCACTGCTCTCAAAACGGTGAAGGAAAACATCGTGAGGAAACCGGCATGTCCTCGAACCAAAAATTCGAAGACATGTGACATCTACCAATCCGCACTGGGCCCGCGTGGTAGATTACGGCCCACTCCCTCGCACAAAGAGGAGACCTGTGTCCCAGCAGTGGGAACATTTATAGGCTCTTGATGATTATATTTATGAGACAATGGTCTTTACATTTTTATTCTGCGTTGTACAGTCAACAGCAAAAGTAGATGATCAAAATCAGAAATTCAATACTTAACAACGGAGTTCACGTCAGAACTGTGTGGCGTCGAAGTGATTCAAAAATATGTGATTGTAATTTACCAAACATTTACTACCAGTTCATCTTCACAGTTCTGACGCTTACTCCGTTCAATTAGTATTGAATTTCTGATTATGATCATCTACTTTTGCTGTTGACTGTACCTACATTCACTCTACCTTCCTTTTTTTACTCTTCTTTATTCCTAAAATACTAAATTGGAAAATTAGACAGCATTAAGATTCTTATTGCATCAAAAATGTTATGTTTATTTTCGAATTCTTCATCGCTTAAGTGTTCATTGATTAAACACAAAAAAAGTCTTATATTTTAACATAATGTGGACCTCTCAAATTATTCAAAAAAACTGTTAAACTGTACTAACTTTTAAGCAACACGTGCAGCTCCGGATTTTTTCTCTTTTTTATTCGCTTCCGCTTTTGCGTGCCGTTCCGGAGCTAATGTATGCAGAGACAGTATTTGTCGGTAAAATGATGTGAAAATTCGGTTTATTTTTTCATAAATATAGTGTGAAAGCATTTTTGAACAGTAGAATATTCTATAGCCGTTGATTGGCTAGAAAATCGCTAGAATAGAATAAATAACAGTAATTTTAGTTAGTTCGAGTCGGACACTCCACTCCACTCAGAACAGGTCAGGTCATTTAATAATTAACAAATTCAAAGTACAAGAAATGTGGCATTTTAACTCATCATCATCATCATCAGCCGGAAGACGTCCACTGCTGAACATATACCTTTTAACTGCTTGAATATAAATATCGGTTTGTAGGCTTTTACGCGAAGTGTCACTATCTCTCTAATTTATTGCAATTACTAGAAATAAATTAATATGGTCTGACTGTTTTTAGACACCTAAGTCTAGCCTGTTATGTCATGTCCACATTCCGTGTCCCGTGTCCATTCAGACGTAGGATGATGATCACAAGAGTTTTCTGTAAAATGAAACGGAAAAAAACCATAAGTTTGATTAAAACTGCTACAGCAGTCTGCTGGACATCTAGCTGCTACTGCTGCATTTCTAGGAGTCCAGAGTTATAGATCTAGTTCTCTGCCAACTAGGTCCATAATCATCCCCTCAACATTTCTTTTTTTCGGTGGTAAAATCATTAAATGAGGCCTCCCGCCTTGAGTTGAAACGTGAGAGACTGTCAGGCTCTTCCTGATTGAAATTCATTGTGTTTCTTTAGTTGCTCTTAACGTTTCAGTATCACGGTTACTCGTTCGGACAGTTCCGTGACCCCAGTAGGTGTTTGGCTAGGGAACAAAACTCTTACTGGGTTCGTGGAACCTGACATTGCTGAAAGCTCTTTGGGCCATGGTCCCTGATCGGTGGGCGAGCTACTCATTACCTACTCACCTTCCGCATGCCCGCCGTCGACACTTTCTGATTCGCATCTCTTCTAATTTGAAAAACCGTTTAAAAAATAAACTTAATTTACTGCTTATAAACCTTAATCACTCATTTAAGCTAGTTGGAAAAAATATTATCCGAAATCCGATGAAAATCACCGGAGTGAACAAACACAAACAACATGTTATTTGCCCATCCTCTCTCATTAACCCAATAAACACTACATACATAGCAACCATTTTATATACCTGTGTTCCTCTAATCACGGAACCAGGTAAACAAAAAAGAATTACCTATGTACACTTGACCACTTTTCTTTGACCTGGTGTAGTACAGAGTTTCAGTACAGTAAGGGGTTAACGGTCGCAAAGCCCGTTGACAGCTTGGTAGGAGATCCAAGAGCCAAGCTGTCCCGACATTATACCGAAGATATCCCGGACATCAGTCTGTACGAGATTAGGATGGCCCTGAAGCAGCTTAAGAACAACAAGGCGCCGGGCGAGGACGGAATCACTTCAGAGCTTCTGAGAGCGGGTGGAACACCGGTACTTAAAGTCCTCCAGAAACTCTTTAATTCCGTCCTGTCCGAGGGCAAAACGCCTCAAACGTGGAGCAGGGGTGAGGTGGTGTTGTTCTTCAAAAAAGGTGATAACAGCCTATTGAAGAACTACAGACCCATCACGCTTCTGAGTCATGTTTATAAGCTGTTTTCAAGGGTTATCACGAACCGTCTCGAACACAGACTTGATGACTTCCAGCCTCCCGAACAAGCCGGTTTCCGAAGAGGCTATAGTACCATAGACCACATCCATACGCTGCGGCAAGTTATACAGAAGACCGAAGAGTATAACTTGCCATTATGCTTAGCGTTTGTGGACTATGAGAAAGCCTTCGATTCGGTGGAAACATGGGCGGTACTTGAGTCACTCCAGCGATGCCGTATTGACTATCGGTACATCGAGGTGTTGAAGTGTTTGTATAATAACGCCACCATGTCGGTCCGAGTACAGGAGCAGAGCACGAATGCGATTCCATTGAGAAGAGGCGTAAGACAGGGGGACGTTATCTCCCCGAAACTGTTTACTGCCGCAATGGAAGACGCCTTCAAACTCCTGGACTGGCAAGGCCTTGGCATCAACATCAACGGCGAATACATCACTCACCTTCGGTTTGCCGACGACATCGTAGTCATGGCAAAGTCGATGGAGGAACTCAGCATGATGCTCGATGGCCTCGACCGAGTTTCACAACGGGTGGGCTTGAAAATGAACATGGACAAGACGAAAATTATGTCAAATGCCAATGTTGTGCCCACCCCAGTCTCTGTGGGAAACTCGGTACTCGAAGTTGTTGACTCATATATCTATTTAGGACAAGTAGTCCAATTAGGTAGATCCAACTTCGAGAAAGAGGTCAACCGCCGAATCCAACTCGGTTGGGCAGCGTTCGGGAAGCTACGCAATGTCTTTTCGTCCGACATACCTCAGTGCCTCAAGACGAAAGTCTTCAACCAATGTGTGTTACCAGTGATGACTTACGGCACCGAAACGTGGTCTTTCACTATCGGCCTCATCTCAAAGCTCAAAGTCGCTCAGCGAGCTATGGAGAGGGCTATGCTCGGTATTTCTCTACGTGATCGAATCCGAAATGAGGAGATCCGTAGACGAACTAAAGTCACCGATATAGCCCACCGGATTAGCAAGCTGAAGTGGCAATGGGCAGGCCATATTGCTCGTAGAGCAGATGGCCGATGGGGTCGAAAAGTGCTAGAGTGGAGACCACGGACTAGCAAGCGCAGCGTAGGACGTCCACCAACGAGGTGGACAGACGACCTTGTAAAGGTCGCCGGAAGACGCTGGATGCAGGTCGCTTCCAACCGGTATATGTGGAGATCTAAAGGGGAGGCCTATGTTCAGCAGTGGACGTCCTATGGCTGAGATGATGATGATGATGAAGGGGTTAACTGAAAGTGGTTTTTCGTATACTGTGTAAAAACTTTGTATGTCGAACGAATATACGAAACTATTTTGTTAGTTAATGTGTACTTTTGGTCTGTGTTTTCCTTGTAATATTACTTATCCATCAGATTTATTAATGAGCAGTCTTCTTTTTTGGTTTTTGTAGTGTTTCCTTGTAAAAAATGTTATGTATATTTTTTATATTCCTATTTCTGTATATATTTGCAACATTTTTTCTTGTTTATTCACCTTTCTAATTAATTATCGATTTTATTTAAAAGCACGAATTAATCTTGTTATAAATAAATGCAATAATTTGGATGGATGATTTTTGCGTAATTACATCATAACAGCTGCCCGAATCTTGATGGCTAGGAGAAAGGTTACAGGCTGGAACACCGTCTATCCTGGTACTTCTTTCGTTATGGATGATTTTCGAGTTACACGTGGGTGAAAGCATCTAGCCTTTCTTAAATTTCATGTATAAAGACTAGGGGCCTAAATACAATAGAAATAAAAAATATTTTTTCGCCACGTAATTTAGCCCCACCCCAGATTTTTTTCTTATCTCGTGGGTACATAATACAAACATAGAAACTTACGTACACAAACTCATAACCGGGAACAACTACTTGTCGATCATACAAATATTCGTTCCGTGCGAAGAACGAATATTTGTATGATTGAACCCGCGACACGCTGCGCACCAGTCGATGGCTCAACCACTGTGCCAACAAAAGAAAATCATCAATGAAAATTCAACCTTGTTTGCTCATCTCGGCAACCTATAAAAAACTTAATACACCAACTATCCAATAGAATAATTCACACACCCACCTACTTATGCACTATTCAGAGGCGCATGTTAGTATAGTACGTGACTCTGCTCGCTGCCAACACAATTCCTACTAAAGTTCTACTTACTCCGTAATGGAATAGAGTGCCTCGGCGCATACGGATTCCCTACAACAGAATGAGAACGAATGATAAAAAGTTGCTAATAGAATCAATGATATTATAAGTAAAAAAGGTGTAGATACGTTATACGCGCTCAAAAACAGACGCGCTCAAATGTGGTTGATTCACAAACCTTGACCTCAGTCCGACGTTGCCAGCGACAACGGATGCACTTCACGTACTACAGAGTGAGTCAAAAGTAAAAGTGACTCAAAACCACCGAAAATGCCGTCGTGTGTGATGAGATATTGTACAAATTATACAAGCAAGACTTCTAAAAGTCAAAGAATCACTTATCATTCGTAAATATATTATTTATCTTAATATTTCCACAAATAAAACATTACGTTTCTATAATATGGCGTCGTAAAAGAAAGAGTGCGAGTGAGAGTGCGAGTGAGATAAAAGAGAGAGCGTCACCATCTAGCTGTCACTTTTTTTCATATTGGTTTTATCAAGCTATCCTTTTTACTTGTAGTGAAACGTATGTGTGTGAATAAAAAGTGTGTATGTGTGCTGCCTCTCTGCGCGGTACGCTTTTTTCTGTTGTTTTATACGTGTATAACATATCTATGACTTATAATATCATTGAATAGAATGTATTTAGGACTTTACTGGGAGGTACATTTGGTGCAGTTTAAAATTCATTTTCATTGACTTTGACGGCACGGTTGCCGCAGTGTTTAAGCGATTGACTGCTGCGCGGTTTGATTCCTGCATGAAACAAACATTTGTAAAATCCACGTGTTTCTTTAATAGCCCTTAACGTTCAAGGTCACGGTTACTGGGTTAGACAGTCCCGCGACCCCGGCAGGCGGGCCCTCTATGGGGGCCCCGTCAGATTGCTGACAGCTCTTTAAGAAGCGCGTGGAACACGACGCGCCGCCCCGCCGTCGGCCCAGGCATGATCTATGATCGGACGGCGAGTCATCCGTTTCTCGCTGTCCACATGCCCGCGTTACAAAAACACCTGTGCTGGGTGTGGCAGTTTGTGTATGTGAGTCTACTGATTACTTTCTTACAATATCTATAGGTATTTACTACTTACTAGTTCAATCAATTAAAAAAATTTATTTTGTTGTGTTTTCAAACATTTTTGTTTATAACTAGTCACAAAATCTCGAATTCAACAGAATTAAATAAAACATAAAAAAAAACTAAAACTGTCTTTGTGCAACCAATTTTACTCCACAATTTTGACACTAACACTTGTTGCAGTCGGGAAATACGGGACGCCCTAACCACAGAAACTAATGACTTGCCCGTTTCAAGCTATATCGGCCAGTAGCTAGATCTAGAGGCAGCTTGAAACGGGTAAATAAAAGTCCAAATGCGCGTGTATGTATGGTGAAATCAAATGGAACGCTCGTGGTTTTAAACGAGTGTGTTCACTGTAGAAAACCGTTCGTCGTCATGTCGAATGAGTGAACTACGATTACTTTGAATGAATTTGATGTTTTTTCGTAATGCGTTCTTAAATTATTTTTTTCACAATGTAAAGCAACATTACGTATTTGGACGTCAGTAGGTTTTGCTTCACCGTCAACCACATCATTGCTAACTATCAGGCGAGATGGTAGTCAAACGCGAGCCTATCTTAAATTAAATATTCAAAAAAAGAAATACAAGCATTAGCTTGGAAGCATGATACAAAGTTTAACAATGAAATGATAGCCAATTTACTAAAGCGCAGAGGTAAATCACGCATAATACGACAAACATCGTAACTTGTGGCGCAGAACAGATACAAATTGTGTCCAATTAGTTCACAGATGTGATGTTTGAAATATTCCTGGTAGAATTATGATATTAAAGTCATTTATTGTAATTTATGCTTTAAATAAAAGTAATTATTTATCTCAGTCGCAACCTTAATCCCCTCCTTTTTAACTAATCAATCAATGACCTACTCAGAGTAGGTCCTACTGCATTCTCAAATTATAAAGATGTTTCATCACAAGATTAATTTCGGATTTTTGTAAAAGCTGTTGCGAAAATCATTATCTATTTTTTACCCGACTGCGCGACGCAAAGGAGGGTAATGTGTTTATCAGTCTATGTAAGTATGTATGTATGTATGCATGTATGTTTGTTTCTATGTGGCGTTCTAGAGACCAAATGCGTAAACCGATTTTGATAATTCTTACGTCAATCGATTCGTCTTAACCTTGCGAGTGTCACTAAACACATGACAGTAATCAAAATTCACCACAGCGACAACCAGTCGCCATATTGTCAAAATGAAAAAAATAAAAGTCGATGAACTATGTCAAGTGGGGTGTCGTTGAATAGGTATTTTAAAATCATCTTGAGGTTCCTTTTATCATTTTTCATTTTAATTGATAGTTTAGGATATATAACGATTTAAAGTTGTTTAACAGAACAATCATTCTCGCTAATTTTCTTACTTATTGATTTAAGTTTTTATTGCAAATATAAACGATATACAAACAAAAAAAAAAACAATGAATCGTAACTAAAAAGTATAAAATAAAAAAAGTAATTTATAGAAAAACAAAAAACCCGACTGCGTAAAAACTAATTTTTGAAAATACGTGAAAAAGTTAACCTAAATAGAAACTAAAAAGAAAGAAACAAGCCCAACTGAACAGCAGGAAGAAGCAGAACAGAACGACTCACAGTCGGGGCCTATTCAAATTTTACCAATCAAATCTTCCCAAGGGGCCCCGACTGTGAGTCGTTCTGTTCTGCTTCTTCCTGCTGTTCAGTTGGGCTTGTTTCTTTCTTTTTAGTTTCTATTCAAGTTAACTTTTTCACGTATTTTCAAAAATTAGTTTTTACGCAGTCGGGTTTTTTGTTTTTCTATAAATTACTTTTTTATATTGGTTGTAGTTGTTGTCGGTTAAAATGTTGACATAGTCGCAGTCTGCTGCTGAAAACAGCTGGTCTCTCCCAAGCAGCTCACAGCACGATGTTCTCCACCTTGTCCAACAGTCTGTCCCATCCATCTTTAAATATCTTCGGTTTACCTAGGTTAGAGCTAAGACGTGCGAGGGGGTTATGCCATGGTGAATCACATTGGTCCATAGTGGATTTATGGATGTTACACGTTTTCAAAGAAGACAGCGAATCCTCTATCAAAATGCTGGCATAATTTTCTCTATTTTGTTCTTTACTTGCAAGACATGCTGTTTTACTGACAATTTGTCTTCCATTGTTGTAAGGTCAAATACCAAACGCTCGAAAGCGTTATGCTTAGGTTTTAATAAGAGTTTTTCGCGAGACAAACATAACATACGTTACTGAAATCAACCTGATTATTGTTTAAAGTTGTCTCTCCAAAAATACTCCGTCACATCAAAAACTTCACGCAAGAAATATTGCTCATCATACCTGCGAATTTATCACTCCGACATTCCACAAATGTCTACCCTCAAACATCAGGTGTGTGTACGAGTTACAATAATTGTTCACAGTAATCATAATGTTATTAATAAGCGGAATCAGCTGCGAAGACCGTGGAGTAATGACGTTCAAACATGAAGCCACAATGTAGACGTGTTTCTAATTCGTTATAATGCTACTGTTTGTTTGGTGGTGGAGAGAAATTATTTGGGCTTTAAGTTTGCTGGTATAACATTTATTGTGACATGAAGTTTTTAAATATTGCATGCTCATTATCGCCTGCGTCTGCGAGCAAGATTCCGTTCATCTGATTAAATACTCCAGACATCTTACCCACTATAGTATACTATCGTAGCCCTAGTGACTTGCACCTTCTAATATAGAAGGTCCAAGGCGTTTAAAAAAATGAAAAAAAAGATACGAACTTTTTAAATTTTTAATATTGATTTAATCATCAAATGAGTCCTCAAACTCAGGTAGGGACTGTCAGACTTGTACTAACTAAAATTTAGGGTGATCCTATAATAGTCCTTTACGTTCCAGGATCTCGGTTACCTGAAGAGACAGTCCCGCCACCCCAAAGATACGACCTTGCCGAGCAGGACGGTGATAACCTAGTTGGTGAAGCATCCCGCATAAAGGTATTGATGCAGATAAACGGTGAATCTAGTTACTGTTGTTTGCGCACTGAAAAAAAATAAAACAAGACTTTCTACTGTTCTTGAACAGTAAAAAAAAACGGTTCCGGGAACTTATTTATACGTTAAGATAATTGATTACGGACAGTGCACTGAAATGGGCAAAAACAGTAAAGAGCTAAACAGTTATTTCAACTGTATGAACATTAAAGTCTACTGAAACGTAAAGAGCTAAACAGTTATTTCAACTGTATGAACATTAAAGTCTACTGAAACAAACAGTACCTTGTAAGTAACCGACAGTAAAATCTACTGTTATAACTCAACTGTTTTTTTTTTTTCAGTTAGTTTTACTGCTTTGGACAATAGGCTCTATTTATACTGTCCAAAACAGTAAATATTACCGAAAAATTGGTAGGTATTACTGATTTTTTTTTTCAGTGCGTTTGTTTCACATGAAAAGTCTTGATTTATGACTAGCAACTCCAAGATGACACGGTTGGTGATCGATACCTGCTCGGAAAAAAACTAACTAAATGTTTGAGATTAAAAGTTTGTAAACGCACCGATGACACAGGAGAAATTCGTATAGTAGGGCAATATATTATTTAAAAAAAATGTTTCCAAGACAACCATTCTTCTTGTAAGTTTCCGCATTACTAAGAGTTCTCTTGAGGTAGTAAATTACCCACAAATTGAGTGACTTGTTCGCTATCCCTCCACAAATGCGTCCCAGTACGTTGCACTCTGGACAGTCTTTGTTCTCTTTGTCTTTAATGTTATTAGCTGTCTGGAAAAAGAAAAGAAAGTACTGTTTTTGGGTGAAACGCTGTGCAGTGAAGTTAATTAAGAGTAGGTATTTTAGTAGTGGAGTTTAAAGCTTAGAGCTAATACCGTTACTTAGCGTGTAGATTAGAAGTTGAAAGCTTTTCTAAACTCATTTGTGTTGCATTTCTAAGTAATCAATTAAAAGTAATACTCTTTTCTATTTAATTTTTTTGAATGGAAATTCATCAAAATAATCAGTCTTCGCTTTGCGTGGAGTAGAAGGAATTTGTCATACTTGTCCGACTGAAAACCTCAATTTTTCTTAAGTTTCACTTTACGTTTCAGGGTTATAGTGCCCTTTTCCGCGACCCCAAATCATACAAATCTCTATTAAATAGTTAGCTAGTTATAATAAGTTTTAAAGTGGTTTAAAAAAAATCCCCCTTCTAACCTAACCTGTCCGAATCGGGGTGCCCCCAGTCGTTTTTACAACATTTTTTATTTCTCTGTGCCCATTTTCGGACACTCCTATTTAAATACCAGCTGAACAACTTTGCATTTGAACGAGAAGAAGACGGACTTCATTGACACCCCGAGGTTCGGTTTGGTTAGGTTCATTTAAACCCTGTAGACAGAAAAATCATTAACAGTCTTTATTTCACTACATTTAGTTTAGTGAAATGACGTACTCGTATGACGTATGTACATTTAGTTTAGTGAAATGTCTTTATGTTTAGTATTTTGTCAAAACACTACATACATTTAGTAGGAATACGTAATAAAGGATTTCGTGAAATCCCTGATTTCTTCGTCTCCCTGCGACAGATAATATAAAAATATACTTAATATCCACAATATCCAAGATTCAAATGAGACTTCAACACAGTATGATTATCTGCATCTGCAAGTATCATCAGAAGCTCAGTACCAGTTTCTCACATAAAACGACTGCCCGTCGGTCAGACTAATTGTCAGTCTTTCAGGCCACTGATCACCTGCAACGACTGTCCAAGATCTACAAATGACAGGGTCACATGGAGGAAACTGGGTACGTGATAGATTAACACCTATACACCAACCAATGTAAGCAAGCCTTAACAACAAAAATCGCACGGCTGTGTTAAATGAAGCCACAAACTCCTCTAACATTATCATTATATAACCAAGGTTACCTCGTCCTCAGAAAATATAAAGAACCTTTCAAAGTAAAACTAGTCGAAGAGTAACACGATATAAGTTTCCAAGTTTCAACAGCAATATCATAAGGCTACGTACAAATTGAGTGGTAAGGACGTGTGGGACCGTTTTCCTCGTTAACCAAAGTGAGTTTCGATGTACCAACACAACGGTTTATGCCGCTTCGAGGGAATAATTGTGGATTTTCTGAAAGATTTTTTGATGGACTAGGTTTTGTTAAGGGATTTGGGAATGGCCTTGGATTTTTGTGAAAGATTTTTAGGGTGTGGATCAAGTGGGGTGCTAAGACAGGAAACCTCCACGTGCGCCCGTGGACTGGAGTTCCCTCTCGGATACGTCCGGGGGGAAGACCAGTTTTTCGGGCCGGTGCACCCTGGGATGCGGGCAAAAACTCTCCTTAGGCACTGTGTGCCTAAGGGGTTTCTTTGCCCGTATGCAAATAGCCTGTCGGGTGGACGCTCCAACGCGTGTCCCTCTGAACAGCAGAGGGCACAGCGGCGGAGCGGGCTTGCGGACGGTGAGTAATGGGTATGCTCGCCGTCCGACCAAGGACCAAGCCCGGGTCGGTGGCGCGTCGTGTTTCACGCGTCACCGACGGGGCCCCTTATGGGGCCAAATGCCTGCCGGGGTCGCGGATTTTTCTTAATCCAGGATACCGTGGCCCCGGAACGTAAAGGGCATCCGACGGAACACGGGTGGATTTTAGTCAGAGTAAGAGTCTGACAGTCCCTCCCGCCCCCCAGGGCGGGAGGACTCATTTGATGATTTTGCCACCCTAAAAAAAAAAAAAAAAAGGGTGTGGATCAAGTGTATTTTTTAAAATATTAATTTGTTCTGCAGCTTTCTTGGCGTTTTTTTTTAAATAAGAATTAAACAATTGCGTGCACTGCAAATTATGTGCCTATGGACTCCAAAAGAAATATTTAGAATTTGAACTACGTTGGTGCAAAAAAAAGGATACACTGAAAAAGAAGTCAAACAAATGGGGATGTTCCTGCTGTGGGATAGTACAGAACAGTGAAAAAAATACATATCATTTTATTATGTACCCTGTAGATAGTTACATCACAAACTGCAAAGGGTAAACATTTGAAATCAGACATCTGCGCATTTGAGGACATAAGGCAATTGCTTGTTGTTTTGGTTTTCTAGAATAGATATCTTTTAAGTCTCTTGCGCCAAATCGCAAGTAAAAACTGCCAAACATTTTCACGAACATGGAGCTACAAATCTAGCCGTTTGTAGCCGAGACAAAACAAGGCAAACAAAGAAGCCGCAACTAGTTTCGAACTATTGCAACTGAAAGTCGATTAAGCGTATTTGCACCCAGGAAATACGTCCTTGATTCATTGTTTTTTTAAATACACCACAAAATAACTTTATACCGCTTTGTTCTTTAACTAGAGTTACAAGAAGAACCACCCTGGTATTAAAATAAAAAAAGTTGTAGGAAATATATATAAATAAGCAGAAGTTTTACGTCAAAATTCGTTCATTTCTTGCCTCTTTGGTTCTATTGCTTCCTAAAATTTAATGCGTACTTTTGAGATAAGAGATGATGGCATGTAAGTATGCACATATTTACTATGACATTGCTCTGTCAGGGATGTTAAGATAAAAATGGTATTCTGCACTGATACTCAAAAGGTTTTGAAACTTTAACATAAATTAGCAGTAATAAGTTGATTTCAAGAAGAAGTTTAATTCTTGCTTATGTACATTTTTGCAACAAGTATCGCATGTTAAAAAGTTAAATATTGAATTTCACTGCTGTTCTCTGAGTAACGCTGGATTTCATAATCGTATCAAATGTTTGGCTAATACATCTATGTATACAATAGCTGTTGTCTTATTGTTACTCTAAAAAACACAATTTTTCACCTACCACATTAGGGAACCCACAAAAACCATAACCTCAAAATCTCAGCACGCTCTAATACACGGAGTACGCAAACACTTCGTTCAAGCTCACCACATTAGACGACACTAAAACACTTAATACCATCTAATACCTACTTATGCCTAGCCTACTCAGAAACTGTCTCCGGAGCATTAACGCTCGTTACTTGGAAGTTGGGTAAGCAGCAACTACAGGATGCTAGGCGAAACTTTTAATGCTTTGAGAAATGATATCGCGTTCGCTGTGTAGCTATTTTGGTAGCGGAAATTATTTTGAGTGGAGAGAGAAGATGTGTTGGGATTAGATGAAACAGTTTGGTAAGATTTTAGAAGAATAGTTGGAAGAAGTTTCAGTCAAAGAGGTAGCTCGTGGGTACCTAAATGATACAAGCCGTTATTCAGCATTGGTGGCCAGTGAAATCGGCCACGACTTACGACTTTGTATAATTTAAGCAAGCAAGCGCAGCGTAGTACGTCCACCAACGAGGTGGACAGACGACCTTATAAAGGTCGCCGGAAGACGCTGGATGCAGGTCGCTTCCAACCGGTATATGTGGAGATCTAAAGGGGAGGCCTATATTCAGCAGTGGACGTCCTATGGCTGAGATGATGATGATAATTTATTTTATCACCACTACTCCCAAACCACCACAAATAGGGAAGGCATATGTTCCGTAGTGGACGTCTTACGGCTGATTGATGATGATTCTTAAAACGATGAAGGAAAACATGACGAAACCGACATCGGCCCGCGTGATGTTTTAAAATTGTCAAACAGTTAATGTGCTAAAAAATATTCATAAACTAGATAATACAGCAAGTAAGATATCTAATCTTTAGCTCAGAATTACCCCATTATAATTTTATGAAAAGCACAAGGAGTTGAAAATGTACAAAATAATCCATTTACTTTGAGCACCGCACGAGATTACGGCAGGCTGACACTTATCCTGTAAACATCAATTTACATCGGATTAAAAGGAAATGTTCTATGAATAGGATACGAAAATAAACCCGGTGAAGTGGTAAAATGTGTAAACAGAGCTGGGTGTAAATATAAATAAATCAGATGCTTTAACTGATAGAATAAAATACGCGATTTTCCGTTTTTGTCTGCGTCAATGGTTCAATGGTGCGACTACTGAGCAAGAAGTCCTGGTTTCGATTCCCAAGTCTGGCAAAATGTTATAGGGTTTTTCCATTAGTAACAACCATTGTGTTCGGTTGATGGCAAAAAGCTTGAACATGGGACTCTAACTTAACTGAAGAAATTTGGGTGTGCTATTAGGTACACGACTGCCTAACCCTTCAGGTATTACAGGTGTGATGTTATTTTAAAACATGTTTTGCTGGATTGGCGTAATGGCTGACCAATTGGACTGCTGTGCTGCGTATCACGGGTTCGATGGATTTTAGTCAGTACAAGTCTGACAGTCCCTCCCGTCCCACTCTGGGTACGAGGACTCATTTGATGATTTTAACACGCTAAAAAAAGGAGCAATTATTTCTATGATCTAAAATTAATTGTTTCGAGTCTGCATTTGTCTATGTAAGTTTATAATGTTTGTGAACGCACCCATGATACAGAAGAAATTCTTAGTGTTAAACAATGTTAAAAAAAAAGATAAATATAGAAAGAAAAAAGAAAGTTCACCCTATAGTTTGGGTTGTTAACTGTAAAAAGCGTTTCTGTAGTAAATATGTTTAAAATTGTTTATATTATCTGACTTTCAACCGCTTTAAAATTGTCTACTGATTTTCTTTGTCTCCCCATAGACTATTCACGGGCATTTAGTCGACCAGAAAAAAAATACAAATAGGCGTTAACTGAATGTATAATTATAAATGCAAATGAATTATCAATTACGAATCCCATTGTGGTGTAAAACATCTGTCAGACTATCAGACTCTTTTATCGAAAACCTCCTATTTCTTCGGTTGCCCTTTATCTCTAAGGCCTTGGTACCCTGTTTTTTTTTTTATCGTGGTAAAATCATCAAATGAGTCCTCCCACCCCGGGCAGGGCGGGAGGGACTGTCAGACTTGTACTGACTAAAATCCACGGTGTCCTTCGATAGCCCTTTATGTTCCGGGGTCACGGTAATGGTATAAGTCCCGCGACCCCGGCAGGCTTTGGCCCTCTAGAGAGGGGGCCCCGTCATTATGCTGACGCTCTTTGAGGCGCGCGTGGAACACAACGCGCCGTCGACCCGGGCATGGTCCATGGTCGGGCAGCGAGTTGCCCTTTACTCGCCGCCCGCATGCCCGCGCCTACGGTGGCCGGAGATCGTCTTGCGACGTCCGTCGCCGTGGGCGTCCACCACTGCGGTTGGGGCGGAGGGAGGACACTGTCCTCTCTCTCACGCGGCCCGCCTCCTCCTTCGCGAGCATTACTGCTTCGCAGAAGGAGGCGACCGCTTCCCACTCCGTCTCGCCCCGCAGCATGGCCGCAACCAATGCCGGGCGCGAGAGGTCTCCGCCTATCGCCGCCGTGAGGACACGTCGGTGCTCTGCCCAAGCGGGGCAGTCTTGCACCGTATGCTCTACTGTGTCCTCCGGGCGATCTTCGCAGTGGTGACACCCAGGCGTTTCCTCCTTTCTCCTTAGACACAGTTACCTCCCGAAACTTCCGTGTCCGGTGAGGACCTGCGTCATGCGGTAGGTCAGGACGCCGTGACTCCTATCCAGCCACTCCTCAAAGAGGGGTCTTACCGCCGCGATTGCGGCGTGCCCGTAGTACCCTGTTTAGACAGCCCAGCGACCCTATCAATTTCGAGTCCCTATGATAAGGTCAAAAATCATTAAATAACTATGTTGAATAAAAGTGTCTTACGCTGATAAATTGTTACCAGGATTCAGAAACTTATAGAAACAAAGCTGAACTGATTAATAAATCAATCATTAACAGTCTTACCACAATTGCATTATAAGATAAATATTTAAAAAAAAAACATGTGGCACTCGGAGACTGCCGCCGTGAAGCTATTACATAAATTTGTTTTTGTTTTAAAAGAATAAAATCGCCTACCGCGTATATTTAACGAGAACATAATTTATTTTAAATGTTTGTGGTGCACTATTGTAATAAAGAACTTCTTGTTCTTCTGTTGTAGGGGAATTTTATAAGAAGGTTCAGTACGGTTTGTGAAAACTCCTTTTGTAGCTGGCTGTTTAGAATTAGTAAGAAAAAGTATTTTTTTTTATGACGGACATTTTTATGATTGCCGAAGTCTCCCGAATTGAAACGATGTTAGACGATGCGTGGTGTCAGGTATTTTCGTTAGGTTTTTGGAATTTTTTTGATTCGGTCGCCGCGCCGCGCCGCGCTCAGAGCCCGTGATAAAAGCTATGCAATAGCTTAATAATAATAATAATAAACCCGCAGGGCAGCTTGTGGTGAGCTGTTGGGCAGTTGCGACCCCACGGACCTGATCTCCCGGGAGATATCTTGTCCCTCATCTCTGGCTTGCCTTTATTGGCCGGTCAGAGTGAACACTGACGAGGAACAGACCTCCCACCTCTTTCTTGCCTTTACTGGCTGGCTAGAGTGGAGATTCGCAAGAGCAAACGTGCTCGGAGGAAGGAAGTATTCCAGTAAGTGTTTGTAGGGATCGACCATACTTCCGGGTTCCTGGTCGGTTCTGAGAACCGTGGAATACCTCTCCACTCCTCAAGCACCTCAGGATATGTTACCCCTTGTCGCTACGTCACCTAGTGCTAGCGATATATTTGGGGGCCCATTTGTTGAGTGTGCAAGTCACCCCCTGCCATCGTATCTATGTATGTAAAACATTGATTAGGCAGGGGCCATAGTTTTTCAATAGTTGTATATAACCAGTCCACCAAACCCACCAAACGCCATAACCCTGTCTTTTGTTACCATAGTCCGCAATAGTCCAACTACATCTGGGGGTTGTCCTTGGGTATACTGGCATAGTGCATACAGGGATAACCGCCGGTTGGGGACTCATTTCATTTTAAATGCTTAATGGGCCTCTGCAAGATGGCTTCGGCTCCTGGCATGCCCTCCAAAAATCCGGGATCACATGATCCCGAGATGTTACAAGACATACAAATAATAATAACGTATGCCAAGCGGTGGACTGCTATGTGCTATGATGATGACGATATTTTCTAAAACTCGCGAGAAAATACCGCAAAATTATCTCGAAAGTCCAGTGCTTAAAACCTTCAATTTTCTCTTAGCTATACAGAGCCACAATCTTCCTACCTTTTTTGGTACACAGCCGTACTGCAAATTAATTAATGATTAATTCCTCTTAAAACGACGCTTTGAGCTCAATTTGCGAAAGATAGCGAGCAAATAAATAATTTTAATGGCAGTAAGTAAGCAAGTCATTAGCCAATTCTTTTTTAATAGGTACCTATTTTGCTAATTTATCATTGTGTTCATCCATAAAAAATGCCCTTTTGAGAACCTAGCTAATACATTTTATAAAATAAGGTTTTGAAGTCTTTCAAAATTCACCAATTACGTCCTAATTATGTCATTGTTGTCATTATAACCCAGATCGTCCAGCGTGAGCTATAAAATTAAAAATACATCAAGCTAAATATTGGCAGATTAAATCTTTTAAATCGCACCATACACCAACGTTGTGCATGCCATTATAGTCTTTAAAGACACCTACTTGATCGTGTCGTCAACACGTATCTCCATACATTATAAGTAATCTCTGTTGTTTATACGCAAAAGCTTTACTTAATATTATTTACGCTCAGTTTCCATTGAATTGCGGATGGAATACTAAACAGTATTGACGTCAGTCGAGTGACAAAGCTGTGGTTGTAGCACATATTTCTCTGTTATCAGTGGTTTCTTGGAATATCGTCATATTTGTGATTCTCGATGACATAGACATCACTCAATCTGCAGTGGGCTAGCGTGGTGGATAATGGCCAGTGGCCTCTCTTTATGTGTGAGAGTGCCCACTCATAGAGAGGAGGCCTATGTCCTAGAAGTGGGAACATTATAGGCTGATAATTATGGTGATGATGACAGGGTATGCACAATTGCACATTTTCTGCTAGTGCGCTTCTTGTGATATAATTATGTGTATATTCGTAATATCACTTTTAAGAAAACGAAAAATTCAGTTGCGAGCAGGGTTCGAACCTGCGTCTTCTGAATAGGTACTCCAGACGCCTTAACCAATTAGGCCATCGCAACCACTACTCTCGAAGCAGAATTCCTCGTTCCCTTGTTTTTTGAACGCTGTTTTTTAAAAATATATTTGCGAAGACGCGATGCAGGCGTTATTGCGTACAAAAATATAACTTTAAAGGGTAATGTTTAGGTGTGGTATCTTATAGAACACATCAAATAAATTTAAATCCATCCCGCGTGTAATTATACTAACAGAGCAGTCCTAATCAAGTAGAAACAACCACGATATACCTCATCTATCATCACTGCTTTAAAAAAAGGAAAATGGTTACAGGCTTTGTAAAGAAACAGAATTTCTTAGTACGAACTATTCGAAGCTTAAACGCGAAATACAAATGTGCCAGCCCCTTGGTTATATTATAATGTATTTCAACCTACTCACATTTATCTAAGCATGCACACTTGTATTTCCAGTTCACTGTTATTTCCAGTACAGTGTTTAGCAGAATAGTTGACATCGACTTTGGTTGCCATTTATACTAAAAATAGAATAGAATAGAACCTACTCACTGTCATAGAGAGAAAGCCTTTGGCCTATCAGGAAAAATCTGTTTATGCTACCTGCAACCCGTTTCTTTCGACCCGAAGTCAAAACCAAAAGCGAAACAATCAGAATTCGCGTCAAAACCACCAACACCAAAATATTAATTGAACACTTATTAAATTAACCGCAAAACCGTAATTTTCTTCAAAAAGATTAGAACAGCTGAAAAGAGAAATAAAATGAAACGCTTTTGATATCAAAGAGATCAACACGAACAAAGTTTGCTGTGTCAATGAAATCAGTTGCCTCTGAACAGAAAGTAATTACTACCGCGACGGAATCAAAGTTTGTAATAAAAATGTAGAAAATAATTTGTTGCCCGCTCGAGGTGCTAACTGTGCTATAGAGTTGGGAATCAGTTAGTCATGTAGATAGAACATTTTGTAGAAATTCTATTCACTTCATGTAAGGATTGATATCCCTCATCATCAACCTAGTTCCACACAGGATTTTTCAGTTCAACGTTTTTGTCCCGTTCTTACCAGCTGAACTGCGGAGCTGACGCTCCATCTAGCCTCAGGACGCACTACAATTTTTCAATTTATTTAGATACCAAGAAAAAACCTAATTACAATCAAACGAATTTTTAGCGAGGTTTATTATGTTAGTAAATGATCCAAGCTTTACCTAACTAGCTATGAGCAATTTCAATTTGTATTTTGATGAGAGAAACAGCCGAAAAATATATCAAATCGCATTAGAAAAGGCTAAAACATGTTAATTTTATTACAGGCTGATGATGTTGTCATTTGAAATCCGACCAGAATTTAACACAATGAATAGAGGGTTCCTGTCATCAAAACTCAACAATCTTTGAGAGAAACGATAGTATGAAACTAAATCAAGAAAATTATTTGATAGAATCTGACAGATGAAAACATAATTCGAAAGTTGACGAGAAGACTAATAGAGAAATATTAGAAAAGAAAGAAGTGAATAAAAAAAAAGACGAGAATGATTATGACAGTATTTCAAACACTAATATCGTAAAGACTTCTAAAACTCAGTGAGTCTACACAAGAAGTATTGGAAGCGAAGCGGACAGACGCCGTAATTGATCGATGAGCTCGGACCGTAGAACTGTGAGCTGATTCTGAGTTTATAGTAATGGTCTTAAAGTCTTGATTACGTGGGGAGGGTTCTGTAGTAAATGTATCTTTGTTACTATGTTATAATACATTATTTTGAATAGCCTCTTTTTTGCCCCACTCCTGAGCAAAGCTCCAAACCTATTCGTTCAATTTCTCTCGAGCGTGTGTTGCTTTTTTTTTTCGTGGTAAAATCATCAAATGAGTCCTCCCATCCAGGGCAGAGCGGAAGGGACTGTCAGACTCGTACTGACTAAAATCCACGGTGTCTTTACACGAGGCCCTATACCCCCCGGTAATTATACTGCCACTCTTTGAGGCGCGCGTGGAACACAACGCGCCGTCAACCCGGGCATGGTCCTTGGTCAGACAGCGAGTCTCCCATACGATCACGCTAGTTCACGTGGAAGCCGTCCAAAGTGTCTATCTATCTTCTCCTCGGCCTGCCACGGAGGAGGCGATGATGATCCCGTAATCATTTTATTACAAACTATTTCCTTTGATTTTAAGCCAGAAGTGAGACGTGTGATGTGTGTGTGTGTGTGTTTGTTGTTCTTATTTAATATTTGAAAATGTAAATATAAACATGTGTATGTGTGCTATTATATTATCATGATTCAGAGTCATAATTTTTGGTTGCTCAAATATCCCGTTATACAAACGAAAAGAAAGAAAGAAAGAAAAAACGTTTATTTGGGTAACTGGTACACACAACATAAACAAATAAAAGAAAAAAAAATAAACAAGAATAAATTATAAGTTAAAAAAACAACAACGAAATAAAAATTAAAATAACATTGTGTGTCTCACGGCTACGCCAAATGGGTGGACCCATTTGGCGTAGTTCAGCAATTTGTCGAGCGGCTAAGTGCTCGACGCTGGTTTTCAACTGGACCTGGACGCTGACGTGACGGACGCAAAGCAGTCTTAAAACATCCAAACGTGTTATGTGTGTGTTTGTGAAATATATAAATACTTATAACATAATATTTTTATCCCTGTTTTTAGAAATACTTGTTTGTTATAATAATTACCTCTTCTATAATTAAATCGAACCCCAAATTTTAATGGAGCCGTGATACTTTTTTGGACAGGTTATCAAATATTATCCTTGACTTCTATACCTTATACTTCTTCGTATCTCATTTCATAGTCTCAATTAAAATCATGTTTTGTTCCAGTTGTGTACGAAACACAATCTCATCAGAATCAGACTGCAAGATTTCTCCGAGTGCATTTCCTAGCAACAAGATGTATTGAAGCCGGGTGCAGATTAAAAATTATTTCTTTTATTTCCCCGGACTGTTTATTTCTTGTCCGCGTCTCCTCTTTGGTTTTCATTCAAGTTGACAACAGATTACTGTAGCAAGTGTTGTGAGGAATTGTGAGAAGATTGCAATAGATATTTTAATGGAGTTCCTATTTTATTGGATGATTCTATGCAACAACTCATCGGAACTTGCAAAAGAGTCCATCCCTTTCATTTTTTTTTAAAAGGGTGACGTTTCTTCCTCGGATGAAATATTTTGCGGATGAGTTGACACCAAAGTCGAAAAATGTGGTGGTCTCACCTGGACGCGTGCTGTGAGGCTTGGCAGAGGGAAGGGCAGGACAACATTTGAGGGAGGGTCTTGCCCAGCAGTATTGTTACAAGCTGGATTAAAATAAAAGACCAACTTTATTGAACTGACAAAAAGTTTAATCAATAAACGCTAAGATGCGAAACCAAGTAAATCAAAAACGCACGTAAAGTACCACATCAAATATTCATAACTGAAACCCCAGCTTCCAACCCCACAAATAAACTAGACAAACCTATCACAGTATTCAAAGAATCGAAGACCGAGACAACTGAAGCAAAATATCAAAGCTCACAATACCGAAGTTATTGAAGCGCGTGTAAGAATGAATGAACGAATGAACGGCAAACTTGTACAGATGCAATCGACGCCCTGCAATGCTATTTAAACTTAGACTTTTGTTGTGGATCCAGCAAGTTCTGAACTTCTGATGTTTGTTCGACACTTCGGGCGAAGTGTGAAATAGTTTGAGAGCGAATTCTGATGGATGCGATGATCCGATGAGTTTAAGATTGAAATAGTGTGCTGATGCGAGTTTTGAAATTTGTTTTCTGATGTCTAGGTTTTGGTCGGACTTAGTTTAAAAGTTGTCTATTCTTATGAAGATCATTTATGAACACTATTTTCGGAATAGAAAGGTGAAACAGAGTTTTGAATTAGATGATTTGTTTTCTTATTTTCAATTCATATAGACTTATTGTATTCTGTGACACATTAATTGAGGGTACGATTTTCCTCACAGATATAATGCCCCAAGGATTTTCTATATCAACAAGTATTATAAAAATCCAAATACCAATAGTCATAATAACCAGTATCCGTACATCCTGAGAAGCCATAGGCTAACCAACAATAATGCGAAAGTCGTAAACATAAGGAAACTAGAGTCCCTTATCGCGGCCACATAAATAAGAATTTTAGCGACCGAAGTGATGCACGAATATCCTTTATACTATCGCATAAGCAGGGATTTATCGCGTTCAGCTTGATCACGATTTACTGGCGTGTTTAAGTTCGGGGCTAAAGCGGATTTCCTGGAGATTCGGGCTAAATGCTTTGGTAAATAGCGGGAATACCGAAGTGCCGTTTGCAAGTTACAAAAATTTAACAGTTGAAATCCAACAGACAATATTGAGATGGGGTAAAATGAGTTTGTATGATCAGAAATTGCGCGAAAGAAAGAGGTTTAGAAATAAATATCGGGAGGCTTTTAAGCTATTGTCAAACAGACAGGTGAAGCGAACGCGAGGCCAAGCGTTTTTGTTTGTAAAGTATGGAATTGTTTGAAGCCTGTCACATAGACTATCGGACCGCTTTCGCTTTGCCTGTCTGTTTGACAATAACTTTAGTGTGAAGTGGGAAAATAAAAACCGAACAAAATAAAACATAGTATTTGAATTTTCTTTAGAAGAAATTAACATTTAACGTTTTTTTTGGTTCGGGAACTATCAGTGTGTTTTGAGTTGTTTGATCAAAAAATATAGATACGTAGTTTAAAAAATCACACATAATTTGTAACGGAACATTTGCCCAAATAAAAAAATAATAATAATTAGGTATAATTATATCTTTGTCACTACTGAATATTTGATTTAATTAAAGTGAATGTTTAAGAATCAGCCTATAAAGAATATTTTTTTAACTATCTAGTGAATATCAAAATTATAATCTACAAAAAAACCCATCGTCCACTTATGCCTTGCACCACTTATTAAAGGAAAAAGCTTGGCAAAGAAAAACGTAACAATGTTTTTGTACTCGATTCTTATGTTGTTGTCCTTGCTAAACGTTTTTGATATTTTTATGCTTTTTTTTACTTACAGATTTGTTGTTTATGGTGAAAATAAGGTTTTATTATGGAAAGAAAAAGTTGCGATGTACCAGCCCTAAAGCATCAAAGCCATCATTTCATTCCATTACACTTATCATTAGAAGTGAAGGATTGTGTCATGAGGTTCAATGAGCATAATGTGAAAGGTTTCGTCAGTATTATTTTTCAGGACAGTAAAACATTTTCAGCAAGTAAAAAAGAAGCCTAATTGCTGAATAACTTGAATAAACTTTCAAATAATAAACGTAAAAACTAAACAATAAAGTAAAAACTAATAAAACTCACAATTTGCCTTTAAACAAAAGCAGTAGAAAACTGCACTTTTAAACCCGTCTAATTAGACAGAGACTTGTTAACTACAGTTAGATCATCGTTAACGTTTTCAAAGTTAAACAAGAAGTATTTTAACCTTAGTTTTAACGTTTAATCATCTTTGTTACCGGTGTAATTTTATTGCAGTTGAATGAAGTGTTTGAGATAGGATTAAAGCAAATAAGAGTGAGCATAACGTTGTTTAATTTTGCTCTTTATCCGCCTTGGTTTTGTGCAAACTATTCCGTCTGATGTTATCTTTTGGCAAAACGTTTGGGATGTGTTTTATTTTACGTAATGCTGGTGTTTATTTGTACAACAGTCCTGAGTATAGGTTGAAAAAATAAAGCTTATTACTTAGTAACGTAACATTTATAAAGCCCCAAATTAAGTAGGTATATTATGATTGTATTTCCTGGCTAGCCATCAGCCTACATCTCACCACATGCACGAGGTTGATGTTCGTTTTTATTTCTTTTCAATACATAGTTTTGGGCAACACTGACATCAGTACAATTTTAACATGATATTATGAGCAAGCGAGATGGACAGACGACCTTATGAAGGTTGCCGGTAGACGCTGGATGCAGGTCGCTTCCAGCCGGTATTTATGTGGAGATCTAAACCTATGTTCAGCAGTGGACGTCCTATGGCTGAGATGATGATGATGATGATAATTATGAGCAGTGTTTTCCAAACTGGTTGTTTACGGAGCACCTGTTTGGGCCGATAGGGCCACCATAGGGGCGGCACGGCGTAAATTGCATCAAAGCCAGCGCTTGGCTTTGTTATTCTTAAGTAAAGCGTATAGGACCGTCAGTACTGAAGCTTTACCGGTACTTGCTGGTGTTCTTCCAGTAGATCTTGAAGTGCAGCGACGTGCTGCAATGTATTTTTCCGCACGGGAGACTACTGACGCTGATTTCCTACCGCAACGTGACCGTGATAAGATATCTAGATTATTTAAACCCCAGAGCGACGTCTGGGAGGAACTTTTATCCGAATGGCAAAATAGGTGGGATAATTCTACCAAGGGGCGGCACCTCCACCAGTTCTTCCCATCCGTTCGTGAGCGGCTGGCTAGGACATGGTTGGAGGTGGATCACTGTGTTGCCCAATTTCTCACGGGACATGGTAACTTTAAAAGTAAATTGTTTTCCTTTAAGCTAGTTCCCTCGCCTTTTTGTCAATGTTCGTCACCTGACTGTGAATATGAACAATCAGCACATCATATTCTTTGGGAGTGTATTCTTTGGCAGAACGAACGCAATATTATGTTGGATACTGTTCAGACTACATCTGGAGTCATTTATTATACGGACCTTGTGGAAACTCGAACAAACTTCCGTGCGTTCAAGCGTTTTTGCCATACCTATTATTGGAATCAAATTAGCAGCTCACAATTTAGGACCCATTAATATTAGTAGTCATTTTTACCCGTGGTGCAAGGCAACTGGGCTTCTCCCAGTTGTAATGTCCCTTTGTGCCTATTGGCCTTGCTTTGTTCTGTCTCCTGCTTGCATGGAGGGAAGTGGAAACATATTTTTGCTACTTCTCCACTATTTTTTTCTGATTAATTTCGTGCAGGATCCAAGACAGGTAAATTCATTCTCCGGGACACGTCGAGCTTCATTGTCTCGGCGCTTTTCTGGTGGTTGCCACTGTTGATTCTGGCTCTCAGGAGTTGCAGTGGTTTGGGAATAGTGTGGTGGGTTTGTCCCAAAAAAAAAAAAACTGGTTGTTTGTTCAAATGGTAAGGGCCACACAAAATCGCATCGCAAGTTCTGTGATCTGAAACGTTGCAACGTCGCATCGTATCGTATCGTGGTTTTGTACGGGAGCACTAAGAGGATTTTCTGGAAATCTATTAGTATACAATTATACATACATACATTGTTACTTAATTGGTTTTATGTCATAGTTTTTTATTTTGTAAATATTTAGGTTTAATTAATTTATTAATGTATTGTTTTTAAGTTAGATGTAATTCAAGAAAATATAGTATTTATTATGTAATTATACATAGTGAAATTATTTTTTCATTCTAAATTGATTTTTAACCTGTGTTCTATGCAGATTGCTTTAAATAAAAACCTCAAGAGCGACTCAATAGATCAAAAACCTCAAGAATACCTATATTTTCACCACTGCAAGTCAGCCCTTGCAGAGTGCATTCGACTTCTCAAGGATACGCATATCCGCCATACTGCCCTGACGGAACTATTAATTTTATCCCGCCAATACCACAGTGGCCTGCCCAGACACCATTGTAATTATTGGAAAAAAAATTAATGACCCTAATCCTGTCTAAAAACAAAGTACATCGTGAATCTCAATCTTCCTGTCTATAAATTCTTTACTTCAGTCTTTTCAGTCTTACAAATTACAACCAAATAATTATAACCTACAACACTACAGTTCATATTTTCATTACATTCCACACCTTAAGAAAATAAGACAGTCTTATCCGCAACCTAATTTCACTCCTTGATAACCCGTTTTAAAACCACTGAATGTAAGGTCGGTTTTCCAGTAAAAATTTAATTAAAATGCCGGAAAACGCAGCCTGTAAAAATAGAGAGATCTTTTTATAAAAATCTCTTTTAAATTGAAGTATTGTTGCTGGGAGATGGCGTTAACATTTTTAATTTACTGTGAACTGGATATGGTCTGTCAAGAAATTATTTTCGGTATTTAAGAAGAAATTGTGAGGAGGTGAAATAGTCATTTTGCTTGTTTTTTTCTATCTTCTGTATGTACAACTTCTGGGTCAATGGCGTCCCTATAAGATTCCAGGCAAGTCATCTCAGATTGGTTGTTGCACATTGTGTTGCGAATTATACAATAAATTACAGACTATCGATATAAGAGCGAGCAAAGCGAGTTTGGGACTTGGGGCACCCCAACTCGGACAGGTTAGGTTACTTCAAACCTTGCAAACAGAAATAGGAGCCCCGCGAAGCGGGGCTCCGTCGAGCTACCTTGGTAGGTTTGGACATAAATGGTATAGCAGGTTTTTAAGATATTGTCGGTGTTATTTGAAACTGTAGTAGGTCATTTTTACACCTGAATTAAAATCACTCAAAGTATTTTAATTTTTCTGAACCTGACTGTACCTAATTTCTTCAAACTTGTTTTGGTATTGGTTTTGAAATGTTGTACTCGTTGGGAATAGAAAACAAATTCGGAAATAAACTAATACCAAATGGTATATACTTAAATGGTATAGCTCTTGGTATTGGATGGGAATAGATCATGTAAACTCCTTTTATGTGACAATGTTTTAAATATAATTAGTATTTACTTAATAACCATTTAACCGAAAAAGCGATAAATAAATTAGTCACCCATACAATCAATGAATCATCAAAACCGTATTAACAAACAGATCCAACATTCAACTCCAACATCAACAAATAATAATATAAAGCACAAATGGCCAAACCATAATGCAACTTTGAAATTAAATTTTAAATCCAGGAATTCTCGACAGAACGAAACAGGATAAAGTTTTTAATAGTTCCAACAGAATTACGAGGATATTAACATTTCAGTGCCGTAACATTGCAAGATTGTATTAGCATATTTAATAAAATATTACATTTTGGTCGGTTCGTTTGGTTTTTGGTCTAAATCGTTGATGCGGTGGGTAGCTAATTTATGATGTCCTGCCTGCTTTGGTGATTTAGGCCTACCCATACTAAAAATCTTGGAGACTTTTTTCTTCGTCTCATTTTATAGGTATAGATATTTGAATACAAGTTTTTTTAAAATTGTTTTTAAAAACGCATGTCCATTGTCTACATTCGAGTTCTAAACAATTATTTACTTGATGGTTTTAGAACAACGCACAGCAGATGCGTGGTATCTGGGTCATTATAAATTTCAAACTCTATTTTCTATAACATAAAGAGCATTTTTAGGGTTCCGTACGTTCGAATACAAAAACGGAACCCTTATAGAATCACTCGTGTCCGTCTGTCTGTCGCTTACACTCAATTATCTCCGAATCTACTAGACCGATTAAGTTGAAATTTGGTACACATATCAATTCCTGTGACCCAAGCACAGAGGTGTGACGTGAATAGATGAAATTTGTATAATATGGTAGGTAATTTCTGGGGGGGAAGGGGAAAATTAAAAAAAAATAATTGAAAACTGCATCGTGTGACATAATTATCAAATGACTGAAGGTGCTCAAACACACTGCGAGCCTAGCGCGGTGGCGGCGGCGGGCGCGGAAATATTGAATGTATGAAATTGCGCCGCTCGTGGCCATACTGAAGTGACTAAGGCGGGGGCCTAGCGCGATGGCTACAAGCGAATTTGCGAGCCTAGGCGTTGCTAGGCAACAACCGATACAACGGGCGGGTGGCAGGTGTATCAAACCTTTTCGGTGTTTTAGTAGCGCCATCTAGTTACCAGAACATGCACTAAAGTACTACCGTTGGATGTTTTTGTACATATTTAAATTATTTTTACCATACTTGAGTACAAAAAGGTAGAATTATTGATAATTTACTTGTATGCAATCCTAAACAACCTATAAAACATTTTAAAATTAATTTCTTTAAACAAGATTTATAAAAAAACTACTTTGTACCACCGGTTTGCAACACCTGAATTCGCCGCTACAAAAACAAACGCTTGATCGGCAGTGTGGACACAGATCGCTCCCGCCGCCGCGCCCGCCACCGCGCCCGCCGCCGCCGTCGCGCTAGGCTTCCAGTGTGGACACACACAAGGTCTTGTTGAAAAGATCTTAAATGTATTTTTTGTAATTTTAAAATAAATAGCTTCCAAGTTATTCAAGAAAATTGACGAAAAATGACCATTCCCCGCCCCTTATCTCCGAAACTACTCAATCTAAAATTTTGAAAAAAATACAGAAATTACTTTTCTACTTATAGATTATAGGAAAACCTATAAGAAGTCCATGATATTAAAATACTCGTAACATGGTAAATCACTCAATATTGTGCGTACCAATCTTCAATTATTCGTAAATTTCAGTTCATCTATTATTTGCGGTTAAATTATAGGTAAGCAAAAAATAAATCGCACGGAACCCTCTTCACGCGAGTCAAACTCAGACTTGGCCGGTTTTTTGATTCTAACATCGGGTATTACCTACAAGTACGTATTACGTTACCTAAATAAAAAACTTTATCATTTAATATACATTTTTACGTTTTCATTATCGCTCACAAAGATATCAAACAGGGATAGTATCGTTTTTAGGGTCACGTAACCAGATGGAAAAAAACAGAACCCTTATAGAAATTACAGGGGGGCCTGTAACTTCTAAAATAAGAGAATGATAAAAGTAAATATATATATATGATGTACCTACCTACCATGCAAACTTCCGGCAAAAATTGGTTTGAACGAGATCAATTTATAAGTTTTTTTTTAAACGTCATAAATCGTAAACCGCAATTCACCTTTCAAAGTTACAACCCACTGCAAGAACTTTTATATTACGTTACATGCTGCTACGGAACCCTTTATAGGTGAATCCGACTCGCACTTGGCCGGTTTTTTATTTTGGAAAACAGTTTTTAGTTACGGATTTTGTCTCTTTGTAAATATTTGTTGTAACTATGTTTTTTTTTTCTATTATAATTTATTTCACACAGCAAAACATTAGACAGATCCACAGCTAATTCCCCAAAGGCTTAGTCGGAGATTATACTGTGGCATAACTTTCCTTCTCCCATCGGATTAAAGGCGAGATTGCAGGCATGGATAAATTTAGGCCACCCCGCTGTTCTCGTGACTATCGTAAAAGTCGGCTTTGAGATTATGTCAAGGGGATAGGTAGCAGCAAAAATTATTGCGAAGAAAATTCTTGCTCTTATAATACTGTTATGACCAACACTGTGGTTCTTAACTTTGAGATGTAATAGTTCCTTGAAAGAATTATGAACAGTACAGGTTTGACAGCACGGTTAGCATAGAGTCTAACCGTGTTTGACCGCTGCACTGCGTTTATAACTTAAAGTTTCCGGAACCCTCGATGCGCGATTGACTGGTTTTTTCATCCTTTAAACCATCAAGTAGAATTATTGCGACGATTAGATTAGAAAGATTGATAACAAATGATTGGTAACAATTTCGGTGTGAACAATGAATATGCTTTATTTTTATCGTGGTAAAATCATCAAATAAATGTGTCCTCCCACCCAGGGCAGGGCGGGAGGGACTGTCGGACTCGTACTGACTAAAATCCACGGTGTCAGCTACTCCCCAAAGAGGGATCTTACCGCCGTGATTGCGGCGTGCCCGGACCTCCATATTGCCCTGAGATTGCGCCGGAGCTCTTCCCGCCGGGCCTCGACTTGTCGAGGCAGCTGGGATTGGTCCCGGCGCTGCGCCTGCACGCGGCACTCATAGAGGCGCTGGAGAGCAGTCGCTTCTAGATCCCAGGGCAGCAATCCGGCAAGGAGTTTGGCCGATTCGCCGGCGATCGTTCGGTATCCTCGGATCATTCGGATAGCCATAACCCTGCTTAGCGCAATTTTTTAATCTTTTTTTTTATACTTTTAAGCAACTTTGTCATTATTGCCTTTCTTTATGTCCACGTTTAAATAAATGTGTTTCTTTTATATATTGGAGGAGCAGCACTCAGCGTTTACTTGTAGAAAACTTATAACCTAAAAATACTAATAAAGAAAATTAATCAACCACGTCATTTTATTATTAATAAATTATTTTTTGGTCTTCATCCATTGCTTACCAGGGAGAGGTCACAGTATCCTCTTAACCTTGGTCCACGGGCTATTAATTTCTACGAATCTAGCTACATAAATCATTTACCTAAGTAATTTCATCTACACTTTTTAATTAAAACAAACGAATTTCTTATTAAAGAATAGATTACATTCTTGTGAAAGTCACCTCAATTTCTCAATATTTTCAAAAACTTATTACTTAAGACACTCGATCAAGATAACCAACAAAGAAATAACTAATCTAAGTAACTTCCCAACTAACAATTTAACGTCGTTCAAAAGTTTAGTAAACGTTATCTTAAATCCATTGATCGTAATTCCTAAGTCGCACTAACGTTATAATAATGTTTACTAAACGCGAAAATGGCCCCAGTTATACGACCAAAATGTCGTATAATGGACATACAAAAGTCACAAGCTGACTTCGTTAACGTCATACAAAAGTCGTATGAACGTAATGCAATTACCACTTTCGTCGCGCAGAAGTCGCATCACAACTTTACAACGGCTCGTTTGTTATATTGTCGTCATACAGGTGTTTTTGAATGACTAAAACGTTTTATTTGAGTCAAGGAGCAACACCTGTAAGACGTATTCATTTTTCGTATTATTGACACGTGTTTGTGATTTTGTTGCGAGATTTGACTGCAAAATAAATATTACAAGGAAATAAAAGGTGGCTGTTATTTAACTTATACATATTTATATATCTCACTAATAACTGTATCCGTCTCTCATGCCGTTTAGTTCGGCTGGGTATTAAAGTTTTATGATAATATACCTATGTGTATTTATTGTAGATTTTCAAGCCCCCTCGAAATTTTGTGTTTTAATGATTATATTTTTATTAATAAAAATATGTTTATTTCTAAAAATGTAGGCCATGTTGCTTTTGTCACACACTTATCTCTTTACGACGTTGTAAAGACATAAAGTCGTATTAAGGTTATTTCAAGACCACCATGCAATACGCCATGACAGCTAGTTATTAGGGTTCCTCATAAATTTAAAACCTTTTTCATATTGTTCACAGTAAAAGTGCAGTGCAGATTTTAAAACATTTTAACATTCAAGTAAAATATAAGTCTAGTATTACAAGTCTTCTCCACGAATTTTTTGCTTCCATTTTTCGTAGTAAATTTAATCAAACGTTTCGTAAATATGGCGGCCTAAGCGTTTTAAAGTCAAAACCTGACTTAAATGCGACTAGAAGTGACATCATGTAATATATAGGTTATATTTGAGTATTAAATAAACAACCAAGTCATTTAAAAGTCTCCAATTGACCTCTGTAAAACAGGATAGTAATCGTTATATAAACGTCACTGTGAAAACGTCTATACAACTGCTACATTACATAGATGTCATATAAAGGTTTTTCAAAGACCTATTTTGGTCAGTTCAAAACGTTTAATGGACTAAAACGTTAGTATGACTATTGCATTGTCATACAAACGTTTTAGCTAAGACTGTAATATTACGTCGTTTAGTTTGGTCTTACCAACGTTGCTAAGACCTAATCGTCGCACGACTATGACATAATCGTCGCACGACTAATAAGTTAAATTAAAGACGTCTAAAGGACCTAGTAGTCATCTCACTATCATTATAAGACTGCTATCCAACTTTATGTCGTATAAGTCAAGACTTATATGACGTTTTTGTTTGTTGGGTTACTACTATTTTAAATTCAAAAGTTTGTTAGGATGGATGATTGTCAGTCCATCACGATAGAACGTCTGGACTGATCTGCATGAAGCACAGAGAATAGAAATGAATAATTATAGTCTTGAATATTTTGTTCTCATAGGAAAAAATTACGTTCTCACTACCTGTTTGTTTGTATGTATATGTTTGTCCGTTATTATCTCGCGTTTGGCTGAAACGATTTTGATGTGTTTTTCTACTAACACGTGGGCGAAACTGGTGACAAAAGCGTATATAAAATAAACTATTTCTAACAATATAAAGTTCGGTCACACCGATATATTGCAAAACGACTACAAACAGTGGACACTTTTTTTTTCATCCGTAATTTGGACGCCTTGTTTTCACTGTACCCTCATCAAATATGAAAAGAAGTCTTAAGAAAATGGTATTGAGGAAAAATTAAACATTTAATTAATTAGATAATCGTCTAAAATCTTCAAATTCTTTTTTTGTTGAAATTGTTTAATTAAATCCTTCTTTCGGATTTCTGGCGATTAATTTTAGCAAGTATCCGCTGAAGATATTTTTGTATTGTTTGAAGACAAAGTTTTGTAAGTACGTTTTGTGTAATTAATTTTGTACTTTAGATATTTCCCGATAGCTACTTCGAGACAAAAAAATTAAGAAACGTTACGTTTTTTTTTCATATAATGGAGTTCATCCATAAATATAGAGCATAGGATAATGAGTTCGGGAGTTTTGCTAAAAGAGTGTAGGGGAACAGTGTATAAGACGAGGACGCGAGGTATGATGCAAAATCACACACTGAAGGCAAACTTTACACAATACTAACGAAGCACAAGCGCCAACAGGACGAGGGGACGATTGTCGCAACCGACGGCCGGGCACGCCGCAATCGCGGCGGTAAGACCCCTTTTTGAGGAGTGGCTGGATAGGAGTCACGGCGTCCTGACCTATCGCATGACGCAGGTCCTCACCGGACACGGAAGTTTCGGGAGGTACCTGTGTCTAAGGAGAAAGGAGGAAACGCCTGGGTGTCACCACTGCGAAGATCGCCCGGAGGACACAGTAGAGCATACGGTGCAAGACTGCCCAGCTTGGGCAGAGCACCGACGTGTCCTCACGGCGGCGATAGGCGGAGACCTCTCGCGCCCGGCATTGGTTGCGGCCATGCTGCGGGGCGAGACGGAGTGGGAAGCGGTCGCCTCCTTCTGCGAAGCAGTCATGCTCGCGAAGGAGGAGGCGGGCCGCGTGAGGGAGAGGACAATGTCCTCCCTCCGCCCCAACCGCAGTGGTTTACACCCACGGCGACGGACGTCGCAAGACGATCTCCGGCCACCGTAGGCGCGGGCATGCGGGCGGCGAGTAAAGGGCAACTCGCTGCCCGACCATGGACCATGCCCGGGTCGACGGCGCGTTGTGTTCCACGCGCGCCTCAAAGAGCGTCAGCAAGATGACGGGGCCCCCCTCTAGAGGGCCGAAGCCTGCCGGGGTCGCGGGACTTATCTCATTACCGTGGCCCCGGAATATAAAGGGCTATTGAAGGACACCGTGGATTTTAGTCAGTACAAGTCTGACAGTCCCTCCCGCCCCACTATGGGAAAATCGCGTATGTTTCGTCTCAAAACTCCATATCTCAGTTATTTCAAAACTAAATGATCTGTAATTTTGCACACATATACGTGAAAGTATAAGGTTTAATAGAAAAAATAATAATTTTGAAAATTATGTTTATTAATTTATTTAAAAAATAAAACTTAAAAAAATACATGCATTTATAATAAAAATTACTTTTTTTGTAATTTATTTACATAAAATAGAATTTAATAGGTATCATTGTATAAACAGTGTCTAACGAGAAAAAAATAATGTACAAAATTCAAAAAGCTCCTTCAGATTTTCGTTGACAGCAAGAAGGGACTTGGCTTCATCGAAAAGTTCTTTCGATATTGTTTCTGAGGTATTTCTTAAACTTGATATATATGGATCAGAAGTGTACAATAAGGTATGGAACACGTCTGTATTCGTAGCCGTTCTTGAACACCTTCTAGAATGATGAAGTCTAAACTTTTTGTAATCCTTGTTGCGGGATTCTTGAGCGTCTTCGGACAATAAATTGTCCGATAGGTAAAATAGCATAGCACTCAATGATTTTTTCTCCGTGAATAAGTATTTTATGTACGGAGGAAGGCATATAATAGGTACCAATTATACTCGTAAATATTTACGTACAGTTGGGCGGTACTTTAAGCGTATTCACCGAACTTTTTTGAATTACTAGCCATTCCAGATGACATAGTTTGTAGTATAATGTACATTCGTTTTATAAGTTCCGTTCAGTTTTTCTGTAGGAGACTACAGTAGCCATATCCTCTGGTGACAAATTGAAATTTTCTTGCAAATAGTCTTCTATATTATTCCCATCTAACAACAAATTGCACAACTCTCGTTTACTACAAATTCACCCATTATTTTCAAATCAGATAACTTCTGTGAATATTTGAAAATAGGTATTAACTGCTTTTTTAAGGCAACTGAATTTCTGACGAATAACTGTGGATGTTTCAGGGTTCGCCTTTCTTTTATAGGCCATGAAATAGTGCTATGTGCAAAAAGATAAGAAACTAATATTTGCACTCTTCCCATAACCAACCTGTTTTTAATTTGACCCTAATAGATAAAGTGACCATATTTTATCAAATAAGGTGGTCAAAACTATATCAAAACCACAAATAAATATTAATAATATGACCCATTTTATCATCATCATCATCATCTCAGCCATAGGACGTCCACTGCTGAACATAGGCCTCCCCTTTAGATCTCCACATATACCGGTTGGAAGCGACCATTTTATCAATTTGACCTTAATAGATAACAGATGATTATGTGAGAAGTAAAAAAATAAAATAAAAATTTTATTTTTATTTTTTCTCGCGATATGTTTTGGCTCCGTGTCAGAAAAGGCGCAAATATGCCCAACTTTTTTTTTTCTCCGTGTGTAAACTAATGTATAAAGATCGTAATACAACAAATATCTCGACATCGGCAAACAGCGGCAACGGGTAACAGTCTCGTTCAAAAAAAAGTAACCCGAAAATTATACCATCTTAAACAACTTTGGTTAATTTTAATTTATTGATTTATTATACATAATTTATTTATGAAACGTTATGAGGAGATTATAAGCATTTCAAAAATGTATAATAATTATACATTAATATCAAAAACTTAATAGAGTAATGTGGCGTTGAATTGTAGTAATGGATTGTGCCAAAACCACATCATTGAACATAAGTTAGCTTTGATGCCTTTTTATATACATTATGGTTAGCAAAAAATAATTTAAAAAATATAGAAAAGAAAGCTTGTTTATAAGACTAAATTAATTAATTAGTTTTACTCGATAACAACGACTTTCACGTGAAACGGTTTTGAGACGGCTTTGTATGGGGCTTTCCCATAGTGCGCCCTGCCCGGGGTGGGAGGACTCATTTGATGATTTTACCAAAAATGATATATGATGAAAATGATATATGATGATATAAAAAAAAAGCGCGAACAGGACGCCATTTGTTAATGGCCGCTTGTAAATGACGACCTGATAGCGCTTGCGCTACGTTAGTATTGTGTTAAGTATGCCTAAAGAGTGTATGTCCCCATTATACCTCACGATTATTATCGTCCCCGTCTTATACACTGTTCCCCTAGTAGGGTTATTCCATTGTTAGGAATTTATCTGTACCGGCCGAAACATGGATCATGGGATTGCGGTCCTCAATAATGCGAATCAAAACTAAGACACAGGCTGATTCTATCCACCTTTTCTTTCGGCAAAAAATCGCAGGCCGAATATTTAGTCACAGCTTCTAAAAAAGAAAATTGTTACAAGCCGGTACTAAATTACACACTATAGTGTTGTCCCATTTATCGGCTCGAAAAATACAGTATTCATCGTACACGTCCTTCCAAATGTTTTGAACATCGACGCCGAACGCCGAAAAACAAAAGTTTTGCCGAAACACGAAGCGATATTGTGCCAGCCGACATTTAAGTGCACGTTGTCACGTATGCGTTATAGCGCACAATCTTTTTGGTACACTTTGGTTCGGCTTTTTGATGTTTGGAAAATATTTTGTTCAGATACATCTTTAATGTAAAACCCTTGTTTTCTCGAAAACACGGTTTAAGACTAACCGGATGCCAAGAAATGATGAGAGAGATGCTGAATACCAGAATTCCATTATGGAGTGACTAACTATCTGACCGACACAACCCAGTTAGCACTGAATATAAATACTGTAACGTTTTTTTAAACTGTCTGTCAGATTTACTTGACTATCTGAAAACAAACCTGCTCCTCCAATTTCTCTTTGCATTCCAGGGATAGAGTAACTTCATAAAACAAACCCATGACCCAGTTAGTTAACAACTAAAACTACATAAAAAATTCCATGTAATTTAACCTAGAGCTAATTAAAGTTAACTCAGTATAATTTTATATCGCAAGAGTATTATTTATGCAAGCCTGAAGGCTTGTAACGGGAAGACCGGTTTTCTAGGTCAGCTTGTTAAATGCGAAATCTAGATCATCTACTGGTTTATGCATCACTTACTTATTTACTTAATTTACCGCTGGGAAACTAAGTGCTAATGCATTAGAAAAACATGTTTCTGCATGGGCGTTGTAAGGAAAAAACTCTAAGTAGCTTGTATTTTGTGGTAAGGAGATGTAAAGTTGCAGCTTTGAATTTATTTAAAAGAAAGAGCAATGCTCTTGCTCTTTTTTTACACCTTGTTATATTATGATGTTTTCTCGTGATATTTTATTATTAAGCAAGTACTAACATTAAGTATGCTTGTTCCAGCCACTCTTTTTCTTTGTTTATCGATGTTAAAGACTAAATAAGATTGGATATTGGATAGATTGGAACGTAAAGAGCTATTGAAGCTTAAATCCACGGTGTCCCCGTGGATTTAAGGGCCTATGCACACCACGATTTTTAAACAGAGTTCATTCACGGTATTATCAAACAGAGTTGTTTGTTGTCGTTTGTATCGCTGCACCGGCGCGTCTGTATCGATACAAACGCGCGTTTGTAATTTATACAGGTGTGCAAAAGTCTACAAGCTGCGTTTGACTTGCGTGCGTATTGCGTCTGTATCGCTACAAACGCGCGTCAACGGCGCGTTTAAAAAACGTGGTGTGCATAGGCTCTAAGTCACTTAACGTTAAGTACGAGTCTAATAGTCCTCGCCGTCCCGTCCTGGGTTGGGTTCTCCCAACCCGTTAGATGAATTTACGACGATAAAATAAAAACCATTCTTTACTAAATAATATAATCCAACATCTCAATTTTAGATTTATAATTACTTGATACTTCTCCTTTGATACTCCTAATAGTACGCACGAGATACGCGATGAATGAGATACCGATTAGGGCGCAACAACGAGCGTCCTAATTAAATATCCTCTCAATACCCGAAGTACTTAATTTTAGTTAAATATCGCTGATTAAATATTGAGCTTGAGTTTTACTGAGTGTTTTATGTTTTTTTTTTGTCTGCGTAAGAAAATTATTTATTATGTTGAAATAAGTAATGCTGCGTTCAGTCGATACGCGCGTCAGCACCTGCGTCTAACCCACTTTGAAATGGTTTGTACTTAATTTGAGTCCTGTGACATAGTGATAGATCTCAAATTGCATTAATCGTAAACCGTTACTTTTGGCAGGTCTATAATCCACGGCAAACCACAGAATATGAGAAGTAATGTAACCATTGTTGACCTACTTGCAAAAATGTAAACATTGCTAAATATAGCTCGCAAAAAAACATTTTAAAAGTTGTTCTATCATAAAATATGCCATTAATAACCATTTGCTTGCAGCTACGAGCACCATTAACCAACCCGTTTCCCTTAATTATCCCATAAAACTTGAGGGTCAATAAAGTACTGGCTTAATTTTCTATGACTCCAGAATTTACTTAGAAATGGCCGGTGTTTAAAGGAGGATTATTAAGAGCTTTGTTAAGATGATGATCGGAATGAGATCTCATTAGTTACCAAAGGTCATGACTGTAATATTTTGTTTGAATGTTGGTAGGCCTCACTTCCAAGGATTATTTTGTAACAAGAATGTTGTCTCTGATGACATTCCGCATCGGCATAAAAAATGGTGAATCTCAGAATCAGAATTTAAACAGAATTTTATTCGCTCTAAATGTAGGTACAGTATGAGAATAATAAACATAAATAAATGACTAGCTCACTGACTGAATAACTACATAACAAAGCTAGCATTTGAGGAGGTCAATTCCCAAGTTTCTCCCGCTCTACTCGGGACGGGCGGAGTCATTTGAAGAAATTTCAGTCTAAAAAGATGGTTCATTCTTGTGAAAAGTGCGTCTAAATCCTGCGGTATAACCTAGTGTTGCCTGTCTGTGAATAAAGATAATACATTTTTCATAATTCCATGTGAGCACTTGTCTTCTCGATCAGACGATGTACAATACAACTGTTAGGCATCATTAGATTAAATTGAAGACAATACGTTGTGAGATCCAATTGACCGCAAAAATTTGAGGACCTGTGTCATGATGACACTGTGTAAACCATTAGTGGATAGTATTTTACCATTTTTACTACCAATTTTATCCTGGAGTGGGACAGAGTAGTCTAGGAAAAAAAAAGAAAGAGATAGTACCTGAAAAGGGACTAAGTATAAAATCAAAAACAGGAAAGATTTATCAACGAAGTATCTTCAGAAAACGAGAACAGTTTAATAATAGTAAATAAAAAACAATTTTACAATATGGCAGCTTTGCATAGTCATACATTTAAATGTTTTTTTTTTTATAAACAATCACATTTTAAATATTAACAATAAAAGTCTTAAAACTATAACAAAAATGATAAAAGCTAGTCGACCAGGATGCAGCAAGTGGTATCGTTAGGGCAGTCGACAGCTTCCGTGAATATGCGGACTTTGTTGCAAGGTGTCCGACCAGGCCGGCAGACACCACCACGTTTCTGACATCTTGTCTCCTTCACAGATACTGGAAATTATAGGACACTACACTATATATAGGACACTGAATAAAATAGATAGACTTGAATTGCCGGCACGGACCTCGCGGAAACATGTCGGCTAGTGCAGCAAGACGTGGACGCCGTAGTTAAATGGTCTCACGATAACGGCATAGTATTAAATACGGAAAAAACACATTACATCATCATTCATTCACCACACTTACCACTAAAAGAAAATCCTCTACCACTATACACTCATAATTTTGATTGCATTCATGGTAGCCGTGTCAATTGTGGCTGCAAACCTATCCAGAGATCTAATTGTGTAACTTATCTAGGAGTTAAAGTCGACGAGCATTTCTCATGGAAAGAACATATAGATTTCTTGTGCAATAAACTTAAAACTTTACTAAGTAAATTTTACCACCTAAGTTATCGTGTCCCTACTAGTACCCTTAAATTATTATACTCATGTATGGTGGAATCTATAATCGATTATGCTCTTGATTGCTATGGCCTTTCATTCAAATCCTACATAGAAAAATTAGAAAATATACAACTTAGGTTCCTAAAACTAATAGTGGATAAAAAAACTAAACATAAACATAAAAAAGATTATTATAAACTATATAAAATTTGTAAAGTATTACCGGTTAGTATAAAACATAAGTACTTACTTGCAACTAATAACCATGGTAATCAGGAGCATAATTCATTATTAATAAATGTATGTAACAAATATAACACCAGAACGATGTCGTCTGGTAAATATGTAGTACCGAGAGTGAATAATGTCTATGGAGACCGAACATTACAAAAGCGTATCCCTTACATACTCAACAGCTTACCAGACGAAATCAGAGACGAAAAAATGAAAAAGAAATTTAAGATAAATCTAAAAAAATACCTACTAAGTACACTCCCTTAACTTTACATTATTTTACATATCCTAAACTACCATTTTACATAAGCTTGTATGTGTAATTGCAAATTTAGTTCATAAGATAATAAGTATTAAGTTATAATTTTGATCCAACAGACAAACTATGTGTATAGTTTTGTTGGACAGTATGTACGTTACAAACTTTAAAATGTACCTTTTTGATCATTAAATAAATAAATAAATAATTAAAAGAATAACCCAAATCTCTTCAAAGTTAGAGTGAACAGGCTTCTTCTGGGTAAGCTCGCTACATCGTCGACCTTGTCTTAGTCACTCCTGACCTCGATGGAAAGAGCATAGCTCTTTCCATCGCTCGTTGAGTGACTCTTAGTCTCTCTAAAAGGCCAGCAGGCATCACACACTGGTTAAACACCCTTGTCTTGAGACACTGAGGGATTCTCGATGAGAAGATATCACGTAGCTTCCCAAACACTGCCCATCCGAGTTGGATTCTTCGAGCGACCTCTTTCTCGAAGTTGGACCTACCTAACTGAACAATCTGTCCAAGGTAAGTGTAATGGTCTACAACTTCGAGAGTATCATTCCCAACAACAACCGGTACGGGTGCCACATGGAAATTCGACATGACTTTCGTCTTGTCCATGTTCATTTTAAGGCCGACCCGTTGGGAAACGATACTGAGGTCGCTGAGCATAGCATTGAGGTGCTCCAACGATTCTGCCATGATGACTATATCATCGGCAAAACGAAGGTGAGTGATGTATTCGCCATTGATGTTGATGCCGAATCCGTTCCATTCCAAGAGCTTGAAAAGCCGACCAGTCATAATATATACGTATTTAATTTCCAAGGGTGAAAACTGTTTGACGTCGTACTTCGACAAGATGGTGGTCCCGAATCAGATGTCTTTAGTGAGTTATTTTTGTTAGTTTAACAGTCAATAAACATCTTCAAACTAAATTGAGTCAGTTCAGAATTGGGCCAAGAGTTTAACGCCCTCAGAAGCGATAAAATTAAATAAATATTGTAGAAATGCCAAGTACGCACATTGTTTTTATCTTCTTTTGACAGCCTGTTGCTATCAACCCGACATAAATCTGCTACTGAGAAATTCGTAATGAAAAATTTCCCAATAAAACTTATCCCTATCTGGGTTTGCTGGATTATAAGCGTGGTGTTACGTATGTAGGGTAAATATTTCAATTAGGCGTGGATGGCTATATCCGAAACTATGTAGAATATCGAAAAATGTTGAAAGTGATCTTAAGGCCGAGTTTGACGAAAACTAAACCTGCACCATTGGATTTTAGAAAATTCAATAACCCTGGCGAGGAATCGAACCCGCTGATTATGAAAAAAAAATACACCCTGTATTATTACACCATTCGATAGTGTTACTAATAAAGATCAAATTCTGGGAAGTAATGATATACCATCATCCAGTTCCACAGTCATTTAAATACGTTAAATAATCTCAATTTTCGAGTCTTCACTTACATCCATAACAGCATTCAACCCCTTTGCGTTGTTGTGCAGGGCACAATCCTTTCTCTCCAACCAAATGTCCTTTGGGGCAGTCAACTTCTAGCGTGCACAATCCTCCTTGTGATATACATGGAGGTTCATCGTGGATTGAGTCTAATACTTTGACTGGAAAGAGAAATATTTTCATATTAAATTCACCTTATTAAAGCATTTTTAAAGGTACATATTATAAAAAACGACATTAACAAAATACTATTGATTAGGAACTTAAAGGCCTAAATTCCCCTTACACTAATGTCAGTCACGTAAGTTTGTGGCGAGTACGAATATACGCTGACGTTAGCAGTGCGTAGAGTTCGGAGGACCAAGCGCGTACGACGGGTGACCTCACGTCACCAATCTTAGCGTAAGAAAAATTCAGGCCTAAAAACCTATATTTTATACCAAAAAATGGAGTTTAGAAAAGTTTAATGTAGTGTTTTTTTTTTTCGTACATTACTACTAGTTAAATATTCTTTTATTGTAACCTTTAATTAACTCGTAAAAGTGCCAAAAAACCAGCTGTTCTAAACATTTTCCCTAACAACCTGAAACATTACAGCATTCCTAATATAATATTAAATAAAATAACTTAAAGAAACTTATCAATTAATACCTTCAAAAACTCCTAAATGCTGTCAACTAGTATTGTGCCTAAGAATCTCTGGGCTTTTCTAAGTTGTACGGCAAAGCAAAGCCTCTGGCTAATTAACTAGCCCTCGGGTCACAGGAAATGTCAACTTAGCCTTTTGAAGTTTTCTTTTAAAAAGGCTGGTCTGAGTTGAGCACTTGTACCCCACGGCCATTTGTACTAAGATTTTACTTTCTGAAATGAAGTATTTCAACAATAAATGGTACAAATTAACCGTGCCTTGACTTTTTTTTACCCCATACAAGCAGCGAAATAAAAAACTTAACATGCCAATCATAACAGTATTAAACATCCATTAACTTTAAAACCAATTCAACTACAACCTGCGACTAACTCCCACATCAACTCTATCGCAAAGGCTGAGAGTTCAAAATCAAACAGTGAAAAGAAATCGACGAGCAAATGCAAGTTGGTGAGTCATGACTGAATGGGGCCATCGGAGACTATTGTGAAATGATTGTGGATGATCCTTCGACTAGTATCAATAGATTCTCTATGTATTCGATCAAGATGATTGCCCATGTTGACTCAATGAACAGCATTGATCGTGTTTACTATCCATACAAGGGGTGTTTATATAAGAGGAGTTTGTGGCTAAATAATAACAGACCCAAAAGTGAATATTCAAGGTTAAGTTTCGCTTGCCAAGGTCTTGTGAATCATCTCTTATAATTATGAATACCGTTGGTATTAGCCATTTTCTGGCTTGTGGAGGTCAGATGGGCGGTCTAAGGGGGAGGCCTATGTTCAGCAGTGGACGTCTTCCGGCTGATGATGATGATGATGAGGTCAGATAGGCAGTATCTCCATGTAAAATACTGACATTCAGCTGCATTCGGTTAGACTGGGAGCCAACATCAACATAGCTGGGAAAAGGCTAGGCAGTTGATGATGATAAGAGCTGTTTTTAAATCATCATCATCATCATCAGCCTATAAATGGTCCCACTGCTGGGACACAGGCCTCCTCTCTGTGAGAGGGAGTGGGCCGTAATCTACCACGCGGGCCCAGTGCGGATTGGTAGATGTCACATGTCTTCGAATTTTTTGGTTCTAGGACATGCCGGTTTCCTCACGATGTTTTCCTTCACCGTTTTGAGAGCAGTGGTGTTGAAATAAATTACACAAAGTAATGCGCCTGACGGGGTTCGAACCCACGACCTACAACTTGTAAGTCGAGGCCGATACCACTGGGCCACCACTGCGTTTTTAAATACTATGGGAAAAACCATACAAGTGTGATAGCAGATGCTGGAGTCAGTGTGTGTAAGGAGTATGGAAAGATCTCTATTTGAGATACACACAATTAATAGGGCTTGGTGTTTGACCTAAATTAGTTTGTAATTGGTATGCGACATGTCAATGTTAGTATCAATGATCGCATTAATTAGGTTGTGTTGAACTGGGACTTAGCTATAAATTAGTTTGTTTGTTACGCCTTCAGGTCTGAATTACTGAACTAATTTTGATGAATTTTGCTACCGAATTTGATAGGGTGCAAACTATGAAGATACTTAAAGAATGTTTTTGTATTAAACTTGACGGAGGATAAACAGATAGGGGAAGGATTAAAGGCGCGGGAAAAAGCTATTAGTTGATATTTTTTTCATTAAACGTTTTTAGGGTTCCGTAGACAAATGGCAAAAACGGAACTCTTATAGATTCGTCATGTCTGTCTCTCTGTCTGTCTGTCCGTCCGTATGTCACAGCCACTTTTTGTCGAAAGTATAAGAGCTATCCTGTTGAAACTTGGTAGGTAGATGTATTATGTGAACCGCATTAGGATTTTCATTTCATCATTTTCATCAAAAAAAAAAACAAAACAAATTTTGGGGGTGCCCCCCATACTTAGAATTGAAACTCAAAATTTTTTTTTCACCAAACCCATACGTATGGGGTATCTATGGATAGGTCTTTAAAAATTATATTGAGGTTTTTAATATACTCGTAATTTTTTTCTAAATTGAACAGTTTGCACGAGAGACACTTCCAAAGTGGTAAAATGTGCCCCCCCCCCTGTAACTTCTAAAATAAGAGAATGATAAAACAAAAAAAAACATATAATGTCAGACCTCAACAAAAACTTCCAATGAAAATTGGTTTGGATGAGATACAGTTAGCAGTTTTTGAGATATAGTACATTTTCAAAAACCGCAAATATAACTTTGCCATTCATACAAACACTATGAAAAACAAAGTTATTTTTATTGTTTGTGTATATTACTTACTAATCTCAATATAATTATTATGTATTCGTCCGAACTTAGCAGTTCAAGGTAGGTCGTTCGAACCTAGGCAGACGTAATACTTTGTGCAAATTATTTCATCACCATATCTTTCAAAACCGCAAAGGCTTCGAGGTGCTTGTAGAATAAATAATTAAGACATTGTGACATTTATTAACTTGCATTGGTACTGCATAGTAGGTAATGTTATCACTGCACATTATATAGGGCGATACCTATTTTTTGTTTCGATTTTAAAAGTCATCAAAAATGTGTTATTATTTCTTATTGACTAAAACCAACCTTTTTTATTCATATGCCTTTTATTATACTTAGACAGTCCCCTGACTCATCTCACCGATGGCTTTGTGATCATTATGTATGTTAGTTATAAATAGGCTACGGCGTTCTGTGTATTAATTCACACATCATAATCTACCTCTGTGCCAAGTTTTATGAAAATCCATAAAGCCGTTTCGACATAATTGAGTAACATCAACTTCCATCCATCCATCCATCTAGAAATCCAAACTTCCAAAAAAAAAAGCAAACAAAACAATCTGATACTTACAATCATTACTATCAGCCTTTGAATGTATATCACTGCTAACAAATCCTACAACACAAAGGACAATGACAAACTTCTGGCTAAACATGATAACACAAATGTCTATATGCACGACCGCACTCCAGCTGATACCGACACAGAATGAGACATCGGTATTCCAACCATGTTTGTTTTAAATATCGATGCAACTGTTACGTATTCCGATAATGATGGAGTTTTGCAGATAGGATGCACATGAAGTTCTAAACAACAATAGGTATTGTGGAGCTATGTGGAATAGAGACCGGAATTATCAGTCCTTGGTTGGCGTTTAACTATTGATAGTGCTAGCACACATCTATTATGATTGAGATATTGTTGTGTATCAAAATAAGTAGTGGTTCAACAAAAAAAACCTTCTACGAGCTCATCGTGTTGTCGTTACCGAGGCCCAAAAACGCGACTTAGACGCGTTATGCGAGATTAGCCGGAGAAAACCGTATTCACTTATTATTCCAAACTAGTTTTTGTTTTCACATTCTATATACCTTCTATTGCATTACTCTTAGTCAATTACTGATAAAATAAATATTTGCTTGAACATTGATCTATTACTGTGCTACTACTATACGTCTCATTGTCCTTTTTGTTTTTTATATGTTTAATTTTAGTTTTAATTTACCTATAAAAACCCATAGAAACTATTATGTTACTTTTAACATTCGTATATTACACAACAACAATCACAGTTGTATTTTGAGGAATTTGACAGCAAGAAGACAATGAAAAATTCTTGTGGCATAAACATCCCCAATTGAAATCAATCAAACAAACGGTAACGTCACAAAAACGTGAAAACTCGTGATAAGGCCTTTGATCTAAACATTCCATAAGATATTTTTGAACTATAAAAATGCAGTTGACGGTGTTAATTTACGCAATATTTTCAGGTAATTTATTTCGAAAGTAATTCATGCATAATTATGTAAATAAATGACATGAACTTACGAGACAACAGTAAATGTGCAACTTGCGTCATTGAACACAAGTTATTTTGAATAGGGGCCAATATATCAAACGACAGATAAGTGTTATGTAAACAATAAATATGGTGGTTTGACATAATTTCTATTATGAACAACAATATACCTACTTAACGGACCAGGAACGCAATGACCAGTTGAAGGTCGCAATTAACCCTCAATTCACCAGGTGAAAGAAACTAACGTAAACTCCCACTATGAGTCCCAGGGACTCACATATATTATTTTAATTTTTCTATATGTAAAATAACTATTATTTGAAATTCTTTTTTTGTTAACTTCTTTATCATATATTTAGTATTAAAATGAACACAATAAACTTAGCATTACTCTTGAGATCATCTTAGAAATTATAGGAATTAAATAGCCTAAAAGAAAATAGTTTTTTTTTTAAGTCTCTTAAAACTATCAAAAACTTCTGAAAAACAGTAGTAACTATCTTTTATAGTTTCATAATAGACTACAAAATAAAATAAAAATAACAAAAACTTATGCTTCTATATAAAAATAAAAATTGTGCAACAGGTTTTGACCAATACCTAAGAGCAGCGTTGACAATCTTTTTAGAGCAATACAAACCTTATTCATTCCTGGGTAATTTATCATCCGTAATTGGGTCACGCATATCTGTCTTTGTAATCGAAGAAATCAGAAATCGGATTTGACGTGGCAAATGTGTTTTATATAAACGTATCCTCGTAATCCAAAACTGAATTAGCATTTTCCGCATTTACATACACTGATGAATTTTTTTTTTGTTTGTGTGCCATTTTGTTATTATACAACAATAAAAAACATTATGAGATTAATATATTATCAATAATAAATAAAATCAAGTAATAATGGCAAGAAATAAACGCAGTGAAAACATAAATTAAATATAAAAATTATAACATAAAATACCACCATGAGTCCCAGGGACTCACTTGGCGTAATAACTCTCCATATAAGAGCCGTATGCGCACGTCCGCTCCACCCCGCGTCGCCTGCGACGCTTCAGGAAGGTATTGTGGCGGAGGGCAATGAAGTCGCGAAAACGAACGAAATATGGAGTTTTGAAATTTGGATGTGAGTCCCTCGGACTCAGGTGGTGAATTAAGGGTTAAGAGCAGCAGTTGAAAGACGAAGTTTGAAATGACACTAGGGATGCGCTTACTCGGCATCCGTATGTCACTGCAGGGATTCAGAATAATCGCGGGATTGTCTAAGAAGGTAACTCTGGAACGTAATGGACAGATGAAGAAACTGAGTATATTATTATTTCATTTAATTCGAGTCTGAGAGTCACTCCAGCCAGGGTGGGAGGACTTGTTGAATGATTAGGATTGCACCCCTAAAAAAAGATTCAGTAAAATCTGCAAATCGAAAGGAGGAAAAACTTGATCTAAGAATGACCTCTAAAGAATAAAAAAAGGCGGCTCATCATTGTTACATTCAGAAATAGTTTCAGCTCAACACCCGTATAGATCAACAATGACATAATTGTGGACGGTAATCCCTTATAGTTGGTGACTGATGGTACCCGCATCTTGTATCACCTGAACTGAGTGATTAATGAGCAGCGCTGTTGGTTTGAGTGCGAGGGAGACGGGTGATGTTTTTATAAGGGTGCAAGTAGTGGCGGGTGTAGGTCGTTGAAAAGCGATTTTGGGCCAACGGTGTTTGGTGTCTGACCTTTGTTTGGAGATTTTGTGAAATTGATCTGAGACATTTATGTCTCGGACTCGCAACTAAAATCTGAAGTTATCCTAACTTCCTTTGATAGTTAACTTTTCACGCCTCAATAATTGCACCGAGCGTCCTAAAATTTTGCATACCTTTACGTTGTAAATTAATGTACAGACAGAAGACATATATATAGGGTATCTTTCACCCCCGAAAAGGAAACTAATTACTGTTCCCTTAAAAATAAAAATGACGATCATAAAATAATAGATGGCGCCACATGTAGCGTGCTAGCAAAGCCACGGTCAAAAGCTTATTACCAAAAATATTATAATGACGTTCACTCATTGATTTGTATGTGTGATTCTCGTTAAACATTATTCAATTGAATATTCAGCTTAGCTGTAGCCGTACAAAATGTAGCATTATTGCATTCACAATCAGTAGCATGTGATATAGACCTCTCTACCAGACATACTTTATTGTTATCCACCGTTTAGTGTGGCTTAAATATAAGTGTAACTAGTAAAGTACTTTGAGTATCAATGAAAATCAAGAAAACGTGTTGAAATTTTCATCATCTTTAATTTAAATCGCTATTTACAACATTGTAATATGAGCCTTAATCTTCTTACTAGTGACATGTATAGAACAAAGAGGCAACTTACATCTGTAGCTATGTCGCGCACTGATCTCTTGTCATAACCATAGTACCTACTACGTTTATAATATGTTTGCCTAGTACCTCTATGGGTATATAGATGTGTCTGGAATTTATCTGAATTGAGAGACAGAAAGTTGTGTGTTCTGCCGTTCTATGGGTTCAAAATGATGAGAAATCAGATGTTTTCTAATGTATCCTCAATGTGTTGAAAACGTAACCTATTCTTTCAGGGTTTTATTCGTCTCTTTGATCAATTATCGCTATCACTAGCATGATTGAGTGACGTAAACTTAAAACATATACGCTCAATTTTGTATAGAAATATCCTCTTGCATGTTGGTCTCATTTTTGACAAATGTGCAATTTGGGTCTCACATTACATAAAACTAAATTCAAAATTATAATCAGCCCGTAAATGTTCCGACTGCTGGGACACAGGCCTCCTCTCTGTGAGGGGAGCGGGCCATAATCCACCACGCGGGCCAAATGCGTGTTGGTAGATGTCACACGTATTCGTATTTTTAGTTCTAGGACATGCCGGTTTCCTCACGATATTTCCTTCACCGTTTTAAGAGCAATAGTGATGAAATAAATTACACAAAGTAATGTGCTGGACTGGGTTCGAACCATTAAGGACCTATAACTTGTAAGTCGAGGCCGGTACCACTGGGCCACCACTGCTCTTGTTTGACTACTGACTTGCTGACTACTATACTTGTCCAAGCGCCTCTTGTAGCAAGTAGGGATGCATCGATACGCCATTTCGCCGATACGATACCGATACCGATATTCTTATAAAAATATCGGCGATACCGATACCGATACCGATACGCTAATTATGAATTAAAAAATTAAGATTTATTAAATAAATCACAAGTGATTTTTATTATTAACATAAAAAGTAGTGACATAGGTTGAAATAAGACATACATATAAATTTTTGTAATTAAAAAACTTTTTCAAAAAAAAATGTAACCGACTTCCCACAAAAAAGTTCAAAATAACCTACAAAAAAACTTTTCTTTCGAAAGTCGGTGACTTTCTTTTTTATTTCATTGACTTTTTGTCACCGACTTTCGAAAGAAAAGTTTTTTTGTAGGTTATTTTGAACTTTTTTGTGGGAAGTCGGTTACATTTTTTTTTGAAAAAGTTTTTTATTTTATATTTTTTAGTTGCAATATTCAACCCAAATTATTGTCAAATACATAATTTTCTTACATGTAGGTACACTAAAATATTGTAATCCGTAGCACCGGTAATAACATCGTCCATGTATGTACTCTTACACAATGAGCTAAAAATGAAAACTACTGCACCAAACTAAATGAAAATTTTATGGGACCAAATGGCAGATATACAGTATCGAACAAAAAAAGAATCATCGAAATCGGACCAGAAACCTCGGAGTAATCGGTGTAGACAATGTTGAAAACTTTTTAGGTTTTTTGTTGATTTTTCAAAAAGTGCTAGTCCGATTTCGATAAAATTTTAATGGGACCATTCGGGAAGTATACCCTTTCCAACAAAAAAAGAATTTTTCAGATCGGTTGGTAAACGACGGAGTTATGCACGAACAAACATAAAAAAAAAATACAAACATCCGAATTGAGAACCTCCTCCTTTTGGAAGTCGGTTAAAAATTAAAAGTAATAAGATTTTTGTTTAAAAAACAAAGTAATCTTAATTTTTTCGGAGAAAGGCGCTTTCGCGAGTCTGTCTGAAAAAGACCTGCGCTGGAAAATTGTCTCTCAGATGCGTCAGAACGCACTTGGAATGTAAAGTACTTCTGCTCATTTTTTTATAAGTCGTTTTTGAAGACGTTTGGGTATAAGACGTCATTTCGCCAGAAAACGAATAGATCTGCATCTCTCGATATATTGGGAGACCTTAGGTATCTCTCGACCTTTTCTTTGAGAGAATTACAGCTCAGAGTAGACAGGGGCTCATCTTCTCACAAACACTCCAAAGCCCGCCAGTCGTAGGCATCTCAGAACTTATAGTTGCAGTACCTACAGGTTTTCCCCGGGCATAGCTCGTGCCTCGTTTACAACGAAATAGACGAGACAACACGCTCGTTTATACTACATTTTTAAATTAAAAAGTATCGTTGAATCGGTCATAAAATATCGTCGATACCGATATATCGGCTAACCCGAAGTATCGCCGATATATCGGTATCGGTATCGGATGCATCGCTAGTAGCAAGTATTTAAGCAAAGACTTTGTTAAATATTTTAACGATAGCACATAATTAGTTAAGTATATGGTTGAGTTGATTACTCTTTCAGTTAAGTTCATAAGTACTTAGCTATTTAAAAAAGCTGCCATAAACAAACACAGCATACAATTATCTACATTATCACGTTTGACACGTCTGTGAAGATTTATTTGTGTTTCAAATTATTTGCGAACACTTTCAGTTTCATTTGAAACGACTTTCAGGTTTGTTTCGTGTGTTTTAAAATTATACCATTTGTTATTAAGTTGTTAGCATGTGTTAAATTAGAGACTGTTGAGTTAATATTGGGTTTATTAGTTCTTCGGTTTCACCTGCGATAATAAGTTGTTATTTTTTTAATGTGGTTTGAGAAAGATTATTCTTCTAACTTTATAGAAATATTTTAAATATTATTACCATAGATCTGAATTAGGTAGAGTCATTCATAGTCTAGTGAGTATCACTGTCACGGTTGCAACCAGAAGTTCTCTTATAGGTAGCCACACATTTCTCTGCGTGTAATACTGTTTTCCACACGAGATTGTCTATTAGAAGGGAAGATCCATATTAATATCAACATTTCGATGCAAGTACAAAAATAACTCTACCTAATTCAGACCTCTGCTTATTACTGTCACAAATTTAATGCAAAATTTTGTGAAGATTGCTGTAGAAATATAATTATAGATGTTTGTTACCTTTTCAGTGATCACAAACACATAGGATAGGATATTGTATCTCGGTTTCCCGTTGGATAATAACCGATCATATGGGCAACGCCGTGGGCTCAAGCTAGTCGTTAATAATTTAATGAAATGCATTGTGTGAATGCTATTCACAACTTTCTGAATCCATTTCCTTTTTCTTTGCAGAAAAACGGTGCCAAAAATTACGTATTATATTTCTGTTTCTATAAGTCCATTATGAAATCAAAAGTTTGAAATACATTGAGAAAACTTAAAACACGTTTTATGGCAAGTAGCTAGGTGTCAACATTTTAATATGAATTATGAACTTTTTGAGATTGGGTACGAAAATGATGAGATTAATGGAGTAGATTTTAATTTGATTGCAAAATAGACTTCAAAAATCTATTGGATTAAAATGTTAACTCTATTTATATCACTGTTATAATACACTAAGGTCACAGACGGTTATTGTTTGATCCCAACAACGATTCATAAAAATAAAACCAACACACCCAACAAGTGTTAACTTAACTCAGCCAGTCAAACAAATTCAAACCTTCTAGTATCAGAAATACGGTTCAAACTCCATAACACAAGAGTAACAACAATAAACAAATCTACAATAAATCTAATTTCAAAGCAATTTAAACTTGGACATTGTATTTCATGTTAAAGTAGGTATGGAAAATTGAGCCCTGAACACTCATTGTTTGGTGCCCGCGGACACGTTTTTTAACGTCTGTATCATAGAGAATCGTTTTCTTTTCGTGTCTATAGAGTCAAATTATAATTATCCTGCCTGTCATTGATCTTGTTTAAATCCTGGATAAGGAGTTGGTTATACAGGACTGATAAAAATGTTCTGCAGAGGAGCTTCATACAGATTTTACATTTGATATATCAGGAAAATCCCATTTGGCTAGGTAATTATGTTTCCACACACTAGACCAATTCGCAATTTCGCTTAAATCGAAATTAGGCCTTACTGGCGCCTAGTAAGTATGGGGCGACATTTGTTTGCTGATCAAACACATCCTTATATCGTACATCCTGTAGCTAATCAAAGAACTTATTTTAACATCGCCTTGCTTAGGTGACCTACCATGAAGTCTTAAAGAGAGAGTAGTTCCTCTGTGGAAACGAAACGGCGCTAAACGACTTGTATAGCTCTGTCCTTTTTTCCCACAGTGGAATATATTATAATAGGCCCCCTGTTCATCTCAGCTTAGGTTGAAACTGGGCCTTACTGGCGCTCAGTAAGTATGGGGCGACATTTGTCTTGCGTTGGAAAGTACTCAGGTTAAGTGTTGCATAGCAGATTGTGAACTGAATAATAATGAAACTTACCGCGTAAACCAAACACGTTAGCTGGTTATGGAGCGATGAACAGCTTGGATGCGGTGTATTAGACATTTTCATTGAAATTGGATGTGGGCTTTTTGGGAAATCGTCTTCCTAACCTTATTCCATTCCAGGAGAATGCAGTGCAACACATTTTCTTCTTCATTCTCCCTCTGTCAGACGTAACACCTTACGATTCTAAAATCGAAGATATGTGACATTCACCACTTGAGTAAAACTTAACTTGACAGCTGTTCTACCATCCCTTGGCTATCGAGTTATTGAGTTAACTTTTCTATGAAAACTCTTTATACACCGTGTTCCGGACGATATACATAAACTTCGACCAGATGTTCAAACCACGGAAGTAAGCATTTTTCATTATGGACACATTAATAAATTCTTATTTTTTATTTTTTGTTAATTTTCATACAAACTAAATACCTAGACGTAAATAACCCGATATGCATGCCTCTTTATCCGAATTGGCAACGTCATTCATAACATTTGGCGGGCTGAAACAAATGAAATGCAAATAGTATTTGATAGATTTCAAATTAAGATACTTTCTCACTGCATAGCTCAATTAAATTTCATTAAATGAAATTACAAATATCTTTGTAACGAAGCCTTTTTAAGTACTACTTCCTTAGTTGGATTTGATTTGTAAAAGCCATAGAAGTATTTGCTAAAGTTTATGGATAACGTGAAGAACACGGTGTATATGTATAAGACCAAGAAGAACCCCAAACACAAAGACATTTGTGATATTTAGGTACCTATCCTCACTCGATCCACTTTTTCTGGCCAGGAGGAGTCCTGGAGACCCAGCAATTGGAAAGTAAACAGGGTTATTATGGTAAAATTAACTTGTACCACATCCAGACCACGTCACATCCACTAACATACTACAATGTTTTATTCCACAATGTATTATGGAAATTATAATCTCAAGTAGTTTGTACAGAAGCGACATTACATTGTAGGTATAAAAGACATATTTTACGACTCCGATATTATCAACAAATCTTAAGGCGACATTTCTTTAGCTCCTGATACTAAATCATTTTATGTCACTTTTGTTTGTTAGACGAGATAATTCTTGGATTCAAGATCATTATCTTGAATACAGCTTTCAACTAAGTAGGTACATTTTGTTAGGTAAGCACTAATTAAGATAGAGACTAGCTTATACCGGCGGCATTGTCCACCTGAAGATTGAGAATTATCATAATTATACCTAATATTTGCATATTATACTTTTCTTTTTTTTTTGCGTGGTAAAATCATCAAATGAGTCCTCTCACCCAGGCAGGGCGGGAAGGACTGTCAGACTCGTACTGACTAAAATCCACGGTGTCCTTCAATAGCCCTTTGTGTTCCGGGGTCACGGTAATGAGATAAGTCCCGCGACCCAATATTGTCGCAATTCAGGTATATAGGGTGTTAAAAAAACCAAATATAAATCCAAAAAAAAAATATTAAGCACTTTAAATAAAAAAAAAAAAACATTTTTTTTTTTCAAAATAAAACTTTTTTTGGCCAATTAATATGGCCCATAAATAAGTTATTTGTAAGTATTTAGATGAATTGCCAGTCCAAAGTTTGTAAAATGTGTTGGGAATTAGCTGTGAACGCAACACACGGGTGAACGAACTCAAACAACAATTAAATTCATTAATTAGGCCAACAAAAATGCTTGAAAAAAAAATTGAAGAAAATGTTCGAAAATATTCTTTTTTTGACTAATATATTTTTAATACCTTGTATACTTCTTCGTATCAAACATTCCGCTTAGTAGTTTTTGTGTTAAAATGTAACAAACAATAATCATCCGTCTAATCATCTTCACAAATTTTCGCATTTTTAATAGTAGTAAGATGGTTTGATAGATTAGAATCAAGAAATCCTCGAAATTATGATCCTTGGATAGAGCTTTTAACCATAAATTTTGCTGGCCAGACACTAATTTTAGACAACAGATTCTATCTTGAAAGCGGTTTTGTTATTATTGTGTAGATTTTAGAAACACTCCTTGTTTGAGAGAATAAAATGAGTTTTATTGGCTTTTATCCAATGAAAAAAATTGGATTTCTTGGACCGCTTTTGGGAACTAAACTAAACTTAATGCTAAAATAATGAGAGAGTGTCTTTTTAAAGCTCTTTTTTTTTGCGCATCCTTTGCGCATAATTTTGTAGCAGATTTTAAACTTTAAGCTATATCATCATCATCATCAGCCGGAAGACGTACACTGTTGAACAAAGGCCTCCGCCTTAGACCGCCACCGTAAGCTACTTATCCAGAAAAAAATAATTCTCAATTAAATATGGTTCTCCTAAAAGGAAATATAAATCAATCAAAATGAGGGCAACTCATTAAAAAATAGCTTGCAATTAGTTACAATCGGGAGGTATTCGCTGTATGTGCTGGAGTTGCACTGAGATTAATAGCTTCGCAAACAACGGGAGCGGAGCGGAGTTCGTTAGGACGGGTTTAGACGGGTGCAGTGTTTACTATACTGTGATTTTATTAAAATAGTTATTGCACCCATATGGAAATTATAGATATTTTACCATATTATGTAGATCAGCCTGGCATGATGCCTGTGTAAATTAGTTTACACATAAAAAACTACACCTTTTAAATCTATTCATGGTTTATTACTGCTGAGCAAAAGCTTTAGTGGTGATAAGGAATGGATAGAACAGTCCACGATACGGTCTCAGTGCGAGTTGGTAAATGTAAATATCTTCTATTTTTACCAACTTCAAAAAAAGGAGGGTATCAATTCAACCCGTATGTATGTAATATTTCCAGAACTGCCCAGTTTTCATGTATGTTAGTCTATATCAGCGTCTGAACAAATGTGCCAAATTTCAAAAGTGTATGTATTTATGTATGTTTTTATGTTTGTGTTCGCATATCTCCGGAACTACAAGTTCGATTTAAGTTATTCTTTTTTTGTTGTACTAGTTTGTGTCCAACTTAGGGTACACAGCAAGTTTCATCAAAATCGGTTGAGTAGTTTTTGAGATAGGGAGTTTTTTGCCTACTTGGGTTGTAGATTTTCAAAGTCGATTGTATGTTTTGTTTTGGTCGCGATTATCTCGCGTTTGGCTGAACCGGTTTTCACAGAAGTATTTGTTACATTCTAGGGAAGGTTTTAGTATATAACAATCATGGATATTTCGTGACGTTGACCGCATAGATCCGTTTTTGTTGCTGACTTGGATTAAAGATTTCTAAAGACGCCGATTATACGAAGATTTTTGTTGAATATCTGAACTAAAAAGGGTAAAATAAAAAACTTAAAAAAAAAAAAGAACCGACTTGAAATCAAACACAGAAAGTTTAAAATAACTTTTCTTTCGGAAGTCGGTGGCAATAGTCAATGAAATAAAAAACAAAGCCACCGACTTCCGAAAGAAAAGTTATTTTAAACTTTTTTGTGTTTGATTTGAAGTCGGTTCTTTTTTTAAAAAAAAAGTTTTTTTTATTCCAGGACACGTCGGTCTCTTAATACTTTTACTCAAAAGCAATTTAATTTTAATTTAATGCATTCAAATTAGTGATAAAGTAAATTACTTTTAATAATTACACAAACCTATCTGGGTTCGAACTAAAACTTCGAACCCAGACAGGTTTGTGTAATTAACACTTAAAATAAACCTTCGGTTTATAAATTGGTGATCCGTTACCGCTGTGCCACCAATTTTATGTAAGTAATTCGACGCTTCCCAGCAATAACCCGGCAATCGAAAAATCAAAATTTTACAGGAGAAAAGATTTACTGATTTTGTCAAATATCTTTTCAACAAGTGGGACTATTGAAGTCATTGATGTACTAAATGAAAGCTATTTTTTTGCGAAGTTTATCTGTGCCATTATTATGAAAATCTTTTTTCAAAACCTAGTAATTTATGAATATAAATAACACCTAAAATTTTATGCATAAAATATTACATTAATACTACTTACGGGGTTATTGCAGTAAATTTATCAAATAAAATATTTCATAACATTGCATTATGGGCTTCTACAGCGTTATTTTATATTTTAGGGCTGATACATAACTTGTTTTTACGGAGTTATTGTGGTAATATTAAATAATTTAAAAAAGGTATTAATAAATAACATTGTTAGTGCTTATTACGGCACAAGTATTTTAAAATTATTTCAACAAAAACCCCATGAAAACGTTTACCAAAAACTTCATGAAAATAATATTGATGCCAATAACCCGGTAATCGCAACTTACAAAAATAAAAAATAAATCGTTTTTTTCGTGCAAAGCTACAACAGGTTTTTTGCCGAAATATTATTGTGTCTAAATTCCCAACAATAAACATGTGTGTCATGATTTCTTTGCAAATATCATTAGGAAAAATCTGGAAAAAAATGTTTAGGTGTATTGCAGTCCATAGATGCCGAATTTGACATAACAGCATAAAGCCCATAATAGTGCATTACCGAGTTATTGGTTGGGGGGATCGAATTTACTTTTTTATGTACTTTATTTAATGTATACTTACTTTAATTAAAAAGTCCAAGCTTCTGAGGACTTAACTGGTAATTGGAATTTGTTAATATTTTATTTTATTTTGCCTTGTTTTAATATGATTGTGTTTAATTCCAATAAACGCTTACAATTTCTTTTCTTTATTTCTTTCAGTTATATGCTAGGGTGGTTACATCAGGGGGCTTACATCAGACTTCAACGTCCCTCTGAACTAGTCTTTACTCCACCACCTATCTCACAGCACTTCTATAGAACATTATTCGTCTCTCTAACTTCACAAAGTGCTTTTGAATCTTTACGAAACAAAGGGAAAGATACAAAATGTATTCCATTGGATTACTCGGTATGCACGAAATATCATCATCAACTTCGTACGAGATACTGGCTCCTAGACTTTGAAGAGTTGAACTATGTAAGTAGTTCTGTTTTAGTATGATAATCGCTTGTAGAAAATTTGCAGTGATAGATATCTCACAGTTCGACATTTCTTTTGCCCGAGCTTGGTGCGACTCGTTGAAAACTGTAGAATAATTAACATTTCTTTTGCGATATGCTCGCGTTATACCACTATATCGCTAGATGGTGAATCTCTATAAGATATGGTCCACATGACCATGCTAAAATCAAACCATGCTATCCCATAAAACAATATACGCGAGCAAAACAAAAGCCGACACTGGATGGCTCGGGCGCTCGGTCGCTTTACCGCGGCAGCGCTGTCACTTGCCTCGCCCGAGACACGTCCTCACAACCGAGCTGCTTCGCGCGGAAAATGCTTCGCGAGGCTGCGCGCTCTGTGGGCTGATGTGCTGTGGGGACGCAACTATTCAATATTCTGTCATTTTGTCTATTATTTCAACGACGTTTGTAAACCCTTGAACTATTAGTGTCATGCTACGTATACTTACAGATGTATGTTGATCATGAAAGGAATAAGTAAGGCTGTAAGATGTCGTTCTGTAGTTTATGGAAGTATTTTTTTTTTAGTAAAAAGTTGCAATAATGAGGTACTATAACGATGAAACTAAATTGTGAAGAACGTTTAGAATTAACAAGTTTTTCGTTGAGGTTCAAGCGTATATTGAACTAGCTGTTGCCAGCGGTTTCACCCGCTACAACTCAAAAATCATCCCGTAGGAACATAAAATAGGGATAAAAACTATCCTATGTGTTAATCCAGGTTATAAACTATCTATGTACCGAATTTCAACCAAATCCATTTAGTATTTTTTGCGTGAAAGAGGAACAAACATACATCCATCCAAACAAACTTTCACGTTTATAATATTAGTAGGATTACTACTTACCTGTAAAATCGTGGTCAAAGTACGCCATAGCTTTTGTTCAAAAATATTTTCTTTTTGAACAAAAGCTATGGCGTAGCTTTTGTTCAAAAAGAAAATCTTTACTAGAATGCAAAGATGGGCGGGTTTCTGTATTAAAGTTATCTATGCATAGCTGTTATAGGTAGGTCCCTAACGACGGGTTCTTTGGCTTTTCTTAATTCGCTTAAACGTATAAGTTTTAACCTCTTGGGGTATTATAAAATGTGGACCTCTGATAATCATAAGTTTTAAAGGAAACTTGTTAGTGCGAGGGCAGTGTTAATTTGAGCGTGAATATTTGATTATTGCATCGTTTATTGTTGAATATTTTATTTTATTTAAAACACTTGGAATTTCACTTGTATCGTGAGTGCGTTTACAAACATGTTAACTCTCATACACAAACGCCCAGACTCGGAACAACTACTTGTAGATCATCGTTGTTCCAGTACCCTTAGCATGAGTTTTCACTCTTTTACTTTACAGCGTCTTTTCAGTATTTACAGCGTTTCTTGTATGAAAAAATAGAACAGCACCTCTGGTGTGCGAAGAAGGAACTAATTTTTTCCTTGAAAATTGTCAGTTTGAAATTGTCAAACTTCCAGTTTACTTTACGTCTCAAACTCAGAACAATAACTAAAGCATAGAAGGAAGCTAAATTTAACCAATATAGTCGTCTCTGTTTTCTTATGCACTCATAACAGCAGTAGAGAGAGACAGATGTAGGTTGCTCAAAATGCAAATCGTCACAACGTAAACGTCAATTTGGATACCTTGGCTACCTTTATAGTACTAAGTTTAAAAGCTACTTAACGTCTCAGGTTTTTATCTATGACTTTGTTCATCGCATTTTTTCGTATAATGCTTATGGGCGCATGCCAGTTGAAGTGATTCGTTGGTTTTACGTATTTTTGTAAAAATAGTACAACAATAACAGTGATTTAGTGTAAATCGCAAAGCTTAAAGATTAAATAATGTCCTGCATTATAGTGGGATGTAAATCTCATTCATCCCGCAAAGAAAATGATGGGGAAATCATAAGCTCCCATCGGTAAGTAATCAAATATGGTCATTTTGTCAGTTTTTCATTCTCATTTTACGTTATTTTGGCATTATTTCAAATTATTTGAGCTAAGTTTAAACGGTAGTGTTTTGAAATCAATATTTTATGCAATTAAATAGTTCGATTATATGGAAATTATAAATTTTAAATCAGCATATAATTTTTTGCAATAGTGCTAGCAAAAACAAACTATCGATACAATATCGATAAACTAGCGTCATCTAAATTATTACATTATTTTTCTTTACACCTAGTTTTGGGAAGGATTAAATATTTAAGAGTTAAATAAAAACCTACGGTCTTGTGAGCGAATCGTACGTATGAGTAATGAAATGATAGTGTCAAAAATCCGTGTGGCTCATGGTGTAATAATTTAAATTCATGTGTGGCTATATTTTTTTTGTCACTTTCAGATTTCCGTCCGATGTTGATATGAGGCAAAAATGGATCAACGCTATTGCACGTAACAACTGGGCATCGTTCAGGGCCAATCGCTCTTTTAATATTATTTAAGCGTTTTCTTGGTAATTTCAATTTTTTAATAATTTATGCTGTTTATAAATAAATATGTTGGTCAGACAGAAGCGAGTTCTTTATTTCACCTTAGCATATTTAGATTTATTGCCATGGAGCGATACCATTTTTTTTAGCCTGGTAAAATCATCAAATGAGTCCTCCCACCCCGGGCAGGGCGGGAGGGACTGTCAGACTCGTACTGACTAAAATCCACGGTGTCCTTCAATAGCCCTTTATGTTCCGGGGTCAAGGTAATGAGATAAGTCCCGCGACCAATGGAGCGATACCATAAACTAAGAAGTCGATATCGGTATTTATTTAATGCATAGTCACATCACTAGCTAATACTCTTTTGTCTATGACAGCGTACGCTTCAAATGTCGTAGAGCGCCTTCTATGCTTTAGTTATTGTTCTGAGGTCTCAAATAATGAAAAGTCGTGCTAAGGGTACTGGAACTTTGACAATTTCAAATTGACAAAAGACGCTGTAAAGTAAAAGAGTGAAAACTCGTGCTAAGGGTACTGGTGTAGCTATTTGAAAATGTGGCTATAAACGTAATGTAACAATACAGAATAATTTTCTAGTGCCCGGTCGATATTTTTTGACAACATGCACAGTTTTGACGATGACCGCCTGGTGGCCTTAAACACCGTTTAAGTAATTTGATCGCGTTCAATCAACTCTCAATGTTGAAACCCTCTTTTAGTGGTTTCTACCAGTAAAAGTCGAAATAAAATTTATTGCTATAGCGAAATCATTTCTCAATATAGACCCTGACCTTTAGATAACAGAAAAAGAAAAACAATTTCAAAGAAAATATTAGCTTTGATTGACATAAAGTTTAATGGTTCTGTATAAGTTATTTTTGGACGAAACTTGAATAGTCTTTTGTTAACAAAGTTATTACGAATGTTGTTTAGAGGTCAGTAGTATAAAGGAGCTTTGGTATTTACGAAATTACCTACGCATCATTCGAGATTTTGTTGCTGCTTTTATATCCATTACATTATCTATTTGCCTACCAGTTCTAAGGGCTGAATGGATTTCGATAAAAGTCACACAGGTAGAAAATAACCAATTTAGGGACCGATGACCTGAAAAAGATAGCTGGCTGTGGCTGGATGAAAAAACCGGCCAAGTGCGAGTTGGACTCGCCCATGAAGGGTTCCGTAGCAGCAAGCATAGATTAGAGATATAATTATATTGAGATTAGTAAGTAATATACACAAACAATAAAAATAACTTTGTTTTTCATAGTATTTGTATGAATGGCAAAGTTATATTTGCGGTTTTTGAAAATGTACTATATCTCAAAAACTGCTAACTGTATCTCATCCAAACCAATTTTCGTTGGTAGTTTTGGTTGAGGTCTACATCATACATTTTTTTTAGTTTTATCATTCTCTTATTTTAGAAGTTACGGGGGGGGGGGGACACACTTTTTACCACTTTGGAAGTGTCTCTTGCGCAAACTGTTCAGTTTAGAAAAAAATGATGTTAGTAACCTCAATATCATTTTTAAAGACCTATTCATAGATACCCCACACGTATGGGTTTGGTGAAAAAATTTTTTTTGAGTTTCAATTCTAAGTATGGGGGCACCCCCAAAATTTGTTTTGTTTTGATTTTTGTGTGAAAATCCTAATGCGGTTCACATAATACATATTTCTACCAAGTTTCAACAGGATAGCTCTTATACTTTCGACAAAAAGTGGCTGTGACATACACGGACAGACAGACAGACAGACAGACATGACGAACCTATAAGGGTTCCGTTTTTGCCATTTGGCTACGGAACCCTAAAAATGATGGCGCTACCTGGGGAACTCCAGCAGTGGACTGCAATAGCCTGCCTTGATTATGATGAGGAATTAAGGGATCTAGGATATTTTTCATCCCAATTAATTCCCGTAAAACAAACTTGTTAAAAAAACGATGTTTTATTTTCTGAGTAATTTCTCGTTTTGAATTTCCATACGAAAACACGAAAAGTATCAAAATATGAAGCTAGGTTGAAACTCTTTATTACGGTACCCTAGAAACAACCGGCCAAGCAAGCAGGATACAATAATCAGGGTACGAAAGTCATCCGGGCACAGAAAAGTGAATAGGTGCTGGATGTTTTGAAAAAATACCAGGCCCGCATACGTTTAAAAGTAGTAAGTCAGTAAATTAATGTTTTTTTTTTGTAAACAGAAGATGAATGAGAAAGAAACTGTACGAGCCTTTCTGATTACTGATGTCTTTCAGGAAAGTGTCGTATTGCTTGCAATCGGCACACGGTTGACGCAGTAGCTGAACGATTGACCGCTGCGTAGCGTGTCGCGGGTTCGATCCCCGCCTGGAACAAATTTTTATATGAAATGAAAAAATTGTTTATTGAGGACCAAACATTCAATTTGAATCTAAACCCACCAAACTGCGCAGCAGTTTGTCGGCGGGATTGGCGCTTGTTTCATCAATGTTTTGGTACACTTAAGCTGACATAAAACTTAACATAATATAATAAATGCATAATACAGACGGTTGTGGCAGCGCGGGCGACGCCACGCGCCGACACAAGCGCAAGTGCGTTGGAGTACTAGTTATCTATTTAGCGGCGTCGTCGGCAGTCTCGGTCCGCGCTGTGTATACCATCTTTTTAAATCATAGGCGTCAATACACAAAAAAAAAAAAGTTTCTATCCATTACCCAAAAGAAATACTTATAGGTTTACAATTTATTATCGCGAGAACGCAACAGACAAAAAAAGATGTGATAACAACAATATATGAACAAACAAACAATAATATGAACTGCAAATAGTTGTTCCGGGTGTGGGTGTTTGTGTGTGTGAATTTCTGTTTGTAAACGCACCCACGATACTGGAAAAAATCCCTAGTGTGGGGCAATGTTTTTTTTAAAGAAAACAAAAATAAGATCGTAGCAGGTGTTGTTCTGTGTTTTTCGACTCCATCCTGAGAAAAAAGACTCAAGATTATTGTATAGGTACTATTCACTGTTATTAAGACGAAAATAATCTATTTTGAGACTAAAACTAACCCACCCTATTAAAAATTCTGAAATTATTTCTTTACGAGATACTGCTTAATGACTTATGGTGCCAGGTATAGAGGTTCCACGAAATAGGTACGATGTCATATCAGAGAGACATTGTTTACTGAAAACCTCTTTGGCTAATGGATGGAACGAATATTTCGACCTGCCCGAAGAACAAAGTCACATCTACAAAAAGTCTACTTTTCGGCAAAGCGATTTTAAGTTTGGTATAACTAAATTTTGATCTAGTTTTTTTGTTTAAAACCTTAGAGCACTCAAATTTCAAATAACACTTTTACTAAAAATAAACTACACACCAGTATTATTACATTTCATTTAAACCTTTTTTTTACAGAAATAAGGGGTCGCATGTTTACATACACCGATGTTTATCGGAAGTCCCAAATAGATTTGAGGTTGCATATGCAGATGTAACTTTGTTCTACGGGATCCTATCCAGAAAACTGTGGTACTTATGCACATGTTACACTATTCTAGGAAAGATCTATAAACAAATAGTGTAACATGTGACATCAACCCTTTATATAAATTAAAATTCTATAGTATATTAGCTAACAGAGTTACCTTCCTAGCTCTGTTATATTATTAAAAGGGGGGGATATTAAGGTAAACCAATAATAAAGAAGTAATAAATTTATTTAAAATAATAGTACACATTTTCTTTCTAAATCTAAAAAACTTAATGCTTAGTAGTCTCAATGTTTTAGTAAGTCTTACATAAAATCAGATTCTCGGTTCTACAAAAATATTTTCTAAAATATGTAGTTGGTTACCCTGTATCAATCTTACGAATTATCAATACAGCTTATATTTTATAATCACAAATAACAATAGGTACAAAAAACTCGGTTTCAAATCTTAATTAATATTCTTATAGGCGCCCATTACACGGTAGGTTTTGCCATGGCAAAACCATCAATCATGAATGATGGTTGAATGATGGAATTTTTATCGCCTACAATTTTCGTCATGCAAACACCAATCAACGCATTAGACGATAGGTTTTCCATCAGTCATAATCTCTGCCATAGTTTTGTCATGGCAAATCATACCGTGTAATGGGCGCCATAATAAACAGTCAGTTTCCAAAATCAGCCATAGCATCAACAATATTATGTGCAGATGCTGTATCTACGCTACTTGTGCAAATAATAATAACAAACTCCATCGCTAAACAACCTGTCTTTACATACTAATATAGTACCATAAAAAAGTTATGAAAATTGAGATCAATCAAGCATTATTATTATTATAATGTCTTTATTCATATTTTTACTTATTGATTATGTTTTTAAACATTTTTACAAAAAAGAAATTAAAAAATATATAAAAATAGCAGTCCACCAGCAACAGAGGTCAACAGAGTACGGACCCTCCTACCGGCTATCCAAGGCGTCGAGTTCAGTCTGAGTCCATTTGAGTATGCCGAAAGAGTACATTAAAACCGGCATGACCCAACCGTTGAAGGACCTTGTTTCCGCCTGAAAGAAGGCTATTTAATACCTTTTTCAGGCATCGCGCTCCCGCAACGATTGTTTCATGTCAGGTACATTAATGCCTAGCGCTTCCGACATACCTAAATACTTATAGCTTTCGGATGAAGAGTGCGATATAAGGTGTATGGAATATGAAAGTTGAATTCCTTCGGATTTCATAATCTCCCCTCGCTTTACATGCATGACTGCACATTTGTCCACACTAAATTCCATCCTGATGGCACTACTAAAAGTTTCAGTTATCGTCAGTAGTTCCATCAGTCGCAATTTGTTGGGGGCAAAGAGTTTCAGATCATCCATGTATAAGAGGTGAGATATGACCTGACCGCTTGTCTTCAACCGATAGCCTAGACCTGAATCCTCAAGTAATGTGCTTAAAAGATTCAGGGCTAAGCAGAACCAAAGTTGACTCGAACTGTCGCTCTGGAATATTCCCCGCTTGATCCATACAGGTTCATCGTTCGCTTGAATCTGTCGACTTTCTGGATAGCGAAGGACCATCTCCATTGCCTCATACACGACTCAAGGAAGGCGCGTAGTTCTTGTACAACTCCAACACCCTCATGAGCCATGTATGTGGCACCGAGTCGTAGGCCTTCTTATAATCTACCCAGCATGTGGACAGATCCCTGCGAGATCGATGATCCTGTTGGCTAATGGCCATGTCAATGAGAAGTAGCTCCTTAGTACCACGGGACCCATTAATTTTCACTCTCAAAATGGATGTAAGAAGTTTATACACAGTCGACAAACAAGTGATCGGTCTATAGTTCTTGGGTTCCGTGGTACTACCTATTTTGTGGAGCAGGTGGGTAACACCAGTTGTTAGAAACTGGAGTAGCGATCCAGACTATAGATGACTGGAATTGAGATGCCAGACAAGTGTGTGAACTACTCAACCATTTGATTTCAAGATCTGTATACCCACCTAATCGCACTGGAACATGCGATTCTGCGAATACCGGTCAACCGGCCGCTTATACTTAAGAATACGGCTTGCCCATGCACAAACTTTCTGCTTCAGGAAATCGATGCGCTCTGTGACACGGGACATGTTTTCTTCAGGACCGATTCCAGTCCCCGAGAATGCCCGTCTCACAAAGCGCATTACAAGTGATCGTGTATTTCCCTCCCTGAAGCAGTATAGTTTGCCAATGAGTACCCTAGATAGCTAGATAGCCCCATCGATACGTCCCTCGATCTTGCTCTGCCAGGCTGGTACGGCTGGTTTTGGACGTTTAGCTTCATGATGACATCTGAAATCGAATAGTAAAAATTAGAAAAACAACTTCATTAAAACGACAAAAACAATATAGTCAGTGTTTATAAGTATTAAAAGAATGGTTTAAAATAAATAAATGTACATAAAATGAAAAAATATGGTCAATTTTAGTTGGTACATAGACACATTGTGTAAAAACTTCGAAGAACAATGTCGCATAATATGCGACATTGTTCTTCGCACTGTTTGTGTTCTTCGGACTGCGTTTTAGAAGAGAATTTTCAATGAACATCGAATCATCGTCACATATTCGGCGATTTTATTAATTTTATCTTTTATTATGTCCAAATATTTGTGTATTTAATTTTTAAATTCAATGTTTCAACTTCAACATTTTGGTAAATATTTAAAATAAACATACCACTTTCCACGAAAAACGTCTCATGCGTATATAGAACGCTTTAACTCAATAATTCGATATTTTCACACAAATTTTAAATAAAATAAGTTGTTAATGTATAATTATGACACATCAAAATATATTATACTTAAATAAATACTGCTGTACTTACCCAGATTAATATTATAACAATATGCATAATTTTCTTCCTCCGCGATCTTCATCAGTGTTTCATTTTGCAGGGAACTATACACTTTTTGAGGACTCAGTGCTAAGTTTACAAGTCGTCTCGATCTGGTATTGTATATTTTATACAAGATTCAGGAATAAAAACTAAAATAACACTTCAGTGCAAAATATTGCGAATCGTGCAGCACGCGTCCGATTTGCAAAGAACAGTGGCGCGACTGACGATACGACGCGGCGCTCGCACGGTCTTGCAACATCGCCGGCGGCGGACGTAACAACGTAACGTTGTTCGGGGGAATTTGTTACGCGTGTTTCGTTGTTTCAATTAAAATCTTCCGAAATGGTGTGTAAAAAATTATTAAAAAATATATCACATGTAGAAAACACTAGAATATGGTAGAAAATGTAATAAAAGCTATTTCGTCACATGGTTACATGTAACTTTGTTCTTCGGGCAAGTCGATTTATGGACGAATGAACTCTTTCTTTGGCTGATGGTAATAGTTTATATTGTGTCTAGAGTTGTTTAAGTGTGTTGGGGTGAACAAAAAGGGATGAATGTTTTTCTTTGTTTAAACGATGGCTCACTCTAGAAATTATTGCTATCTTCTGAGTACGTTTACAAACATTTAAACACAGATATACAAATCTCCAAATCCCAATATTTGTTCCATGCGAGAATCAGCTATTATCTACTATATAAAAATAAGTCGGGTTTTCCTTCCTGACACTATAACTCCAGAACGCACGAACCGATTTCCACGGTTTTGCATTCGTTGGAAAGGTTTATAGCAAAGAAAATTCAGGAAAAAAAATTCTTCTTATTTTAATCACTAAACGAAATGCTTCATAAAACGAAGCCATCTGGTGGCGAAACGGAGTTCGCCGGGTTTGCTAGTTATGTATATAATTTGATCAGTTCTATCCTGAAAATACCATCACTAGTGAAGAAAACGTAACTAAATTAATAACGTTAATTTCTGCAAGAAAAAGAAGGACGTCCACCAACTAGATGGACAGACGACCTTATAAAGGTCGCCGGAAGACGCTGGATGCAGATCGCTTCCAACCGGTATATGAGATCTAAAGGGGAGGCCTATGTTCAGCAGTGGACGTCCTATGGCTGAGATGATGATGATGATGAATTTAAATTATTTTTATCAAATCGATTTCGCTGAAATATTGTTAATTCTAATTTAATTATTATGATTGTACTGAATAACTAATTCTAAATTTTACTTATGAAATTTACGCACACGAAGGAGGTTTGATATGTCCGGATCCATTACATTTGAAGAAACTAATATTTGAAAATAGAAAAGAAGACTGATTTTGAAAACGAGCTGATGGATATAATCATTCTATCGCAGAATTTTGTGCAGTGAAGATTCTATCTCTGCCCTTTGTGGAGTCGGCATTCTATCTCAGCCCTTTGTGGAGGCGGCATTCTATCTCAGCCCTTTGTGGAGTCGGTATTCGATCGCAGACTTTTGTGCAGTGAAGATTCTATCTCCGCCCTTTGTGGAGTCGGCATTCTATCTCAGCCCTTTGTGGAGTCGGTATTCTATCGCAGACTTTTGTGCAGTGAAGATTCTATCTCCGCCCTTTGTGGAGTCGGCATTCTATCTCAGCCCTTTGTGGAGTCGGTATTCTATCGCAGACTTTTGTGCAGTGAAGATTCTATCTCAGCCCTTCGTGGAGTCAGCATTCTATCTCAGCCGTTTGTGGAGTCGGCATTCTATCTCAGACTTTTGTGCAGTGAACAGTCTCATCTCAACCTTTTGTGGAGTCGGCAGTTTATCTCAACCCTTTGTGCAGTCGACAGTCTACTTCTGTCTTCTCCCTACCTGCTGAGGCCACTACCTGTTGAGGCCACTACCTGCTGCGGTCCTACCTGTTGAGGCCACTAACTGCTGCGGCCCAACCCGTTGAGGTCCCTACCTGCTGAGGCCAATACCTGTAGAGGCCACTACCTGCTGAGGCCATTACCTGTGGAGGCCCCTACCTGCTGAAGCCACTACCTGTAGAGGCCACAACCTGCTACAGTGCGTGACAAGTGCTGAACTGTGTTTTTATATTTTGACTTTCCTGTATTTTTTTATTTAAAATAAAATTTATTTGTTTTAACAAGTCTGTTTACATTTAAATTAAGCAGGACGTTGTATGTAGCATAACTGTTACAGGACGTAGGTGTAAATTAAACAAACAAAAACTAAGATAAAACAAAAACCGATACCCATACCAAATAAAACCTTCTGCAACGATATCTAACATAATCTTGACCAAACACGACCCTTCCCGAAGATTATGTATCTTGAGTTTTCATAAAAAAATATTCAACCATTTTTTGTTGTATTTTCCCCTTCAACATAAAACTGTTAGAATCGCATTCCGATGACTCTTGAACCCTCTATAGTGGTACTCGGTTGGCTTGTGTTTTGGTCCGGTTGATCCGTATTATAAGGCCGGTCGTACATTGGACACGATTTGTATCGTACGTCAACGTATGCTCGTGGTCGTGAATAAAGAACGCACATTGAATACTTTTTTTTCCATCAAACAGGTAGGTAGTTTACCAGTGAAATCGCACTATTTGGAGCACTAAGAATTATTTCTATCATTAAGATAATTCTCATGATACTCAGATACTGCGGCATTTTCGTTGCTTTCATGAAAATCCCAACAGATTCGATTGTTTTCTGACGTCAAAAGTTTGGAACTACACACACGAAGACGTACAATAACTTGCACCCAGTTCACGCGTTTCCATAGCACTTGTAAAGTCGGGATCATTCGTACACGTTCGTATGCATGTGTTCGCGCGAGCAAACTTCGGACAAAAACATGTCCAGAGCGCACCCGGCCTTAGGCTGCCACCTATGTATGTATTTAAGTAAATAAAATGTGTTTTTTATCCACGAGTTCTAAAAGAATGACGTGAGAAAAGGTTTTCAGGTTTCCGGTTATTCATATTTTGATAATCCTGAAATAAAAAATAATAATGCTTGATGGCATTGCTGTAGATATGTCCAAGGAGGGCGGAACGTCAATATCAGCTGCAATCATCAGATAGTTTATCAAAAAATACTTGAGATGTATTTTTTCTTTAGTTACAATAGCCAAAATAACGAAGAACATAAAAAACTTGCCAATACGCCACAAGCAAGTACAGTTTTTACTTGCTTTTGATATCAAAAACCCACGAAACGGCAATCCGACACGACCAGAGAGAGATCAGATGCAGGACCAACGGGTTAACGTGTTTTCCGAGACACATTATACCACCAACTTCAAACTGCTACTTTTTTTTTTGCGTGGTAAAATCATCAAATGAGTCCTCTGCAGGGCGGGAGGACTGGGACAGGCACTGTCAGACTTGTACTGACTAAAATCCACGGTGTCCTTCATTTGCCCTTTACGTTCGTTAAGGTCACGGTAATGGAATAAGCCCCGCGACCCCGGCAGGCTTTGGCCCTCTAGAGGGGGGCCCCGTCATCTTGTTGACGCTCTTTGAGGCTCGCGTGAAACACAACGCGCCGTCGACCCGCGCATGGTCCATGGTCGGAGGGCGAGTTGCCCATTACTCGCCGCCCGCATGCCCGCGCATATGGTGGCCGGAGATCGCCTTGCGTTCAGACTGCTGCTTAGAAATTCTAATAGAAAACCGAACCCAAGACTCCATGCTTAACGGTAGCGTTTGCGACCACGTGACCACGCACAAACATTATACTTACAAAACATCTTTTAACGTAACATGTACAAAAGAAACCTACTTTTCTTTTCTCCTTTTTTTTCAGTATCCTGTCCTACTAATATTATAAACGTGAAAGTTTGGATGGATGGATGTTTGTTCCTCTTTAACAGATTTAACAGATTTGAACAGATTATCTTGAACAGATTTGTTTGAAATTCGGGACACAAATAGTTTATAACATTGATTAACACATAGAATACTTTTTATCCAGATTTTATGTTCCCGGAGGATTCGAGTTGTAGCGTGTGAAACCATGTAACAGATAGTATTTTATATATTGCTTAAAAACACAATTTACAACATCCACATCAAATTCAACTAATCACCCATCACCCAAACTTTTCCCGACCTCCCGAACCCATCTTCAGGAGCACATCCTAATCAAAACTATTCACTACGGAACCCCACTCTAAGGTGAATTAAGATTAATCACTGTTGACAGTAGTTCGAGGTGGGCGCCGATAGACCCTCGTTGTGGAATGTCTAAACTTGTTAGAAGTCTGGAACAATGATTTTGAAGGTTTGCTTTAGAGGGTGGGAAGAATTAACTGTCGATTGAACGGATGGTTATTACAAGCCATTGCGTATTATTAACATTGTTACGGACTCAAAAGACATATGGGCGAAATCCGGCTTTACTCTGGTGGCTGATGGTAGTCCAGTTTTTCGTCTATGCGATTATGAATGAATTTTTAACCGACTTCAAAAAAAGGAGGAGGTTCTCAATTCGGTCGGTATGTTTTTTTTTTTTTTTTTATGTTTGTACACCGATTACTCCGGGGTTTCTGGTGAAATTTAGTGTAATTCTTTTTTCGTTCGATGCAGTATACTTGCAGTTTGGTCCCATAAAAATTTCATCCAATTTGGTTCAGTACTTTTTATTTTATGAGCATTTTTATTGATGGATGATGTGATGATTTTTACTTTTTTGAGTGTTTGTTACGCGATTACTCCGCCAATTGTGGACCGATTTTCAAAATTCTTTTTTTGTTGTACGAGGAATAGTTCACTTTAGGGAACACTGCAAGTTTCATCAAAATCGGTTCAGCAGTTTTTGATAGGGAATTTTATTAGCTTATTGTGTACATGAGCGATGTTAATACCAGTGCTAAGGATTCTTTTTTTATTTCTTTAAATTTTAGGGACTTTTAAAACGCACAGCGCATGTCAGTCCCATCATAACCTAAAACAATATTAAAATAAAAGGAGGTCAATGTATCAGGGCCATAAAGTCAAACAACTTTCTTGCTTCATCTGAACTTGGTTTAGCTAGTAATCGGTGGAATGTACCAATGTCGTTCTTGTTCAATTTTAGAGCCCTGAACAACCTGCTCCTATCAGCCTCAAATCGGACACATTCCTGCTAAGGATTACCAAATTCTAGTGCACATGTAAGAAATTATGTATTTGACAAGAATTTGGGTTGAATATTTAAACTAAAAAGAGTAAAATAAAAAACTTTTTTAAAAAAAAAATTAACCGCCTTCAAAAACAACCACAAAAAAGGGTAAAATAACCTACGAAATAAAACCGAAATAAAAAAAACAAAGCCACCTACTTCCGAAAGAAAAGTTATTTTGTAGGTTATTTTACCCTTTTTTGTGGTTGTTTTTGAAGGCGGTTATTTTTTTTTTTTTAAAGTTTTTAGCTACCAGGATTTCTACACAATCATTATCATCAGCTGGAAAACGTCCACTGCTGAAAATAGGCCTTCACCCTTCAGATGGGGGCCTCCCTTAAAAGGCCAAAGCCTTCCGGGTTCTTAGGATTATCAGCTAACACGGGCCCCGTAACTTAAAGGACTATTGAAAGACACTGTGGATTTTAGTCAGGACAAGTCTGTCAGTCCCTTCCATCCTGCCCTGGGTGGGGAGGACTCATTGGATAATTTAACCACGTAAAAAAAGGCCTCCCCCTTAGATCACTACGCCAAATGACAATTCGCCACTTGCATCCATCGGTTGCCCGCGACTCTGACGATGTCGTCTACATAATAAATGTGAAGTTTTCAATGGATAGATCTGATGGAAATTTCTTACTCTTTCACACAAATTCTACTGAACGGATTTGGATAAAATTTGGTACACAGATAGTTTATGACTTGAATTAACCGTAATACTATTTATCTCGGTATAACGTTCCGGTGGAATGACCTGCGCATGGGCAACGACGCTGACATGAGCGAGTCTTGTATAATTTAGTTTCAAATTAACACAGAGCAAAGATGCTTAGCGACGTTTAAGCAAACGATTATTTCGTCAGAAGTCTAGTTCTAACCTAACCAGAAGACACACAGATACTCGTATTGGTCGTTTCACTGAAGATTTTATTACTATTCCAGCGTCTTGTATCTGAACACTTTACGAAGAAATGGCTACCCAGTAATCAGTTCACTAAGCCATTTATGCACATCAAACAGGCCACAATCACGTCTCAGAATAAAGCCGATCAAACTAAGTGCTAGGGGTCTACCATAATGACTTAAAGCACCGCGCGATCAGCGCAGACCGTTCTCGAAACGAGCAGGCAGACGCGTCGCTGTATTGTGTGGTCGAGGCATTCCCGATTTTTTTGTTCGCGAACGAAATGTCTGGACAACGAAAACAATATGTTTTTTTTTTTTTATTTAAATTGATTCCAACCCTTGATTTATTGTGGTCGAAAGAAGATAAGCACTATAAATGCGCGGTAGTCACCACTCGACACGAGTTCACAGCTCGTTGCCCGCGCCCACCCGACCCCATCGTGCTGCTGTCTTCGAGGGCAGATCCATTTAATTCTATGAAATCAGTCACGTGCAAGACACATTGGTAGGTATTTACCCAGGCCGAGGCTAGGCTCTGGCCGGACCTCTTGACCAACACGAAAATGTCAAATACTCTTTAAATTGAAAGTACTCTTTTCTTCATTCCTACTATATTTGGTGGTACCTCCCCTGTTAGCGAGATCGTCAGATTCCAAGTAATATACCAATTAAATTATCATATAACGGCTTAAGTGTGGCTTAAGGGTCGAGTAGCTCTATTAAGTTGAAGTTCAAGTTTCATACAATAACGTGCTTTATAATAGGATATGTAATACTAAACTGCCCTTCGGAAGTTGCGAGGCACAGAGTAGAGAAGACGGTACGACACGGATTTGCTGAATTTATGAGTTAGTTTTTTGCGAGAAAATAATATTGCCAACAAAAATAACGCTACAAAACACTTACGATCTTAATGTCTCTGATTTTGTAGAATAGACTATTTTTTTTTAATAGTAGATTTAGTCTCCATAAAATCAAACGAACAAAATTAATTTGGGTGTCAGTAATGTTCGTAAACAACTGTACAGGAGAAATGCCTAGAGGGATAAAAACATTCCATGAAAACAGAAAAAAATACATGAGTTGTACTTGATGGGCAATCATTTTTTTTTTAAGAAAATTTGAACGACCATCAATCTCTCTTACCCTTTCACTACACTGTGACCCCTTCTCCAGTACACGTAATCTGCTTAGTTATGGAATATTAAGTTTGCGCTCACTCGAGACGGCCCATCGCGAGGCTTAGCAGGTGCTGACAGATGACGTAATCTCATCTAATTAGAATAATTCAGTTTGTGCTGAAGTCTCATATACAATTGAACTTGGTTTGATGACGATGGCTAAAGGCAATGATATTATAAAGTCATAGATATGATACACTTACAAAACAACAGAAAAAAATGCTCCGCGCCGAGAGGCTGCACACATACACACTTTTTATTCACACATTACATTTCACTACAAGTAAAAAGGATAGCTTGATAAAACCAATAAGAAAAAAAGTGACAGCTAGATGTTGTCAGTGCCAATCACCGCACGTTGGCATCATAGAGAGATAGAGAAAGAGAATTTGTTGCCGCACTCTTTCTTTTACGACGCCATTTTTATAGAAACGTAATGTTTTATTATTTTGGGAAAATATTAAGAAAAATAGTATATTTACGAATGATATGTGATTGCTTGACTTTTAGAAGTCTTGCTTGTATAATTTGTACAATATCTCATTTCATTTTCAATGGTTTTGAGTCACTTTTACTTTTGATTTACTCTGTTTACGTGAAGTGCTTCGTTGACGCCGGCAACGTCGCACTGAGGTCAAGGTTTGTGAATCAACCACATTTGAGCGCTTCACTTTCTGAGCGCCTATAACGTATCTACACCTTTTTTACTTATAATATCATTGGCTAAAGGAATGATGTTTATTGTAGTAGGGGCGGCGAAGAAGGGATTTTTGATGTGACTCGAGCGTGTCAAATAACTATACAACGTGTTTTTTTTTATTTCCCATAACTCTAGGGTATGAATGAGGGCATATAATAGAATCAATTGGCATAAGAATTATTTTTCAATCATGTATTTTTTTTTGTTTTAATTTTTCATACAAAATAATTCGGCAGAGTCACAATATTTAATGTAAAACACCCTTATGTGAAATATGACAACGTCGCATTTTCTTAGCTTTATTATGAATGGTTAGTTTGAAGAAAAATGAATTAACTCGGATTTATCAATGAAAGTTAGAGTAAGATGCGCACATCGAGAGTCCGTTGTCTTGAAGCAGGAACCTACTCAATAGTTCTATCTTATTTACGCAAAGCGACAAGCACCAATGAGAGAGTGAAATATCCGAATCATAGCAGCTACACCTCACCGACTTGCCTAAACATAAACACACAACATTGTTGCAAAGTACTTGTAATCGGACGCCTCGAGCTAGGGTATGTTCTGTTGTCATCTTTGTAATGTTATCGATGTCGATTAAATCCAGAATTTATTTTTGCTTATTAACATAAGTACTCCGATTGATTTTTTTTTTTTTTTTAGGGTGGCAAAATCATCAAATGAGTCCTCCCACCCTGGGTGGGGCGGGAGGGACTGTCAGACTCTTACTGACTAAAATCCACCCGTGTTCCGTCGGATGCCCTTTACGTTCCGGGGCCACGGTATCCTGGATTAAGAAAAATCCGCGACCCCGGCAGGCATTTGGCCCCATAAGGGGCCCCGTCGGTGACGCGTGAAACACGACGCGCCACCGACCCGGGCTTGGTCCTTGGTCGGACGGCGAGCATACCCATTACTCACCGTCCGCAAGCCCGCTCCGCCGCTGTGCCCTCTGCTGTTCAGAGGGACACGCGTTGGAGCGTCCACCCGACAGGCTATTTGCATACGGGCAAAGAAACCCCTTAGGCACACAGTGCCTAAGAAGAGTTTTTGCCCGCATCCCAGGGCGCACCGTCCCGAAAAACTGGTCTTCCCCCCGGACGTATCCGAGAGGGAACTCCAGTCCACGGGCGCACGTGGAGGTTTCCTGTCTTAGCACCCCACTCCGATTGATTTAACGGACATAAGTATTAAACGAAGATTACGAATTTTCTAATCCAGTAGAATAGCGATTAATACAAAGTTCGCTCAAAGTAATAATAACCTTAACCCAGTTTAGAAAAAAATAATTAACTTTAGCCATAAGTTACCCTTTGTAAGTACTAAAACGTAATCAATAAAGATTTGCCTGTTTTAATGTGATTTCAATTTTGCTTAGTAATTTTTCTTCAAACCACTTGAGATTTCATCGATAACGAGTAGGTGCTTTCTCTTCACTAGTTTATCTTACAATGCTGTGAAGATCGGCAACGTCGTAAAAGTAATGACTCGTCATACTGGTGACAATTTATGATGTAATTTAATTATGATTGATGATATCTTCAAAACGATGCATTTTTGGACCACATAATGTAGGAGTTTTTGTATTATTTTTACGTCTAGAATATAACCCTAAAGTTATGGGAAATCAAAAAAAACACCCTGTATAGAGAGAATCCTCGCACCTCTTAATGTACTTGTAGGTACCAAGTATGAACTCTCCATATGGTGGGGTGCGTTGGGGGAACCCGTCATATTAGCAAAAAAAAATTGATCCTCAGAAAAATTCGAGCGCGTCAGATTAATAAAAGGTAGATAAAATACGTTCAGAAGAGTGTATATCTCAATAATCTGACAATTTGAGCGTGGCATTAGGAAATGAGCGAGTCCTGAAGTTGTAAAACAAAAACTTTAATGTCTGCTCGTTCTTTATAGCAATCAACGTTCCGTCTAATTAGTTTTACATATCTCTTGCTCTGTAAGTACACCCTTACACCCCTGAATGCCGGGGTGTATGACTATCATTACAGCATAGGTTTTGGAATTTGAAAAAAGAACTGTCATACTCATACTGCACGAAGAATATTTTTAAAAAGTTAATTTTGTTTTTCTCGGTATCGATTAATTACTCGAATCGGAATCTAGACAATTTATTTTATAAAGATTTTATTTTAAATATGGAACTATTTGTTTCCACATCGTATGTTAGATGGAATCGATTTAAAAATCAAACTGGCCAGCAAGATTTGACGCGCTTGCTTGCGTGAAAAAAAAAAGGCAGTCTACTAGTAGGCGCGAAAGCATCGCGAAAATAATTAATTTTCTTGTTTGAGTTCTTTTTCAAAAGTTTTAAACATGTCTAGTGACGAAGACATAGATCTAACGCCCGATTTTATTAAAGAAAGGCCAAAAACAGTTGTCGAAAATATATTACCGCCGAACTCGAAAGAAAGATATGTAAAGGCATACGACGAATTTATGAAATGGCGGTCAGAAAAAAAAGTGAAATCTCTTTCTGAAAGTGTTTTTATATCATATTTTGTGATGAATTATCTAAGAGGCTACAACCTTCCAGTTTATGGTGCTTTTATTCCATGCTAAAATCTACAATGATGACAAAACATGACGTGAATTTGAAAGATTTTTCTAAACTTACTGCTTTCTTGAAAAGGCAGTCTGACGGCTTTAAAAGCAAGAAATCGAAGGTATTTACTGCAGAAGAAGTACAGAAATTCTTAAATGAAGCTCCGGATGAAATTTATTTAGCAATAAAGGTACCTACGTATTTACTTGCCCTTTTTAATAAGTTACCAAAATATTTCACAAAAATACTATGCGAATTTGGTGCCGTTAATACAACTTATGTCTTTTTTACAGGTTGTTCTAATTTTTGGGATATCGGGAGCCTGCAGAACCGTGGAATTGACAAACTTGACAATAGAAAATGTAGAAAAACATAACAAATTACTACTCATAAAACTGCCTAACACGAAAACTAAAATTGACCGGTCATTTGTTGTGCATGAAGAATTTGCAAATTATGTTGAAAAATATCAAGCTCTTCGGCCTGAAAACGTGGATACAAATCGTTTTTTTCTTAATTACAGTAAAGGAAAATGCCACAGACAAGTAATAGGAAAAAACAAATTTACAGGCATGCCAAAGCAAATAGCCACATATTTAAAACTGAGTAACGTAGAGTTATACACCGGGCATTGCTTTCGCAGAACATCAGCGACTCTATTGGCTGATTCGGGAGCCAACCTCACTCTGTTAAAAAGGCACGGCGGCTGGAAGTCCAGCAAAGTGGCCGAAGGTTATATCGAAGATTCGATGGCAAACAAAAGCAAAATTACTTCTAAAATAACAGAAAATATAAACTTAAAATCACCACGTCAAAGCACATCATCTGAGCCATTTTTTAATGAAGAAAATAGTACCAGTCAACTGCCGCCATTTACGATGCAAGAACCTCAAGTCACTCAAACTCAAGTCTTATCATCACAAACTCATATTCAAACTATAAATATACCTAAAAAGAACGTGACCATATCTCTTACAAATTGTAATAATTTTACTATTAATTTTAATTAAATACACATTTTTTTCTTCTTAATAAATGTTCATTGAAACCTGCTGTCTTGTTGTTTACTTACCTCACAATCGATATGTAAAGCAGAGTATTTATCTCGGGCGTAAGCATCAATTGCATATTCGGGTTAATTAGCGCCTTCGCTTCGCTCAGGCGCCAAAAACCTCGTATGCAATTGATGTCATACAGCCCTTGGTTAATAATCTACTATTAATTATTGTAAGGCGTTTTCGTTTTGGTTTTTCAACCGCTTGTTAAGGACAGCCCCCTTGAATTAATCGTCAGATTAATATGTACCTAATGGTTATCAGAAATATAAAGCGCCTTTACACTGTAAATGGCTCATGCGCTCGAGTACTTCTTTACAACGGTTTTTTTTACAGTTTCAAAAATGTTTACACGCTCCCCCCCCCCCACCAAAATAGAAAAAAAAAGTAGTAGAGCTATTGCATAGCACTTTTTATCAACTTATGCAATTATAATTATTTATTATATTTATTACTGTACTAATTAGGCTACGGTCAGCCACGTCAATCAAGTGAAACGTCAAGAAACGTTCTCCTCCTCCTCCCTCTCCCTCTCCCTCTCCCTCTCCCTCTCCGTCACCGTCTCCGTCTCCGTCTCCCGCTCCGTCTCTCTCCGTCTCCGTCTCCCTCTTACCGTACTCATCGTACCTTTATGATTGCCGAAGTCTCCCGAACTGAAACGACGTTAGACGATGCGTGTCAGGTATTTTCGTTAGGTTTTTGGGAATTTCTTGATTCGGTCGCCGCGCCACGCCGCGCTCAGAGCCTGCGATAAAAGCTATGCAATTGCTTAAAACTTGTCATAATCTTTTCTCTTTTTAAAACATAATCTTTCAAATCCAATAGATTGCCATGGCGCTCGACGAACTGCAACATCCTCGCCTCCCCTACTAATGGTAACTGTACCGTTGGTCTTGTGGTCAAAAGCGTGACTACTAATCGTGGGGTCCTGGGTTCGATTCCCGGATCTGGTAAAAAGTGGTTGGGTTTTTCTATTAAAATGTCGCAGTAGCAGCCCGAAGTTGGCGGTATATACCCCGTGTCTCAGAAAACACGTTAACCCGTTGATTTTGCGACTGATCTTTCTCAGGTCATGTCGGATTGAGAGTAAAGGAACAGAAAGTGCTCTTGTTACTTGCAAAGTGTAAATTCGTACTAAACGATATGGCTTATGATTTTTCCACTCTTTAATTATTCAATTTATGATTACTGTTACGAGACCTTTAAGTCTCGTTACCCCCTCAAGGAACTTTTTTGGGACAAAAAAATCATGTTATTGAAAATGTTTGGCTTGGTTTAACCACATGTTTAACCTCGAAACTTCTCCACCAAGTCTGCTTTCCTGTGATAATAATTGAAAAACTAATGGCCAAGTTTTTAGCGTGCCTGAAACACTTACCCAAAAATTGCATGTTGTTCTCGGGCCATACAGTCTCTCTTTCACAGCGTTGCCTCACTGACCTGTCATTTAAAATACAAGGTGGAACTTCATTTCCTGTGATGGTCATCGGACTTGTCAATCAACGTTTTCAATGCGTCAATAGTTTTGATCGGAGTGACGGGTAAAATAGCTGTTTCGTTTTTTTTATAGTGGCACTGCATGGCATGGATAGGGGAATAAAATTGAGTTAGTAAGCTGAAGAATTTGAAGAAATTTTAAATAATAGCAGTCACACAGATTTTCAAGGTCAAGCTGTGCTTGCCGAGGCTAAACTATGGATCAGTGACTATCGTCAGCAATTCATGCTGCTGCCACATGGTACAGTTAATTCCACGTACATAGTTTACTCTCTACATTACCTTATCATATTAATAAATTCGCCACGTTATTCCTCCGCCCTGATCTGAAAACAAAACATAACAGAAATACTGATAAATAAGATAATCTTAAGCACAATTTAAGAGTAAAGCCTTCTGCAGACACACGCGATTAATCGCGCGGGGCGACATGTCGCGGTCCATTCGCAGTATTTTTAGAGTGGAAATTAGCCTGGCTCGTTGTCGCAGCGCGATTAATCGCGTGTGTCTGAAGGAGGCTTAAATCTCTCAGCATTCAAAATATTTCGGTTCTCAGAAAAAAAATCTAATTTGCAAAGAACTTTAGCTACAGATACACGTGCCATCATTCTTGGAATTATTAGTGAAACATGAAAATCTTAAGAACTTGTACATTCTGAAATAAAATTCAGAAATTCAATAGGTGCGTCCACACAGAGCGCGCAGCCTCGCGAGGCATTTGCGACGCGAGGAAACTGACAAGCCAGGCTGCTCACTCTGTGTGGACGCGTCTAGTGTTTTTCGACCGAGGCACGAAACAATATACGCGATCAAAACAAAAGCCGACACTGAATGACTCGGGCGCTCAGTCGCGGCAGCGCTGTCACTTGCCTCGCCCGAGACACGTCCACACAAACCGAGCTGCTTCGCGTGGAAAATGCCTCGCGAGGCTGCGCGCTCTGTGGGTACGCTACGTTTATTTTGTATACAACGTCAATGTCTTTAATTTTGACTGTTTAGGCCCTGTTACAGAATTAAACGCTGTATAGGTAACTGTTACAGAATAAAACATAAAACTAGGTATATATGCCATGGATTATGATTTAACTTTATAATTCTTAGGATCGTTATTGAAAAGGTTTTAACTTTAACTTTTAACATTTTTGTGACTGTAAACGGGAATTTTGACGTTAATTGATGGAATAAAATAGTTCTTCGTTCCTATAATAGAGGCACTTTTTCATTGACCATGTAATAAATGCCAAAAATACTTCAAGTAGACTGTAGGTGGCGGAGCAGTGGTGGCCCAGTGGTATCGGTCCCGACTTGAGTTGTAGGTCGTGGGTTCGAACCCCGCCAGGTGCATTACTTTGTGTAATTTATTTCATCACCACTGTTCTCAAAACGGTGAAGGAAAACATCGTGAGGAAACCGGCATGTCCTAGAACTAAAAATTCGAAGATATGTGACATCTACCAACCCGCACTGGGCCTGCGTGGTGGATTATAACCCACTCCCTCTCAGAGAGATGAAAGAGGAGGCCTGTGTCCCAGCAGTGGGATCATTACATAGGCTGATGATGATGATGAGACTGTAGGTAAAATATAGAATTCTTGTGCTCATAGTAAAGAAAAGACAATACATAACTTAAGCTTTTTTAATATGCGTACCTAAGCTTTTTTAATAGCAAATATGCGTAGTAGTACCAAGCACTAGTGCCAATATTAATCATAATCAGTTTCCTACACTCACCGTACATGAAAGTGTCTATGTGATGTTTGAAGTTGGCATTCTGTTTCGTATTTTCTACATTTTGTTTGGCCAATCTATTTTGTATTATGTAGTGATTTGCCAAATTGAATTGTAACAGACGAAAGGGAATCTTGAATCGCTCATTATACTTCTCGTATGTTAAATGGGAACATATCAGAGTAGGCTCCATTTCGGCACGCGGGCGGTAAAGTGCTCAAGTATATTATTTTTAGAAATAAGATCCTTGGTACACATTTTGCCAATTGTTTTTCAATACCTTGAGCCTTTTTTCCAATAAGTGTTTGTAAATATATTATATTGCTGAAAATATCTATTGAATCTTATTTGACTGTCATTGCTGCCTTTCACTTAAACTTGATTTTTTATTGAAATAGAAGAGATTGTGCGTCGAATTTCAGTTTATGAATACTTAAATAATATACGAGTATTACCTGGTAAATAAAACAAAAACCTGATTTGTTATTCTAGTCTAATATCAAATACATGTTCTTGCTTGGATCACTTACTTTTCCCAGAAACTGAAAAGTACAAAGCACTTCAGTCTTTGACAGTACGACTAGTATTAAAAACGGTAATTGAAAAGGGGAGGTGACTCGGCGGGGCCTGGACTCCCTAACTTTCGTTGTAGGACTGTATGTTGAATGTTGTTGATCGTTATCCAGGGCCAAACGTCGTTGAGGTAAATAAAAGAAGACTTTGTAGAAACAACTGTATGTAGCGGAGTGAAGGCGGTGTTGTGGTGTAGCGTGACGTCTTGTGTGAGCGACTGTCGATAGAAGAGTGCACTGTGCAGGGTCCTTTCGCTCAATACGTTTGCATTTTGTTCTGGACTATAGTTCCAACTCCAGACGGCATGACTGTCTCAATTTCATATCATCATCATCATCATCATCTCAGCCATAGGACGTCCACTGCTGAACATAGGCCTCCCCTTTAGATCTCCACATATACCGGTTGGAAGCGACCTGCATCCAGCGTCTTCCGGCGACCTTTACAAGGCGACATACCTCAGTGCCTCAAGACGAAAGTCTTCAATCAATGTGTGTTACCAGTGATGACTTACGGCACCGAAACGTGGTCTTTCACTATCGGCCTCATCTCAATTTCATATATACTGAAATAAAAAAAAAAACAAATAAAGTATTACGGAACTCAAAAACATTATTAATGCAGTTCAATTGGTATCGTCTTCACTAACAGCTAGCTATTTTGTAAAATAATTTGTGGATATCGTCGTTAGTAGTGTATATGCTACTCCTGTTAACTAAGTATTGTGATTACACTCTATACGCTACTGTTTGTTATCCCTAATAAAATAAAAATATTATTTCATGTTTGTTTACTTTTCGTTCCGCGCGCGGTGTACTGCGCTTTAAAATGTTGATACTTTAGGACTTTTGGTGTTTCTGATTGTTCTTATTACTTTCAGTATTTATTTGCAATACTAAGCCTTTGCAATGTGACATACTACATTTTTAAAGGTGTCCATATTTGCATTAATAATATTTTTGATTTGCGATTTATTAGCCGTAATGCAATCAGCTTCTTGAATAGAGCCTTAGATTAAAATATATATTGGCCATGATTTCACCCTGTATAACGTAAATAAACATGAATATGATATAAGGATGATATAATAAAAACGATTTGATAGTAGGGAAACTGGGAAATGTTTATTGTTGTTCGATTAAGGCTATTTTATTATCCCATAGTTAGTAAGAAACCAAAATATGACGATGTAATGTGGATGCGAGCGTGTTCGAACAGGTTTGAACTTGTCGAAACCTGTCTGGACCGCACCACAAATAAACTCAGACGAAGCGTTGTGATTGGTCGAAACGTATGTGTCGTGCTCACCTCCACCCACTACTAGTAGGTAACCTGCAAAAATAGGATATAAACAGGACGGTTTGTTGCGAATTTGTAGTTCAGCAGTAAGTGTTCTCTCAAGAAATCCGAAGCAACAAGCCGATCCTGATAGTGCATTGTGAATCAAGACCCGAATGAAGATTCTGAAATATAATCAACTCTACAATCAAGTCAGGCGTTTCATTCCTAAGGAAATTACAATCCACCTTGACGGGTAAGATGGTTCCGCATCCAATTTTACTTCGGTCATTTTCCGCTTGCTCCTAATTCGTTAAAATTCACTTTGATGTCATGTCTCCGCTGAAGTACACTCAATTGCTCATTCCTTGACATTTTTACATTAACTAATTGGACTGTTATTTACTGATTTAGTAAATTATGGAGTATTGTTGTTTAGCAGCGGCTGTACTTTTATTATATTTGATTTACCTACTTATATTTTTCTAGCTAATACTAGCTTTTCACCGCGGATTCATTCGTGCTGCTCGGCTCCTGTTGGTCGTAGCGTGATGTTATAAGTTTGAGATTAGTGAATTTTGCTTAGTAATTAGGTGCATCCCCACAGAACGCGCAGCCTCGCGAGGAATTTTCCGCGCGAAGCATCTCGGTTGGTGTGGACGTGTCTCGGGCGAGGCAAGTGACAGCGCTGCCGCGGTCGAGCGACCGAGCACCCGAGCCATCCAGTGTCGGCATTTGTTTTGCTCGCGTATATTGTTTCGTGTCTCGGTCGAAAAACAATAGACGCGTCCACACAGAGTGAGCAGCCTCGCTTATCAGTTTCCTCGCGCAGCAAATGCCTCACGAGGCTGCGCGCTCTGTGTGGACGCAGCTTAATCAAAAGATGCAGTTGACACACGAGTGTAGCTAAAGAATTTATCTTCATATTTTCTTAAGTCTTTGTAATTCAGTGCAAATGATCAATTTATAGATCGCAATCGTAAATAGGGATGTATCCAAAATCTTCTACGACGCAGTGTCTTTTAATTCTTGTATACAAAAACCAAAATGATGATATAACTGGAACATCTTGAAATTGAATAAGTTCGTCAATTCTCCACGACGATCGACAACACAAGTGAACACATGAGTTTATTTAGCGCGAGGTCGTCGTAATCTGCATCACTGTGCGGGGGAGCGGATTACACCGCTTAGTAAGGCAGATCTACGCCTCCGTCCCCGCGCGCGTTATCTGTCGCTCCGCGCACCGCGGCGGGACGCGTTTTAAATGGGTGAACCGCCTAAGCCTTCATCGATAAATGGACTACCCAATAACATTTTTATCAAACTGATCCAGTTGTACATTAACGATATTCGGAGCCTATTCAATACAATCAAATCTTTCCTCTTTACAATATTACTAATGAAATATCAAAACCCTAATGTATCAGTAAATAAATTAAAATTGATTTCAAGTAACTACAGGCGCGGGCTTGCGTCGAACGGCGAGTAAAGAAAAGCTAGCCGTCCTATTAATTAGATAGTATGTACCCCTGGCCCGAGTCGACAGCGTATCTGTTCTGTAATCTGTTTGGGCTTTTTTTCGGTCAAACGCCTGCACAGTACTTCCAGCAGCAGAAGTCATTTCATTTCCCAAACAACAATGAAAAAAGTCAGTGCCTGTTATCACTACATCACCTTTGACTAAAATAAAAAATGTATAAAATAGAACAATGCCACAGTAAAGTTCTTGTTTAAAGATAGTAATTAAGTAGTTAGTGACGGCTCGTTAAAGGTAGATGAAAGCCCCATTTAACCCTTTCCTGACAGTTGAGTCTAATTCGCGATGAGATATCTAAAGTATTAAATAGTTCTTTTAGTTTATAAAAAATAAATACCTAAAAGAAAAACACTATATTCCAGCTGAAATTGTATTTATTTTAATTGTTTTTTCAGTAATTAATATAAATATAAGAATTAATACTTAGTTTATATTCCTACAGCAGAAAAAAATGTTTCTCAGAATATTATTCTGAGAAATAATTTTTAACAGATATCACAGAATACTTAATAGTACTATAGGTACAGAATTCCTACTCCCAAAAAAAAAATCAAACAAATGTAAGATCTATGTACGAGAGAATAAAGTACATTTTAACTGGCAGCCGTACCGCCCACCTACTTTTATAATAGCCTAAACTTCCCGTGCGCAAGCAAAAATGTACTGAATGGTTACGCGCGAGAGTTTATTTTGGTTTATCTGACGCCTACGACATTAAAAGGTTACTATGGGTCAAGTTCAATAGGGTTGCGACTTGCGAGTTTAGGCACAAATAGGTAGGTACCTATGCGTATTTTATGCATTTGTTAAATTACATTATTACCATAAATACCTATGTTCCTCAAGGAATTTTGTTTTTATCATCAGCCTATATCTTTTTGGTTTCGTCATCGATTACTACATACATTTTTGATTGTTAGCACAGAATGTTAATAGTAGGTACCTACGGCACCTTACGTGAGGAATAATATTTATAATAATATTATCTTTTCTACCTATTATTGTTATATTTTTGAACATTACCTACATCTTACACAAAAAAAAAGAATAATATTTAAAAGATTTTTATCGTCTATGGCAAAACAGTCAGTCCTTATAATTTTGCACTCAATCTAGTTACCGACCAATTACTATCGCTTAATGTCACAGACCCCGCGTTGTGTGTCTTTGTAGGTAGGTAAAAAAGTCGCGCAGCGAATTGCCATCGCTGACCTTGAATGCGTAGTGTGGCCATGTTCTGAGTTTGAACGTGCTTTTAAACAACAACGCAAACATCTTTCTACTTTGTAGGTACCGATCTTAATTCTCAGTACCTACTCAGGTGAGTGAGAGTGATGTCAGGTTTGATATTCGTCTTTTTATCTTGGTCGTCTAGTTGGCTCTCACCCCCCCCCCCCCTCCCTAGTATCTCGCCTCATTTCCATACTTCACGAGCAGGTAGATAATTCTGTTGATCATTACTAAACAAATCTACTATTTTTTTTTCTTCATGATAATATTGTGTTATTAAATTCCCAAAAGCACCTAAAGCAAGAAACTTGTGCGTAACTACACGTATACGTAACAAAAATGTTAAGGAGACGGAGCGCGTGCGGAACGGGTGGCGCGTGGCAGCCGTAGTGAATGGGCCACGACAAAATGGCCCCGCATCTACTTGCAGTTTTATGCCTACACCGCGGAGTGAGACAGGCCTGCAGATATATACGAGTACATTTCGTCTGTGGACGCAAGAATATACATTTATTAATTACAGAATATAAAAATTTACTGATTTCAAAATAGGGACAAGAAAAATTGCATTGAAGAACTCTTCAATAATACCTACGTTCTTTAATAATTGTTTTGAATACCTATGTAGGTACTTACTTGATCAAAAGCTATCGTAAGAAAAATAAAAACAATTTCAGTCCTTCTTCCTAAAGTAAATCAGTCAATAGAGAACCCAATTAGTAGCTTTTCAAAAAGAATTCCCAAATGTAACGGATCTCCATTAACACTTCAAAAAAAATCTTCAGCTAGTGATGCCATTAACAATAGTAAAAAAAACGAAGAAAAAAGTTCACTCACGCAAACCGATCGCAAATTGGAAACTCACTTTGTACGGAGTTATTTTTTGTCGGCTCTCAAACGCGACGTCTCCGCATAGAGTTTGTTAATTGAATAGATGAGACAGGCTGGATTAAGGCGATGTGTTGAAGCGTTTTAATCGGGTAAGCAATTGATCGATCATCTGGATAAACACAAAAAATGATACTGATTTGTGTTAAGGAAAGGAAAGTCTTTTCACACTGGCTTATTTGTTTAAAAGGAGGAATTTCTAAGTAGTTTTAAGGACTTTTTGCAGTAACCCTATTTATTTTTTATTTCAGCGGTGCAGCAAAAACATCTTGAGTCAACCGGCTTATTTTCCCACGTTTTTATTAATTGTAGTCTTTAACTCACAAACTTAAATTATGACTAGTTTTTATAAAACAAAACGTTAAGATAGACACTATGAAACGCCAGAAAGTGATCTGATTGTTAATTTTTGTTGACATTCATACATCAAGTCAGTATTTTTTTATCATATAAGAAATAACGATCATCAAGCTACAATTCTAGTATATTAATTTTAGTACTCGTTACGTCTGTATATTCAGTCCCATCTGACTGATTCCAATTATTTAATCTATGGCTTATTTTTTCTTTTTACAGTGCGCCATAGCAAAATTCTGAAGGCCCGAACGCTTTTCATATCACGCCCTTTTTATCTTTTATACTCATTCTTTCTTTTATGATCGAATTTTATTTGATGCTGTACGATTCGTACGTAATGGCTCGAAGTATAAGAGATATTGTATCGTTGCCTCGCATTTGTATGATTTTTTGGATATTATACAAACATTTTGTAATGATCATTTTGTTATGGATATTGCCGTAATGCTCGCTTATGCGAGTAAATATCATGCAGATAGAATAGAAGTGCTTATAAAATCTTTATTATAAATCGCTTTTATGATATTAGTTAAGATCATTTATTTAGGAAGATTATGCCAATATTTTCTATTTTTTTTACTCTAGTAGAAACTTATTTTTTTCTAATGTGACAATGTTTATCATAAATACGTACTTATCTAAATACTCGAATTATAATTTATTTATCTTTTATTTGCACAGACTACAATGATAACATCAGAAGTCCTATGCATTATCGAGAGTGATTTTTTTTATATATGATACAGATGATTACTTTTTTTTTACCCGACTGCGCGACGCAAAGGAGGGTAATGTGTTTATCAGTCTATGTATGTATGTATGTATGTTGGTTTCTATGTGGCGTTCTAGAGACCAAACGCGTAGGCCGATTTTGATAATTCTTACGTCAATCGATTCGTCTTAACCTTGCGAGTGTCACTAAAGACATGACAGTAATCAAAATTCACCACAGCAACAACCAGACGCCATATTGTCAAAATGAAAAAAATAAAAGTCGATGAACTATGTCAAGTGGGGTGTCGTTGAATAGGTATTTTAAAATCATCTTTAGGTTTCTTTTATCATTTTTCATTATTTAAAGTAATAGTTTAGGATATATAACGATTTAAAGTTGTTTAACAAAACAATTAGGTATTATTCTCGCTAATTTTCTGACTTATTGATTTAAGTGTTTATTTCAAGTATAAACGATATACAAAAAAAAAGTGTTCAATGAATCGTAACTAAAAAGTGTAAAATAAAAAAAAATTATTTAAAGAAAAACAAAAAACCCGACTGCGTAAAAACTAATTTTGAAAAATAGGTGACAAAGTTAACTTATCTAAAAACTAAAAAGAAAGAAACAAGCCCAACAACAGAACAGCAGGAAGAAGCAGAACAGAACGACTCACAGTCGGGGCCCATTCAAATTTTACCAATCAAATCTTCCCAAGGGGCCCCGACTGTGAGTCGTTCTGTTCTGCTTCTTCCTGCTGTTCTGTTGTTGGGCTTATTTCTTTCTTTTTAGTTTTTAGATAAGTTAACTTTGTCACCTATTTTTCAAAATTAGTTTTTACGCAGTCGGGTTTTTTGTTTTTCTTTAAATTATTTTTGCAATTTTGCTGTTGGCACTCATGGAGAAAGCTGATAACTTTTATGATCTACATCCTTGAATATGAAAAACAAAGCTAAAAAATAAATTTATTTATTTATTAAATAAAAACACTGTGTGCGTCCTTGTGACCACATTATGTCTGGACGTAAAATCTGTCAATTCTTGATAACTAGATATTTTCCATTTGTTTTTTTTTTTAAATTAAATAACACCTAAAAGTACAAGTTTCACAGCATACAAACTGCAGTAATTTATCTTATCACTCTGTCATCTCACATAGAGCAGCAAACATTCTAGCATTATCGTCTTCCATGAATTAGCAAACAAGTCCAATCCAGGGTCCTAAGTTGTTTTTGAGCAATCGTGACGAGTATTAGTCACACATTTTGCGTCAAGTGCACAATTTGCGAAGTGCACAATCTGCGTCAAACCCGTCAATACGTATCTTGATGAGACAGTCTTACCAAAAGGGTATTGCGTCAAGAGTTAAAGTGTTACCTACCAACATAGTAGGTTAGATCAGATAGTCATCCAGTCCATTCTAAATACAAGGTATTGAATAGGTGCGTCCCCACAGAACGCGCAGCCTCGCGAGGCATTTTCCGCGCGAAGCAGCTCGGTTGATGTGGACGTGTCTCGGGCGAGGCATGTGACAGCGCTGCCGCGGTCGAGCGATCGAGCGCCCGAGCCGTCCAGTGTCGGCTTTTTTTTTGCTCGCGTAATTGTTTCGTGCCTCGGTCGAAAAACAATAGACGCGTCCACACAGAGTGAGCAGCCTCGCTTGTCAGTTTCCTCGCGCAGCAAATGCCTCGCGTGGCTGCGCGCTCTGTGTGGACGCACCTATTAACTATATGTTGGTATTCGACCTCAACGTATTTTGGAAAGGTAGATGGATTCACCTATTTGTACAAAGCAATCCATCCTAAGATAATAAAGACATCAACCAACTCTATCTAGAAACAAACAAACACATCATGTTTACTTTAGATCCTTCATAATTCTCTGCTATCTAAAATGGGGGAAGCAAGTTAAGTACGATTATAAATCTTAGAGCCACAGGTAGGTGACGTGTTGAATTAGGTTCCCAGATTAGGTCTGCTATACATCACTGTGGGCCTGGAAACCAATTGGATAGGACACGTAGGCAGTAGGTAGACTGAGAATCTATGGCTGGGCTAAGATCGATCGGTTTTTATCTAAAGTTTGACTGGTATTAATTGAATTACCAGTTCAATTGCTTTTCTGCTGATTTTCATTGTCTGTAATGAGTTGGAAAAGTTTTAGTTAAGTGTATATGAATTTAATTTTTTGTAAACGCTCCCACGATACAGAATAAATTCTTTTAAAAGGTTACAAAAAAAAAATACCGTGGTTACTTGACACCAATATTTAGACTTTCGTACTTTTTTCAAGGCTATGAAATTGTGAAAACTGGCGTTATTATCTGGATTTTAACCCTGAGCGCTGTTGCTATATGCTATCGAGCATTATAAATGCTAGTTTTTCGTGACAACTACTTAGTTACTAAATGTTTGCTAGTCACTTTTATTGTAACTCGACATGCGCTCGCAATTCTAGTAAAGTTCATCGGGTGAATAAAAATGTTTAATTTTTTTTCTCCAGGCCTGTGAAGCGAGAGATTTTCAAAACAAAAACAAATTTTGAAATGAAAACTTCCTCCTTTTTAGTCAGTGTAAAGAAATAAAAAATACCCGACACAAATAAAAACAAAACAATTCAATCTAAAAATAAAACAGCAGGTTTAAATTAAATTATTATTATCCTAAATTGAAAACATGATGCCATATTTCTTTTCATATCGCATTTTATGACTAATTCACCTTCACATTTTCACTCAGCAATGCTTAGATAGTGAACTGTTTATATTTCCTGTTACAAATTCGTTTACGGAAATATTAAACTTAAAATGTTACCTTGGTTTCCGTTTCAATTCTTATCTTTGTAATATAACAATGATGGTTTGTTTGCAATGTGCTTAACTAAATTGGGACACTATCATGTTTATAGTTTTTTGAGCATTTAAATGTAAAGACAGGATTTTTTGAGTACTTAATTTTTTGTATCAAGTGATCCCTTAGGGGTCGAACATGGGCAATGTTTAGGGGTTGAACATGGACGAGGGTAAAGATTTTGGGGGTTGATCGTAGAATAAACCGTATGTTATACTTACATCAGCTTAATGCGTTACAGAACTGCTTGGGTGATCGTAAACATGACTTCTGAGACAGTTCGGGAAATATTTGTGGGATAAATCCCATCAGAAATTTCTCATTACATGAATGGATTTTGTGCCCAGTTGATAGCATTAAGACTCTCCCTATTCATTATTGGCGGAATTATAGGTGTTCTATTAGATACACCACTGTCTAACCCTTCGGTTATTTCAGGGATAGAGGTGAGTGCTAAAAGTTCCATAAATAAAGGCATAAATCTATTTTCATCAACCGAGCACAACACCAGACTCCATGGCTGCTACTATGAAATCCGTAATCGAAAAACCCAATAACACTTGCCCAGTAGTCACGTTATCTACCACCAAACCAACTAGGCAGTCACATATCCCAAAAAAACTTTTCGAAATCACCAACGGATCATCTTTTACAGTCCTAAAGTCACACAGCACGAAAACAACTCCCAACTCCGTTCGTACGTAACAAAGTAATAGTATTTCGACGTCTCCTTAATCATCCGGTCTTTGGGCCTCTGGACGCCTTCCTTTGTGTAAATTCTAACAAAGATGGTCCCTAATTGAAATCTATTTGTTGGTACAGTCGGGGTAGAGCTGAAATGGTTGCCTCTTGTTTTGTAGGACGTGCGTTTGTATTTTGTGTGTGGAGTTATGCTTTCAGTGTAAGAAAATGCATCATTTAATGTAGTTGTAGTAGAATTAATGCTAACAGTACTTTTTATTTTTTTACTATGGATCGGGTTAGGATCAATCCTAGCCCGAAGCTTATTTGTCTGTTACACCATCACATTCTCTAAAAAAAAAGAAAGAAGCATAGCCGGTGTTGAGATCTTTCAAAAACATCACAAAACTTTTCTTAACAGACTCCAACACAAATTCCACACCGCATATTTTATAAACTATATTTGAATCTAACAAGTCAGTTTCTCGAGCCAACTCCCTTAGCGCACCAACCCTTTTATAGCTAAACTTAGATAATAACACTTCATCTATATGCGCATCTTTTGAATATTAAACAGGAATGCATTGACTTTATTGACGAGATGAAACTGTTTCAAGATGGTACAGACTTTGAATTAGTTAGGAGTTGGTGTAGTGAGTTGGAAACGATTAGTTCTTACCTAGTTGATTTTGGGTTGTGATTGTTTTAAATTAAATTATGGGTTGCTAATTGTCAGGGGAGCAGTGGGCTACAATAAACACTCAATGGAGCTCAATTGGCAGGAAACGACAACAAAGACAGGCCTAAAATTAGATGGCGGAATGAGCTGGATTCATTTTGTAAGGATTGTCCTACAATCGTATTAGATATTATGTAGATATAACATGACTTTCGTGATCTATACCAAGTTTTATAGATTATTCAACGAAAAGCCTTCTAAAAGTATTCAAAGGAATAAAAAGTCTATAAAAGACTTAATTTCCTACTATCATAAATACACCATAATATTCTAATCTTCTAATAGTTTTCACAAACTAAAACATTTTTTCGAAGTCATAAAATATAAATTGTTGGCACGCATCAGTTATTGTAATCTCACAGGTGAAAAGTTATGTAAAAGGAGACAACACGATAAGTCCACAAAGTAAACAAAACAGTAGGGTGAAGAACTTTTTTTTTTTTTTTTTTTAGCGTGGTAAAATCATCAAATGAGTCCTCCCACCCCGGGCAGGGCGGGAGGGACTGTCAGACTTGTACTGACTAAAATCCACGGTGTCCTTCAATAGCCTTTTATGTTCCGGGGTCACGGTAATGAGATAAGTCCCGCGACCCCGGCAGGCTTTGGCCCTCTTGGGCGGGGCCCCGTCATCGTGCTGACGCTCTTTGAGGCGCGCGTGGAACACAACGCGCCGTCGACCCGGGCATGGTCCATGGTCGGGCGGCGAGTTGCCCTTTACTCGCCGCCCGCATGCCTGCGCCTACGGTGGCCGGAGATCGTCTTGCGACGTCCGACGCCGTGGGCGTCTACCATTGCGGGTGGGGCGGAGGGAGCACGCTGTCCTCTCTCTCTCACGGCCCGCCTCCTCCTTAACGAGCATTACTGCTTCGCAGAAGGAGGCGACCGCTTCCCACTCCGTCTCGCCCCGCAGCATGGCCTCGACCAATGCCGGGCGCGAGAGGTCTCCGCCTATTGCTGCCGTGAGGACACGGCGGTGCTCTGCCCAAGCGGGGCAGTCTTTCACCGTATGCTCTACTGTGTCCTCCGGGCGATCTTCGCAATGGTGACACCCCGGCGTTTCTTCCTTCCCCATCCGACACAGGTACCTCCCGAAACATCCGTGTCCGGTGAGGACCTGCGTCATCCGATAGGTCAGGACGCCGTGACGCCTTTCCAGCCACTCCTCAAAGAGGGGTCTTACCGCCGCGATTGCGGCGTGTCCGAGGGTGAAGAACTAAGAAAAAAGAAAAAAATATCTTACATTTATCTTACCCAAATAGCTGATGTTGGCCTCACAGCTGCAAGATTGAAGTGGAACTGGGCTGGCCATATCTGCCGCATGCCGGAGGAGCACTGGGCTAAAATAACCACTCTATGGAGCCCAACGGGCACAAAACGTCAACGCGGCAGGCTCAGAAGGAGATGGCGAGATGAGCTAGACTCATTTTTAAAGGGTTTGGCCTACAATCGCTTTACATTGCGACAGATGGAAGGAGGGAAGGGAGGCCTTTGCCCTGCAGTGGGACAACGTAGGCTAATAATAATAATAATAACTGTTTTAATGTTTTTAAATTATTGTTTGTTTATATTTAATAATGTTTAAAAATTTAAATAATATGTAACTAAATGAAGAAAGAGATAATAATAATTTCAGTGGGGCGTAAGAAGTGAAGAACAATGTCATTCCTATGAAAATTTATGAAAATTTGTGTAACATAATAATACTCTTACATTTGCTTGTTTACTTGTTATACAAAAACAATCGATATTAAATTTTGTAAAGTGGTAATTTGTTAGACTGCATTAATGACGATGTAGAGCGACAAAATAAACAAGTCGATTTTTTTAATTGTAGGGAACAATCATTATTTTAACACTTAGGTGTGTTAAGATAATGATACCTAGTTGATTTTATACCCTAGACTCATAATTAAATTTTCATCCGAATTTCCTATACAGCAGATTCTGCAAGAAAGTTTGCAAATGAATTTTACCTTGTTACATATTCGAATTACTTGTGACTTAAAATTATTAAATTCTGCTTTCCAATGGAAGAAGAAGCTACCATTACAAAGACGTTACTTACTTGTAACTCTTGACATTTCTGCACTGCGTACAACCTCATAATTCAACTCAAGCGAACGGGCACGCGGTACGATAAAACTCTATGTTGTATGGCGCGGTCCAAAAAATCACAATACTACATGCCTGGCTGACTCTTTACACGTTTCATGTTCCATATAGAGCAACGGGTTTTTGAATGATATTTAAGAAGATGTCGTTCGTATGAAGACGATGTGAAATGGTTTTGAGATTAATGGCGGTTTTCAATATCAGTACTTTTAAAACACAAATGCATTCTAGGTTATGACTATGAGAGCATAATGGGAACTTATAAGTAAACAAATCGTAAACGTACTAAACTGGTTATTAACTATAAAAAGTTAAACATCTGTGTTGAACACTAAATTGTCATAAAAAACTGATGTCAAAACGGCATTTGACATTGATATAAAGGGTTGTTTTGTAGTTACACTTCTTTAGAGAAGTGTTCAAGATGAGAAGAGTTGTTTAATTTTTTGTGTTACCAAGGTGTATGTTTTTTTTTTGTTGTCAAATTTGATAAAACTACAGTAAATTGTCTTCATAGAATATAAAAAAAAAACAGAAATGTGCGAATGAATAATTTCATCACTCTCCATTTCAAAAGTATTTTTTTCTTAAACTTTATCATCCAAGATTCGTCTTTCTACCATTTTATTATTTACTCAATCTTTTAAAAACTGCTAAACCAATAACAATTCCAGATGTGTAAAAATATCTCCAACTACACTTTAGTGCAATATAACATTCATCATTCTGTCATTTTAGTGTTTATTCAATCACTCAAACACTATAATACAGATGACAGATATGTAAGAAAAACACTACTACACTTCGGTGCAATATTATAGACCTAGCTATTGTACTCGTTTATCTTCGTCAAATCCTTTGGGATTGGTTAGTTCTTAAGACAGACACCTTGGGCGACACTTTTTGTGTAGCTTAATCTTTTAAAGCCTTGATAACCAGCTTTTTTGTTCGATGGCAGGCTTTAAAGCGGTGTTAAGCTTCTTATAAGAAGGTGATTGGTTTTCCGAAAGCTGATTGAGTGTCTTTTTTTGTTTTATAGTGTACCAGGACGTTTATTTTAAATAGTTGTGTAATTTAAAATCTTGGTAAGAAAATGTTTCTATGATAAAATTATTGCAATAATTTTTTCAGTGAATGACTGCAAGTCTGGTGCAGTAACTGAGCGATCGCCTGCTTTTCAAGGTGTCGCAGATTCGATCCCTGCACGCAACAGATATTTAAATGACCCACAAGTGGTTGTGCTGTGTTTGGGTATGTGAGTTGCTAATTGAAATTCCTAGAGCGGGGCAGCGTTTTTTTTTTTATTGCATAATTATAATAATAACCACTCTTCATGCACTGGAAAGCATATTGGCTATCATTAATAATCTGACCATCCGACCAATCAGTCATAAGAAGGTCATATAGTTTAGAATACTTGAAATTCGTAAACCCAACATTGCTGGGAAAACGCAAACCAGAAGACGATGATTCACCCAAGAAAATATCAAAATTAAATATCATGGCAAAATTTCGTTATCACTTAAGTGTTACTAGGCAATCACGAGAGCCGAGGGACTATTTTCCCTTAGCAAGCTTCCACTTATAGAGGATAATATTTGTTATTTCCTGTAACTCCTAAATCAACATCGAAGGTTAAATAAAAATATTTGGTGCCTTATCTCACGGTGTTTGTGTTCAGAAAATATTGTTGCACTCATTTACCAATTTTCCTTGATCTCGTATTTGTATGAATAGTGCGAAATATTTTTCTATGTATAACAGAGGTTGTTCTCACGTTTTTGTGAGGTGAAGTAAACGAGACTTTAACGTTAATTTGATGCGAAAAAAATAGTTCCTGATTCGTACGCGCGGTTTTCATTTTTTAACGTCATAGAACTTAAAGTACGATATACTTTAAAATACGAAAATCTTGTGCTCAAGCCTCTGGAGTTTGGCGTAGTTTTCTATTCAAAAGGTTTTTCTTAAATATTGACATCATCTGCCTAATCTTTATCCTAACTACCAAATGTTGGAGTTGGCTTCCAGTATAACCTGGTGCAGATAAATATTCTACCAATTTTACAACGAGCGACTGCTTATCACATAACCTAATTAGTACACAGTACTCATCATCATCATATCAGCCGTAAGACGTCCACTGCTTAACAAGAGCCTCTCCCAAAGATTTCCAATAGGACTGGTTGGAAGCTGCTTGAATCTAGCGCGATCCTGTGATTTTCATCAGATTGTCTGTCCACCTTGCAGGTGGACGTCCCATGCTGCGCTTACCGGTGCTGGTCTCCATTCGAGTACCTTACTGCCCCATCGGCCACCTGTTCTGCGTTCTACAATACTGTAATAGGTATACAACTGGGTAAACCTTTTATGGTATTATTCCTCATAAAAGAAAAAAAAAGTTTAGCTTTCCTTATTACATTTTGTACATTATTGCCTTTCTAATTATAATTTACTTTAATTATAAAACAAGATTTGTAATTACAATTTACAAATCTTGTTTTCACTTTTACAAATTATAGTCAATCATTCTTAATAATTGTTATTACTTTAACTTATTCACAAAATAAAATAATAGCCCTCATAGTTTAGGTAGATCTGTACTTAAAGCTTACCCATATTTGGGCAAAGAAAGAGGCAGAATGTGTCAGGGAGAGGCAATCCTCCTCCTTCTCACGCCCATCCTCAGCAGGAGACGTCCAGGCTTCAGGGATTCTACCTGGTCAATATTATAGCCGTGGACGGTGGTCGCTGAGAAAAAATAGTTTATGATTTTCCACCCTTATTGCTATTGACCGGGCACAGATCCTAGATTGAAGCTGGGACAGAAAAATCTGTGCCGAAGATATTTTTTTTTTTTTCATAGAAAATCACCGGATTGAAAAAATCGGACTCAAGACTTTACTTCTGTACTTACAACAAACTTAATTACGTTTTCCCAAAATCTTTGTAAGTACATCAAATGTATTTTTAGAAAGAATAAAAAAACTTTTTTTTAAAAAAGTACCGACTTCAAAACAAATACAAAAAAGTTATAAATAACTTTTCTTTCGGAAGTCGGTGGCAATAGTCAATGACACAACAAAACAAAGCCACCGACTTCCGAAAGAAAAGTTATTTATAACTTTTTTGTATTTGTTTTGAAGTCGGTACTTTTTTTAAAAAAAGTTTTTATTTTACCCTTTTTAGTTTATTTATTACATATTCAACCCAAATTCTTGTAAAATACAAAATTTCTTACATATGCACTAATCTTGTAATCCGTCACAACATAAAAAAATCCATATCTCTAAAACTACTGAACCGATTTTGATGAAACTTGCAGTGTACCCTAAGTTGAACAATACCTAGTACAACAAAAAAAGAATTACTTAAATCGAACTTATAGTTCCGGAGATATGCGTGCACAAACATAAAAACATACATACATACATACATACATACATACATACATACACTTATGAAATTTGGCACATTTGTTCAGACGCTGATATAGACTAACATATATGAAAACTGGGCAGTTCTGATAATATTACATACATACGGGTCGAATTGATAACCTCCTTTTTTTGAAGTCGGTAAAAAAGTCAGGTTGTGTATAATATTCAAAATATAGCTCAGTGAAATTCAAACATACACTGAGCAATGTTTTAAAACCTTAATGGCCTGAGGCTTAGCACGTGTCAAATGAAAACTCCAAAAAAAAAGTACCGACTTCAAAACAAATACAAAAAAGTTTAAAATAACTTTTCTTTCGGAAGTCGGTGGCAATAGTCAATGACACAACAAAACAAAGCCACCGACTTCCGAAAGAAAAGTTATTTTAAACTTTTTTGTATTTGTTTTGAAGTCGGTACTTTTTTTTAAAAAGTTTTTATTTTACCCTTTTTAGTTTATTTATTACATATTCAACCCAAATTCTTGTAAAATACAAAATTTTTCTTACATATGCACGAATCTTGTAATCCGTCACAACATAAAAAAATCCATATCTCTAAAACTACTGAACCGATTTTGATGAAACTTGCAGTGTACCCTAAGTTGAACAATACCTAGTACAACAAAAAAAGAATTACTTAAATCGAACTTATAGTTCCGGAGATATGCGTGCACAAACATAAAAACATACATACATACATACATACATACACTTATGAAATTTGGCACATTTGTTCAGACGCTGATATAGACTAACATATATGAAAACTGGGCAGTTCTGAGAATATTACATACATACATACATACACTTATGAAATTTGGCACATTTGTTCAGACGCTGATATAGACTAACATATATGAAAACTGGGCAGTTCTGATAATATTACATACATACGGGTCGAATTGATAACCTCCTTTTTTTTGAAGTCGGTAAAAATAGGGGAGAGTTCGGAAAAAAGTACGAGAATTTGTGACAATTATGTGAGGTCATAATTGTCTAAACTGTTGTTATCTATGTCTGTTTAAACAGGTGTTCAACTGACTAATTTAGTCAACATTAGGCTTGTTATTCCAGAGAGATAAATGAAGGTATGTGGAAATACCCACACTTCACTTTTTTTTAGTTCATCCTGAAGGTACCTACAGCTACAATTTCTTGCAATACTACACTTGTATTACAAATATACGGTTGGCGCGGTTAATCAATTGCCAGGTAAAAAAGGAAAATTAAAGTAGATGTATTTAATGTGATGAGATGTAAATCTGTGTTTTTTTCAGATAATATTTTATTGTTGGCACCTGGAAGGAAGCAGTGGTGGCCCAGTGGTATCGGCCTCGACTTACGAGTTGTAGGTCGTGGGTTCGAACTCCGTCAGGCGCATTTATTTCAACACCACTACTCTCAAAACGGTGAAGGAAAACATCGTGAGGAAACCGGAATGTCCTAGAAACAATAATTCGAAGACACATGTGACATCTACCAATCCGCACTGGGCCACTCCCTCTAACAGAGAGGAGGCCTGTGTCCAGCAGTGGGAACATTTATAGGCTGATGATGATGATGATGATGGCATGGAAAGATTAAGGACAGCATTGGCAAATAAAAAATCCTATGAACTGAATTAAAAGTTCCTTGAATGAGTTTCACCTGCAATAAAGTTGTTTCAGTCAAAGTTGTTGAATCATTTCTCCGCCACATTAATATAGTTACTCGTAGATAATATTATGACTTTTCAGAGGAAGATGAACAAAGAGCAGATACGTAACGAGGGCCATCGTTTATGATGAGACTTTGCAACATTCCTTGAGTAAACTAAAACATTAGGAGACATTTCTCACTGAAAACGAATCAAATGTGAAACTAAACAGCCCAATCTCAAATACAGTAAGTTTATTACGTTGTTGTTGCTATTCTTAACAAACCTCAAAAATAACATTTGGTAATGAAATATATCTAAAGTTCAATCTAGACACTGCAGAGCAGTGGTGGCCCAGTGGTATCGGCTCCTCGAGGTCGTGGGTTCGAAACCCAGGCGCATTACTTTGTGTAATTTATTTCATCATCACTGCTCCCAAACTGAAGGAAAACATCGTGAGGATCGGAACCGGCATGTTCCAGAACCAAAAATTTGAAGACATGTAACAACCACCAACCCGCACTGGACCCGCGTGGTGGATTATGGCCCACTTTCTCTCACAAAGAGGCCTGTGTCCCAGCAGTCGGAACATTTATAGGCTGATGATAATGATACAATGTAGACAATAAAATTTCCGAAATTTGAATCAATACCTAAGTAAAATACACTTCTCGCTGCTTTCATGGCCGTCAAAAAGTTCGCAGAGTAGTTTCCGCAAACCCGCGGTTTGTTTATTTAAAACTTTTTTCTCCATGAGGTGTGGTCGCCTGTTCAGCAATTTGATGACGCTAGTGGACGCGATATGACGAACGCATTCGTAATTCAACGCCATCGCCATGGCAAAGGATTTTTGTTTAAAATGTAGAATGTAGTCTGTGTTTGCCAGTTTTAAATTTTGGCAAGGGTAAGTATTGCGGTGTTGATTTACACTTTTAGGAACAAAATGTAAACGTCAGAATATTTTAGCGCGACTGTGTTACAAGGAAATCGTGGTTCTGGAACGCAAAGGCAACCGAAGAAGCAGAGTAGTTTTTAGGCAGTATGAGTCGGACAGCCCTTGTTGCACCATTTAGGACTCAATCAAAATCATAGAATTTATTTTAAGAAGTTCTCCGAGGAGTCGTTTAATATTTTCATACCCTGAAAACGGGACAAATTTCAAAGAAGGAACTGGAGGAGGGCTTTGCTTGGCAGTGAAACAGTAGACGTAAAAAATTAGAAAACCTTATTTTTTATGAAATTGCGAGTTCATCTTTTTAGGGTTCCGTAGCCAAATGGCAAAAAGGGAACCCTTATAGATTCGTCATGTCTGTCTGTCTGTCCGTCCGTATGTCACAGCCACTTTTTGTCGAAAGTTTATGAGCTATCCTGTTGAAACTTGGTAGGTAGATGTATTATGTGAACCGCATTAGGATTTTCATACAAAAATAAAAACAAAACAAATTTTGGTGGTGCCCCCCATACTTAGAATTGAAACTCAAAAAAAATTTTTTCACCTAACCCATACGTGTGGGGTATCTATGGATAGGTCTTTAAAAATGATATTGAGGTTACTAATATCATTTTTTTCCAAACTGAACAGTTTGCATGAGAGACACTTCCAAAGTGGTAAAATGTGTGTCCCCCCCTGTAACTTCTAAAATAAGAGAATGACAAAACTGAAAAAAAAATATAATGTAGACCTCAACAAAAACTTCCAACGAAAACTGGTTTGGATGAGATACAGTTAGCAGTTTTTGAGATATAGTACATTTTCAAAAACCGCAAATATAACTTTGCCATTCATACAAACACTATGAAAAACAAAGTTATTTTTATTGTTTGTGTATATTACTTACTAATCTCAATATAATTACATATATCCCTAATCTATGCTTGCTACTACGGAACCCTTCATGGGCGAGTCCAACTCGCACTTGGCCGGTTTTTGCTAATGTAAACTCCCATCGGTCATGCTAAGGATTTTATTTGCGTAGCTATACCATCGGGAATTCTACCTGTCCTAACAATAGCGCTAAGTAATAAATTACAAAAAAAAAGCGCTTTAATTTATAATTGTGTTCCATTTTACGTAAGGAAAGAAATTTTCAAATTATAAACTATTCAATTTTTCATTTGCCTTTGACACGGTCTCTTGAGGTAGTCTCCGATATTTTTTGACAAGGTCACAGACTTTGAGAGTTATATAAAAATTCAAACCAGTATTATAAATATGAATGTTTGTTACCTTTGCACGCCGAAACCACTGAACGGATCATCATGAACTTTTGTAAATACGTCGTCAGGTCTACAGAGACGGACATAGGGTACCTTTCGTCCCGAAAAAAGGTACACTTCCCGATAAAATTAGCAATAACCCTCATAATAATTATAATAGATGGTGCGACATGATAAAGCCGCGAACAAGAACTAGTATTTCATAATACTAAGCAAAAAAAATACAAAACATTAATTTGCTTGTGAAAAATAGTTTCTGAATTTGTTTCGGGTTGATTTATTTTCAATACTGAATTTCAAACCGTTACGGGCCCCCAGAGTATTCAATGAAACTGAAAGAAGAGATTAAATAACAAAATGAGGTTGAATTTTACTTTAAGAAACAGAACGTGATCTCATCAGTACATTCAAGCTTCGTTCAAGAGTTGTCCATTCAACCGAGGTCCGGGCACGCCGCAATCGCGGCGGTAAGACCCCTCTATGAGGAGTGGCTGGATAGGCGTCACGGCGTCCTGACCTATCGCATGACGCCGGTCCTCACCGGACACGGAAGTTTCGGGAGGTACCTGAGTCAGATGGGAAAGGAGGAAACGCCTGGGTGCCACCACTGCGAGGACCACCCGGAGGACACGGTGGAGCATACGGTGCAGGACTGCCCCGCTTGGGCAGAGCACCGCCGTGTCCTCACGGCGGCGATAAGCGGAGTTCTATCGCGCCCGGCATTGGCGAGGCCATGCTGCGGGGCGAGACGGAGTGGGAAGCAGTAGCCTACTTCTGCGAAGCAGTCGCCTATTTCTGCGAAGCAGTCATGCTCGTGAAGGAGGAGGCGGGCCGAATGAGGGAGAGGACAGCGTCCTCCCTCCACCCCAACCGCAGTGGTAGACGCCCACGGCGTCGGACGTCGGCAGACGATCTCCGGCCACCGTAGGCGCGGGCTTCGGGCAGCGAGTAAAGGTCGACTCGCTGTCCGACCATGGGCCATGCTCGGATCGACGGCGCGTTGTGTTTCACGCGCGCCTCAAAGAGCGTCATCACGATGACGGGCCCCCCCTTTAGAGCGCCAAAACTTGCCGGACCCTGGAAGGTAAAGGGCTACTGTAGGACACCGTGGATTTTAGTCATTATAACTCTGACAGTCCCTTCCGCTTTGCCCTGGGTGGGAGGACTCATTTGATGATTTTACCACGCTAAAAAAAAAGAGTTGTCCGTTCGTGCCATAATTGAAACTAAACCCGATCAGCTAAACGATATACATGTTGTCAGTGGATATCAATAACCGACAATGACGTCATAGAGATGAGGTGTCTGCTATTGTGTAGCTGCCTTAATGATCGAAGGTACTTGCATAATATGTATAAGGTGGAGACGCCTTCGTGGTATTGTAATATTTGTTTTTGAGAATTGATTTTGACAATTTTTACTAAACGTGAAAAGTTGTGAGATAACAACTATCGTCACAGTCATAAAGTGATGATAATGTTAATCTTACTTATATTATAAATGCGAAAGTTTGTTAGTAATATGTACCTATGTATATGTGTGTGAGTCTCTTATTCATTTTAAGAGAAAACACGAATGAACACATCGAAACGATTCCATGCAAAACTTCAACGATTTTCACCTAAATCAAATATTTTCCGCAAAGTCGAAGTAATATTTTCTCCGCAATAAAATACTGTCAACTTGATTTATATGCCGGTGTACTTACGTGAAAAATACTTCAGCGTCGAACCGTTCATTGACCCCGTGATCCATCTTCGTCATTCACATTTTGAGCCGCTAATTGATTTTTTTATTGCCAAGATTAATGTGATTTTAGACTACGGCGAGATTTGGATACTAAGTTATCAGTGTTTCGCAGGGGAATACATTTTAAGTGGCTAAAAAATGTAGGTGTACTCAATAAATAGCAGAGGTAAGTAGGTATTAGGTAAAGGCACAGTTTAGAACAGTTGGGTCACTTCCCAAAAACAATCAAACAAATGTAAAATCTATGCTCGAGAGAATAAAGTACATTTTTACTAGCATCGGCATCGCCCACGTACTTTTATAATAGCCTAAACTTCCCATGCGCAAGCAAAAATGTACTGAATGGTTACGCGTGAGAGTTTATTTTTGTTTATCTGACGCTAACGACATTACAATGTGATTACATTGTTGCTATCCGTGAATCTCAATAGGGTTGCGACTTACGAGTTAGGAGGCACAATAAGGTAGGTAGGTGTATTTTATGCATTTGTTAAATTACACTATTAACATAACTGTTCTTCAGGGATTTTTTTATCATCCATCAGCCTAAGTATATCTTTTTGGTTTCGTTACTACATTCTACATACATTATCGATTGGTAGCACAGAATGTTAATACATAGTCCCAACGGCACCTTACATTAGAACCTATTATTGTAATATTATTAAACATTTCATCTTACAAAAACAAAAAAGAATATTATTTAAAAATATTTGAAATGTTAGGCTTTGTTGTTTATAGGCTTTATTAAATGTATTGGTTTACATTCTGCAACAAACACTACATAAAAATCAGTATTTATTTTGCTTTACGACACACAGATTCTATAACAACAAACAAATGAATTTTAATGAATGATGATGACGCAACAAGAAATGTCAGTCACAGAATACAAAAAGAAAGTCAAAGATTACAAACAAACGTTACTTTTTTTTATTAAAGAGAGGCGAAGGAATCCAAACATACAGCCATCTCGCGAGTTTTTGAATAATTAACACTTTAACCGACAGCACTCTTATAATATGGGTACATTCAATTAATTGTAAATACTTTTATGGTTTATAGCAAAAACTAAAATCGAATGTCGCGTTTCAAGGGTGAAGTATCGATTCACTGAATCCATTCAGTACTATAAATATACAGATTTAAAAAAATCGATATTTTGGCTCGAACAATCGATTCTTCGATTAATCGATCTCAGATATCCATTCCTACGTCACAGGTTCTGCGTTGAGAGTCTTTGTAAATGGTAAAAAAGTCGCGCAACCAATTACGATCGCTAACCTTGAATGCGTAGCTGCTATTTTCTGAGTTTGAACGTGGTCGATATTTTCACCTTTCGACGTGACGCAGTAGTTTATGAAACGTGAGGCTCTTATCACTATTGTCGTTTAAGCAACCAAAAGCTATGCAGTATTTGCTTTTCCTTATATTTTATAACTAAAACAAACATAAAGTTATTTCACACCGTACCTAATTAATAATACTACTTTTTATTTTGGTTATTTTCTCTTTCACATACGTAAACGTAACAAAAATATTAAGATACGGAACGCGTGCGAGACGGGCGGCCCGGCATGCGGCACCGTGAACGGTCTGCGCGTGTGTGCGTGCCGTTTCATACCTACACCGCATAGAGACCCCTCTGTAGTACTCTGTGGTAAAGGGCCAAAGCCTGCCGGGGTCTCGGGACTTATAGCATTACCGTGAACCTGGAACGTAAAGGGCTATTGAAGGACGCCGTCGATTTTAGTCAGTACAAGTCTGACAGTCCCTACCCTGGGTGGGAGGACTCTTTTGATGATTTCACCACGATAAAAAAAAAGATTAAAGCAAAGTGGGTAATGGGGTAATGGGAAGCAATCGGCTGTTGTGTTTTGGTGTTACCAAAAGATTACGTCAGGTCCAAAAAAGATATAAACATAGGTATAAGAGCAATGCCTTCATGGTCTATGGTCTATTAAAAAGGAGATAAACATAGATTTAGGAACAATGCCTTCATGGTATGTTGGCTGTCCAGAATGAATCAGACCAAACCTTCGAATTTCAATCATAAAAGTCCATCGAGTATTTCAAACAGTTGCAGCAACTAACAAGCCAAAAATTATAAAGACAGACATGCAATAAAGCACAGATTTCTTTCTGTCGCTGGAACTGGCTTCACCTAAAGGCGCTCTCTCACCGGGAGCTTTCGCGTGTAATGTAACATTATAGATTCGACTTTGAGCATTAGGTACATTACAATACTACCTTCCTGACTGACGAGCATTCGCGTACATTTAGTATAGATTTAATACAAGGTGCGCATTGAGATGCTTGATTGTCTTCACTCACTGATGAAATGTTCAATGCTGTAACGTTACCTTACAGGTGAATGCTCGCGGTGAGGGAGCGTCTTAATGCTTTATTGGAGTATCGATCTCGTAAATTCTGTTGTGAAATACTGCACTCTTTTGTTTAAGACTCCCGAATAGGTGCGTCGCCACAGAACGCGCAGCCTCGCCAAGCATTTTCCGCGCGAAGCAGCTCGGTTGGTGTGAAAGTGTCTCGGGCGAGACAAGTGACAGCGCTGCCGCGGTCGAGCGACCGAGCGCCCGAGCCATCCAGTGTCGGCTTTTGTTTTGCTCGCGTATATTGTTACGTGTCTCGGTCGAAAAACAATAGACGCGTCCACACAGAGTGAGCAGCCTCGCTTGTCAGTTTCCTCGCGCAGCAAAATTTTCGCGAGGCTGCGCGCTCTGTGTGGACGCACCTAATAACGAATCGGTTCAAGAACGGTTTGGGTACGATTTTTAGGGAAATATTGGCGAGAGTAAATCTGGGAAATCAGGACATGTTTTTTGCTATGTATTATAGTTCTAGATATTGAGCTTACTTACCTATGTTAAACAATAAAACGTTTAATTAAGACTTCTATCGCGGGAATTACCTGTTTATTTGCCATGAATTTGAATCTCATGATTTTGCTGTTTTACCTGTCGTTTAAGAAACAACCTAAAGCACACTTTCTTTAAGTTTAAAATGAGAAACTAGACTGTCATAGCTGTTTTTCCGATTTTTTTTATATTTTCAAAAGAGGTCCTTACCTACATTTTACTTTTTTTTTGGTATATCATTCTATTTAAAAAAATCTCTTACATTTGAAAAGTTTGTATAAATGACAAAGGTAGAAAAAGTTCAGACATAATTATTATGATAACTCAACATAAACGAAAACTATTCAAACAATAACGTAGATCCACGAGGTATTTCATACAATATAGCAATGTAATATCTATCCAATGCGAGCGCTAAAGGAAATCATGAGGAAATTCACTTGTTTAACAAGGAAAATCTATTTCTTGACAATCGGGACACAATGAAGTTGGAAACTAGGTTATGTTTGTAGTTATTGCATTTTCAAGGTCAATATTTTTAATTTTTATTGTGATAACTGTAACCGTTGAGACTAGAAGCCGACCCCGATATAGTTCGAAAAAAGCTGGGTGGTAAAAAACAAGTACATTATACACCGTGTTCTTCACGTTATCCATAAACTTTAGCAAATACTTCTATGGCTTTTACAAATCAAATCCAACAAAGGAAGTAGTACTTAAAAAGGCTTCGTTACAAAGATATTTGTAATTTCATTTAATGAAATTTAATTGAGCTATGCAGTGAGAAAGTATCTTAATTTGAAATCTATCAAATACTATTTACATTTCATTTGTTTCAGCCTCAGAACAATAACTAAAGCATAGAAGGCGCTCTACGACATTTGAAGCGTACGCTGTCATAGACAAAAGAGTATTAGCGAGTGATGTGACTATGCATTAAATAAATACCGATATCGACTTCTTAGTTTATGGTATCGCTCCATTGGTCGCGGGACTTATCTCATTACCTTGACCCCGGAACACAAAGGGCTATTGAAGGACACCGTGGATTTTAGTCAGTACGAGTCTGACAGTCCCTTCCGCCCTGCCCGGGGTGGGAGGACTCATTTGATGATTTTACCAGGCTAAAAAAAAAAGGTATCGCTCCATGGCAATAAATCTAAATATGCTAAGGTGAAATAAAGAACTCACTTCTGTCTGACCAACATATTTATTTATAAACAGCATAAATTATTTAAAAATTGAAATTACAAAGAAAACGCTTAAATAATATTAAAAGAGCGATTGGCCCTGAACGATTCCCAGTTGTTACGTGCAATAGCGTTGATCCATTTTTGCCTCATATCAACTTCGGACGGAAATCTGAAAGTGACAAAAAAAATATAGCCGCACATGAATTTAAATTATTACACCATGAGCCACACGGATTTTTGACACTATCATTTCATTACTCATACGTACGATTCGCTCACAAGACCGTAGGTTTTTATTTAACTCTTAAATATTTAATCCTTCCCAAAACTACGTGTAAAGAAATATAATGTAATAATTTAGATGACACTAGTTTACCGATATTGTATCGATAGTTTGTTTTTGCAAGCACTATTGCAAAAATTTATATGCCGATTTAAAATTTATAATTTCCATATAATCGAACTATTTAATTGCATAAAATATTGATTTCAAAACACTACCGTGTACACTTAGCTCAAATAATTTGAAATAATGCCAAAATAACATAAAATGAGAATGAAAAACTGACAAAATGACCATAATTGATTACTTACCGATGGGAGCTTATGATTTCCGCCTCATTTTCTTTGCGGGATGAATAAGATTTACATCCCACTATAATGCCGGACATTATTTAATCTTTAAGCTTTGCGATTTACACTAAATCACTGTTATTTTTGTACTATTTTTACAAAAATACGTAAAACCAACGAATCACTTCAACTGGCATGCGCCCATAAGCATTATTCGAAAAAATGCGATGAACAAAGTCATAGATAAAAACCTGAGACGTTAAGTAGCTTTTAAACTTAGTACTATAAAGGTAGCCAAGGTATCCAAATTGACGTTTACTTTGTGACGATTTGCATTTTGAGCAACCTACATTTGTCTCTCTCTAATGCTGTTATGAGTGTATAAGAAAACAAAGACGACTATATTAGTCAAATTTAGCTTCCTTCTATGCTTTAGTTATTGTTCTGAGGTTTCAGCCCGCCAAATGTTATGAATGACGTTGCCAATTCGGATAAAGAGGCATGCATATCGGGTTATTTACGTCTAAGTATTTAGTTTGTATGAAAATTAACAAAAAATAAAAAATAAGAATTTATTAATGTGTCCATAATGAAAAATGCTTACTTCCGTGGTCTGAACATCTGGTCGAAGTTTATGTATATCGTCCGGAACACGGTGTATATTAAGAGTTACAAAAATATCAGTCAAGGTCAACCCAACTAGATAGGTATAAATGCTATCATTCAAAACCTAAGGTAGTTTTTTTTCTCTCTTTTCGTAAATGCAGAAAAATAACAATAAATTCTAGATGAAAGGTACCCTTTTGTGTTTTTTTTAACACAATATCGTTTAATGTATAGTGTCGCGAAAAAATATTTAAACTTTCTTTTTTAGCTTTTCGACAGGCGTATCGCTCGATCACCCCTATTAGGCCTTTTGCCGCCCATTATCTGTTGTTAATGGGCCAGATTGGGCACACAGTGAGTAACGTTCAATATAGACACAATAAGATAGAAAGAACGATAGTTATCTCTTCACCTAACAATAAATTCCTACTTTATCTAAGGGAGATTAACGATGTTTTGGTTTCTTTCATTATTGAGGTTGTAAGGCATCGGTCACATGTAATTAACTAAGTAAATAACCAATGACATGACAACAAGGTTATTTCATCGTATGTTAGGTATTGAACCTGTTTCTCAACTATGTACTTAACAGGTTTCAAACCATCCACTGCTATTATCTACTAACATTTTGTCTGTTTTATTATTCACTGTAGTACTTACGTCATTCTTCTAATCTATACTTATAAAGCTGAAGAGATTGCTTGTTTGGTTGAAATCAATAGATTTGCGATATTTGTACGGTATAACAGCGCAAAAATATGAACAAATTCACTTAAATTAGTTTTTATAAATACGATTGAGTTTTATAAGGCAAGGATATTCATTTCACATTACGTATATCCAACTAAATATGGCTGCAACATGAATTATGGAGGACTAGCTTATATCCGCGGCGTTGCCCGCAACTTTGTCTGGATGAAGTTCATAAATTATCCTAGTGGAACGTTTTACCGGGATAAAAAGTATTATATGTATTAATCCAGGTAATAATCTATAAATAAACCAAATTTCATTTGAATATAGTCAATAGTTTTTGTGGTAAAAAAGTAACAAACATGCAACCATCAATTCTCATATTCTTCTCAATTTATAACATTAGAAGTAACACCTATCAACATGTAGATATCCGGCTAAAGTAAATTAAGAACATGGATTAACATAAGAATGTTAAGGAAGTCACAAAAACACAATTAAAACTAAAGATAAAAAGTAATTAAGGAAAATAAAACAAACATAAATGATTACAGTGCGAATGACATATTAAAACAAACATGGTTGGAATCCAGATGTCTCATTCTGTGTCGGTATCAGCTGGAGTGCGGTCGTGCATATAAATATTTGTGTTACAATGTTTAGCCACAAGTTTGTCATTGTCCTTTGTGCCGTAGGAGCTGTAACGGCTCATTATCGCAATAAAAATAGTAGTGGAAATAATAAAAGTGAAGACTGTGAGTACCTGTTAATGTTTGTTTATATATTTGCGTCGTGACTAACTTTCGCTTTTATTATGTTAACTGTTTAAACAAACATACAACGCTGTGTTAAGGAAAATATGCGAGATACTGCAGTTATTTGTTATAAGAAAAAAAATCGGCCAAGTGCGAGTTGGACTCGCCCATGAAGGGTTCCGTAGTAGCCAGCATAGATTAGGGATATAATTATATTGAGATTAGTAAGTAATATACACAAACAATAAAAATAACTTTGTTTTTCATAGTGTTTGTATGAACGGCAAAGTTATATTTGCGGTTTTTGAAAATGTACTATATCTCAAAAACTGCTAACTCTATCTCATCCAAACCAATTTTCGTTGGAAGTTTTTGTTGAGGTCTACATTATACATTTTTTTTAGTTTTATCATTCTCTTATTTTAGAAGTTACAGGGGGGGACACACATTTTACCACTTTGGAAGTGTCTCTCGTGCAAACTGCTCAGTTTAGAAAAAATTATATTAGTAACCTCAATATAATTTTTAAAGACCTATCCATAGATACCCCACACATATGGGTTTGGTGAAAAAAAAATTTTGACTTTCAATTCTAAGTATGGGGGGCACCCCCAAAATTTGTTTTGTTTTTATTTTTGTGTGGAAATCCTAATGCGGTTCACATAAAACATCTACCTACCAAGTTTCAATAGGATAGCTCTTATACTTTCGACAAAAAGTGGCTGTGACATACGGACGGACAGACAGACACCCATGACGAATCTATAAGGGTTCCGTTTTTGCCATTTGGCTACGGAACCCTAAAAAAACTGGCCATGTGTGAGTCGAAAACGGCAAGAAATCACGTTCGTTGTATGGGATCCCCCTATTCAATCATTTACTTTGAAGTTTATATAAATGTATAACTAAATATTCTGTGAATTTTATAAGCATCTACCTGTTATCAATATCGAGCAAAAATATCACTTCTATTGTATGGAAACCCCCACAAATATTTACTAAAAATAGGAGCAAAGTAATCACACATATACTTAAATATATGAGGTAACAAATAAATATGTTTCCTTACAGTAAGGATCATAGACTCCATACACAATGAACCCGAGTGTCTATCGCAAGGGGGCATATGCGTTATAGCAGTTGACTGCGAATCGTTACTGCTGACCGAAGAACGAGGATTATGTCCTAAACAGCGAAGCAAAGGAGTTGAATGCTGTTATGGACGTAAGTATGAAGAAGGCGTATAGGATGAGCGATTGACTGATTGATTGAGCGATTGACTGATTGATTTAGTGATTGATTCCCGCATGATAAAGATGCATATTTGTACCATGATGGGTCTACAATAATTAATAGCTCTGGGTCTGGGTTTTTGTGTATATGAGTTTCTGTATTTGTAAACGCACCAACGTTACATGAGAAATTTCTAGCGTGAGGCCTGTGTGTGAAGTCCTTCCATCTAAGTACGTACGTATCATCTAAGTTACGATAAAACCTATCGTAAATTAGCGAGGTTACTGATGAGTTGCTCTTGACCTGAATCTAGATAGAGTGAACGCCAGAAGGATTTGAAACTCCTACTCACCAACGGAACCCATTACCACTGGGTTGGGTCGCGGGCCTGTCTCATCAGGATACCGTGACCCTAAAACGTAAAGATCTGTTGAAGGATTACCGTGGATTTTAGTCAGTACAAGTCTGACAGTCCCTCCCGCACCGAGCTGGGTGGGAGGACTCATTTGATGATTTTACCACGATAAAAATGGCTACAGATAACTTATGCTGCCTTTGCCCGGGATAATTAAGAGATGGTTCCCACTTACATTACCCCGGGATTGATTGGACCCCAGATATGCTGCGCCAACCCTGAATGAATTGAGATAACGATAACAGAATAAAGAAAAGCGAAAATTGTTTTAGTTAGTTGAAATCATAATATTTTTTTACGTTGTACATTGTACAATCATCAAATGAGTCCTCCCGCCAAGGGCAAACGGAGGAACTGTCTGACTTGTACTGACTAAAATCCACGGTGTCCTTCAATAGCCCTTTACGTGTCAGGGTTACCTGATAAGATTAGTCCCGCGATCCCGGGGTTTGGCCTATTTAGCGCAGCGGTGAGAAACACAGTATATTACTTTTTTGTTTAGTTTTAAGGTTTATTGTGTATTATTTATTATAAACATTATTTCTTTCTTTTTATTTTTAACCGACTTCAAAAAAGGAGGAGGTTCTCAATTCGGTCGGTATGTTTTTTTTTTATGTATGTACACCGATTACTCCGATGTTTCTAGTCCGATTAGTGTAATTCTTGTTTCGTTCGATGCAGTATACTTTCCCATTGGTCTCATAAAATTTCATCCAATTTGGATCAGTACTTTTTATTTAGTGAGCATTTTTATTGATGGATGATGTGATGATCTTTACTTTTTTTAAGTGTTTGTTACGCGATTATACTCCGCCAAATGTGGACCGATTTTCAAAATTCTTTTTCTGTTGTACGAGGAATAGTTCACTTTAGGGAACACTGCAAGTTTCATCAAAATCGGTTCAGCAGTTTTTGATAGGGAATGTTATTAGCTTATTGTCTACACGAGCGATGTTAATACCGGTGCTAAGGATTACCAAATTCTAGTGCACATGTAAGAAAATGATGTATTTGACAAGAATTTGGTTTGAATATTTAAACTAAAAAGAGTAAAATAAAAAACTTAAAAAAAAGTAACCGCCTTCAAAAACAACCACAAAAAAGGGTAAAATAACCTACAAAATAAATTTTCTTTCGGAAGTCGGTGGCATAAAAGACAACGAAATAAAAATAAGCCACCGATCGACTTCCGTAAGAAAAGTTATTTTGTAGGTTATTTTAGTCTTTTTTGTGGTTGTTTTTGTTCTAAACTACCTTCTTTTACCTTTCAGAGTCTGTGAAAGAGACGAGATGTGCAAAGCGAGGAGGTGAATGTATGGAGCGGGGGAGCTGCAGAAATCAAGTCCTCATCGAAGAACGCGCCACTGACTGTCCGAAAGATACTGATTGCTGTATTTTGGTTAACTAGAAATATAAATTTTTTCAAGGTTTTAATTTGTTGTGCTTCCTCGGTGATATACGGATAAGAAAGTTTTTTTTTGTTGAATAAATTACTGCCATTTTGGCGAAACTGGTGGCCCACCATGACGTCTTAAAGCGTGAGTAGTTCCGTTGAGGGAAAGGGAGAGAGAGAGAGCTATACAAGTCCTCTAGCGCCATCTCGTTCCCACAGCTGAACTACTCCCTTTCGACGAGACGAGAGTTTGATACTGCATCAATAGTGTGGGTCGATATTTTAGTAGATTTAGTCGTGCGGCAACAATCCGCTTGCGGTGGGTGACCAAAATCGACCGTGTAAAATAATCTTCCATTATGAATTTGAAGCTAGCGCTATATTAAGGCTCAGTACCATTAAAGTCTAGTTTCATAATATCATTTTTTTTAATATGACAAACAACACTAGCGTGCCCCAATGTCATAAAGTTTTGATACAACATAATGTACGAGTACTTCCTTCCTGATGATAACAACTCAAATAAAAACACAAACAGGAAAAGTCAAGCTGCAAACCTTGATAACATTAAAACCGAATATTAATTAACATAATTTAATTAAAATTCTGTATTTCGGGTATTGAGAGGATATTTAATTAGGACGCTCGTTGTTGCGTCTTAATCGAGATCTTATTCATCGCGTATCTCTTGCGGGACATTATGACTATCAAAGGAGAAGTAATTATATTTAACTTCAATCTAAAATTGAAATGTTGGATTAAATTATAATGTACTGACGCCTACGTACCATAATCTGTTATTTTTTCCCAATCGAATATGAACCTTGTACTTATGTGATAAAGTTAAAAATCTATTAAAGAAAGACAGATTGGAGTAGGTTGATGGAATTCATACAGAACGACTGGCACAGCGGATGAACGATTGGACTGCTGCGTTGCGTGTTGTAGGTTCGATTCCCACACGAAGTACAGGTTTATAAACGCATCCACAGTATAGGAGAAATTCCAAAAAAATAAAGAAATTTTATGAATGAAAAGTTGTAGAGAATGACAGGTTCTTCTGGTTTTCGAGTATCTATCAACAAGAAGTGTGACTAATCCGAAGTACTCGCAACGGGCGTGCTTTGATTTACAGTCAATGCCCATCTTTTCATGACCCATCTTATGCCGCAGAATACGTGGGAATGGGGTTAAGCAATGCTGGCTATCTGACCATACTATTGGATCATTATAAGGGCGAAACTTAGGGGTCACACAACATCGCGTTGTGATCGAATCCGAAATGAGGAGATCCGTAGACGAACTAAAGTCACCGATATAGCCCACCGGATTAGCAAGCTGAAGTGGCAATGGGCAGGCCATATTGCTCGCAGAGCAGATGGCCGATGGGGTCGAGTGGAGACCGCGGACTAGCAAGCGCAGCGTAGGACGTCCACCAACGAGGTGGACAGACGACCTTGTAAAGGTCGCCGGAAGACGCTGGATGCAGGTCGCTTCCAACCGGTATATATATATGGAGATCTAAAGGGGAGGCCTATGTTCAGCAGTGGACGTCCTATGGCTGAGAGGATGAACATGGCGTTGCTACACATAATCATAGGAGAACTGAAAGGACAGGGTGAATTTTTAGTCAGCATGAGTCTGACCGGCCTTTTCGATCCACACAGGGCAGGAGGACTCATTTTGATGATTTTACCACTTCAAAGAAAAGCCTGTAAGCACAACATCATTATAAAATCACCATTGTTAACCTCATACACAAAAACATAATATTACAAAGAAAACTTTGTTAATCCCTACACGTTGGCAACAGCCGAGCGGTCACAGAAACCCACAGTAATTGGTTTGTTAAGCTTAACCGCTTGCTGAGCGAGCGTAACATGAAATATCCCATCGTTTTTTCAAAGATATTATGTAAGTACCTATACGAAAATATTATTTTCGCTCGTTGTGTAGTTTTTCAAGATTTTTTTAAAAGAAAACTTTCCTGAAAATACTCATGATGCGACGCGATGCTGTTGACTGATTTTCGCCGCTAACCAACTAGAAATGGCAGTTAAGGTGGAATTGTAGTAGTAGCCCGCGAAATTATTTTTTTCTTGTTTTTTTTGCAATTTCCATATCAGTGACAAGTTGTAACTTGATCAAGATCAATGATTAGGTACCACTACACAATCACCTTAAACTGCGTAAATTATATACAACTGTGACCTAAAGGCGTTGCCAATATCAAATGTTTTTTTGACGTGCGGTTGTCCATGGGTAGTAAGCCATACTATCCACCCACAGACAACCGTACATTGCGGGTTTATTTATTGGTAGGATACTGTGGCCCTGGAACGAAAAAAGCTACCCTAGAAACAGGGTAGAGTTTTAGTCAGTAGGTACGAGTCTAAAAATACCATCCACTCCACTTTTTTTTTAATTGTGGTATTATCAAATGAGTCCTCCCGTCCAGAGCGGGACGAGGGACTGTCAGACTTGTACTGACTAAAACACATGGTGATCTTTTAATAGCCCTTTACGTTCCAGGATCACGGTTACCTGTTGAGACAGTCCCGCGACCCATTCGCCCCACCTAAAGCGAGAAAAATGTCTCATGGAATATTACTATGTCTAGACTTTCAGTAATAGTTCACGAATCGTTTGAAAGTATAATCGATAATCCCAGCTCCATCGTTTACTCAAACAATTTCAGTACCTACACGGGTTTATTTGATGAAAAAATCTCGATTACACACTTCAATCCCTTTAGTACAAAGGCTCTCACTACGTAGGGATGAGAATCGCCCGTGTATCGCAATCAATCATTTTAACGCGTAACGGAGACGCCTGAGCTTTTTTTTCTTTTTAATATGAAACATGACAACGTATTTTGTCAGCGATATAATGAATTAATAGGGACATGAATTTGAATATTTTTATAGGATATTCGATATTTTTTGTTCGGTTAGTGTGTTTTTGTGTTTTATGCTTGCTTCACACGGCGCTGTATAAAGTTAGAGGCGCGGGCTGACGCGTCCGATTTTTGTATAAAGTAATGCGGGCGCGCGGCTGGCTCAGCGCTGCGCGTTGTCTCATGCTCCGTGTGTAGCAAGCTTTATATTTTAGGTAGATTAATTTATTATAATAATAAAAATGTAGCGGGTCTGTATCGATAATTGCATAAAATGTGATATAATTATATAAATAAAAATGTTTATTTCTTTACTAATGGATCTATGTTAGGTTTGGAGTTACCTTTTAAGCAAAGATTTGCTGACATTCTGATGACATAAAAAAATTATTGTATAGGACACATTTTGCCATTATTAAAGCATGCTTTAAATTAATATACACCGTGACTTTTTAGTCGTCTTACAAAAGTCGTCCACTTAATGTATCCGACCTAAAATACCTCTAGGCGAGTTTTTTTTTTTTAAATCGTTAATAATAATTTTTATTTTTATTAAATAGGTACATTAGAAATATGAAACACCATGTTAAAATGTTTACGTATCAATCTGTAGAGTATACCTACCCAGCGCAATAGTCGGGTAGATCATTCCATTTCCATTTTCGTGCGTTTCTAACTACGCCTTGTGTCATAATAACCAATTAAAGTTTTATAATTAAATTTTTCAAATCTCTTAAATACATATTTTTTTATTATAAACGTGTTCTAGTCATTGGATACATGAACTGGGCTGCTTTTGTAAGACGACTAAAAAGTCACGGTGTATAGGTATTTTAAAACCAGTTTTAGTATTCCATTAATACAAAATTAACAACAGGTATCAATACGTCCGGGATTAAGAGGGAGTCTGCAAAGGTTACCATGATGCTGGAACGTAAAGCGAAACTAAAGGAAAAAACTTCACCCCAGACGGGAAGACACAAAACAAAAACACGATATGGAAAAAAAATCATGCCACTAGGTACTAAGACAACTTTCATTATGTCATTAACGCAACGCCTACGCAGCGTAAACGCGACGTCTACGCAGCGTAAACGCGACGTCTACGCAGCGTACACGCGGCGTACCCGCAGCACGGATGTGGTTAAGACCACCCACCAAAGCTAAACTGCAAAGACAACACGTTAATTTGTTATTTAATAAAGGCAGAGTAGCACGAGCAGTATCTTCATGCCTCGTTTGGTACCTGAGCAATAAGCATAAACCGCTCGGCCATTACGGGGGCGAACTGCCTTGTTGTTCTAAAATATGAGTGCGTCGGAATTATTATTGTGGTTTTGTAATGTAATTTAATTAAAAGTTCTAGTTTTCATATTTTAGGTTTTTTGTTTATATGTTTTTTTTTTTGCGTGGTAAAATCATCAAATGAGTCCTCTCACCCCGGGCAGGGCGGGAGGGACTGTCAGACTTGTACTGACTAAAATCCACGGTGTCCTTCAATAGCCCTTTATGTTCCGGGGTCACGGTAATGAGATAAGTCCCGCGACCCCGGCAGGCTTTGGCCCTCTACAGAGGGGGCCCCGTCATTATGCTGACGCTCTTTGAGGCGCGCGTGGAACACAACGCGCCGTCGACCCGGGCATGGTCCATGGCCGGGCGGCGAGTTGCCCTTTACTCGCCGTCCGCATGCCCGCACCTACGGTGGCCGGAGATCGTCTTGCGACGTCCGTCGCCGTGGGCGTCCACCACCGCGGGTGGGGCGGAGGGAGGACATTGTCCTCTCTCTCACGCGGCCCGCCTCCTCCTTCGCTTTGTTTATATGTTTGGCTAGAATTTGGTCTTTCATGTTTTGTGAAAGTGAGTTCAAGAATTTCCTTATTTTCACGTGAGCTGATTTCTTTTTGTGTTGAGTACCCTTAGTAAACCCAATTTTTATCTCTGAAGATGAAAATAAAATACAAAATCACAAAAGACTGAAGATAAAAAAGGAACAAGGATAACGTTACGTCGCGTTTTCTTGAAATATTAGACTTAGGAAAAACCGTTTGATCAGTAGTTAAGCAAGTTATGAGTTTAATAATGTAAATTGTTTAACCTTTTGACCGTGGAAAAAAAATGTCGCTAAAAAGTACAGGGGCCCCCCATATGAGAAAATGGCGTCGCAAATACCGTCTTTTACCAAAATACATATTACTCTAAAATCAAACCATATTTTATCGTTCTGTAAACGACAATGTACTAACTGATATATTTCCCATCTATCAGGTATCAAAATAAAGCGAAAATCGAAACAGTGTATTTGTTATTCACCTCGAAAAATACAAGGCCCGGATTACAAGAATCAAATGAATACTCAAACAAAATCCAAAGAACAACTAACTACCTAAATATAATCATTATATGCACAATAATCATTTTTCTAATAAAAAAACAGCATTTACTTCAGATAAATCTGTAAAAAACAAAAAATAAAACACGGTGACACACTTCATGCACTCAGAAAAACCACGAAATGTCAATGACAAAAAAAAAAACTAACCATAGATTATGTTATATTTTGCGTTCACGAGTTAGCAAATTTATCAAAGGACGTAAGTAACCAAACTTCTTCATACTAAAGTAGTCTGTAAACACAAGAAATAAGGTGTAAACCGAAGGGGCAGCTTCGCGACAGCCGGCTGTCGCTTGGGATTTGTCGGAATGGCACGATTCGTAGGCGCGACAGCCGGCTGTCGCTCAGGGTTCAAAGGTCCATTTTCTCTTTATAAAATGCAAAGCATTTCAACTTATTTTAATAATATTAAGGCCAGCCCCTAAACTTAAACTCAAAAAATAAATAATTGAAAATTAACTACTCTATCAGTTGTGTTCTCGCGAAGAGAAAACAAAATAATTATGCTTTCTTATAATTATTTGTTTGTATGAAGTTTCTTGTCGATTCTTCTCCATACAAACTTACCATTGCGAATGGGTGTAGAATCAATCCCCTCCCATACCATTTCCTTTAATTTTTATGTTCGACGAGCTTCTTCGATGGCCTAATTGAAATAAATGTTTTGGTTTTGGTTAGGTTTTTTGTCCCTATTATACCTTATTCTTGTCTCCCGCACTATTATTGTTGCCAACTTCACCGAAAATAGCCTAAACATTGTCCAAAAACATGGAGTCGTTGACACAGCATGGGGTTGTAACCATAAATTGTTCTGTAGAACCCGTACAGTTGTTACATCGCTTAATGGTTGTAAACGTATTATTTAGTGGCTGGTTGGCTTATAAGGTGGGGTACAGACAGGCAGTTATCTGTTGCGAATGTTTGTAATATCAAATAATGTTAATTTGTAAGGATTTATGGTAAATAGTGAAATGTAGGAAGCTTTTCGTTTTGCTTTTAATCATCAACGAGTCCTCTCGCATAGGGTATGACAATTAATAAATGTCAAAGGTTAACAAATATAATGAAAATTAGTTCTATAGGTGTACTTATTTGGTAAGACGTTAATGTGAACTTCGATATGTATCTTTTGTTCAATTGGGAACTAAAATAAGGGTATTTGATGACAAAATATTAACATTTTTATGTTCAGTCCACTCTTTATTCATCAACCAGAACACAATACTGTTACTTACTTGAACCTTGCTTGTATGTATCCAAAGGTCGAATTAACATACCAGAACATAACCAATTTTGCACAATAAATTGCCGATTTTTGACAATAATCGGTCATCTGGACCCAACCTTGTGGATTTAAACATAATTTATTTAGTGGCCAGTTGCCTTTTAAATGTTTCGTGGCTCATGGAATGTGTACTTCGTAATGGTTTGTGTTTTATAATTATTGCAGCTTTCAGGTTTGCCGAAAGCTGCAAGAGAAGATGGATTCTTAATTAAGGGGGTGTAATGGTCGTTAAAGGAAGAAATTGTTTGTTTTCGTTTTTGAGGAAAATAACGACGGTGTTATTGTAACCACGTTGACAATTTTGTGACCGAGAACCAGCTATAAGATGGCATAGAGGCATACTATAAAGGCAGTTAAAAAAAATAAGGTTTGAATAGAAATTCTGTAGATATACATATTCACAGAGAAATGGAAATATAGTAGAGAACAATATTCAGTCAATAAAACATGCGAAAATATGAACGTAATGCACATATTCTTTTTTTCGCGCGCCAGTCGCTGCCGTGAACAGACGCGCTACTGCTGCTACTACATAGTTATTTTTGTAAAAATATTGCTTATAAAATCAGTGATATACGAGTACCAATCAAATACCTAAAGTCGAATCTGAAACTATTATACCTTGTTGGCAAGAAAAAACACCGAGTAGGTACATGAGTTAACTATTTACCAACTACATTGTTAACAGTAAACTTACGCAAACGATATACGTCACAAAAATTTTGCATAGTAAACGCAAGAAAATCACATTCAAAATGATGAGTTCACTTACTGGAGAGAAATGTTCTTCTCAGCCGAATCTATCAGAAGAATCTCAAAGCTCCTTATTGACGAGGAAACGCAAACAAACTAATGAATATTTTGAACTTCAAACGGAAATAAAGAGTATGTTTGCATTATGGACTGCACAACAAGATGTCAAACATAAGGAACTGATTGATACTATTTTGGAATCAAAGAAGCAGGGTGAAGAGATTAAAAACCTTTTAGAAGAAAACAAGAAACAAATCAATGATTTGAAAATGAAACAGGATTCTCTGACCTTGATCCAAGATGAAGCATTTAAAAGGATTGACTTTTTAGAAAAAGAGTTGGAAGAAATAAATAGACTTCATCGTATGAATATTATGGAAATCAGTAATATCCCAGAAACGAAAACTATAAAATTAGCAGATGTGGTTAAAAACTTACATGAAGCAATTGGAGTGCCTTTTGACCAGGACTTTATCAAAAGAATTTACAGAGCTAAACTTGGATTAAATAAAATAGTTGTTGAATATAAAGAGTCCGACCTAAAAAAGAAAGTTCTAAATGCTGTTAAAGATCATAACAAAAATGCTCCTGAAAAAATGAATAGCGAAATCCTTAAGTTGGGAATTGAAAAAACATCAATATATGTATCAGATTCTTTAACAGCCACAGCTAGAAAATTATACTTTTCTGCACGACAACTGGTAAAATCTGGTAAATGTAAGTACTGTTGGATTTCTGAAGGAAAAATATTGCTGCGTGAAAAAGACGGACAGTCAGCCATACATGTCAAAACACAGTTTCAGCTAGATCATTTTATTACAAAGCTTACCCAGGCATGACTAAACTGTAAATTGATTGTTTCGTATTGCATGTTAGCTTTAGTATCCCTAAGATTCATGAAACTTTGTTTTATTTTGTTTTTCATTATGTTTTCTTTATGTGAGCTGCTTAAATTCATTGTACGTTTCACAGTTCTGTTTTTTTATTTTAGATTAGGTTTTGCATTCTTTAGACTCTTCGTCAGACTAAACACAATCTCTCTGAATCGGTCCGATACATGGTCTTATTTTACATATTTTAGATATCAACCAAGTATAGCTAAACTCAACTGTTTAAACATAAATGTTTACAATGGTTGATAAATTGGATCATATTATTGCTGACGTTGATGAAAACATCAATGTTGGTGCTTCATGCTTGGTTGATAATCCGGATGACTGTAGCAAAATACTTAATAAATCTCAGACAGGAATTAAAACGATTGTACAAAATATTAGGAGTCTTAACAAAAATTTTGAAGATTTTCTTATCCTATTAACCAGACTAAAACTAGATTTTGATTTAATTATCCTAACCGAATGTTGGTTGCCACATGTTTCTGAACTTCCTGTTCTACCGGGTTATACTAGCTATCAAACACAAAATCATATTAACCAGAATAGTGGTGTAACTATTTATGCTAAACATACCTTGAACGTAACTGTTCATGAACCGCTTCTGAAGGAGGCTGATAGCTTGGTCATTGATATCAATAAAGAATATGCCTTGGTGTGTATTTATCGATCTCCGTCTTTCAAATCTATAGAAAATTTTATTGATTCTCTTGACCAACTATTGTCAGGCCTTAAACACTACAAACATATCGTTCTCACAGGTGATTTGAACATTGATATAACTGAAATTGATGAAAATAAATCTAACATATACTTGAATCTACTAGCTATGCATGGACTTCTAACAGGCCATAGTTATCCCACTCGTGGTAATAATTGTTTGGACCACTTTTTTGCCAGATCAACTCTTAAAAGCCTTTGTGTAGTTTGCCAAACTACAGTCACAGATCATAGTACACTCATAATAGTTTTATTTAATTCCGATTCTTTAAACAAAATACAACAAAAGTACATAAAACGAACTGATTACACAAAGGCTTTGACTGAATTGAACGGTGTTGACTGGAGTATAATCACTTCTAACAATGACCCTAATTTGGCTACATATAACTTTTTAATAATCATTAAAAATATCTTAGACAAATATAGTACTCAACATATAATGCCTAATCGAAAACGGACTATTAAACCATGGGTAACACCTGGTCTACTACGATGCATCAAATTTAGAGATAAACTGCATTTTAGGTTCAGAAAAAATCCTGAAGACCAAGTACTTAAAATATCATATATTAGATATCGTAATTATTGTAATGGATTATTGAAAAAACTAAAAAGAATGTACGAACGAAAACAGATTAATGAAAACAAAAAAGACACCAAAAGGACTTGGAATATTATTAAACAAATATGTAATCTAAATACTGACACTAAAACACCTATGGAACTACTAAATATACGACCTAGTCAACTGGAATCTGTAAACTGTGTAAATAACTATTTTGTTAATATAGGACAGAATTTGGCAAGCGATATACTAGGGAAACATCCGGCTGAGACAGAAAAAGCTCCTACCACAAATTCGGACAATGCTCCTCGGTCATCTTTTATGCTTTTGCCTACGTGTGAAGAAGAAATACGTAAAATTATACTCTCACTCAAAAATTCTGTGTCGACCGGATGGGACGGAATTTCATCTGTATTCATGAAGCAGGCTATAGATATCCTGATCAAACCGATTACTTACTTAAGCAATATTCGTCTTCAAAATGGAATATTCCCGACAGTATTAAAGCAAGCAGTAATTGTGCCTGTATACAGGGTGATTTGTTATTCGATGCGGTCCTTGAAATGGGTGATACTAGACCTTATTTGCAACAATTTTAACCCCGACAATATGGGGTCTAAACTGACTGGTTTTAGAGATATCGAACTTCAAAGATTTTTCGAAAAATTTCCACCTCTTCCTCATTAAGTGCTTATTGTTAGAAAGTAACGATAGTCACCACTTAGAATTTATGCTTTTCTGATAGAATATGAACGACTGAATCTAGTGAATACAAGTTTGTTATAAAAATAATCATATCTTGGGAAATAAAGTGTCATAAAGTTTCTGTTTTGAAGATTTCTGAAAACTTTCCTTGTCTTTCAAAGCATACTTTTCAAAATAAATGTATGACACTTGGTGCACAAATTACAGAAAAAACTTCCTTGTCTCATTACCTTTCTAAAATGGTGCCACAGTATCCACTTTTAGTTAGTGTCTTACCAGAAAATTAGGGTTGTTACTTACAAAGTAGTAAATCAATGAAAATCGATTATAATGTTTTTTCAACCCAACTTTTTTTTTCTGTGGCTTTTGTCCAAACGGTTAACTGATATTAGCTTTTTGAGTCAATGCGCTAAATTTTGGTCGATCACATCAGGCAAAATCGGTCTTTATCTGGAGTATTTTTACCTGTCCTATCAGTAGGGTGACCCAACTTTTATGCACGCCAATTTAGTTTTTTTTTTTGTGAAACCAGAGCTTATAAGCATTCCGTCATTGTACATGTGTTTCAAGTAGCTTTTTCAAATGGAAGAAAATTGATGGTTTGATTATCTGGTCCATAGGTAAAAATACTCCAGATAAAGACCGATTTTGCCTGATATGATCGACCAGGATTTAGAGCATTGACTTAAAAAGCTAACATCAGATAGCAGTTTGGACAAAAGCCACAGAAAAAAAAAGTTGGGTTGAAAAAACATTATAACCGATTTTCGTTGATTTACTACTTTGTCAGTAACAACCCTAATTGTCTGGTAAGACACTAACTAAAAGTGGATACTGTGGCACCATTTTAGAAAGGTAATGAGACAAGGAAGTTTTTTCTGTAATTTGTACACCAAGTGTCATACATTTATTTTGAAAAATTTGCTTTGTAAGACAAGGAAGGTTTTCAGAAAACTTCAAAACAGAAACTTTATAACACTTTATTTCCCAAGATATGATTATTTTTATAACAAACTTGTATTCACTAGATTCAGTCGTTCATATTCTATCAGAAAAGCATAAATTCTAAGTGGTGACTATCGTTACTTTCTAACAATAAGCACTTAATGAGGAAGATGTGGAAATTTTTCGAAAAATCTTTAAAGTTCGATATCTCTAAAACCAGTCAGTTTAGACCCCATATTGTCGGGGTTAAAATTGTTGCAAATAAGGTCTAGTATCACCCATTTCAAGGACCGCATCGAATAACAAATCACCCTGTATAAATCAGGAGACAGAGACAATGTCTCCAATTACAGACCAATTGCCTTATTACCCTGTCTGTCAAAAATCATTGAAAAATTAATTAATATTCGCCTACTAAACTTTCTGGAATCTCAAAATCTACTGTCTTGTAATCAATATGGCTTTAGAGAGAAAAGAAGTACATCTGACGCTATCGAACGCCTCGTCAGTCATATAAGTGACAAATTAGATAAAAAGCAAAAATGCTTGGGGGTCTTTTTAGATATGGCTAAGGCTTTCGACACTGTGTCTGTCCCTAATTTATTAAACAAGCTCGAACATTTAGGAATCCGAGGTGTGCCACTTGATCTTTTTACTGATTACTTAACTAACAGAAGTCAGGTTGTAAAAATCAATGATGTAATTAGTGATAGTGCCCCAATTTACTTTGGTGTGCCACAAGGCTCCGTGCTTGGCCCGTCTCTCTTTATCATTTACATCAATGAGCTATGCAGGAAGAAATTGAAAAATGCTGAAATCATAACTTTTGCAGATGATACTGTGGTTGTATTTCACGATGTTACGTGGGATGGTGTTAAGAGTGTTGCTGAAGAAGGACTAGCATCAATTATGAAATGGCTTAACAGAAATATTTTAACATTAAATCTGTCAAAAACAAAATATATAACCTTTACCATAAAAAATAACGACCAACCTCTGCAAAATAGTCTCAAATTGAAAGCTCACGTATGTGACTCATTTAAATTAAACTGTAACTGCTATGTAGTAGATTCGGTCTCTTCAATAAAATATCTGGGTGTCTTGATTGACCAAAATTTGAATTGGAAAATTCATATTAATACTCTCACCTCACGACTTCGAAAACTAATAACACTTTTTAAAAAAATTAGGCATATAAATGACGTAAAAACAGTAAAGACAGTTTATTACTCATTGTGTCAATCTATCGCTACTTATGGTATAATGGCATGGGGAGGTGCGGCAAAAACATACTTAATTAAAATTGAAAGAGCGCAACGAGCAATTATAAAGATAATTAATTTTAAAAATTTCAGGTATCCCACTGTAGATTTATATAAAGAATATTCAGTCCTTACTATAAGGCAATTATTCATTAAGAGCATTATACTTAAACAACACACAAAACCATCACAAATATTAAATCAAAGACGTCCATTTATAGTTTACCCTGTACCTTTTTGTAGAACGAGTTTTGCACAGAAATTCTTTCCCTACCTAGGACCTTTTGTATACAATCGAATAAATAAGTCTGTATCTATATCAAAATGCAGCAAGTTTGTATGCAAAAATATTTTAGATGAATATCTCAAAAAAATGGACTATGATTCAACAGAGAAATTATTAATAAGGGTTGTTTGACGGGAGTCTCGGGAATGCATTATTTTTTTTTATTTTTTTTTTTGCAATGTATAGACGCGCACATCGGCCTGCCTCGATCTGTCAGATTTCTTTAGTGGATTTTCAGCCTTATCACGATAGTGGAAGGTATATGTTCAATTGGTGGAGTTTGGCAGGTTGGGATGAGTTGACCTGCTGCCGTCTGTACAACATAGTAAAAGCGTGGAATGTAAACACTTGTTACGTAACGTAATGTTGATGACGCATTCAAGTCTATTTTCAAATTGTGTTTAATCTATAAATCATGCCAGATTATTTTACTTACTACATAGTTGTATTAAATAAATGGCATAAAATTATGTACTTTGTTGAGAAATTACAGGTGAGAGCAGTTAATATGCATCGCAAACACTAAGTAATGTTTTTATAAAGATAACAAATAATTAGGCTCTTTATCTGTTTATTTTGCTTATACTGTGTACATCGAAATCGAAGACAACAAACTGGCCGCACTACTTTGCCGTCATACAGTTTATAACTAGTACGGAGGGTAGTTAACTAATTTGTTTGTCATAAAACTAGCCACAATAAGTTAAACATACCTACCATCATCAATTGTGAAATTCTTCTATGCGTTTACGTTGTAAAATTGTGAACATAGGCTAAGTTTAAGAGAAATAAAGTTTATTATTATTATTATTATTAAATATTGAAAGGAAAAAAGTTTCAGAAACTAAAATATTTTGACACAAAAATATATTTCGGCGGCCACAGATTTTGTAGAAAATTCTCTCGCCAAACTATCAAAGAGGCTGCTAGGTGACAAACTTTAATATCACATTAACATTACTTCCAAAAGCGGCTTAAGTTATAATCTAGTGTCTTGAGAGCTCACATGAGCCATTATTGAATTTGGAGGGGATCCAAACTTGAGATTTGTGTCAGCCAAGTGCTGGTGCCAGATTTACGCTCGCAATCGTGTTATACACCATTAATTCCCTTATAATTGTTGGTATGTGTCTTCACGCTAGGCCCCTTGAGACCTAGACAGGGATAGTGAGAGAAGTATGTACTTGCCAGGTTCACTTTATTGAAGGTTTAAGATAAGACGCCACATCTTGAAGGTTTGAGTAACTACCATCATAAATAAAAACACCAAGTTTTTGAAAGTGTAAAGTTGAGAATTTGTCAATCTCTGGGATAAACTAAAGTTCTTCCTCCAAATTAGCGAATTACGTAAATTATCCCTCGCCTTTTTTATATTATCATACGCATTTTTTATTCGTGGTAAAATCATCAAATAATGTGTCCTTCCACCCATACTGACAGACTTGTACTTACTAAAATCCACGGTGATCTTTCGTGATACTGTAACGTAAAGGACTATTCCTTTACGTTACAGTATCCCGGTTACCTGATGAGACAGTCCCGCGACTCCGGACATCATACCCATAGTATTAGTCTGTGCTATAGTAGTAGACGCATGTACTGGTCTTTGCTTGTCATCACTTGCAATGTGTCAAATGGAAATAAATTCAGCATTTGATGTAAGCTCTTATAATTAGGTTTTTTTTCCATTTAAATCAGTTTAACATAATGTTCCAAAAATCAGATTAGTTAATACTAGAAAAAAGTTCACTATTAAAAAAAATAACAGGGATTGCATCAAAGCACTAGGTTCTTTGTCATTGAGCTACTCAGAAGCTCTTTAAAGACTTAAAAGAAAATAGAAAGTAGCTTCATACGCTGAAATAATCCCTTTTGAATTCACGAAGAAGATTGTCTCTAAGGTACATTATACTTGGACTTAAGGAGGACGTTAGTTGAATTCTGAAATCTTCACAGACTTTATTAGAAGTACTGGGGTACCTACTGCAGGGCAAAGACCTCTCTATAAAAAGAAGAACTAGCATCAATGACCACATATACCGAGGTCGTAGTTGTTTTATTTTATTTTGATTTTTAGATAACTCATTTTGGGTGACTCGTCGTCACCATGGACCATTCCTGGGTCGAAGGGTCGTTTTCCACGCGCGCCTCAAAGAGCTGTCAGCAATATGATTGGGCCATCCTTAGAGGGCTCTAGGACCGCAGGTCTGCCTTATCAGGTAACCGTGGACCCGGAACGTAAAGGGCTATATATTGAAGGATACGGTACAAATCTGACATCCCGTCCTGCTCTGGGTGGGAGGAGTCATTTAACGATTTTACAACGCTTTTCATAATCGTCTGCCCAGTCTTTTCTCAACGATGTTGGGATCAGCTTCCAGTCTGACCAGGTGCATCTGAATACATGGAGCAACTGCATATCTGATCTCACCATCCTAGTTATTTTTGAATAATACGATACTCCATGACTCCAGGCCAGGGTGTGAAAGTCTGACAACCAGACCTTGCAACTGGATGCCAGACTTAAAAATTTCAGCCAGGACATGATTTTCTAGTAGTTTATGAAAGGTTACCCATCCACATCCACATCCACCACATCCACATCAACCAAGAAAAGCGCGGCTTCACTTTGAATTCATCAAAACTACCTAATTTAAATTCAATAAATCGACAGTGACTAGCCAAGTCCAGAACTTACAGATCTTATATACAAAGAAAATGCTTTTTTAAAATATTATTGAGTCAATAACATTTTCTAAAAGCCACTTTTGCAGTTCAAATACTAGCTTTCACTTTTATTTCTATTGTCAACGTATACTTGGGGTAAAATTTTACTATCTTTAATAACTAAAAATAAAACTAAAATATTTACATAAATAACTAAATTAAAACTAAAATTAAAAATTTACATGGCGTCAAAAAATTCATCCACATCGCTGTCAATGGGGCAAGTGCCCAGAACGCTGGTAGCATTGCCACGTTGAATGGCAATGCTGATTCTTTGGCCGAGAAATAGGCCAGCCCTCTGGTCACGAGAGGCGTCGACTATACGCTTGGCGATGTCTTTGAAGACTCGGTGAACACTCGGACCCGGCAGTCGACGCCTTCGCCACACTGACAACGATGTGGAGCCCCGCAAGGAGCGCCCACACGCAGGCATGTAGCGATCCGGAAGGTTTCGTCACCCAGCATGGTACCTATGTTGGGTGACGGTAGTGCCTGAAGCCATAGACCCGACTCCCACTCGCCCACAGCCAGCAGGCGGGCACGCTCTACAGAATTGGTTGACGTATTAATAAGATTATACCGTACCAACCTGCAGAGCGGCTCATCCCACTGCCTCTGGGAAGAAAACTTGGGGTATGAAAAAAATTAATGTTCATATTATTCAAAATGCGACTCTGAATTGCTAGTTTTGTTTCAAATACAAAATCAAGTGGCTTTTTTATAGACTGCAGCATGTTCCATTTTGTTTCCTCAAGATTGTGGTTTGGTAAATTCAAAAGATTTGATTTCTTTTTTGTCATGACTGTAACATCATCAAAAGAGTCCTCTCGTCCTGTGGATCGAAAGGGACTGTTAATTGGACAGCACGGTTGGGGCAGTGGCTGAACAATCTACTGTTGCGCAGCGTATTTGATCACCGCACGGAATAATATTTGTATGATCTGCAAGTAGTTGTTACAGGTCTGTATGTGTTGTGATTTCTATCTTTGTAAACGCACCCACGCTAAAAGAGATTGATGACAATGATTCAAAAAAAATACTTGCTGACTAAAATCACTCTGTTCTTTGGGTTGTCTTTTGCGTTCCAGGGCCGTAGGGGATTACAGCCCATTTATTCTCAAAGAGAGGTGGCCTGTGTCCCAGCAGTGGGAATATTAAGGCTGATTAAGTGATTATGCAATGCCAACCCGCACTGGGCCCGCGTCGTGGATTATGGCCCACTTCCTCTCACAGAGAGGAGGCCTGTGTCCCAACAGTGGGAACATTTATAGGCTGATGATGATGATGAATGCTAAAATATGTAGGTAGTACTAAGTTGAAACAAATTAGTTTAGTTATTTAAACGCCCACGAAATACTAAAGCAACTATTAGGTAACCTCGAAATTATACTACAATGTCCAAATTAGGTTTCCGTACAATAGATTGCCCGGCTACAGTTAACTCAATACCGTTCGGGAAGTTCGCCCGTCGGGAATCGAACTGGCAACCATTGCTCTCACAGAATCCAATTTGTTAACTATTTGACAGGTGAGCGAAGTGTACGAGGGTAGCTAGAGGGTTTAATTTCGAAAATTAGAAAAATATTTAACTCAAAAGAAGCTGTTTAATGTTGGATTTATTTATGGGTTTAATTATGGAAATGTCTGAGGAACCATTCTTTTATTCTAATTAAATTAGGCGTTAATCTAAAAAAATCTTAGTGTTATGCAGAACAGGGCGTGCATACATACAAACACAAGTAAGAGAGTGTCAGGTAGTTGTTCCTGGTCGGGTATTCATATAGCGTGAATTTAAGCCCTTTCGCGTAGACGCGTGCCTGCAAACGAACCTCTATGTGTCTTGATTGCGATAGTCACCTGGATACCAAAGTGGTAAGGTATCTGAGACGGGGTGCTAAGACAGGAAACCTCCACGTGCGCACGTGGACTGGAGTTCCCTCTCGGATACATCCGCGGGGAAGACCAGTTTTTCGGGCCAGTGCACCCTGGGATACGGGCAAAAACTCTTCCTTAGGCACTGTGTGCCTAAGGGGTCTCTTTGCCCGTATGCGAATAGCCTGTCGGGTAGACGCTCCAACGCGTGTCCCTCTGATTAGCATAGGGCACAGCGGCGGAGCGGGCTTGCGGACGGTGAGTAATGGGTAGCTCGCCGTCCGACCAAGGACCAAGCCCGGGTCGTTGGCGCGTCGTGTCGTGTTTCGCGCGTGCCTTCGGGGAGTAGTCAGCAAACTGACGGGGCCCTTTATGGGGCCAAATGGCTGCTGGGGTCGCGGGTTTTTCTTAACCCAGGATACCGTGGCCCCGGAACGTAAAGGGCATCCGAAGGAACACGGGTGGATTTTAGTCAGTAAGAGTCTGACAGTCCCTTCCGCCCCACCCAGGGCGGAAGGCCTCGTTTGATGATTTTACCACCTAAAAAAAAAAGGTATCTGAGACGAACGAAAGGGCTTAAACTCACGCTACAAGAATACCCGACCAGGAATAACTACCTGACACTCTCTTACTTGTGTTTGTATGTAAGCACGCCCTACTCTTAAATGGAAGAAGAAATCTTGCAACGTAATGTATAGAGATGAGGGATCGGCCTGATGATATGTATAAAATATCATCTTCCCTAATGACTCCAGCATTTCATCGGCAAAGTCGCACCTTCACATTTCATGCCGAATAACCTCACCTTAAAAATAGTTCTGGGGTATAAACGACCTCTTATGAACGTCTGAATTACGCCCAGCAAGAGTATTAGGGTCAGACAAGTTCAGACGGGCTCAGAAAAGTTCAGACGGTACGAGAGCGAATAGACTTAGCGCATAAGGCAGGAGTATGAAACGGGTTAGTTACCGCGATTTAAGACATAGGGCTTTTGGGAGATAGCGCTAACAAATTTTTTTTGAGAGATTGTTGGATCTTAAGTATCTCTATTTTAGTTGAAATTAATGTTTGCAATGTTCTTAATAATAAGAAACTTTTTCAAAACATCACAGACGTATGTTACATTTAAAAGTTACCGGGGCACTGAAATACAAAGGGCAATTGAAGGAACAAAGGCACAAGTTTTCGGGTTTTGCAGTTAACGTTAATTTGATAGATAAAATAAGTTCTGATTCGAACACAAAAAAAAAACAAAAATTACTTGAGGTACTTGTTCTTTTTCAGTGAATTTAAGTCATAATAATTGAAGGACGCTGTTCGACCAAATACGTAGAATTAATGCAAAGGCGTCATGGTGGGTTTCAGTCAGTACAAGTCTGATAGACCTCGAAGAACCTATTTATAAGTACACCCATATTTGCTACCTAAACGCTATTAGTTACTTCGTTTGGCTTTACAACCATTATAAATATGTATCATTTCATTTATACAGTAATAAAATTATATACAGCAGAAAATTACGTTACAAGGTACCAAAATATAATATTCTGTATTTAACATTTATCAACATTAGTTACTAAACCTTTTCAAAAACATATTGTATGTAATAAATATGTTTTCACATTTAGGGAATCCTATTTTCGGCAGACAAAATACGTAAACAGGTTTTGGTTCATAGCACATGTATAAACTCGGAAAGGGATCGTCACCGTATCGCCTTTCGTCTCGCCGTCAACCTCACGTAAGCAGGTAATCAAAGCCGAAAAGCAGTTCTGATACGTCGACTCGGCTACAGCTAGGCGACGATGCCGCGCTAAGGCGCTGGACACACAGAAAACACGTAAGACGCAGACGGGGCGTAAACATTTGTCTCTCTTTTTTTCGCGTTGTAAAATCATCAAATGAGTCCTCCCACCCAGGGCAGGGCGGGAGAGGTCTCCGCCTATCGCTGCCGTGAGGACACGGTGGTGCTCTGCCCAAGAGGGGCAGACCTGCACTGTAGGTATGCTCTACTGTATCCTCCGGGCGATCTTCGCAGTGGTGACACCCAGGCGTGTCCTCCCTCTCTATCCGACACAGGTACCTCCCGAAACTTTCGTGTCCGGTGAGGACCTGCGTCATGCGGTAGGTCAGGAGGCCGTGACGCCTATCCAGCCACTCCTCAAAGAAGGGTCTTACCGGCGCGATTGCGGCGTGCCCGAAAAATTTGTCTCTAAAGCGTCCCGTTCATACAAAATGTATAGAAGCGTTGCGACGCAAAATATAAAGAAGAGACGGTTCACGGGCGCAACGCTTTAACGTCTGCGCCTGTTTGCGACGCGTTCATCTCGCGTCTCTTTTGTCTGGCCTGCGCTTTACGGCTCGCCGACTTCTAGTTGGCCTCGCTGCCACAAGATCAGTTTTATTCCGAACGTGAAGTATAGCGCACGGTTGTCTCAGTTTACAATACGCGCGGTGGGGACGACGAGCCGTAAGCGTGGACCGCTGGTTAACCACGCACCACATTGCGGATCGTGTTTATCCTGAAACGAATGGTTTAGGTTATGATTCCAATTAGTTTTTCGGACAAAGAATACTAAACGGCTCTAATTGATACGGTTACGATCCGTTTCCGAATTGATATGTGTACAGTGACCCTTATTACTCAATTCTAAAATTAGACTTTTGGGAATAAAATTAGGTTCAGCCTATTTAGAGGTGGGATAGATAATTACGTACATAGATTAATTGCCCACTGATATTTAGTACTCGGGGCAGACTTTAAATTTATAGTCACTTGGGTGCCTACCTAACACTACATTGTTCGTATAATCAACACTTTCGTATTCTATATTATATTAAGATTTTTTATATAAGATGTATTAATTTGATTTTGACTCTAGTTTATGTCAGTGAAAAGACAAAGTCGGCGATGGAGCGAGCTTACCCAGAAGAAACCTTTTCAATCAGTTCAATCTAACTTTTTTTTTTTTTACGTGGTAAAATCATCAAATGAGTCCTCCCACCCCGGGCAGGGCGGGAGGGACTGTCAGACTTGTACTGACTAAAATCCACGGTGTCCTTCAATAGCCCTTTATGTTCCGGGGTCACGGTAATGGTATAAGTCCCGCGACCCCGGCAGGCTTTGGCCCTCTAGAGAGGGGGCCCCGTCATTATGCTGACGCTCTTTGAGGCGCGCGTGGAACACAACGCGCCGTCGACCCGGGCATGGTCCATGGTCGGGCAGCGAGTTGCCCTTTACTCGCCGCCCGCATGCCCGCGCCTACGGTGGCCGGAGATCGTCTTGCGACGTCCGTCGCCGTGGGCGTCCACCACTGCGGGTGGGGCGGAGGGAGGATACTGTCCTCTCTCTCACGCGGCCCGCCTCTTCCTTCGCGAGCATGACTGCTTCGCAGAAGGAGGCGACCGCTTCCCACTCCGTCTCGCACCGCAGCATGGCCGCGACCAATGCCGGGCGCGAGAGGTCTCCGCCTATCGCCGCCGTGAGGACACGTCGGTGCTCTGCCCAAGCGGGGCAGTCTTGCACCGTATGCTCTACTGTGTCCTCCGGGCGATCTTCGCAGTGGTGACACCCAGGCGTTTCCTCCTTTCTCCTCAGACACAGGTACCTCCCGAAACAGTTCAATCTAACTTTGAAGAAATTAGGGTATAAAATAGTTTACCAGACAACGAACGCTTGTACCTACCTATCTCATCATCTGCCTATCCATTTTTCTACTATATTGTGGTCAGTTTCCAGTATAGGCTGGAAAGTATTTAGCTACTATGTAGGTAAATACCACTATTTTACATACTAATAGTGCCTGTTTGACCTCCACATCATAGTTGGTTTGATGATCCCGCACTGAGTTGTGGATATGCGATAAGCCCCCCTTAGTAAGATGGTAAGACTGGTTTTCTGACTTAAAAGCCACTGTCTGATCTATAAGTTCTTAACGTGCTTTCCGAGGCATGCAGGAAAATCGTTATAAAAATAGTAACCCATCCGCTGACCGACCTACGCAAGCATGGCTAAACCTGAAAAATTAGATACAGACTCGTGTGGCTGTGATACTTTTTATAAAATGATTTATTATTACATTGACATGGAATAAATGCATGACAGCGTTTTATATTTACAAGTTTTAAATTACAGCAATAAACTATGTCACTTTTTATTTATACCTATTATTTTAGATTGATAACGTTTTATTTGAAAGGCTCACACGTATTTCATTTCACACTTCATTGGTAAACATAATCAGACGTGTCAAAGAATACTTTGACATTCTAGAGAAGATTTAATTAGTGTTGGGCCACAATAATCACGTTCGAGCGATAGCATTGCGGAGAAAATAAAATACTTGAGCATTCAGAGTTTGCCCTAAAAGGAGGATACCGTGCCTGTGTATTGCAAAGGGCAACCAAAGGAATAAGGTGGATTTTTAGTCAGTAAGAGTCAGTAAAGACTCAAAGACTCATTCATCAGACGGCAAGTGTTGTACCTATGGACGCTTTTACCTGTGGACACCGTTAATTTTGGGAAAACGAGCAACCCTAAAATTCTAATTTGAACGCAGCCGTTAGCATTTGTCTATGGTTGACAGACTTGACGTATCGCCATCTTTTTCTTTCATGTTGTTTTTATTAGGCCGGCGCAGAAAGTTTTTGGACCAAAAAAGTAAGTTTCTAAGCTGTATTTGATTAAGTTTTACAGTCAAGTTATAGAACATAACTGATAGTTTATAAATGCAATGTAGTCTCTGTAGTTTCTAGATTATTTTCTGGATTTTAACTAATGCGTTAACCAACGTACCGGTGGACATAGACCTATTTTTATATTTATTTGCGGAAATTTGTACCTATGGACAAACAACTGTGTGTACCTATGGACTGTCAACAGGTACAAAATTGTCTTTGTACCTATGAACAGTTCAGGTTATTTATTTTTTTAATATCTTACTAATTAGTTGTATTTTTCAGTGCCTCACGGTAAAACCGGTATAAAAAGAAAAGGTATATGTTTAGAAACCCAGCTACAGCTAATACTACTTCCTCCACAATAACGGAAATACCGCTTTCAGTTGGGAAGCCGTTGCCTCCTTCTGTGAAGCAGTCATGCTAGCGAAGGAGGAGGCGCGCCGCGTGACGGAGAGGACAGCGTCCTCCCTTCACCCTAGCCGCAGTGCAGCAGTGGTAGACGCCCACGGCGACGGACGTCGCCAGACGATCTCCGACCGGAAATTTTATTTGCAGAATGTCATAAAGCTTATGAATAATATTATTCATCAATAAAGCTACGGGTATCATCGGCTAAAACAAAAACACCTTTAAAAGCATCTTAAACAAACTAACTAACAACTAAGATAGTTTTAGAGGTCTATTGTTTTGTTTCTTATTTAATTTTATTATATTAAAGAGTTGCGTCCCTAGGTACAACACAGTGCATAGGTACAACTTTGCTGTCCATAGGAACAATTGAGTTATGAACCTGTGGACAAAACTGTTTTTTTTTTCAGAAAAGTTGATTATTTTCATGAGTATAATTCTTTTCAAGGTTTAAGTTGATTTTTAAGAAAGGCTGATTATTATGTAACACTGGTGATTTATTAAAAAATAATAAAAATTATTAAGTTCAGATTTAAAAAATGTTTTATGTCGTTTTTCGGAAACTGTCCACAGGTAAAGCACTTGCCCCTAATGATTTTACCATCTCAAAAAAAGTATAGATTAGCTCGTTTACTGCGCTGATAAGCGCGGACATTATGTGCTACGAAATACACTAGTCTGAAACCCTAATTTACTCTCAATGCTATTGCGATACGAACAAGTAAACTGGGACAAGGAAAGTTGTGACGTACACTCGTATACCTCGACGAATGGCGTATCACCCGAGGTTGTGAGCGAGGGGCGTTAGAGCATAGTGATTTTAAACAGAGTGACAGGATTAAATTGAACACAGACATGCTTTCAGTTAATTCAGTGATCAGAATAAATTGAAAAAATCTTAGAGCTTTTCGAGTTATCTGATGCGTGGCTTAAAAAGATAACTTACAGATTTTTCAACAAAGATTGACTATTATGCTTTGGCAGGTGAATTACGATGCTTTGCTCATCCATTTCTTACAATGCTTTGCTCACCAATCAAATTAAGTCTAAGTGAATATTTTGAAATACTAGCTGTTTTCTGCGGCTTTGCCTACGTTTATCTAAAAATGTATCCTAAAGGAACATAATACCGGGATAAAACGTACATCCATAATAATGATAATATAATTATATGTTAATTCAGGCATGGCATCTGATTGGACATCTTTCAGATAACATAGATATACAGGTTACAGAAATCGATTAGCATAAAGATAGCAACTGAGATAGATTTTAATAACATCCAGTGTAACTGTCTATAGTACACAATACATAATAATATAAATATAGGCTTCTGAAACAGACAGTAACTATCACAGACCAACCGTAAAGTATAGGTACCTTCGCTAATTATTACTTAGCCGAGAGGAATCCCCTCCAAAACCATTACTTGATCTTTTGTAACAATATTTTCTGAAGATATCATCTTCCTAATAACCTTTACTTCAATTAAGACTTTATTCCCTGATAATAACGCTTTAAAAATAGCTTGAACAGGAATTTTCCACGTCTATAACTTTCCTCAAATTGCTTTAGACGCGTGTCGAGTTCCCGCCATGTAAACTTTAGTAATTAAGGGCGTTTTCCGCTGCTAGCTGATCGATGCGCTGCCCTTATTATTTTGTATATTACGCTGTTTCAAGCGAGACTGACAGAAGTTTTAAAGCGATTTTATGGCTGAAAGGCAAGGTTACGTTGAAGTTTGCAGTTCCAAAGTTTTCTAGTGTCAGTAAGTTGCTGACTCTTCTAAACACTCTCAGTAATCCATACTAAGACTGCCTCATCAGAGATTCTAAATGACTTAATTCTGCATGAGCTGTCGTAGATTTACTTCAACTCTCTCCTCTAATTGGTGACTCGCCGTCCGACCATGAACGGTGCGTCGTGTTCCACGCGCGCCTCAAAGAGCTGTCAGAAAAATGACGGAGTTGCGGGACTGTTTCATCAGGAAACCGGGACCCTAGAACGTAAAGGGCTATTTGAAGGATCACTGAGCATTTTAGTCAGTACAAGCCTAACAGTATGAATAGGAGGACTCATTTGATGATTTCATCACGATAGAAAAAACCTCTCGCGTAGATTTCCATTAGGAACGGCTGGAAAAGCCTTGCATCCGTACACAAGTAAAGGCATAATGGATGTATTGTTTCTCTCTTCGAAATGTTGGGTCTGTTCGTTTTTAATAATGATGTTCGCTTTTGTCGCCTATAAACACAAAATCCCAACACACTTGTATTCCATTTCCCACAATTTAACTTAGCACCGATTGTTAAGCTGTTTTAACTAACCCTAACCACGGAACCCGCAGTCAGGTCCATTAATGCTGTACCAGTTAGACTGCGTAATTGCAAAACTTGGACACGGCCCGACAACTTGAACAGGTGGAGTAATTTGTACGAGTTAGAACTGAATTATTATGGACTCGTTTTCTGTGAAGCCTTTAAAGTAGTGTTTCGTATGTTGTTGGAAGTTTTTGAGGGTGTGTGTTTAAATAGGTATCTATTGGAAGAGGTGAAGGAAACTTTACACTCACAAACTTTTTTGGGGTTCGTAGAAATGATAAAAAACGGTACCCAAATAATTTTGTTATGTATACCTTTATGTTTATCTGTCCAGTTCGTATAAGGACAGTTTACATTGAGAGATTATTGGGACTCATCATCATCATCATATCAGCCGTAAGACGTCCACTGCTGAATATAGGCCTCCTCTTTAGACTTCCAATAGGACCGGTTGTAAGCGGCCTGCATCCAGCGTGGTCCTGTGGCCTCCATAAGATCGTCTGCCCACTAACCGGCAAGCGCAGCGTTATTGGGACTAAATTGATGAAATTGAGGACAAGAAGTATTTAGCGCCATGTTAAACAATAGTGGGTTGGTGCAGTAGTCGAGCGACTGGCTGCTGAGTTGCATGTTGGTTTTGGTTTGTTGGTCAAATTGTATAGGCACTAGACAGTTGTTTCAAGACTGCTTGTGTATGGGAGTTGAAATATGTGAAAACGCAGCCACATTACAAAAGCAATTAAGTATTTTAATTTAGAGAGAAATTAATAGGTAAGTCCACCACAAATAAAAACATTTATGGAAGAGATAAAATCTTAATTCTTTTTAGGGTTCCGTAGTCAACAATGAATCCTTATAGTTTCGTCATGTCCGTCCGTCCGTTCGTCCGTCCGTCTGTCCGCAGCTTAGCTCAGAGACGCCCAGTACTAGAAAGCTGAAATTTGGTGTAAATATACTGATTTGTTGCGCCAAAAAAGTGGTAAAATAAATCTCGTGAAATATTTTTTTGGGGTACCTCCTGTACACGTAAAGTGGGGATGTTTTTTTTTCTCTCACGTACCCCTTATTGTGGGGTATCATTAAATAGGCCTTTTAAAAAATTGATAGTTTTCATTAACAATTTTTTGATAAAAAGATTCGTTTGTGAAATATTAAGCTTTAAAGTGCTAATTTTTGCTCGACTCGAGTGTCCCCCCCCCTCTACCAGCTAAACGGTTATATTTGGGGGTGTGAAAAAAATCACATTAGTAGTATATATAACGAAGTTTAAAAGAAAATTATCATGACTAAGTAGGCTTTACAAGTTTACGAGTAATAGTCGACCAACTTATAAAACGTACTTGGATAACATATTTTCATAAACAAAATGTATCGGAGAACATGTTCTTCAACTGCAAATGTAAGTTTGTTAACTTTATTTTTACAGCTATAATAGGTGGGTATGTTTTGGGGATAGGTAGGTTTTTATTATCAACTATTTTTAACTAACTTCAAAAAAGGAGGAGGTTCTCAATTCGTCGTAATCTTGTTTTAAATATATGTATTTTCCCGATTTCTCAAAGACGCCTGGACCGATTTTGAAAATTCTTCTTTTGATTGAAAGAGTACACCTTCCAATTGGTCCCATGATCATCAAGTCAGGATCTGATGATGGAATCTTGGAGAAATCGTGGGAATTTTAAATCATTCTTGAAGCGATGTATTCGAATTATTACGTAACGCTGGTTTTAAATCTTTGTTACAGCCGCTTCCCTCTACACACGGTGGTACTCAAATAGACAACATCTTTTCCAACTTTACCTGTGAAGTTGGTTTTTATAACTCCTTCTACAGTTACCATCGTCCTATGTGGGCCCGTTTTTAGACGTTATGAGTTGGCTACTGAATCACTTAGGTACCTAATGAATGTTAATGTACGATATTAAATTAAAATTAAATTTAGCGAATCAGTTTACTTAGTTCGCGTAAGTATTTTGATGGGCAACTACGGAACCCTACACTGTGCGTGGCCTGACACGCACTTGGCCGGGTTTTTATTTATTAATTAATTATGACCAATGTAAGTGATAAAATTCGAACAAAATAGACGTGAACACAAACACGCCACAATTGCACGCCTCGGTTGTGCATTTCCTTAGCACTGTATCAACTGGATTCTACAATAACAATTTCAAAGTTGGAACAATCATGTATTATCGATGTATAGAAATTGTCTAAGTGACGTCACACCGCCCCGTCGGGCGTCGGCGTGTTTTCGGCTCGGAGTTTAAATAATGATTTTGAATTTAATAAAACTTCTTAATTAGAGCAAAAAAAGAACAAAAAAGAGTTTGTTAAGAAATAAATATAACATTTATGATCTTTCCAATAGAGACAAAAAAATTCATTGAAAGGACCAATTTCTAGTCAGCGACAACTTTAATTTTAAAAACACAAGAAAGCATTTTTATGACGTGCAAAATTGCTGTTTTTTTTAATTGCCTAATTGAACGTTTCTCATAGTTCACAACACAATAGAATTCAACGAAACTTCGAAGTACTGAAAACCATTTTTATGTTTGGTATCATTAAAACATTAATACAGGTTGGTATAAGTTACATATATGTTTTATCTCTCCTTTCAATTTCGACTTCTATAGGATTATCCAGATTTCGATCAGAAACAAACTATTTACTATCATTGACAGTAAGAACTAAGATCTGTATGAGATGGTGATAAAATACGTTGAGATCTTTGAAGATCCAATTGAATACAACTTGTTTATTCGTTCGTTTTCAAGGTATTTGTAAATGTAAAGTAATTTACTTTTTAATATTCACTTTACATCGTAAAGTCGTCATTAGTATTGAATTAATTAAAATAATATTTTTTTTTAACACCTGACGCTGTTCAGTGTTCAAAGCGCTGTGAACCTAATTAAAATGAATTATAATCTCGACCAATTATAATATGACTAATTTCCGCTATCCCGATTTTTTTCTTCCCATACATTGAAATGATTCTTACATGAAACAGAGTCGAAAGGCTTTAAAAAAAATGGTCCATTACACTCATTTTTGTGAACAATTCACACCTGACCAAAGAATGAAAACGCCAAAATTTTTAACATAAAAAGAGCTTATGTCTCATACAAAGTTTTTTCGTATCTCTTACGGATTCAGATATCTCTCTATTGCCGAACTTAATAGAATAACTCTGTATTTTAACCATACCTGCGTGTAAACATTGGCTGAATGTCTTTTTTTCTTTGTGATGTTGAGTAATAGCGGCCATACACCATACTGCCTATCGTACAATCGGCATGACGCTGCCGATTTGATCAGTTAGATTTGACCGTGTGTGGGCGTGGAATCCATCAAATTGGCATAACAATAGGCTTGATCATGCCGATTTGATCAAATCGATTTGATCATGCCAATTTGATCAAATCGATTTGATCAAATCGGAATGATCAAACTTCAAATCGGCAGCAGTGATACCAACTTAGCAACTTTATAGCTAGATCTAGCTAATATTCGCTAGCTACTTTTTAACCGACGTAAAAAAAGGAGGAGGTTCTCAATTCGAAACGTATATTTTTTTGGAACGAAGTTCCTTATGGCGCGTTGCGAAAGGGGGCTAGGCGGAAAAAAGTGTAACGACACTTTTTACAGACTGCGATGGAGTAGAGTGGAGTGGAGTGGAGTGGAATGGAATGGAGGGTCGAAAATCGCCTGAACCTTTTTTTAACTTGCTATCGTTAAGCAAGTTAAAAAACAGGTTCAAGCGATTTTCGACCTTATTGACATTCAAAATTTAGTTTGTTTTTTCTCACATTCTCGTTAGCTAACATTGCTCCTTCATTAAAATCCGGTGTTTGCATAAATGTCAATAAAGTCGAAAATCGATTGAACTCACTTTCACTTGTATTACCAACTGATTCCCACTAGTGGGATAAAACAAGTCGGTAAAAAAGTAGCTAAAAAGTTAAGCCACAAGTTTTATAAAATTGTAGCTGTCTGTCACCGAATAATAGCTAGATCTAGCTATAAAGTTGCTAAATTGGCATCACTGCTGCCGAATTGAAGTTTGATCAAATCGATCGTCATGCCGATTGTACGATAGGCAGTATGGTGTATGGTGTATATGGACGAACTGCCAATTTGATCAAATCGATCGTCATGCCGATTGTACGATAGGCAGTATGGTGTATGGCCGCTATAAGCTTCAACATATACAAGTTGGGAGGAATTGAAAACTTTGAACTGAATGCACATTTTAGGCCGAGAGCCGTAGTCCTGCTTGTAATTTTCAAAGTATCAGCTGACGATCTTTCCACCAAGATACAGCCAGCTGACGTTTGTTTTTATCCATAACTTTATGTAAACTATCATCAGGTAAAATTTGAGTCGAGAGGAAGTCACGGAAAATAAAATTAAAAAAATTAGATGTTCAAGTGACCAGCTGCCGACGTGTTTTCCACCATGGTACAGTCAGCTGATTGGTTTTATTCTTCTTCAATATTAACCAGGTTTCATCATCATCATCATCATCTCAGCCATAGGACGTCCACTGCTGAACATAGGCCTCCCCTTTAGATCTCCACATAGGGTAAGGTTGCCTATATTGTACCAGTTAACGAACTTTACAAGTTTTCACAAAAACTATATATCTTGTGAGGATTCTATTACTAGAAATAAAAAGTTTGTTCTATTGGTGTTTATTTTTTATTACTAGATAATGAGGAAATATGAAAAAACTACATGAAAATTAAGTTTAAAAAAAAGTCTTAGAAAGTACAATTTAGGAAACCGGTTTCCTTAATTGTGCCATAGGTATCCTAAATTGTACTTTGACATTCAAGTGTTTCTTATTAACTAAAAGCAGCCTTTCCTTTATATATCCATATAAACATTATTAACCATAAAGTTTTAATATTAATAATAAACTTATGTACTGAAAATGAAGTTTGAATCAACAACAAGAATAAAATAAAACTTTTGTATAATAATAATAGTTAAGGTTCCTCTTATTTCCTTTAATTTTAATTATGAACTAAAATCAGCCTTGTGATTTGAATATAGGAACATACTTGTACATCTTTATAATTCTTTATAAAGTTTGAGAAAGAAAAGACAAGAGTTATTTGAATAGAAAAGGTTAGTCAACTCTTTTCTTTTTCCAGCTTTTTATACAAATATCAGGGTTGTCTCCGCATGTTTCGTGAAACCATTTGCTTGCATCTTGCGTCCATAATACTTTTTATTCTCTCCAGACATCTGAAAATATTTCAATCTAGTTAACAAACGTGTTGGAGAACCATCATACACCTAAATTGTACCGGTACATTTTAGGATTACCCTACCCAGTACAAATAAGGCATCCACTAAGTTTTATTTTTATACGAGCCGGTATCATAACCTCGAGATGCTAAATATAAAACTATATTCTCAAAAAATAGAGTAATATGCATACTTTCCAAAAACATAGATAATAATTTCTTTGTACTTACCGTTGCGACAACAAATCCTTAGGTAAACAGCCATAAAATAAGATCACGACGCCGTAATAATTATTTTTGTTTACTACACTGCACTTTATTATGTCATTGCATCCAAAATGTCTGCCATTGCGTAATGTTGGTAAGCACTGCTTTTTAATGTTGCTAATTAAAAACTAAACATAATGGTTTGGTAGATTTTGACGTGGTACAAATTACGAACCGGTCCAACTTAGGCAACTCGACCCTATACCGGTTGGAAGCGACCTGCATCCAGCGTCTTCCGGCGACCTTTACAAGGTCGTCTGTCCACCTCGTTGGTGGACATCCTACGCTGCGCTTGCTCGTCCGCGGTCTCCACTCTAGCACTTTTCGACCCCATCGGCCATCTGCTCTGCGAGCAATATGGCCTGCCCATTGCCACTTCAGCTTGCTAATCCGGTGGGCTATATCGGTGACTTTAGTTCGTCTACGGATCTCCTCATTTCGGATTCGATCACGTAGAGAAACACCGAGCATAGCCCTCTCCATAGCTCGCTGAGCGACTCTGAGCTTTGAGATGAGGCCGATAGTGAAAGACCACGTTTCGGTGCCGTAAGTCATCACTGGTAACACACATTGATTGAAGACTTTCGTCTTGAGGCACTGAGGTATGTCGGACGAAAAGACATTGCGTAGCTTCCCGAACGCTGCCCAACCGAGTTGGATTCGGCGGTTGACCTCTTTCTCGAAGTTGGACCTACCTAATTGGACTACTTGTCCTAAATAGATATATGAGTCAACAACTTCGAGTACCGAGTTTCCAACAGAGACTGGGGTGGGCACAACATTGGAATTTGACATAATTTTCGTCTTGTCCATGTTCATTTTCAAGCCCACCCGTTGTGAAACTCGGTCGAGGCCATCGAGCATCATGCTGAGTTCCTCCATCGACTTTGCCATGACTACGATGTCGTCGGCAAACCGAAGGTGAGTGATGTATTCGCCGTTGATGTTGATGCCAAGTCCTTGCCATTCCAGGAGTTTGAAGGCGTCTTCCATTGCGGCAGTAAACAGTTTAGGGGAGATAACGTCCCCCTGTCTTACGCCTCTTCTCAATGGAATTGCCTTCGTGCTCTGCTCCTGTACTCGGACCGACATGGTGGCGTTATTATACAAACACTTCAACACCTCGATGTACCGATAGTCAATACGGCATCGCTGGAGTGACTCAAGTACCGCCCATGTTTCCACCGAATCGAAGGCTTTCTCATAGTCCACAAACGCTAAGCATAATGGCAAGTTATACTCTTCGGTCTTCTGTATAACTTGCCGCAGCGTATGGATGTGGTCTATGGTACTATAGCCTCTTCGGAAACCGGCTTGTTCGGGAGGCTGGAAGTCATCAAGTCTGTGTTCGAGACGGTTCGTGATAACCCTTGAAAACAGCTTATAAACATGACTCAGAAGCGTGATGGGTCTGTAGTTCTTCAATAGGCTGTTATCACCTTTTTTGAAGAACAACACCACCTCACCCCTGCTCCACGTTTGAGGCGTTTTGCCCTCGGACAGGACGGAATTAAAGAGTTTCTGGAGGACTTTAAGTACCGGTGTTCCACCCGCTCTCAGAAGCTCTGAAGTGATTCCGTCCTCGCCCGGCGCCTTGTTGTTCTTAAGCTGCTTCAGGGCCATCCTAATCTCGTACAGACTGATGTCCGGGATATCTTCGGTATAATGTCGGGACAGCTTGGCTCTTGGATCTCTTACCAAGCTGTCAACGGGCTTTGCGACCGAAGTGTATAACTGTCCATAGAACCTCTCGATCTCGCCTAAAACCTCTGCTTTGGTCGACGCTATGCTGCCATCCTCCCGTTTCAGCTTTGTCATCCGGCTTTGCCCAATAGACTTGTCCTTTGCGAACACTTTGGAGCCTTGGTTTCGCTGTATGGTCTCTTTAACACGATTCGTATTAAAGAGACGCAGATCGTGTCGCAAGGACTTAGATATACGTCTATTGAGCTGCCTATATGACTTCGCGTCATCGGAAGACTGCAGCTGTAGCAAGCGTCGTTCAGCCATGAGGTTTAAGGTTTGCTCGGTCAATTTCTGAGGTCTATCTTTACGGCAGGGTCTAAAAAACTTAGAGCCTACCGTGCGGACAGTTTCCACTAGCCCGTCGTTGATCTCGTCCACTGAAACTAAGTTCTCAAGGCAAGCAAAGCGATTAGAGAGCTCGAGTTGAAAGCTTTCGGGGTTTTGAATATGGAACCAGGTTTCAGTTGGGAGGAAATGGGTAAAAAAAATTGATACTTGTTTGAACAGCTATTGCTGCTTATCCTACCAAAGGAACCGCAGCTGACTTCCACGAATCTTTATGACACGACTCCCTTATGTAGTCTACTAATTAAGGCTAGAGAAGAAATCACTGACGAAATTTTGCTTTGGCTCCCGCTCTAATAAGCATAAATTACGGCTGAGTAAACAGATTTTGATTATAGTTTTTTGTTTGATGAAGTAAATTTGTCACTTGGTCCCATAAAAATTTCTTTCAGTTTGGTTTTGTAGTTTTTATTTTTTGAGCATTTCCTAATTTAATGATTTTTGAACTAAAGTAAAGTAAGGTTTTAACTTTCTAAAGGTAAATTATAAAACGAAATTTAATAAAGAAAAGAAAAAAAAACAAATTAATAAGTAATTTACATTATCTGCTAAATAAGTTAACTGCAACACAAGGCATCAAAGAAAAGCAAACCATTAACAAACCATTATGAATCTGGCATTACAGTGAAAACGCTTATTCAAATGCTGTTAAATTTTTCGCTAAATTGCGAATATTGAACTCAATTTATTTCTCTTGCAAAATAATAATAAACATGGAAACGTCGCCTAAGCAATATTATAAATCATTATCCGAACAATGGTTACCATAATAAATGGTGTTATTTTGACGTCGTGTAACTTTCGCAGAGTTTATTAAATGTAATTGTTTCTCTGGCTATGACTAATGATACACACTGTTTTTAAGTTCAATTTTGTTGTTTTAAAAACATGTTTTACTTGATTTTTAGTTATATGAATTTTCCATGTTTCATTTTATTAAACATAATACAAATTCAACTGTGTTTATTTCGGACAACTTACAAGGTGGTATAAGGTTTAATGTTAGTAATGGGAAATTCATTTGATCATTGATAATAATTTTAATTCGATTCAATTTTTTTTACGATTTGACTTCCGATAAATTCGTAAAACCTGACTGAATGGATGAATCCTCACCAAATTGTATTTCATTTTTACTGTAGTTATGTGTAGCTATGTCGACGAAGCTCTCGATTTTTGGGAATTTTGTTTTCAGGGACTGTAGACTCTTACTGACTAAAACAGTAAAACTCACCCTGTTTCTTAAATTGCCATTTGCGTTACAGGACCGCGTAAACCCTTTCCATTTCCACATACTGTATGGATTAGAAATCAAATCTGCTATTATGTATTTGCGGATATCTGTGGTTTTGGAAAAGACCCACTGGTCGATTTCAAAAAGTGACCGAGCCCCAATTTCAATCGATTTCATACTTGACGGGCAGCTGAAATAAAATTTATTAACGTATCGGGTTTTAAATTCGTCAAACGTGACGGATTGTTTGCCATCACATGCGAAAACAATGAAGTAATTTAAGGTTGTGACGAAAATACGAGGGTTTTTTTTAATACAGTTTTATTTTTGAGCTGTGGTTACCTGAGGTTTGATTTTACAAGGGCTGATAATTACATCAGAGCATAATCTTCCACAGAAAAGACAATTTCCCTGTGTCAAGATGAATTCATCGAAATTGAACACCTATTAGTACGATTCCACCGAAATAGTGTGGCACATTTCTTCACGCACATTAATCTTCTTGCACTTCAGCAGTGCGCGTAATAATTATAATGGAGCACATTTGTACGCGAACATTTTCTCTGAACTAAGTCTAGCAATGTGAGCGCACAAATAATGAGTGTTCAGCTCACGTATGTGTGCACAAAAGTATCTAGGTGTTCAATTTGTTTGTGTTTGTTATACCAGAGTGAACTTTTGTGCCGGAATCGCGTGTTCAGATGTGTAACCAATCGTTACAAAATTTCATTAAAGTCGGTTATTTCAGAAATTGTCACGTCCAAATGTATTTGATGCATACCTATTAAGATTATGAATACCTATATTGTTCGTTGAATTGAAAAAAAAAAAATATTTGTAAAATATAATATTTACATCTAACGTATAACTGCCATAACAGTAGCTCTTTATTAATTTAAATATGAATATTTTTGAACTACAGCTGTTAGTAGCGCATGAACGTGAAATGAAATGAAAATCTTTTCAAAAGTAATATGTAAATGAGTCACATTTTGTGACTTTCAACGTTTTCTCCAGCACTCTTTTATTCAGGCAGTTGCTATTCATTGTAAATTACATACTACCATTTTGAATTTGTTCACCATAGCCATTATTATCCCGACTATGGAATTTCAGAATACATTAAAATAAATTTTACCCTTTCATTTTTTCCCTTTTTTAATAAAACTTTGCCCCACACTATGGTATGGGTACGTTTACAAACATTGTGTATGCGAGTTTTCTCATACACAAACAGGAGCCACACCCAGAGTGTCGACTTTCTAAGTCCGTCAAAGAAAACACAGGACCGGATACAGATGTACGAACGTAACTAACGTCAAAATGAAATTGCGGACGGATAATACCGCCACTGTTTAATGACGCGGCGCTAGTGTCTATGTCATTATATGAAATTGCATTAAAAAAAAAGGTACCACTCCGTAGGTCATGAGTAGTGGCACGGACTTTAAAGATGTATCTGTCAAATCGTAATAATCATTCATTTTTAGTTCGGGCTCGTTGCCAAACGTCTGTCACTGAGGCCGAAACCACGGGTTTCGTGCTTAGAGATTATAATAATATCACTCTTGTCGCTTTTGCCCTTTGGTCACTCGCTAGCTGATGAGGCCACAACCCTGCGATTTAAAACACAAACAAAGAATAAATTATCACCCTCACTTAACAAAATATTGGCGTCCATAGTTTTCAGTGTTTATCTTTCTCACCAGTATGTCCCACATAATTTTATATCCAACTCACCGCATAAATTTAACTTTTCCACAACAATTTGAAAGTTACCAGTTTTGTTGCTGTCACCCTTTCTGTATTATATTTAATAAATCATTATTTATCCCTTATTTCTGAGGATTTAAGGGCGAGTATCGCGTGGCTGGTAATGATAGTATAAAGCCTCACTAATTGATTGCTTGAAACTGAAATGCTGACGGGTGTACGGAGGTGGAGAAGACTATCGCAATTAATTTTGGGGTTCCGATGACAAGTTAAAGTGTTAACGTGAAATGTTGTAAAGCTAAGAAACAATGTTTTTGTTTTATTTGTTTAATATAATAACAAATTGTAAGTTATTGTGCTGTCAACTGCCGTGCTCTTTCTTCTTATAACTCCTTAATAGAAACAAATAGAATCTGGAAAGTTAATGGTTAGTAATTCCTTCTGACACTACCTTAAGTCTAGAGTGGACTCACAAGTACAAGTGCCTGAACACACATTTATTACTATTTGCACTTTTTAAAACACAATACATTTGACCAAATACTGAACAACTTTGTCCCACACTATTTTTTTTCGTGGGTGCTGTTATAAACATACAAACTCACGTACAAACCGGAACCACTAGTTATAAATGATAAATGGTATTTATTTTGTAAGTTGGCTATAAAAAAAACATTTTTACACGTCACAATCAATATTTTTAAAGCTAGATGAGGCCGGTGTTTCGTACCTGACTACTCTGAGAAGAAACAGCCGAAACAAACTCAGAGGTCACAGTCTCTTTTAAAGTCCAGACATTGTTTTTCTCAGGTCATACGAGGACCATGCGGGTGTCTGAGATGGTCTTTTGAGGAAAGAACCACACAGATTTGAGTGGACCTGTCCAGTCAGTGCAAGCATTTGTCGGTTATCGTGTAGGAGCTCAAGCTGAAAGGTAGATCATAAAAAAAAAACCATGCGAGAATCGTACCCGCAACAGGCAGCGTCTGCTGCATTTCGTGTCGTGGGTTAGTCGCCATCAAATAAAACTAAACTATATTTTTAGAGCTACTTGATGTATAGCAATGACCCTTTGGCTTATACTCGTATATTATAGTTTACATAGGCGTACATGGATTAGCCTTGCAAGTTCCCCTCAAATTACAGTATACAGGGAGCTCTACAATCTACCGTAATAGTGTGTTAGTTCCTGCTTATACCACCACATACGAGGTGTTAGAAGGATTCCATTACCGAAATCCCGCATAGACTGAGGCGATATTAATCAAGGTTACCTGGGAGTATGAATAAGAAAAGCTATAACATGCCAGTGACTGTCAATTTTCTTTGGGGTTCCAGAAAACACAATTATTGTTACACCGTAGGCGCGGGCCTGCGAGTGGCGAGTAATGGGCGACTCGCTGTCCGACCATGGACCATGCCCGGGTCGACGGCACGTTGTGTTCCATGCGCGCCTCAAGGAGTATCAGCATGATGACGGGGCCCCCCTCTAGAGGGCCAATGCCTGCCGGGGTCGCGGGACTTATCTCATTACCGTGACCCCGGAATATAAAAGGCTATTGAAGGACACAGTGGATTTTAGTCAGTACAAGTCTGACAGGCTCTCCCGCCCTGCCCTGGGTGGGAGGACTCATTTGATGATTTTACCACGCTAAAAAAAAAAAGCCCGAGTGTTTGACACACTCTCTAGAATATTTTGACCTGGTAAATTTTGTTCGCTTTTTTTTTGTTGATTTGTAAAATCATCAAAAATGTTTCCAGACCTGGGCATAACGGAAGGCACTGTCTGACTCTTAATGACTAAAACATCACCCTATTCCTTCTTTGCTGTTTGGATTCATGTGCAATGACAGTCCATGACCCAGTATTTGATCACATGGATTGACTCTCAAACGAGCAATTTTTCACTTTAAGCACTTTTCCTTGTCATTGATCGCCTGGTTAGGAGTATAAGACTTTCACGGTTTGTTTGCACAGTATACTTGATTTTGCTATTGCTTTAATATTTCTGTTATAGGCCACTGCAGTGTATGAGTGAGCAAGAGCACCTATAAAAATATCACGGACAAGACTAAGGTAATGTAGATTGTCAAAAACACATTGCCTTGATCTTTTCGCAAATGTCGTTCTCAAGCCTCGTTCGTAAGCCTTAGTGCCTTGAATGTTGTTCATAATGATGCACATCATTCAAGGCATTAAGGCTTGGTCATGTGTCCGATATTTCTATAGATAGTTTATCTTATTCATACTCAAAGTTAGGTCAATCTTCAGCTGCATTATGTTATTCTATTATACATAATTGGATGAAATGCTTAGCTATGTCTGTCTTTGTCGTGTCAGCAATTGAAGTGATATGTGATAATCGGATAGTATGTTCATTAGATATTATGATTAACAATTAATAATAAATTAGTGAATGTCTCGACATTTAATTGTTCGTTAATGAACTGAATTGATAGCGAATTTATTTTTACTATTTTCCGAAATTTTGGGCTGTGGTTGCCTTATTGAAAATAAATTAAAATTGTGGAAGTTATGCTGGCCAGCTTCCTTACAAAAATCTTCTTTACCCTTTTAAAATATCGATCTATAATTATGTTTCTTTCAATCGTTCGAAGATGACTGAAAATACGAATCTTAAATAATTAAGTCTAACGCATTAAGTATTTTCTGGTGCAAATACTTCCACCATTTTGTTTAAAAGAAAAAAAAATCGGATGAAATCGCTGTTGCTAAACATTAAATTTTCAATTTAGAAATCTTCGTCCTCGCTATGTAAAAACACAAAAGGGATTCTAAACCTGCATTTGTGTAGATCATTCAATAAATATATTACAAAAGGTATAAACCCACATAGATTTTTATTTCCCTCCCAAGATAAGGTATGCCGACGGTCGGATAATTTGCCAACGCTTACGAGAAAATTGATATTTTATGTGCATCACCTGGTTTATAGGTTCCTTCACTTCTAATTATATTTCACGACTAGATTTTGCCCATGGATTCGCCCGTATAGAGTATGGTATTCATGCTTTAAGAAATAGTTTTCTCAGATAAATCCAAAGGAAAAGTTCGACTTGATCTGGAACTAAAAGTTTGGCTCTCAATTTATAAGAATGTAGTTACTTTGGTTTGACTCCGAAGAATATTTTAAAGTAAGTGAAATTGGAACTTCTCCTGCGGGGAGTGTTTCAGTGATGCTCTAGTCTGGGTAGGTACTGTCTTTTATCGAAGTATCTTAAAAGTTTTCTATGTACTGTAGTTTATTAAACCTTTTTTCCACTTTCACAAGACCGTCGACCGTCTTGAAGAGAATAAAATATAGTAGAAAGTCAGTCTTTCTCATAACAGATAATTATAATGGTGACAAATCGCGTACAGTCGTCTATACACACTCAGGCAAAAAAAAGTGTCGAATTCTATAGATATTTAAACTTTGTCTATTCTTGTTAGAATAGAGACAGAATTTGTCAAACAAAGCGTGCTGGGGCACTTTCCATGCATTTCTATTTTCACAAACCGTTCGTCCTTTCGGGCGGAATCTGTCCAGTTCGTCCAACCGTGTCCTCCTTGGCCTGTCGCGATTCATTTTGTCTTAGGGAACCAATTTTGTGCAAAAATGGCCCACAGCAGTAGGCTAAAAGTTATTATTCAGCCACTATACAAACAAAGAAAATTGTTAGATTACATCAGGAATCAACACAAAACCCCAACATTTCCTGATCAACAAGGAAATAACATTATTTGTAGATGCTCCACATTTTCGCTACGAGCATAAGCTCTTAATCCGCAGTAAAACCATTCGCTCATTTTCTCAAGGTATTCGTAATTGTGTTAGGATACACTGTGCGTTTACACTGGTACCTATTTTATGTTTTTTTTACGATGTATATAACCATGGATTAAGTTGAAAGTATAATAAAATATCAGCTCCGAGACATTTTAACGTATTGCCGTTTTATACATTGTTGTGGGAGTTAATTTGATGTGTTACTTGGCTCTTTATTTTATATTGGCTGTATTAAATTGGATGGAAAGTTTTTATACTTTCAATTAAATAGCCAACAAGACTTATTATTTATTGCTAGATTTCGCACATATCGAAAGAAAAAAACGGAAAGCTCGTATTTTTGCAGTCAAGTTTCGTTCGTTAGTAATTTTCTCTCAGGAGATAATTAGAAGACGACATGAGGGAGTTTTATTATAAAGAGTAGTCAACGAATTATCGCTTGAGAGGAGATTCATGGTCAGGTAAATCTGTCATTGGTCCCCGTACTTTAAGTAGCCTACTGAGTAGGCTACTTAAAGGACGGGGCTCTAGTTAAGCTTGATGCAGCCAAAATCTGGCCCCAGCGAAAGCAACAATCTGCCTTTCAGGATACGCCAATTGCAGCTAAGAACACCATTTGGTGGGGGTGGTTTAAAACGCTGGCTGTTGCCATGGCGACTGAGTCAAACTGAGCTGAGTAATTGACTTCTTAAGCTAATTATTCAGCTCATTTCAGAATCTTAAACTCATATTCAGATTGGAATATGGGTTTAAGATTCTCAGGGCAGCTGAGTATTTATAAGTTACTAATAATATTCCAAAAAATCGAAAACGTGTGTGATAGATTATGACTTACTCTTCATAAGAGAGGAGAGTTATATCCTCGCAATGATGACATCCAAGTACGGTTTTAGCTGAATAGTTTGAGTACGTGTAACTGAAACAGACTTGTTAATATCACTCGTGTCGGTTTACACAGCACTATTCAATAATTAATGTAAAGACCACATCTAAAGGAAGGGTTTGTCATACGGTGGTTCCGTGAATTACTTCGTTACATAAACGTACTTCTATCTTGATGTCAATACGGAATTCTAGTACTGTCTAATATGGTGTTAAAATAATCAGTAACCAAACTAGATTATTATTTTTGAAAAATCAAATGCCCATTTTTTCAATGTTACTTAAAACTAAAGTTCTTAAAATTAAGAACCTTTTGGCTCTTTCTTCTGATTTTATCTGTCTTCTGTAAAGCGTGTTCGGACATCGATATATGTAGGTCTTGAATGTCTTGATTAAGACATTCAAGATCTATATCTATCTGTATATATTTTTTGCAGTTGTAATACTTCTTTTTTTAGCAGCATCTCGCTGAGCAACCTAGAAATTATATGCTATATTTTAACCGGACAATCCTGTGATGCCTTGATTGTAAAACCTCAAACAAGGGGCTTAAAAACTAAGGAATCAAACGCTAGTGGCTTACAACGTCGTTGGGGAGGACAGCAAGGAACAGGCTGGATCTGAATGAGTAGTTGAAATACTGTACGTTAATACTAATTATGGTGTACTGTGAAGTAGAGTAATGAGAGGAGAACATTGAGCAGTTCAGTTCTATATGTGTAATAAAGTAATTAACTTTACAAGTGTGAGGGCTGTTTAAAGAAAAAAATAATGAATTACAGTAACTTAGTTATTATTTATGTGAATGGGGAAATGGTATTTGATGCCTAAGTTAATGTGTATCAATGGTTACACGGTTGGTAGTCGGTCTCGTCGTCGGTTTAGCCTATCTAAAATTAATTAAAGAAGCAGTTTTATTTCCGCTGAACTAGTGTTCAACGGCTCAGGTATATATGCATATGCAAAAATATATTTTCGTACCTTGTTGAGCAACACGACAAAATATTGATAGGTGCTCAAATGGGAATGCAATAGTTACTCTTAACATAGATGCTTAAAAGCCATTGCGGCCTTGGGAATATCTCAATTGTAGCACAGCCATTTACCAGCCAAAATATGCACATATAAATGGTGCGACAGTTATTATGCAACATGCAACATAAATAAGTGTTTCACCCCATCACTTAAGTGTGGGAATCACTTAGTTTTATTCTTGAATTTTAATAAAAGACGGTAACATTAATACTCAAAGACACTCATAAGTTTCGATCCGTCGAAATGGTCTTTAATTACATACTGAAATTCCACCGTAGTGTTTCCTTGTGAATTTTTTATTCAACCTGAATTCCAAAAGTGCAACACAAAGTTTTCCTCAGATTTCCTCTCAAACTGTCCGACACAAAAATCATTTACCCATTTCTCCCAATTCATTACTCAAAGGTACAGTTGCAGATTTAGCTCAAAAACGGTCCAAGTTAAATCGTAAAACCCGTAAAGCAGTAACGAGCGATCGAAGTACGCACCGAATGGTATGTCGTTTGTACCCGAGTGACATATTGTGGTAACTCCCGTGGAATAAATCACGCAGCGTACCTGAATGGACACAGAGTGGTTCGAGGTAGAGTGGCTGGATGTGGCCTTGCTAGTGATTGGCGTTTTTGTGAGTGCAGTGTAAAGGTTGTCGTGAGATTGATTTGAGTACCAGCGTGAACGTGCAGTACAGAGCATGAGTGATTAGGCGCGTCCACACAACCAAGCTGCTTCGTGCAGCAAATGTCTCGCGAGCTGTGTAGACGCACCTAATGACGATAACGTGTGAATACTTCGATTTTAGATTTGAAAATACTAATTTTTCATCTAATTTCTGCTCCATTTAATGTTTTTTTCTTTCTTTATCTTTGATCTCTTTACTAATTGTGCTTTTTGCCTAAAATTTAAACTAAATGCTAAAGTTTATGTCTTGTATTATTTACGTCACCAACTGGCGTATTTATTTTAAGTCAGATACTCGTGATTGCGCTTTAAAAATATTTTAAGTTTATTTTAATCATTATTAAACACAACATCACGCAGAAATCTGCGAAGACTTAAACAGAAGTGCTCATAAAAGTACACCCTGTAAAAATACCAAGACAAGCTCAAGAGTGAAGACATCAAAGAATTTGACCGTCGTACTCAAAGAACTATCGCAAATGACCTTCGATAACCACCGCATTACTCCACAAGGATCAGTTTACAACCTACCGAGCACATAAACTTTATTATAGCCATCTCTTCCAGCATATTGCTATCACGGTCGCTAATAGAAACACAGCCTACGCTATATCCTGGGTACGTCGTACGGCTGATCCATTTTTTCCATGAATTATGGCACTCCGGGGAAAATATGAAAAAATACGACTGCGCAGTGTGACGTCACGGTAACGAGCACCTTGTTTAGATGTTTGCGTATGTGTAATCAAATCTGTATGGCGTAGACGAGGGTAACCCTTTCTCTCCTGATGTAGGATGACTGGGTTGTGACCTGTGGCAGATTACTGCTGCAATTAACAGGGATGGTGATAATGAAATGCAAAACGTTTGTTTAAAACGTAGGGTGGGACGATGACGACCTCAGGTAAGATGGAGCGATGATCTTTGCAAGGTGGCCGGTAACAGCTGGATGAGAGTAGCCAGTCATCGAGTGAAATGGCGTGAGAATGGAGAGGCCTATGTCCAGAAGAGCAGAGCAGAGCAGTGGTTGCCCAGTGGTATCGGTCACGACTTACGAGTTGTAGGTCGTAGGTTCGAACCCCGGCAGGCGCATTACTTTGTGTAATTTATTTCATTACCACCGCTCTCAAAACGATGAAGGAAAACGGCATGTCCTAGAACCAAAAATTCGAAGATATGTGACATCTACCAATCCGCACTGGGCCCGCGTGGTGGATTATGACCCACTCCCTCTCACAGAGAGGAGGCCTGTGTCCCAGCAGTGGGAACATTATAGGCTGATGATGATGATGTCCAGAAGTAGACTGTTAGCAGCCTATGGAGGCTGATGATGAGCCCTGAGCTGTGATGTACCATGATGACTGCGGATTTTTTTCAAATGCTAAAGTAACAAGAAAGGGCGATGTGGTAACGCTTGTTGTCTCTTTTCGCGGCAATCCGCCGTAAATGAGTAGCCCAAGTCTGAACTATGTGGCGATGCTTAGGGGAGCCTGAGCTCGGAAGTTATGTAATATCTTTGTCGATATTTTCTGGCCAAATTCATAATGATAACAAAAGCTTGCAATTATTTAATCACAATTTATTGTCAAATTGAATCGCTTGAATATCGTTTTCTGTACTGATCACGTTCTCTACTACAGCAAGTTGTCCAATGATCCTTAATTTTCCAATTCGCCATATCTATTCTGTTTTCATAGTTTCTTCGGGTCTTCGGCTCATCCTAGCCTGCGGGCATCGAATCCTGAACCGTTCACGGCAATTCGAACCGGTGAACCCGGAAACACAGTGCCGGAAAGGATTCCTCATCGGTAATAATATTTCGGTATTGCCATACCTATCTCTTTTTTAACCTTACCTATCTCTCTTCTGTAAAAAAATCTTAATTTTAATTTTCTTTTATTAAATTTCTAACATAAAAATATTGCGCGACCAAGTCTAATTGACAAAATAAGTATTGTATTTAAATAGGGTGTTTTGTACAGACGCCATCACTTGATGTGATGGCGTCTGTACAAAACATCCTATTTACAAAACATCCTACCTCAATCTGTCAAATTTCTTTAACATTTTCAACCTTAACACAATAGTGGAAAGTTAATGTAAAATTGATAAAATTCGAGAGATTCGGGTAGGTTGACTTGCTGGCGTCTGTACGTAATAATTAATAATACTTAACACAGGGATGGATAACAACATAAACATAGACAAAAGGAAAAGGGAAATGTCGATATCTCCACAAAACATATCACAACCAAAAAAACAACAAACTGTAATCCCATCGAACACCAACAGACTTAATGCTTTTGATGTAATGAGGATGAGGTCTAATTCTCTTTCCTCCAATACAACAGAAAAAAATCAATGACAATCAACAACCAACGAACGTCTTCCAACCCGGCTGGTCACCGTGGAAGAGTATGACCACTACCCTCCAAGGAACATATCAAAAATTGCTCATAAAATTAATAGTCCTAGAAGGAAGCTCTACGTGGCAACATATAATGTAAGGTCCCTTTCCTCATACGAGCGACTGATCGAACTACAAGAAGCCATACGTGGGGTGAAGTACGATATTATAGGCCTGTCAGAGGTCAGACGTCTTGGCAGTAAAATAGAAGAATATGAGGACTTCATCCTTTGTTATATGGGAGAGACTCCAGGAAAACACGGTGTCGGTTTTTTAATAAAAAGATCTCTAAAAGAGCACGTAGAAAGCTTTACTGCAGTCTCAGAAAGGGTTGCATTGTTGAATCTAAATATACACGGTTACAGCATAAGCATGATACAAGTTTACGCACCGACTGAGTCAGCGGATGAGGAGGAAATCAACAAATTTTATAAATCTATAGATAAATCATTAGAGTTCGCCCATAAAAACTTAATCATAATGGGAGATTTCAATGCGAAAATTGGTCAGCCCCTCAAAGACGAATATTTAATTACAAAAAGATATGGATATGGACAACGGAATGAAAGAGGGCGGAGACTGATAAGCTTTGCATTTGAAAAAAAACTTTCAATCATGAACACTTATTTTAAGAAAAACCCCAGTCGTAGATGGACATGGCGATCTCCAAACGGACAGTATAAAAACGAAATAGACTACATAACAACAAACCAACCAAAATTATTTCAAAATGTAGAAATCGTAAATTTAAACTACTCATCAGACCATAGATTAATCAGAAGCACAATTATTCTATCAAAACCACTTAAGAGTAGAGTGACATATACAAACACGCCAAAAAGCACTCTAAAAAGCGACGAAGATATAAAAGAATACATAAATAATTTAGAAAACCTTCTACAAAACTGGACCCAAACAGAGACAGTTCAAAGTTGTTATGATTCCCTGATCAATGTTATATTACAAAGCCTGGAAATCAATAAATCAACCCGTCAATCAATTACGACACACAAGGTTTTATCAGAAAGAACACTGTCACTTATATCGAGAAGGAGAGCACTACAAAAAACCCAAAATAAATCCCGTACCCAAAAAAATGAGCTTAGCGCTCTATATAAGCTAACGAGCAAATATATTAAACTTGATTATAAAAACCACAGGGCTAATACCATAGAAAAACACCTGCAAAATAATGGGAGTCTGAAAAAAGCTATAAAAGAACTTCGAACAAATAGAACCTGGATAGAGGGTCTGAAAGAGCTTGGAAAAACGTCATACAAACGCAAAGATATAATTGACATTGCTACCAATTTCTACCGCAACTTGTACAGCGAAAAACCAGATGCACAGCACCTTACCAGTGAAGGCACACAGGAGAATTCGGAGACTTTGCAGACGGATAGGGAAGAGAACATTCAACCGATGGATGAAATTGAGATTCTTCAAGCAATAAAGGAATTAAAATTTGATAAAAGCCCAGGTCCAGATAAAGTCACCAACGAGGCGATTAAGTATGGCGGAATTCGATTGGCTACGTCCCTGGCGCACCTATTCAATCTCATCCTGAAAACGGCGACTACACCCACGCAATGGTCCGAATCATATATAATCCTTTTATACAAAAAAGGAGACGCCCACGACATTGGTAACTACAGACCTATCAGTCTTTTGCCGACTCTATACAAACTGTTTTCTTCGATAGTTAATAAGAGAATAAGCGAAACGCTAGACACTTATCAACCAGTGGAACAAGCAGGTTTCCGTAAAGTATTCTCTACGATAGATCACATACATTCCTTAGAGCTTATTATAGAAAAGTATCAGGAAAGACAGAGCCCGCTCTATATTGCCTTTGTGGACTATCAAAAGGCCTTTGATACAATATCACACACCAGCATCTGGGAAGCCTTAAAGGCTCAAAAAGTAGAAAATAAATACATTGATGTGATAAAAAACATATATAGTAACAGCACCAGCAGCGTAAAATTAGAAACAGTTGGCCAAAGCTTTCCTATAAAGAGAGGAGTGAGGCAGGGCGACCCATTATCGCCAAAGCTTTTTATATCTGTTTTGGAAAATATTATAAGTAAACTGGACTGGAAGAAATGCGGTTTGAACATTAATGGCAAATACTTAACCCATCTGAGATTCGCAGACGACATAGTATTATTATCAGAAACGAGCGGTGGTTTACAAAATATGTTAGAGACTCTTTATTTAACAAGCAGAGAAGTGGGATTGGAGATAAACTTATCCAAAACAAAATCCATGACAAACAGCACCAACACCTGCATAAGACTAGAGAATGAGCCGCTAGAGTATGTGGACCGGTATATTTATCTCGGTAAACAAATAAGTTTCAAAAAAAATAGCAATGAAATGGAAATAGAGCGAAGAATTAAATGCGCGTGGAACAAATACTGGAGTCTAAAAGAAGTATTTAAAAGCAAAATGTCAATAAAGGTTAAAAAGAGTACTATGAACTCATGCATTCTGCCGTCTCTGACTTATGGCTGCCAGACTTGGAAACTCACGAAAAAAATTAAAAACAAAATAAGTTCATGCCAGAAGGGAATGGAACGTAGTATGTTGAATATAAGGAAAATGCACAAAATACGGCATACAAAGATAAGAAATTACACCAAAGTAATAGACATGCTGACGTATGCTCAAATACAAAAATTCAGATGGGCCGGCCATGTAGCGCGATTCGTGGATAACAGGTGGACCATTAATGTCACCACATGGAAAGGCCCGCCAGGCAAACGCCGTGCAGGGAGACCCTACTTAAGATGGGAAGACGACATAAAGAAGATTGCAGGAAATGACTGGTTTAAGACAGCTACAAATAGAGACAAATGGAAATCCTTGGAGGAGGCCTTTACCTGTGAGGGGTCCATGTAAATTAGATTATTGAACCATCCGATTAATAAATAAATAAATTTAACAATTAATTAACAATAAAATATTTTTAAAATTAAACAGCAAATTGCAAGATAGATATGAACTAATTATTATATATTGAATGGATCGAATTTGTAAATTAATTGAATGTTGAATTGTGTGAGTTTCTTTAATTGTAATTACTTAATAACCTGATAGGTACTTATAAATGTAAAAAAATATGATATGCATGTTACTTACTAATTAATTAAAACTATTTAAAAAAAAATAATTGCAATATAAATTAATTATAGGTTATCAATTGAATTTTAAAATATTGTTTGAATCATAACAATCAATTGAAATTGAAATGCATGAAAATCATTAAATAATAATTAGTAACTTAGTCGATGTCATTTGATTTGAATGTAATGTAACACATTTAAATTTAGTTTCGTATAACTTTCTCAATGTATGCATGGAATAAAAGGCTTTTTTATTTTTATTTTTTATTTTATTTTTTATTTTTATTTTATTTTTATTTTATTATTTTATTAACACAGGGATGCGTAGCAAAAGTATCATTAGTGAAAAACAACTCTTTGCTGACAGTTGCACATCGGAGAAAAATTACTCTCGATCAAAGTTTGCAACATTGTTCTATTTTTCAGTATTTTTTTCTAAAGTGACGTCATCAGTCTACCCACTCAGTTTGATGCTATAATTTTAGACCTTGTCCCCAAAAGAACCAACAACATAGTTATTAACTTAATTGTAATTGACTCCTTGTATAGCAATCAAAAGTGTATTGTCAGTAGGTTCAATTGGACGGCTGCTTGCTGCTTGCTGTGAGTTCCTCCAAAAATGGCCAAGTAATACTAAGGCAATATTCACTTATGTAACCTGCCCAAGTATAAGGTAACTCCGTAACTCCTAACACACTAACTTTAAGTGCACCATAATCTACCCAACGTAAAAGTTCTTCGGTTAGTTTCGAAACTACAAAAAAACTTCAGAAGCCCGGTTTAAACAAACGGGTCAGTCCTGACTAAAGAGATAGCTTCCATCTTTTGACAACGCTTACTAAAAATCTCGAATAGTTTTACTTTTCCGTGAAAATATAGAAGTAGTGGCCTTCTTTTTTAGCGTGGCAAAATCATCAAATGTGTCCTCCCACCAGGGTCAGAGCGGGAGGGACTGTCAGACTCGTACTGAGTAAAATCCACGGTGTCCTTCAATAGCCCTTCACGTTCCAGGGTCACGGTAATTCGTGAGTCCCGCGACCAGGAGTAGTAGCCTAGAGTTCTGAGTTCAAACCTAGGCAGGCGCATTTATTTGTGTAATTTATTTCATCACTGCTGCTCTCAAAAACGGTGAAAGAAAACATCGCGAGGAAACGGGCATTTCGTGGGACCAAAAATTCGAAGACATGTTAAATCATATCATACTATTCGAACTGGGCCCACAAGGTGGATTACAGCCCACTCCTTCTATAGAGAGGAGACCCGTGTCCCAGCAGTGGGAACATTATAATATTATGTCTCTGAAAACAAACGAGATTTTTACGCTTTTTGATCCTGGTTCATAATAATGTCTAAAAGTGATTTTTGATGACAAAAGGTCCCTTTGTAAACCTATATTGGGAAAAAAGTAGGACTGAATGAAATAAGGCAACTTTGGTTGCCCGTGTTGGTAAAAAAAGGAACCCAATTTCAATACTCTTTTGTGAATAAAAATGTGTGTATTAATAGTATTCGGTTTTAACAATTTTTTTCGCTCTTTGGAGTTTATTTTAAAAAAATGTGGTGTAATAAAATATTTATTAATGAGGTGAATATTGCCACTCGTTCATATTTGTTCAACAATGAAGGGTTTTTCACGAAAAAATCTTCATTAAAAATACTAAATCACATTTACATCCTTGCCAACCAAGGCTTTTATTCAAGAATACTCAAAAGGAGTTGGCTAAATTGAAGTATGTACAAGAATCCAGCCACTTATAGACATTGGACCTAGCACTGTATAACGATGAATAGCTCAATATTGATATTTCACATAAAAAAAGGTTCTACAAGTTGTCATTTCTTCGCAATCTTGAAAAAAAAACGTGAACACCTATCATTAAAAGTACTATAAAAACTGCAAATAATGCTAACATTGCATCCACACAAGAAGAACTAATCTATCTACTAGTGTTAACCCCATCAAAATCTGTTAGTTATATCGGTGAAGACAGGCTGACAAATAAACGTGCCAGGGGACTTCATATTGCAAAGCATGTCGTGATTGATAAATCTTTTCTGAACTACGAGTAGTTATTGAACACTTTAATTAGCTCAAAATACATTTAATTATTTCGAAATGAAACAAGAAAAATAGTACTATATTTAGGTATTCGATAATCTGTGATTGATATAAATCACAGTCTTAAAGCGTACGACGCGAAAGACTGTTGAATGTTTAAATGTCATTTTATTCACGTGATTTAAATCTGGGTGTGATGTTGTAAAATTCTTCAACTTTGAATTGTTTCTGTCTACTGCATGGCGATCTAAACTTCTCACAGAACTGCCACAAGTTATGCACACCGTTGCGTGACCGAATTTTGCCATACGAACTTCACAAGTTGCTCCTGAATTCAGCAGTTCATGACAAGGATGACAAGACAAATGTTGGCATTCCTTGGAACCTAGAAAAAACGTAATTACTTTAGTACCTACATGAATTAACTTTACTGTTTACCTATACATCTAAATATTATGACATCTAAGGCAACCAATCTGTTGGGAACGCAATCGGGGCCGCGGCGTCCTCATCTTCCGCCTGACGTAGGTCCTCACGGGACACGGATGTTTTAGGAGGTTCTTGTGTTGGATTGGGCGGAAAATAAAAGCGTGTCGCCACTGCGAGGACACAGTGTGGGGATTGGGTTTGGGCCGAGCATCGCCAGGACCATCTGTAAATGTCTTACCTCTATTGTTAACCATCGTGATACGATGGTGAGTAGAACAGCAAGCAATGACGTCTTCATTGCTTGCTTGCTATGCCGCCGCAATCTTTGCGTGGGTATACCACAGTTTATTTATTGCATGATGAATTGAATGCAAGTCCGTGTTGAGTGGCGATAGGTCGGTAGGTATAAGCAAACAGAAAGTCCAATAAACAAGCGGGGGTGAAGAAAAAGCCAAAATAAAGAATTACAACGAACAATTAAACGGCAGAGCGTTCAAATGACATCTGACGTTTGTTTTTTTTTTCTTAAAGATGGGACCGAACTCAAAGTTCACAGAATCGATAAAAGAATCGATTGGTTAGAAAGTAGTTTGATAACACTTCAGTTAATATTATTCGACAAAAAATATGAACTAAGATTAAACGAAGAAGCACATTCAGAAGTTAAAAAAAAAAAAACAAAAAGTTGAGTTTCGTGAACGAATCACTTTTTCTTTACGTTGTAAAATCGTCAAATGAGTCTAAATCTACGGTGTTCTTCAACAGCCCTTTATGTTCCGGGGTCACGGTAATTCGTTTTCCGAATCAAAACGTGTAACGTAAAAACAAAAAACTAAATAGGACACTGAATTGAACTCTATCGATTCCCGCCAAAAACTTGCATTTTCAACGCCATTCCTTAATTATTTCAGAAAAGAAATCGTTTTGAATCCCGTTAGTGAAAATCGATTAAGTACAGTTTCATTTTGACAATCTGGAAAAGCTTTATGACCCTTCCCTAGTCTACATTATTTCATCGTGGCCTTGTCATGTCAATAAAAAATGCACAGAAAGCAATTCAGATACTTTTTTATGTTTAACAGTTTATATAAGTATTAGGAAATTATTAAACACTAAACAATTCATTAATGAATTTTTAAATACTACGAGTTAATGTGAAAGTCATATAGATGACTGGGGCAGTCATTTAGCCAACTCCTTTCATTCAATAAATATTCAGGAAAAAAAAATATAATTATAAACAATTACATACTGTAATGGAGAGGTCCATTACAGTATAAAAAAGTTGCTTCGTGCTTAAATTTTTCTAACCACGCATAGGATTTTAAAAGCGTTTTCATCAAACATTTCATGCAAAAGTTCAATTTCTGAATTTTTGAAATGACTGAAGTGAAGTGATTTTAGTGAAACTGCATTCGCATACGCAAGTTATCAAAGGACATGAAAAAAGGTGTTACAGCTAAGTCCATAGAAATAGAATAATAATAATTTTTAATTTTACTTTTAATTAAGTCTTTTTTGTAAATATTTTAGTTTTAATTTTAGTTTTTAAAAGTGTGCATATATAGGTATTTTTCTTTTTAAATTAATAATTATGTAATAGTTGTATTTAAAACCAATAAAAAAGTAGAATGGAAATAAAGATTAAAAAAGATAATAAGCAATATACATAATTCTAATATTTTCAATTGTATTATTATCCTTTTTAATTAACACATTTAATTTTTATTTTCTACTAATAAAATGTCCTAACTATGGTGATCATTATGTTTGGGAAAGCAAATTATTAAAAATCAACTGCAAATGCAAGTTTATTTTTTAAATTCTTTAAAGAATGCTGAACTGTTGATTTTGTGCGATCCGAAACGCATTTGATCGGTTTTTATCAGTTATTTTAACCTAGTTTATCTTCCATCTTGAGAGAGGGCGTACCCTACTAACAAATAATATTATGTTTACAAATCCTCTTAAAATTCTACCCAAACCAGAATAATCTTTCTGAACGACAAGATTACACACACACATTCATCAATCCTAGGTACCGGATTTAAATTCGCAATTGAACATTATTTATATTAAGACGTAGGATTCAGTTTTCATTTAATACCCTTTTTTTTTTTTTTTTTAGCGTGGTAAAATCATCAAATGAGTCCTCCCACCCCGGGCAGGGCGGGAGGGACTGTCAGACTTGTACTGACTAAAATCCACGGTGTCCTTCAATAGCCTTTTATGTTCCGGGGTCACGGTAATGAGATAAGTCCCGCGACCCCGGCAGGCTTTGGCCCTCTTGGGCGGGGCCCCGTCATCGTGCTGACGCTCTTTGAGGCGCGCGTGGAACACAACGCGCTGTCGACCCGGGCATGGTCCATGGTCGGGCGGCGAGTTGCCCTTTACTCGCCGCCCGCATGCCCACTCGCCGCCCGCATGCCCTTCATTTAATACCCTGAAGAAGACGGAACAACTTATTTGAATGGGCCAAAGAACCAAGGTCAGGATCGCAAGTTAGACCCTAAGGGTTCCTTCGCGTTTTACATTATAGGTCTTCAGAAATCTGGGGTAAGCATAATGAGGGTTGTATAATGTGAGATAGTTACGAAGTCGAAATATGTACAGACTTCTCTAATGTTGTTTTGCTAAGAAATTTTTGAAGTCACATGAAAATTTTGTAACACTTTTGGGATTAAAAGTTTTAGTAAAACGGCGACTTTTTGCATTACTTACGTTCACTACTTTTAGTAAGAATCCTGAGGGCCTATAGACGAGTGGCACACGATGACCAAAAACGTTGTAGTCTTAAATAGATTTTGAACATTATGACCATTGCTGATCCATCATCCATCATCTTGATCAGACCAGAAAAAATTCAAGAAAAACCGAGAAAAATGCTTTATCAAACTAACACTTAGATATTCGATTTATTGTTCAGCTGTTCTTTAATTATAACGGCCTTCACGAGGACTTAATGAGTAAGTGCCTAAACATACTATGCCGAAGTTACGCGACGGAAGTTCGGCGCAATTACGCCTGCAATGCTATTTGAATTACTGACGAAGTGACGACACACTATGCCGGAATTACGTCGTGTCATAGCGTACAGCGGAACTTCGGTCGGGCGTAAGTTCGGCGGGAACTTATTCTGTGACCACACATTATACGCGACCGAAGTTCGGTTCGATTACCGACGAAGATCCGGGAGCGGGGAGCATCAGGGAGCCGCCCGCGCCACCCGCGCCGAATTTCCGCCGCGTAAGTTCTGACGTCCACCAACGAGGTGGACAGACGACCTTGTAAAGGTCGCCGGAAGACGCTGGATGCAGGTCGCTTCCAACCGGTATATGTGGAGATCTAAAGGGGAGGCCTATGTTCAGCAGTGGACGTCCTATGGCTGAGATGATGATGATGATGATGAAGTTCGGCACTTATGGTGTGTCATATCAGCCGAATACGTCGGAACGTGAAATCACCGCCGAACTTCCGTCGCGTAACTTCGGCATAGTGTGTTTAGGCACTAATGCTGCTAACAAAATAAATAAATAAACCAAATTGTTTTTAGTTTCCTCAAGACTTTCTGTCTTTAGGCATAGAATTCCTAATAGACTGTTATTGTGAATATATCAATGACGTTAATATAGTACCAAAGTTTAGAAATAGAACTATGCGGGACTGTACTCGAGTTTGCCAATAAATCATAGTCACTAAGTAAGGCAGGCTTAGTGCGGATGTATATCACACCGTTCCGTATCATGGGCAGTTTAGACGGATCTTTTACACTTTATATTATTTGCACTTTTATGGCTACCGTCTGCAATACTAAAATAAGTTTATTTCTGGAAACGGTAATCATTTTTTTTTGTTGGTGTGACAAAGTAGCACAGTGTTCGTAGAAAAGTTATAAAAAAATGAATAAATCAGTTTTCATGAGTAGTATGACGAGGCTTCAATCAATCGAATTTATTAACATGCCGAGTTTATTTTCCGAAAGATGCGGCCTAACTTAATTTCTAGACATAAGTTCATAGTCATTAACATTATTATAACTACTCAGCTAATATTTTGTTCACATAAATATTCTTATTTTCTAGAATGTCAAAACAATATAAAGCATTTCTGTATTCTACAGTATATTTAAATCGAAAGCCGGCTCTACAATGCCAATGTTTTTCGCAAACAAACAAAAGCGATAAAATTTAATATTGACAACGTTTAAAACATAAAAGCTTGCGCGTTATTTTATTAACTCAATGAATAAACATGCAGGCAAATGAAATATTTTATTCAAAATGAATTGTGTGCAATTAAAGTATTAATACGGAAACAAGTTTATTTCGTTTCGGTGTGAGAGACAGTTTATTTTAGACTATGACCCCCTATTGAATCCTTATTTTAGGAGGCCGAGGTCAGAGTGTGGAATATTCATGTCATTTTTTGTGTGATAAGCTAGTTTTTTTATCGAGACTAGTGTTCTCCTGCGGCTGCGATCGCCCATATCTCATCTTCAACAATATTCTGAAGCGGAAAAGTTTGCAATTTTGTTTCTAGGAAGTAAATTGAAACTTGGAACTGATGAACCGATTTCGAAAATTCTTTCATCATTAGATAATTACGTTATTTCTGAGCGAGCATAGGTTACAACTTTGTCTTTATTTTCGAATTTCACCCGTGTCAAGCAAATAAGTAAGCCATAAGAGCGTATTACTTACAAGTCCTTATTTTTCTAGATAACTAAACCAATTTTCATGACACTCACTCACACACATAAGCAGAATATGCAGGGCTTAGAAATTATTTTAGCGTTCAAACATAAATAGCTATGTACCTACTATAATACTAACTTTTTAGCGTGGTAAAATCATCAAATGAGTCCTCCTAACCCAGGGCAGAGCGTCAGACTTGTACTGACTAAAATCCACGGTGTCCTTCAATACCCCTTTACGTTCCAGGGTCACGGTATTTTGATAAGTCCCGCTACCCCGGCAGGCTTTGGCCCTTTAAAGGGGGGGCCCCGTCATTATGCTGACGCTCTTTGAGGTGCATGTGGAACACAACGCGCCGTCAACCCGGGCATGGTCCATGGTCGGACAGCGAGTCTCCCATTACTCGCTGCCCGCATGGCCGTCAATACTAATTGAGACCTTTAACCCGTGTCAATACTAGTATACGTATTTATAAGTACAGACTAAGTGAATTCTTAAGTAAATAATCTCAATATTTACAAACACACTCCTTGTGTAAACTTTAGTCATATTCAGAAATGAGATAAGTATTACGAAGATTTTCTCAATTTGTAAATATGTTGTTGTTTACAATAGAATTAGCTAAGACTGTTATACAGTACCTTGATTGTTTGGTTTGAGGAATGAGGAGGAGTTTCATACCTAATTATTCTGAGAAGAAAGAGAAACATCCGAAACAAACTCACTTTCTCGTTAAAGTTCAGACATTCCACCTCCTAGCGGTCACAAGGTACAATCTACCTGTAAGCTGCGGTGACGGCTGAGATATCAAAATGGCGGTGGTAGGCCTCACCAAGATCTACTAACTCGCGTCCACCATCATGAGTTCAACGCCAGTTTTTACTGTGTTCCGTCGGTGCGCAGGAGTTCCAGTTCCTTTTGGATGAGCCCGCTCCATTGTTGTAGGTCTCATCAGGTAACCTAGACCCCGGTAGGTTAAGGTATATTAAAGGACACCATGTTGAACCACCAGGGCGAGTCTGACAGTCCCTCCTTCCCGCTCTGAGTGGGAGGATTTTTTTGATGAGTGTTAGAAGTCAAGAAATAAAAGAGAAAATTACTTGTGACTACATATTTTTACTTCAATTTGCCTTTTTAACTTCCAACCATTTTCTTCATTTACTTCAAAACTTCCATTATTTCTTAACAATATCCCATTCTTCAGAAGAAAAACTCTATTGTGCATCACAAATCGTACCATTAACAGTACTCGCGCCATTATTGAAAGCCTAAAGCCGACCATCTGCGCGGCTTTAATATATTCAATGTGCACTAAGCTTAATAGCGTCTAAAGGAGCGACAGTAATAAATTGTGTTATTCAAGCAATTTGAGTGAATAAATGGAATTGTAAAATATGGCTTTAGGTTAACCATTACGGTGAATAGTATTTCTAGAATTTGAGGCATTTGCGCATGATTGATTATAGCTATTTTCAGTGCGACCGACATTAATTTCTAGTTTCTACCTGGCGAGGGAAAATGGTGTTAAAGATCTTGCAATAAAGAGTATGTTTGTGCTGCATGACGATAAATTTTGATTGGAGTTGAAATAGAATAATTATTTTTCAATACAATTCCTCGAAAACTGGCTCTGTTTATTTTACACGGATAGACTGCCAAACTGACCGTTACAATACTGAAACTGGCGAAAATTAACAAACAGCCCTTGTAGAAAAAAAAACTTACCAGGAAATACGTGTTCTTTCTGAACGTAAACGGACTAACTACGCAATGTAAAATGAAAAAGAATTTCATACGTACAATTAATTAATTTCTGAACGAGCTTTCATTGAATTTGTAATAATTACATCGAATATTTGTTGTTATAAAAATCAACTTTATGTGGCGTTGCAAGTTGGAACGTAATGAGAATGTCGAATGCATTTAAACATGTAATTTATTCTATAATTAAATATTGTTAACTGAAGAGGAAATTATATTTAACAAAAGGACTGTTCAATTAGGATTGATTTTGTTTTTTATTTGATGTGTGGCCATCATTTGCTGTGTAGTACTATAGTGGTTAAGGTTCAGAATGTTGTTAGATGTCCTTTTAATGAATGATACCTTTTCAGTAATGAAAAGCAGATTCTTTAAAATATACATCTGATAACTTCGGGTTTGAGATATCTTTATTTCCCATAAGAAAAATTCACTTACATGAGAAATATTAAAAAATAATTAAAAACATTAAAGTCGACGTACAGTGTTGTCGTAAAACAAAATATTCCAAAAGACAAAATAGTAGGTAAACATATCAAAAATATTTAAAAAATGTAGGGTAATCGCTCAAGTTTAGCACATCAAAAATGTAAACAATACGGAACACGCGCAACTAGATGTGGTATGCAATGTACTAAGGTGCGCTCATTTTATTTTTGTTAATAATATATGATTTTAACTTTTTCTTAAACATTAACACGGATTTTGCATTTTTAATGATATTTGGGAGTCTATTATACAATTCAGCACCTTCGAACTTATACGTGGTACTGGTCCATAAGTCCAAAGTTGCTCAGTGTACAATGGAGACAAAGGCGTGGAGTTTCCCTTTTGGATATAATTCACAATGATGGAAATCGCCAAAGAACTAGAATATTACACGTAGTGGAAGTGGACCGGTCATGTCAGCAAGTGGACCAACTGTCGATAGAGAAGAGTGGTAGAGTGGAGACCGTGTATTTTCAAACGAAATGTGGGACGCAATGCGGCACGATGAATTTGACGATTTGAAGAAGGTGGATGGCAGCGGATGGGTGCCGACTGCCTAAGATCGAAATAGTGCTTTTTGAGAGGGAGGGTTACGTCTAGCAGTGGAAATTGGCTGATACCTGTATGATGATGTCAGACAGTGAAAACGAAGACGATAAATAAAGAAGTTTAAAAACTCAAAACTGAGCAAAAAACTCAGCATCTCACAAATAATTTCTTAAAGAGTTTCTTAACAAATATCTTTCACACAACATTTAATCGAGTTTAAACATTAACATTCAAAATCATAACCCAGACACAAACCATTTCAAGTAAATCAACCAAGAATCAACCAATTTCAGTAGAAACTTGATACGAACGTACTTCGGTACTAAGCCTCAAGATTGAGTTACATTTGAATAGTCATAAAGTGCGGTGATTAATATCGTTCGTAACAGACGTTTGGGGCCTACTCATTTGCATGGTATAGAGATTTGAGTGCTGTGTTATTCTGAAACGAACCATTTGAAGTCAAGACTTCAAAGATGCTAAAATTACGCTGAGAGATGTTTTTGTTGTGTTGAGTTTTTTAAATTTATCCAAAAGAAACTATAGACATATCGTCATTTTTACACGCACATGGCGTTATGGCGAGGTAAGTACCACCCAGATACACAAATAGTGCAAATGATAAAATAAAGAATTTATGGCTAATACAGAGAGAAAATAGAAATTGAAATGGCTAATCGAGGACTATGGAAAGAGAAAGTATTAACTTTAAGAATAATACGACTGTGAGTGTTATGCTAAAGTTAAACAGTGATGTGACATGCTATAATTTAATTATCTGGTATCTCACTAATGAAGTTAACATTCAAGACTATTAAGTATTCAATTTATTTTAAAAATAATCAAAAATTCAATAAACAGAGAAACAATTTTAATCACTAAAACTAATTTGGGATTGCCAAAAAAAAATGAAGAGAATGTATACAGACTTAAACTAATTGATTCATAGCTAAGTATAGCATCACCACCCAACAGAAATATCATCTGCGAATAGACCTCAGAATTTTAATTGCCATATCTTCTTTAATTAAAAATAGCCAACATAACACTTCACCTTCCCTATCCAGACATCGGCACTCATGCTCGTGCGATTAAAAACCATTTTAGTATCATCTAAGCGGTTTTATTGAGTGCTCGTAAATCGCACACGAACTTACCCGAAGTGTCCCGAAGTGTCCCGAAGTTAGACGATTGAATTGATCGTAAAGACTCGTGGCTTGTTCGGGTGGCTGTGGCTGTTGTTATTTTTGGGAATTCTGTTTTCAAAAGGGGTTTGACATAATTCAATACGCATACTAAGAAATAAGACAAAAAGTTATTTCTCAGACCCAATTAATAATTTACTAGAAGAAAATTGCTTACTCGGAATCAATTTGTTTGAATTATTTAAGAATTTGGTAAACTTTTGTTCTTTGTGAAGTTAAAACCGACTAGTTTCTTTTCAGATTTGTTGCTCATTTGTCCTTGGTATTCTTCACTTGTTTGATTTTTTTCCTGAATGAAAAAAAAACGTATTCAATTTTATTCAAATCAAATCCAATAATGTAATTGTCAGGAATGTAGGTAAAGATAGTGAAGTGTTTGGAAACACACGGGATGTCGGGATACAGAGTCCAGGAAATAAACAGCTGTTCACGGTTACAAGCATTTAATCCGACTGACACTCACAAGGACAAAAGCGCTCGGCTACATTTCGACTCCTACCTACATATTCATAATAATACTTAACAATAATTTATATCTACCTTAATCCTAATACATCACACCTCACCACTTAATTTATGAGTTAGGGATCATACACAAAAATATAAACAATATACCTAATAACAAACAACATACAATTTTTTTTTAACAGTGCTGTCTTACTTACTGAAGTTACATATTAAAAGTTACAGTTTCTATAAAATATATTTAATTAACTCTAAATCTAATTACGGGTTTACGAGTACGCTTGGGTCGATCCTCCGGTGGCGTTGGTGGTGGCAGTCCAGGCTTTGATACGGCTTCGACACAACTATCCGTATCTAGCCTCTCTATTTCCCCCTCCCTAATTAAATTCGGCTCCTTAACCTCCCCTGGACCATCAGGTATCGGGACCACATCTTCCGCCTGTGATTTTTGTGGTGGTGAGAGTGGCAAACTTTCTGAGACTGTACTATCAGAACCCATGAAGTCAGACATACGAGACCTACGTTTTACCTGATCTATGTGTTTCCTAGTTACTCGTCCGTCACCGTTGTTTACAATAAATTCGCGCGACCCTGCCCTCGCTTGGATTGTACCTTTCAACCATTTATCACCTAACGCACCGTTTCTCACCCACACCTCGTCTTGTGGTGCTAAATCTCGTAAAACGCCGCCGGAATTTTGTACCTGTCGCTGTTGTGCTGCTCGCACCCGATCGTCTAGAGCGCAGTCTGCGCGCAACAAATCTAAACGACTTCGTAATGATCGCCTCTGTAACAACATTGCAGGTGTATCCCCGGTCGTACTTTGGACTGTGTTTCTATAATTGAGTAGGAACGTTTGTAAAGCGGCATCTATTTCTTTGTTCTCCCTGTAGGCCTTTTTAATAGCTGATTTGCATAACTTTACGGCGTTTTCCGCAGCACCGTTTGACGAAGGATGGTAAGCCGGTGAAAAGCACTGTCGTATGCCATTATTTTTTAAGAAAGAACAAAATTCTACACTTGTGAAGGGGGGGCCCTGATCTGACACTACTTCTACCGGCAGACCAAAACGCGCGAAAGTGCTACGTAAAACACGGATAACCTGTTGTGCGTTTGTACGCGGCATTTCAAAAACTTCTAACCACTTGGAACTTGCATCAATTAAAATTAAGAATGTGCTACCATGGTATGGTCCTAAAAAATCTATGTGTAGCCTGCTCCACGGCTGTATGACGTAAGGCCAAGGCTGCGGCGGCGCTCGCGGTGGAGCAGCGCCCTCTATCGCACACGTCTCACAACTGTGGCACAACGCTTCTACGTCACTATCAATGTTCGGCCACCATACATAACTGCGTGCTAATGACTTTGTTTTGACGATACCTAAGTGACTAATATGTAATTGCTTTAATATATCCTTTCGTAATACTTGCGGTATTACCATTCGGTATCCCCACATTAGACAGCCGCGTTCAACATACAACTCATGACGTCGAGAAAAATAAGGTTTAATTGACTCCTCTGAACACGACAACGGCCAACCGGATTGCACGTATAGAAGTATTCTACTCAACAAAACATCTTTAATTGTTTGTTTCCTAACTTCGCTGTGTGTCACTGGCAGAAAATCCTCTACAAAGTTAACATATGTTACCTCCGTACTCACACTTGGCTGTTTACCTTGAGGTAGTCTGGATAAAGCATCTGCGCAATTTTTCTTTGACGACACATATTCTATTTCGTAATTATAACCTGACAATAGTATTGCCCACCGCTGCAACCGCGATGCTGCCATTACCGGAATGCCTACCTTATCACCGAAAATATATGTTAATGGTTTATGATCCGTTCTTAAAACAAACTTATGCCCGTATAAATACTGATGGTATTTTCTGATACCGAAAACAATCGCGAGTGCCTCTCTGTCTATTTGTGAATATCCCCGCTCGGCGGTGCCTAATGAACGCGACGCATACGCTATCGGTCGCTCCCCGGCCGCGGTGACGTGCGACAACACAGCGCCGACCCCGACGCTGCTGGCGTCGGCAGTCAGCACGAGCGGTAGGTCTGGTGAATAATGCACCAGCACCTCACTTGAAGCTAGTTGCTGCTTTACCTTCCTGAACGCGTCTTCACATTTTGCACACCAGTTGAAAGGTACATCTATCCGAAGTAGTCTATACAAAGGCGAAAGGACTGTACTAACGTTCTTAAGGAATTTGGCATAGTACATTGTCATACCGATAAATGCTCGCAACTCCGATACATTTGAGGGGGCGGGTGTATCAATTATTGCCTTCACTTTATCAGCACAGGTTTGTACCCCATCTTTGCTTATTATATGACCCAAATAACTTATCTTTTTAGAAAAGAAACTACATTTTATAACGTAAATATTGAAACGAAGATGGAAGATATTGTGTCGTACATTAAAAATAGGACTAATGTTGAGGTTTCATTGCAAAAAATGGATATGAAAAGGAACAAAGGCTACGCGGCTTATAGGTTCTTTATTCCGAAACGAGATTTAAATGTTTTTATGGATGAAAACTTATGGCCTACAGGTGTGTCTTTCCGTAGGTTTGTGTATCATGGTGGTACAACCGAGCGGAGGCACAGTGATCTGCTGCCAACCGTCAGTGTGAATAATAATAAAGCCCGTTAATGGATAATTTAAATTATAAATCTTATGTAAATGTTTTTGGTAATTTTGTGAGTTACAATTGTAAGTCTTTGAAAAGGTCGACTGTATGTATACAAGAGTTGTGTAAAACTGCCGATGTCATTGCGTTACAAGAGACATGGTTGTTGCCAAATGAGGTCTCGTTACTTGGTAATATCGATGTAAATTTTGGTTTTTTCGGTAAATCAGCGGTGGATACGTCGGCAGGGATATTGAGAGGAAGGCCGTATGGAGGCACAGCGATTTTGTGGAGAAAGTCTGTATTTACATCTGTTACGGTTATACCTTGTATGAGCGATCGTATAGCGGCTGTTAAAATGACTTGCGCTGACCGAACTTTGTTATTGTTTAGTGTGTACATGCCGACGGATTCTTATAATAACTTAAGCGAGTTCTGTGAATGCTTAGGTGAAATAGCGGCTATTGTTGAAAGTGTTAATGTAGAATATGTTTATATCTTAGGGGATTTTAATGCTCACCCTGGTGAATTATTTAATAGGGAATTGCTGAGTTTCTGTGTGGAACAGAGTTGGATTTGTGCCGACTATGAGAAACTGGGTATTGACTCTGATACTTATACCTTTGTCAGTGAAGTGTGTGGAAGCAGACGTTGGTTGGATCATCTCCTGGTCTCTGAGATGGCGTGGAAGACACTTAAAAAAGTTGAAGTACACCATGATATCTATTGGTCGGATCATTTTCCATTGTCATTTCAAGTTGATCTGGGGATGGTGGGACCAAGGGTTGCTTCTTCTTTGTTGGTGACAAATAAAAACATTGATAAGGCTATATGGGGGGAAAGAGATGCATTACAAAGGGATTGTTACTATGAATTGTGTATGGAAAAACTAAGAAACATAGATTTTCCGTCTGTATTAGGAAAGTGTTGTGATCTTTTTTGTCAAGATATGAGTCATAGATCTATTATTGATGACTTGTATGTAAGGTTAGTGACATCCCTTCGGGAAGCGGCAGAATGTAGTTCTGGTTCGGTGAGTGATGGTAAGAGACGGCGTGCAGTGATCGGCTGGAATAAGTATGTTAGAGAGGCGCATGGAGATGCAAGGAAGGCTTTTTTGAACTGGGTGTGGCATGGAAGACCTCGGAATGGTAGGGTATATGAGGAAATGAATGAGACGCGCAAGGTGTTTAAGCAAAGGTTGAAATACTGTCAGGATAATGAGGATCAAATCAAAATGAACATGCTAGCGACTGAGCATGGCCGCAAACATTTCCAAAACTTCTGGAAATCCACTCAGCGATTGAACCCAAAGCCTACAGTTCCAGTCAGCGTGGGTGGAGTTGAGAAACCTGAGGAGATTGCGGACATGTTCAGGAGGCATTTTGCGGTAGCTCCAGTTCAGGTGGAGGAGCAGGTACGTGTCGCTGGGGACATCGTGTCTGGAGAGCCAATAAATATCTCGGCCCGGGAGATAAAAGATATTATTAAATCTATGACTAGAGGCAAATCCCCTGGACATGATGGCCTAAGCATTGAACACTTTCAGTATGCTGGTCCACATCTTCCTAGGATCCTATCCATGTTTTTCAACTTTTGTGTGAGGCATTCCTATCTACCTGTGGACCTGATGAGGACGATAGTTGTGCCTATAGTTAAGAGTAAAACTAAGGATGCGTCAGACAAGGACAACTATAGACCAATTTCGTTAGCCACTGTGACAGCTAAGGTGCTTGACCGTGTGTTTGAGCGTAGGATAAGTGCCCAGCTCAAACCACATGATGCTCAGTTCGGGTTTCGAGCCGGGTTGTCCACTGAGACTGCTATTCTGGCGCTTAAGCACACGGTTAAGTACTATACTGATAGGAATACTCCTGTGTATGCTGCTTTTCTGGACCTCTCCAAGGCGTTTGACCTGGTTAATTATAATATCCTGTGGTCAAAATTGAGACAGAATACCATACCTCGTGAGTTGGTTAATCTCCTCGAGTTTTGGTATAACCACCAAATTAACCAGGTCAGATGGTCGGGTGCATTGTCTGGTGAGTATGGGCTGGAGTGTGGCGTGAGGCAAGGTGGCTTAACCTCCCCAGGCCTTTTCAGCCTATACGTCAATCAGCTGGTTGAGGAGCTCGGCAGCACTGGAGTCGGATGCTCTATTGATGGCAAGGTCATTAATAGTATAAGTTATGCTGATGACATGGTGCTGCTGAGTCCTTCGATTGATGCACTCAGACGGTTGCTTGGGGTGTGTGAACAATACGCCACGGCCCATGGACTCCTGTACAATGTCAGGAAGAGTGAGGTCATGGTATTTCGTGTTGGTTCCAGAAAACCTAAGGCGGTTCCTCCAGTCTTCCTTTATGGGGAACCACTTAAGAGAGTGTCTCAATTTAAATACCTTGGGCACGTTTTGAATGAGGATCTGAGTGATGATGATGATTTAGAGAGAGAGAGAAGAGCGTTGTCGGTTCGATGTAATATGTTGGCCCGCAGGTTTGCTAGGTGTACTAAAGAAGTGAAAATTACACTGTTTAAGGCCTACTGCCAGACTTTTTATACCTGCAGCCTGTGGATCAAGTATACGCAGAAGGCCTACAACGCTCTTCGTATTCAATATAATAACGCGTTCCGGGTGCTGCTGGGGCTTCCACGGTTCTGTAGCGCATCGGCCATGTTTGCTGACGCAAGCATAGATAGTTTTGAGGCTATCATGCGCAAAAGGGCGGCCTCCTTGATGCGTCGGATACGTGGGAGTCCCAACAGCATCCTAAGCGTTATTGCTGAAAGACCGGACTGCCCTTTCCTGGCGCACTGGTCCCGTAGGCATGCCTGCTGGCCCGGTGCAGAGGGAAAGTTTATGAATTAAACTTTTTTGATTAATTTATTTTGTTTTAAGGTTACTAACATAGTTGTAAGTTTTTCTGTTACTAACTCATTATGGATTTTTAATTATGTCCGAAATAAATGATTATTATTATTTCTTTATTCATTTTTTTTACTTATAAATTACATTTTTAAATATTTTTACAAAAAAGAAATAAAAAACATTTAAAAATATAAAAAATAGCAGTCCACCAGCACCGGGAACAGGGTCCGGGCCGCCGGTGGTCAGGGCTCTTGAGAGAGGAACCTCCTAACAATACGCGCCGTGTCCAAAAGTACTGCCTTCTGAATCAGGCGCCTGATCCAGCTGCCAAGCGGATTATTATTATTATTATTATTTTTCCTTCTTTACTTTGAGACCACTTGATTGTAATCGGTCAAAGACCTTATATAAATTGCTTATGTGTTCTTGAGTTGAAGCCCCCGTAATTATAATATCATCTAAAAATACACCCACACTAGGCAAATCGGCAAACAATTGCTCTAAACGTCTTTGAAATATTCCGGGGCTCGAGGATAACCCGTACACCAAACGATTGAACATAAACATACCCTTATGCGTATTTATAACCGTATATTTCTTTGATTCGTCCAGTTCAAACTGCGCATAAGCTTGCGATAAATCAATTTTACTAAAATATTCCCCTCCATGTAAACGGGCTAACAAATCTTCTACTCGCGGTAAGGGATAACGGTCGACTTCCAAAACCTTGTTTAAAGTAATTTTATAATCTGCACAAATTCTGATAGTACCGTCTTTTTTTACCACGGGTACGATCGGTGTTGCCCAATCTGAGCGGTCCACAGGCGTGAGGATGCCGTCCCGCACGAGCTGGTCCAGCGCGCGCTCCACCGGTTCACGCAGCGCGTACGCCAGCGGGCGGGCGCGCATGAACACGGGCCGCGCTCCCGGCCGCACGTGGATGCTTACCGCGCCACCGGTGAATCGACCCAACCCGTCCGCAAACACCTCACAATATCTGGAACTAAAAGCAGACATGTCAAACTTTTTGCTTTCAATACTATTAACCGACACTAACCCGTTAGTGACGTCAGCCAATAACTGTATTTTCAATTCGGCCATCCACTGTCGACCGATTAATACAGTATTTCCACCACTGACTACATATAAATCTAAATATTTACATTCGTTTTTGTACCTAACCTCCGGCTTAATAACTCCCAAAGGTTTTACCATTTCCCCTGTATAATATCTTAACCTCAGATTACAGGAATCGATACGTAAATCGCTAAACAATTTTTTGTATGTATGGTAATTAATACATGATATGGCACTACCCGTGTCACACTCCATCTTCAAATCTTTACCGTGCACTTTCAAAACTAAATATATTGGTGGACACTGAGCTATAGATAAATTATTTATATCAACAGTCATTACCTCGTCGCTTTGCTCGTCCTCCGACAAGCTAGCTGCATTTTTAACTTCATGCAGGTGATGATGTCCCACTTCTAGTGGACATACTCGTCGAAGGTGTCCTTGCTTGTTGCAGACTCGACAAACGTATCGTGTAAATTTACACTTTGTAGGATCATGCAATGCACCACACGCATTGCATGGTTGGTCTCGCCGAGCGCGCTCCACCGGTGCGGACGCTGCCCGTGGCCCGTCCACATGACGCGGCCTGTGCGCGCCGCCGCCTCCGCTACCGCTGCAGTTTCCGCCGCGCCGCTGTCCGTCCCACGCGCCCCGGCGTCTGTCACCGGCCGCGCCAGCCGCCGGCGCCGCCGCCGCCGGTCTGTACCGCGCCTCCTCGCGAAGTCCCACTTGACTCGTAGACGCCATCGCTAGACAATCACTCGTTGTGTTCGTCTTTTCCGTGTTCTTAGTACCACTGTCGACAACTGCTGCATTTTTTTCTGCTGCTTCCATACTCATGGCCATACTATAAGCTTTTGTATAGTCCAGTTTATCCTCGGCGAATAAACGCTGTCTTATTATTTCACTACTTATCCCGCACACGAACTGATCCCGAATGCTTTCTTCGAGCCAGGTCCCAAACTCACAAGATTTGGTCATTTTCTTCAAAACAGCCATATATTCTGCAATGCTCTCGTTCACATTTTGTTTCCGTTGGTGAAATTTGAATCGCTCTGCTAATACACTCGGTTTCGGCTGTAGGTGTTTTTCCATGATGGCCGTTACATATTCAAATGTCTTTGTGCTTGGTTTGTGCGGAGTGCACAAATTAACCAATAACTCGTAACTTTCCGCTCCCATTACCGTTATCAGCGTTGCCACACGCAAATCATTTTTGATTTCGTTGACCACAAAATAATTTTCAAGACGCTCCACGTACAATTTCCAGTCGTCCGATTGTACTTTGAACTCTCCGATTTTGCCGATAGTCATTGTAATAGTTTATGCTAACACGTTCACAAAAAACAATACACACGAAGGTTTTTTAAAGTCCTCGTCGCCACTGAAGTGTTTGGAAACACACGGGATGTCGGGATACAGAGTCCAGGAAATAAACAGCTGTTCACGGTTACAAGCATTTAATCCGACTGACACTCACAAGGACAAAAGCGCTCGGCTACATTTCGACTCCTACCTACATATTCATAATAATACTTAACAATAATTTATATCTACCTTAATCCTAATACATCACAGATAGAAACTAAATTACTTTGACATTTTTAATTGTAGTTTTAAAATTTATTATTTGGGAAGTCAAAAAGTCCTTCTACGAGACACTCTTTAATCATGGACAGTCTACTACTGTATAACTACACCACAAGTCCCTTCCCACCACAACACAAAGGCACCCTACTCGATGCCATCCTCATTATATCTCTCGAACTATTTATATCGTTATAATTTATATCCACCATATTGGAATTGGTTACACTATAAAGATGTCCACGGTTTCCTTGACCACATAAGTTTTTATTATAGATTGTATTTTTATGGAGCGACTTAGATGTTACTTTTCCTCAATTGTAGATGAAAGTTCTATACTTTCATTCCTAGCAAACCCTTTTTTCAGTTTTCACCAACTTCAAAAAGAAGAGGTTTTCAAATCGGTCGGTTTTTTATTTTATTTATGTTCACCTATCACCCCAAGGTTTCTGGTATGATTTGTGTAATTTTTTTCTGTACGATGCAGTATAGGAACCTGTAATTTGGTCCCATAAAAAATCGTTTAGTTTGGTTTAGTAGTTTTTATTACACGAGCATTTTTTGCTTATTGTTTTCTTAACGATGTTATTACTGGATCACAAAATTTTAGTGTAGGTACATAAAAGAAAATTATGTATTTTACAAGACTTTAGGTTGAATATTTGAACTAAAAAGGACAAAATAAAAAACTTATAATTTCTTAGCCGAGCCCCAGAGAATAAATTCGAGAGTATTTCAAACGATACACATACATGAATCAATCCTAGATGCCCTTAATTTCAATTCATGAGGCGAAGTTTTAAAATAAAGGTTTTCCGTGTGAACGGGGCACGGCGCTGCAATCTGATGAAACAACAAAATTTTTCAACATATAAACTTGGGATCGATTGAATGAGTTTTCGTCCCGTGAGGGAAAGAGGAATTAATTTTAGGGTGCTTCGGTCTGATATTTGGAGGGTATCTTTGATATTTTAACCTTTTTTATCATCAAAATGGGTCCTCCCGTCCTGAGTGGACAACTTGCACTTACCAAGTACCTATTCATTGGCAACTAACTGAACACAAATTGGTTTTTTTTTATTAGGTACCAAATCTCTCGCCTTAGGTGGAACAGAAAAGATTTTCAGACTCTTCCGACTTAAATTGTTCCTTCGGTTAACCCTTTGCATAAACACGATACGACGTTAATTACGATTGCATCGTGAGTCACAAGGTCGTATCGTAGATTTCCACGACGCGACGTCGTATCGTAGATTTACACGACGCGACGTCGTATCGTGTTTATTTGTGGGAGCCAATCTACGATACGACGTCGCGTCGTGGAAATCCACGATACGACGTTGTGACTCATGATGCAATCCTGCGCAGTTGTTTTTCGAAATTCAAAGATGACGGATGGAATTGAAGTTGATTATTTAATTACGCTAGTCGAGCAGCGTCCCGTACTATGGAACAGAATGCGTCTAGAGCGGTCCATTTTTCGGAATGAACTAAAACACCACCCCACTGTAACGATGCACATCGTAGATTTCAACGACGCGACGCGACGTCGTATCGTGAAACCACGCCACATCGTTATACGACGCGACGTCGTATCGTGTTTATGTGTGGGAGCCCTTAGGGCTACGGTGTTCTTTTAAGTATTCCCGAAAAAAGTAAGCAATGTGTTTAATACCTACTTAGTAAGTACCTGATTTCGAACTTTTTACTTTATAATAACATTACCTCGACTAATAAAAGAGAACATTGTAAAGAAACCTTTTCCATTATCCAGAAAATCATAACAAAGTAAAGTCCCAACAAAATAGTAACAAATTACTAATCGTATCGAAAACTTAGAGTTAATCAAAGTTGTAACATCTTTACCCATTAGTTACGGGCGACTACTTACGAGTAGCCTTACTATACGTTCTCGATCGTCGAAACTAACTCGTTAAGGTTTTGTTAGGGCAGAAGATATTAATTTTCAAAATGAATTCGTTGGTAATCATACCTTAATTATTTGAGCTCGAGTGATAACAGGGATGAAAATTGATTTTCTACCGAAAAGATATCATCATCATCATCTCAGCCATAGGACGTTCACTGCTGAACATAGACCTCCCTTTTAGGCCCTTCGTACACAAGGCGACTCCAGTATCCGATACTCCAGTCGAATACTTAAGTCGCGCGACTCTAGTCGCGCATGATCCGTACACATGGCGATTTGAGTCGTAAGACTCAAATCGTCTATTCAGCCACCATTCTATATTCAACCTTAATAATACATCGTACCAAAACACAAAATGTACCTACATTAATAATAATCTCATACATTAGAATGCTTTTTATTTTAAATGACGAGTGCATTCCTATTTCAAATTTTGGAATTAAAACTTGGCGCGAACCCAACCAAATCGATGTCAAATGATAGCGCGATCTAACTCGACGACAACGCCATCTATCGAGCATGGTGTCAAACTTTTAGCACTTTAGTAAATTATTATGGTTTCGTTACCAACAACCACTGCTAATTTAAGTTGAACTATGGATGAATTGAATGATAATACTAAATGACGTCGTATTCAGCCCCCATAATGATCCATTAGATATTCGAAAACCATTTTTATATGATTTTTAGCCGTGTCCAGAACTGCCATCAAAAACGATCGTATTACACTTGGATTTTGTTTTGGTAAGTTCAGAAAATGCGTGCTTCTTAATCAACCTACTTAATGAGTGAGCAATGCGCCAGGTTAGGGGTCAACTACTACCTATCTTATCAAATTACCCCAATCTGTCAAATTTCTTTAAGATTTTTTTATGACGGCACGGTTGGCGCAGTGGCTGAGTGATCGACTGCTGCGCAGCGTGTCGCGGGTTCGATCACCGCACGGTACAAATATTTGTATGATCTGCAAGTAGTTGTTCCGGGTCTGGGTGTTTGTGTAATAATTCTTAGTTATTACGTTACTACATAATTATATTAATCATTACAAAACGGCTGCCCAAACTTTTTACGTACCTACATAATATCTTTTTAATAGTAATCATACAAGCAAGGATATTTTTCTACCTCAGATACAAATTTGATGTCTAATAATAATTGTTCCGCCGTTCTCCTCCTTTTTTTCGTCGGTTAAAAATCGCGCAGACTTGGGTATCGGTGATCTTGTCAGATGAGTAGCGCGCGACTAGAGTCGGCGACGCATCACCAAAATGTCGGCGACGCCGGCCTGTGTACGAGCCTCTATGGAGTTGTATTGCGATAGTCACCTGGAGACCAAAATCGTAAGGTATCGGAAACTTGCATCGCCTTGTGTACGAACCTTCATACACAAGGCGACGCAAGTTTCCGATACTAGAGTTTCGTCCACTACTCTTGACCTGCGGAAAATTTGAGGTACTACATTTTATAATTCAATTTGATGTAATGACATAGACACTAGCGCCGCGTCAAAAGGTCATGATGGGTGGCGATATATAATTTTTTTTAAATGTCTGACACATAACTGTGACGATCAAAGTATATTTTTAGGGTTCCTTAGGTTCGAAAGAAAAAACGGAATCTTTATAAGATCACTCGTGTGACCGTCCGCCCTTCACATTTAATTGTAAACATTTATCTATTTACAATGGCCGATTAAGTTGTAAACATTTATCTATTGAATACATTTAGAACAGTTAAATATGCCATTTCCAAACATATATCAGTTCCTATTGCTCAAGTGTGTTTTCTGTATTATCCCTTATCTGAAAAAGATACAAATAATAGTCCTTTGCATATAGATTACAAGAAAATTCCACAGTAGTGTATGATCTTAAAACAACATAGACATCGGAGGGGCAACAAGAAAAAAAAAAGTTAACTGCATGTGACATCAAAATTAAATGATAATGCTTATTGTGAGGATTGTAAATAATATTTTATTCGTATTAAGTATATTTTAAAATGTTATTCAATAAAATAGAAAAAAAAACATCTCTCCCAACTTGTTGATAAAACTGCATACCAAATTAAAAGATTTGTTACGAGGATTGTAAACATTTTTTTATCATTTTTAAATAATTTCTTTCCAAATGGTTCAAGAATATACTACGGAACCCTTTATAGTGTGAATATAATTAATACTGGTAAATAAATTGTTCCGCCATCTTGAAAGTCGCGGAAACTCGAGTAGCGGCGATGTCAACAGATAGGTAGCGCGCGATTGGCGTCGCGTGCATGTGTACGAACGTATATGGATTTCTATTGCGATAGTCGCCTGGATACTGAAGTCGTAAGGTATCGGATACTGGAGTCGCATTGTGGACGAAGGGCCTTAGATCTCCACATATACCGGTTGGAAGCGACCTGCATCCAGCGTCTTCCGGCGACCTTTAAAAGGTCGCCTGTCCATCTCGTTGGTGGACGTCCTACGCTGCGCTTGCTAGTCCGTGGTCTCCACTCTGCTACTTTTCAAACCCATCGGCCATCTGCTCTGCGAGCAATATGGCCTGCCTATTCCCATTGAGCTTGCTAATCCCTGATGATAAGTTTATGGCTGATATTTTTTTTAAGTCATTTACTCAGTTCAAATCAGGCTTGACTGTCGCTCTAAGACAGTGCTATTTGACATTTTGATCGCATTGAATTTCTGTATTTAAAGTTTTTCATTTTGAAATCGTCTGTCGAATAGAATCCGCGTAACGATCCATTATCTTGACGACTGAGTCTCCCTTTTTTTTAGCGTGGTAAAATCATCAAATGAGTCCTTCCACTCAGAGCCGGACTGTAGGGACTGTCAGTCTTGAAATGACTAAAATCCACGGTGTCCCTCAATATCCCTTTACGTTCCAGGGATCACGGTAGCTCGTTAGTCCCGCGACCCCGGCAGGTTTTAGGTGTAAGCTGTTCAATATTACGAGTACCAATATGAAGGAACAAATCATAATTCCTTCAATAGTAGGGGCGCAAAATACTCAAGAATCACCGTCAAATCGTCGAGAGTCGAGCGCAAACTTTTCGAATCAGCTCCACAACGGTACTGCGCCGTCAATCTTTTGATGTATCGGAAACTATTGCTATTAACTGGTGGTATTATACGGGAGAGTGTTATTACATTGTTGTGCTTTCTTGTAGCTTGAGAGAGTTGTTGGAGAAAATTTTAATGTTGTTTGTAATGTAGGTGTCGAGAATATTAAGAAAATGGTTGTAGTTTGTTGGCATGGTTGGCTCAGTGACTCGCATAGTGTACTGCGTGTCACTGGTTTAATTCAGAAAAATATTTATATGATTTACAAGTAATTATTCCGGGTCTGACCATTTGATTTGAGTGTGTGAATTTAAATGTTTATAAACGCATCCACGATACAGAAGAATCGTTCTTTTTCTTCCATTTTACCGTCAGACGTCACGTCATCCTTTACTACTTTTTCTTTCATCATTCTCTTTAGCTACATGCGTGTCATCCCTCCTCATCAAATATCAACAAAAAAATAACATAAAAAGTCATTCCTGAAGCTTTATGAACTTAGAGTGTTGTATTGATGATTTTGTTGATTATAATTCTGTTACTACATACGTCTTACAGTCGCGATCAATATTTTAATCAATATACAACCTAGAACTGGCCTGCAAATTGCAAAAAACCCAAGAAATTTTTAATTTCGCGGGCTACCCTGGAGCATCCACCTTAACCCCTTCAGACCCAGCGTCCATTTCAATGGACACGATTTATTATGGCGTGAAATATGAGGTGGGTAAATAAAATCGCTAGTGTAAACATTTGATTGTACCGACCACTTACCTAGAAACGTTACGATAAACAAAACACCAAAGGATTTATTGTAGGTAAGATGAAATGATTAGTCAAGTGTTGACGTTCGCCATGGCCACGCGCAATGCGAGTAAGTCTTTAGTGTTATTTTATTTACTCCAAAACGACTTGATCAATTGTTTAGATATTTTTTGTGCTGCATAGTGATCATATTTGCTAAGATATACATTTACAAAAAATACTAAAGATGCGGTTGTTTTCATAATTTTGAAGATAAAGTCGATGTCCATTTCAGTGGACATGGGGTCACAATCGTTGTAAACCAAACGTATTTACAATAACACTTTGTATTGAATTTTACATGTTATTTTTATTCTTTTTTAGGTTTTGATCTATCTAAAAGTCAAGATGTGGATAATTTACTGAATTTATTAGAAAAAGGAAAAATTTCGGATAGTGACGATGAAATGGTACAGGCAATACCACAAAGAAATGTTCGTGTGGGTAGTTACATAAAGGTACCAAGCAAAAGAGAGATAGGTAATCACTCTGAAGAGGAGGACGATATAGTAGAGAATGAAGACTTAGAGGAGGTAGAATCTAGACTCGAATCAAGTAGTAAGCCTAAAAATGAAATAATTTGACACTCTTGCGCGCCCCGCGCATGGAACACAACGCGCCGTCAACCCGGGCATAATCCACGATCGGACAGCGAGTCACCCATTACTCGCCGCCCGCACTCCTACGCCTACGGTGGCCGGAGATCGTCTAGCGACGTCCGTCGCCGTGGGCGTCTACCACTGCGGCTAGGGTGAAGGGAGGACGCTGTCCACTCCCTCACGCGGCCCGCCTCCTCCTTCGCGAGCATGACTGCTTCGCAGAAGGAAGGTGTAGTACTTGCTTCAAATTTTGTTGGAATAGGCAATCAATATGAAGTTCGGCGGTGAAATAAAATATCTAAAAATTACGTACGAGTAACTATACCGCGTCCTGAACTTGTGCAATTATATAACAGTGGTATAGGTGATTTAGATAAAACTGATCATCTGATTAGTTTGTATCGAATCTTCATTAGATCCAAAAAATGGACATTGCGTATGACATTTCAAGCCATTGACCTAGCACTAGCCAATAACTGGCTGGAACCAAGAAGATTGCCAAACCTGTAATATACCATGTACAGACATTTTGGACTTGTTGCACTTTAGGCAGCGCGTTGCAAAAGCTCTAATAAACATGGGACATCCAATTCCTAGCAGAAAAGAGGACAGCCCGCATCTGGTGGTAGCAGTCCAGTAAATTCACCAGTTACACCAAAACAACACCGTTTCAGAACTGAAATAAGACCAGCAAGGGAAATCCAGTATGACACTGTCGACCATTTCCCAGCATATTATATTTCATCAAAAACAAGAATAATCCTAACAGTGTAAGATGTAAAATAAAAATAAACTACATAAATTATAATAATATTGTATAGTTTTACTTACTTACTTCAAAATATTACAACAAAACATTTATTCATTAAATATGTATTATAATACAACACTCTAAACCTGATGTCCACTTGAGTGGACATCAAAATTTCCAAAAATCTAAAAACGATAAATCGCATATTTTTACAAAAATCCGTTAATTGCACTACTAACTCACAGAAAAACCTTAAGAATATTTTTATTAACTCTTTATATAAATTCAGGTCCGAAGGGGTTAAGACAGACGACTCAAACTAAATCAAAGCATAACATAATTAAAGCCAGTTACAACAAGACTGCCAGGTTGAAGTGGGACTGGGCGGGCCATGTCTACAGAAGCATCAGGATCGATGGGCTAGGTTCGTTACAGAGTGGGTGCCGGACGGGCGTCGTTACCGAGGGAGGCCTAGGAAACGCTGGCGTGACGACCTAGACACCTTCATGACAGATTGGCCGGAGAAAGCCGCACACAGGATAGATTGGAAGGTTATGGAGGAGACCTTTGCCCAGCAGTGGGACAACACAGGTTAAAAAAAAAAACAACTTTTAGAACCCAATTATAGTAAAAAATATGCAGCTCCGGCTGCATATTTTTCATATGTCTCCTATAGTCACTAGACATAAAAACTGTGGAAGTACTGAAAATCTCTATGAGTAAAAACTACCAAGAAGACTCACTTTTCACAATATTAATACCTAGGTACTAAAAACTAAACCTACCTTTCAATCATACTCTACTCGAAAACTATTCCCCAAATTATAAGCAGACGAAGTAACTATGAAAAATTGCTGATATTTTTGAACTTATTGCAAACTTTTGTTTTCCTGAATGACATAGCTAAGAGATAGCAAGATTAATTACTTTGGCTCTGTTCCAGGCCGCCAGCGGTAAGGTGTGAAATAAATAACAGAACGGCGTATAGATGGCGAGGATATGACCCCATTAACAAACCACGGAATAAGCTGTTGTCTTTGGAGTTAATGGTTTTATAGTAAACTGACCATTTAGCGTCCCATAGCGGAACAAAGGCATTTTCTAAAAGAATTAACAAGCCATTTATCACCCAGGGTTACAGTAACCTGCGTAGTTCCGGCAGTCGTTTGGCCATACAGGGGCTCCGTCAGTTTGCTGACAGCTCTATGAGGCGTGAGTGTGGAAGACGACGTGCCACTGACCCGGACATGGTCCTTGATCGGACGGCGAACTACACATTACTCGCCGTCCGCATGCTCTTGCGTGTCTATTTAGTTGAAATTATTCATAAAGGGTCTAATTATAAGATCTTGCACCTTTCATATAACATATTTTAGTAACTGAGTTGTTTTTCATCGTTTCACTGAAACTAGAAACAACATTCAAAACAAATCCTTAACCATAATATTCCACATCCACATCTCCAAGATAAAACCAGCCATTTTTCTCTATTTACTCACACTCACGTCTGTCGACCCATCTAACACGATTACACCGCGTCGTTCATTGGGTAATGAAAGAACACCTGCTATGCCGCTGTTTGTACCGTGACGTAGCTGTGACGTCACACGGCTTTTATTACCCATAATGGAATTTCTCTTATGTAATCTTTAGTGGAGGATATTGCGGGAATAAATAGGCGAGAAGTTCTGACGTCATCGTCAAATGAATTCTCGTACAGAATTGTAAATGCTCAAGTAATTTTCGAAGTGTTGTAATCTAGGACTTTGTTCAAGATATTTTGGAGAGACTTAATTATGTCTTAGATCTAGATTTTAATTAAGTTTTAGGAATGTTACATACATTATGTTTGGTTCGGTTGGTATCACTAATAATTATTATTCTGCCTGGAGCATTTTGAAGAAACTTTTAATACAGCTTCTTAGAGGACGAAAATGCTGAAAATGTTTAATAAGTAACTGCTAAGGGTTCGCTTTGTTGTGTAACCGATACATCGATTTCAAATCTATCGATTTGAAGCTGTATAGATTTGTCAAGCCTTATTAAGCCAACCTAAAAGACTTAAAAAGGTAGCATAGACATGTGTACCACTCTAAAAAAATGTGATTTATTTTCATGTAAACTATTTGATTAATGAGTCTTTTTTATGGCCTAGAGCTGCAAAAACACTATGTTGGAGGTGATGATTAAACCTGCAGGTATAGTCTTAAACTTTTTATATCAATTTATTTAGTTTCTCTCATTCATTTCAGCATTAACTTTTTTATTTTGGGAACGTACATGAAGTTTCTTAATAATGATATCAAAAAAATTAAAAACTTAAGCTATCACGTTTATCTACTATGAAGCTGTTTAACCCACATACATACAGAATCTACCATTATAAAAAAAACATCTTTTGTTTTGCGAAAATAAAGGCCGGAACCCAGGCCCAAAAAACTATGAAGCAAACCCATTCCCATTTATTGCTAAATCGGTTACGCTCTGTTACTTTACAATGTAGCAAAAAAAAAAGAAAACGCTACAAGATTGTACCTTGGAACTGAGCCAAATGTCGCCTGACCTAGTACTTTTCTGCGGGTCTAAAACGGACACCTAGCAATATTCCTAATGATTCACTTCGTAAAATAATAAGCATTTCTTCTAACGTTCATAAAATAGCAAAACCAGAATTGCATGTCATACCTGAACATAGACTTATAGCATAGACTGAACCTTCCCTAGTCAAATGTCAAATAAAATAATTTAATACTTTTACATTACGAACATTATTTACATCCTACAAGAACGAGATATTAGATGGTCCTATTTGTTATTGCTCTTCCTGGAGAGTATTGCAATTTTAAACAGAAAATGCTCAGTCCATGTCTACGGTCTATGTTCAGACATTTTAAGCAATTCAGTTTGTGTGTGACAATTTTACGAATTTTAGAAGAATTGCTAAAGACGTTGCAGGAAATTCACGAAGTGAATTACTTTTAGGACTAGTTTTAGACCAGCTGAGCTAAGTATGCCAAACGTAGGTGTATCAGCAATGTCGAAGAGAGGAATAATCTTTATGGATTGTCACCCGTTTTCCAATCGAGAAATATGAGTTGCATATACGTCATGTCGGGGTAGTAACGATAAAGTACGGTTTAGCGTCTTAGGTATTGGCAATAAGCCTAAAACTGGGCTAGAGGTTAGAGAATGATGACTGAATTGACCTAGACTAATGGCGTAAGATAGGCAGAGGGTAGGTCCAGCGTCCAAAATGTATTCAATCACTTTTCGGTAGCAGTCAATATACAGATAGATGAGCGATGCTCACACTGAAAAAACTAAAACGAGACTTTCTACTGTTCTTGAACAGTAAAAAAAACGGTTCCGGGAACTTATTTATACGTTAAAATAATTGATTACGGACAGTGCACTGAAATGGGCAAAAACAGTAAAGAGCTGAACAGTTATTTCAACTGTATGAACATTAAAGTCTACTGAAAGAAACAGTTCCTTGTAAGTATTGCCGTTTTCAGAGCTTTACTGGTATCGTAGCAGTTATTTTTACTGCTTCTGAACAGTTATTGTAGCATACAGTAAAGAGCTAAACATTTATTTCAATTGTTTAAACATTAACGTTAACTAAAACAAGTAGTAAAAATAACCGACCAGAAAACAGTAGCAGATGCACAGTAAAATCTACTGTTATAACTCAACTGTTTTTTTTTCAGTTAGTTTTACTGCTTGGACAATAGGCTCTTTTTTTACTGTCCAAAACGGTGAATATTACCGAAAAATCGGTTGGTATTACCGATTTTTTTTTCAGTGCATAATCGAGAAACATGGCAGAAAAAGAGGAAGGTTTATTCCTACAGTGGGTGATCCTGTTCTTAAATAATGATGATGATGATGATAATTGCAAATATCTTGTCTCCTTGTTAACAAGATGATCCAAACTGTACCGAACCAAGTATTCTTTCATAAACTAGTACATGTTATTGTTGTTATGTTATACCGGAGTTCGTGGGGTGAGGACCTGGTGATCTGTAATACAGGTGTATACCTATAATAGACACCAGCACCTCACAAACACTTGACTGTGATTTGTCCTCTGCAATTGATAAAATGTTTGTACAAAATTTAATGTCTTGTTTTGTGAGGAGTAATAAAGATATATTATTATTATATTATTATTATAATGTCAATATATATTATTATATACATAGACGAGATCAATGGAGAATGTAAGGATCGTAGGGTGCGCGGACATGCACACGACGGTCGTCCGATCATGGACCATGCCCGGGTCGACGCACGCCTCAAAGAGATGTCAGCAATCTGACGGGCCTTAGAGGGCCAGAAACAACCGTGGACTGTCTGTTCAGGTAAATGTGACCATGGAATGTAACGGCTATCGAAATCCCACCGTGGATTTTAGTAAGTACAATTCTAAAAGTTCCTTCCATCCCGCCTTGGGAACGGCACAAGAATAATTTTAATACGATTTCAAAACCGGTTTCGAACAGTTTTCCACTTTATTTACGCCTTCAGTAGTCTCTATATTATTTTTTCAGTAGTCTCTATATTAGTTTTCAACACCACCAAGTGAGACTGAAAAGAAAAAACAACAAATAGAAAATTTTGCTCATAATTTCCTATTTTGCGACTTAGCGCAGCAGTGAGCCGATTGGCTACTGCATAATGTGTTGCGAGTTTGATCCAGCGGCTTCGCTCCCCCCCTTTTGCTTATGTCACTCAGGACCAGGACCAAAGCAGCTTTCAACTGGTGAAAGAATTTTTGAAATCGGACCAGTAGTTTTTGAGCCTACTCAATACAAACAAACAAAGTTTTCCTCTTTATAATATTAGTATAGATATAGATAATATTAGTATAGATTTATTCCGGATCTGACTGTTTGTGACGAGTTTTTCAATCTTTTAATATTTTTTTGTGACATAACATATTTATTAAAACCAAAAATTTAAAAAATATACCTAGCTATTTGCTTTCCCAAATATCAAGATCGGCTTCCAGTCTATCTGCATAGAGCTGAATGTCATTCTGACTTTCACAACCCAGTGACTCGATAATGCAATAAGACGCTTCTTGGCCTTATTATACCTACAAAGTCCAGTTATAATATAATTCAAGACGATAAATCAGAACAAAATAATTCTTCCAAGTAGTCTGCACTTTTATCTAGCAGTACATCTTCAGTATAATTTATTACAATGCACTTGACCGGTTTTTTGTTCGGCATGATTTGTAGTGTGTTTGGCACTATTTTCTGCAGGCCATTTAAATTTTATTTTGCTGAGAAGTTTTCTGTAAATTCTTGGTTTAAGTTTGGGTGCAGAGTAAAGATCTTGTTGAAGAAAGGAACTAGGAAGAAATACAGGCACTGATCATCATTTTCAATTTTTCTTACTTCAGATCTTTACAATATCTGGATGGATGAATTGTCTAAGGAATGATATGAAAGAAAAAGGAGTAAATGATACTGTGACGTCTGATAGGGGAGAATGGAAGAAGAAAACGTGTTGCGCCGACCCCAAGTAGAATGGGATAAGGGCAGGAAGAAGAAGAAGAAGATGAAGAAGATCTTTACAATATCTAGCCACAAAACAAAACCTCGTATCTCAAGTGACTATTTTGAAGTTGGCACGTGTCATTGAAATAATTGAAAGGCCAAGGCTTAAGGATATCATGGGAGGCCTTTGCCACAATCGAGTGGAACGCAGGCTAAACGTAGTGGGTCGAGGGACAGTCTAAATAGGGTACCGTGGCCCTGAAACGACAGAGGCCTGTGAAGTGTAACAGAGTAGTTGTTAGTTGTAGTTATTATGACTGAACAGGGTAGTTTTGAGTGAGTAAGAGTCTGACCGTCCTTTCCGCTCTACACGGGGCGGAAGGACTTATTTGAAGATTTTTACAGCCCTAAAATTAGGCTAAGTATAGTGGCATTGTACCATTACTATTTTTTCCATTCTATAAAACTTCAGATTTCTAAACTTACCTACTGTAACAACTTTTCCTTATTAACACGATGTAAAATTAAAGAAGAAGAAACCTGACGAACTAAACATGGCCACTCCAAACTTATCACCATCAGTTACTTTACTCGTTGACCCGAAATTGACTTTGGTAACTTTGGTAACCTGTATACCAAAGTTACCAAACTTGCCGAACTTTGGTAAACAAGTAAAGTTAGTGTTTTTCTTTCATGTAGAAACCACAAGCAACTTATAAATAAACAATTTTGTAAGAGTTTAATTGGCCTCATTGGTTTTGAATTTATTTAATGTTTAGAAAGTGTTTACATTTTATTGCTCGTGATTGTATGTATGTACACTGTTAATTTGAAAGAAAATATCCTTTCCATTACAAAACAAAGGTCTTCATCATTCACTATCACAGATCTCTGTCAAACAATACGTATACTTTCGTATAAATTTGTATAAAATTCAACATGAATTTTATGAATTCTTACGATACGAACTGTTTACATGAATGTATTGAGATGTAGATTGTTCTTCCTTTTATATTCGCTACGGATATCGAAGGTTGGGATTTTATTAGCAGTGAACTAGAAATTATAGTCCCGATATTCCGTAGACTGTGAAAATATTGCACAAAGATGTAACGAGCAATTTAGAAGGAAATGTTGGGTTGTTTTTCTTTGCGTCCCTGAGGGATGCGACACACTTGTTTTGATGGTTGATTTGATACGGCATTATTTGTTGAATGGCAAATAAGACCCGAGATAAACGTTGGTCGTCACGTAACACAAAAAAATATTGTCCGGTGATCCCCAAGACAAGTGACAAGAGATAAACGGGAAAGTTTTGAAAAAAATTGAGAATCTACTGAAGCTTGCAAAGCGTTTTCGTTCTATACTCGGTGATTTGTTATTCGATGCGGTCCTTGAAATGGGTGATACTAGACCTTATTTGCAACAATTTTAACCCCAACAACATGGGGTCTAAACTGACTGGTTTTGGAGATATCGAACTGTAAAGGTTTTTCGAAAAATTTCTACCTCTCCATCATTAAGTGCTTATTGTTAGAAAGTAACGATGGTCACCACTTAGAATTTATATTTTTCCGATAGAATATGGACGACTGAATCTAGTGAATACAAGTTTGTTATAAAACTAATCATATCTTGGGAAATTAAGTGTCATAGAGTTTCTGTTTTGAAGTTTTCTGAAAACTTCCCTTGTCTTTCAAAGCATATTTAAAAAAATAAATGTATGACACTTGGTTTACAAATTAAAGGAGAAACTTTCTTGTCTCATTACCTTTCTAAAATGGTGCCACAGTACCCACTTTTAGTTAGTGTCTGACCAGAAAATTAGGGTTGTTACTGACAAGGTAGTAAATCAACGAAAATTGGTTGTAAAGTTTTTTCAACCCAACATTATTTTTTTGTGGTTTTTGTCCAAACTGTTACTTGATATTAGCTTTTTGAGTCAATGCGCTAAACCCTGGTCGATGGCATTAGGCAAAATCGCGCTTTATCTGGAGTATTTTACCTGTCCTATCAGTAGGGTGACCTAACTTTTATGCACGTCAGTTTAGTTTTTTTTTTATGAAACCAGAGTTTACAAGCATTCCGTCATTGTACTTATGTTTCAAGTAGCTGTTTTAAATGGAAGAGAATTGATGGTTTGGCTTTCTGGTCCATAGGTAAAACACTAAAAATAAAAACCGACTTTGCCTGATATGATTATGTGATTACGGCCAGGATTAAGCACATTGACTCAAAAAGCTAATATCAGATAGCAGTTTGGACAAACACCACAGAAAAAAATATTGGGTTGAAAAAACTTTACAACCAATTTTCGTTGATTACTACCTTGTCAGTAACAACCCTAATTTTCTGGTCAGACACTAACTAAAAGTGGGTACTGTGGCACCATTTTAGAAAGATAATGAGACAAGAAAGTTTTTTCTGTAATTTGTAAACCAAGTGTTTTACATTTATTTTTTTAAATATGCTTTGAAAGACAAGGGAAGTTTTCAGAAAACTTCAAAACAGAAACTTTATGACACTTAATTTCCCAAGATATGATTAGTTTTATAACAAACTTGTATTCACTAGATTCAGACGTTCATATTCTATCGGAAAAGTATAAATTCTAAGTGGTGACCATCGTTACTTTCTAACAATAAGCACTTAATGATGGAGAGGTAGAAATTTTTCGAAAAACCTTTACAGTTCGATATCTCCAAAACCAGTCAGTTTAGACCCCATGTTGTCGGGGTTAAAATTGTTGCAAATAAGGTCTAGTATCACCCATTTCAAGGACCGCATCGAATTACAAATCACCCTGTATATTTTCAACTTTAAGCTTCAACTAGAGTATAAAGTTGATATACTCTACCTTTTGAAGAATACATTAACGATTATCGCTTGCCACTTGTCTACAGGGCCTGTATTTTAGATTTTTTTTTCAAACCAGCTAACCCAAATAATTTAAGTAAATAAATGACGACACCTACTATAAATTATTATTAATATACACCATCACCTATTTAGACCAATAAGCAGCAGAAGAATACAGTGCGCGTATCTCGCTTGAGTGCAAAGTTGCATTGAAGCATGTAACGCGAACGGAACGGTGTCGCTCCGGCTTGTACTACGAACACGTCTAGAGGTCGATGAACTCAGCTGACGTATAGTCGCAGGGAAGGGTACAGTGGACTGTTTAACTAGGAATTATGGAAAACCACGCCTGCTTTCTGAAAAAGTAGTTCACTTTCAAAATTGAAAAATCATAAAATTATTTTAAAGTTGAATGGTAAATAATGCTGATTAATTCACGTCTTGGTAATCTAGCGATGCGAAATTGATGTCAAAGTCGAAGTAACCTATAAAAAAATGTCTGTCCTCCGACTAACATAAAATGTTGGTTCTAGAAGATCTTGGCGTAAAAGAAGATGAAGGAGGCTACTTTACAATAAATTTATGATTTGAATTGCGATACATTTCGTAAAATGATATCAACACATTTTGATTCTACTAAGTGGTATTTTAGATCTATTTCTATTGCAGTATTAAAGTTCTCCTCGAGTTACCAAAATAGCATCAAAAACCCGATAAAATGTCTCGGTTAGAAACCCAACTAGACACAATACCCGTCTGACATTTTATAGTAAAAAAACCTTTCAGAGGGTTCCTACTGAAAGCGAAACCACCGAAAAATCATTCATTTTCGTGTTGTTCATTGCTTACATAAAGCCGCGTTTCCACTTAGCGCTTTGAATAGTTCTGAGCAAGCGAGCAAATGCTCGAACAGCAATGTTCGGCTGAACTTTTTGAACAAATGTACGCTCGCTCTAGCCGCGTTTCCACTTCGCTGCCGAGGGAGCGAGCGAGCACATTTTGGTCAGAGCAAATGTTTGCTGCATTTTCAAATGTTCATTCGCCGATCCGTTGTTTCCATTGCACGAGCGAGCACTCGTTGACTGAGTTCAGCCGAACATCGTCGAATGAAGTTGTTCGCTCTCTCTGAAATTTCCATTTACCAAACAAACACACGATTGCTCGCTCAGAACTGTATCGTGCGCTAAGTGGAAACGCGACTTTAGACTTATAGCGTAGCAAACAATAAATACCTAATATTTTAAAGTTTCTCTGGAAAATTCCCTCTTGCTAATTTGCCCGGCTCAATATAAAATTTAAATCTTGTTAAATTTTTTTGCTAGAAAACTTTTAATTTTTGCCTCTTTTGTTTGAACGCTCCAATTTTACTTAACAGCAATTATACAGTGGCATTTGAATCTTAACAAAATGTTTAACTATGCGTGTTTTTTTAACGAAATAAAATTGAATCAAAAGAGGATTTTTTAATGGGATTACTAAAATAAGAGCAAATGTGGACCAGTGGTATCGGTCCCGACTTACGAGTTGTACGTTCGTGGGGTTCGAACCCAGCCTGGTGCATTTCTTTGTGCTATTTATTTCATCACCACTGCTCTCAAAACGGTGAAGGAAAACATCGTGAGGAAACCGGCATGTCCTAGAACCAAAAAAATCGAAGACATGTGACATCTACCAACCCGCACTGGGCCCGCGTGGTGGATTATGGCCCAGTCCATCTCACAGAGAGGAGGCCTGTGTTCCAGCAGTGGGAACATTAATAGGCTGATGATGATGATGATGACTAAAATAAGATACAATATAAGTTATACAGCCTTTTAACTTCATAAACTTTTTCATAATTAGCACTAAAGAAGTACCAAAACCTATTTGGGTTTTTGCAGAAATAATTAAAGGCTTATTAAATTCTGTACTTTGAATAAGCACTGAATTAGTGCCACAGTATTCTCCAACAATAGTAAAATGAGCTCATGTAGTTTTATTTTATTCGTACCTTATGTCTTTATTAATGTAACATTATTTTTAGCGCATTTCTAGTTTTTTATTTGTAAAATTAAATTAAGAGAGTCATCATCTTCCAATGCCCATTCTATGTGGCTTTTTAATAGCTGTATAACACATTTATCGACTTTCTGTTCGACAGTTTTATCTCAGTAACTGGGAAATACTTATGCAAGCCTGAAAAAAAATGAGTTATTCCACTCTAATCCCCCAAACCGATTCCCTGTCAAATATTTTTACTTTTTTATTCCTTTTTCCCAAAGAAAACTTCAGATCAATAAAATTCATTAACTAACTACTATTTATTTTTATTTATTTTCAAGCTACTTTGGCCCATACACATAATTATGTACACCTTAAACATAACATACATAATGGAGAATGAGCGTTAATGGTTTCGCTTTTTGAAGCGTATGGTCACTTAAGCAAATCTATAAATAATGTTATTATTTTTTATTTTTTTTACCATAAATTCACTTAAAACATTTCATCATTATCATTAGTAATTACTGTTATATTTTTGTTCCGGTATAGTGAAGGGCTACGTTACCAGAATCGATCGATTAAACAAAGAACAAAATCGTAAAACAATTAAAAAATCTACTAGTTTCCCTAAAGACCACCTTAAAAGCCATTATTATTGCTTTTCTATAAACTCTAATATGATTTATTTTATGATACCACATATTGAGGTCTTATAATAAATGTAAAGATATAATCGATTATGTTAAGATGTCGTAATTGACTGATGTGTCACAACACTATTCCATGAAATGTCATTTGTCAAAGTCAAACCAGTCAAACTCATGATTTTCGTGTTTGTTTGGTTTTGATTTCTTTATTACCGGCGAACTACTATTTCTTGCTTTTCTCTGCTAGTAAACTTACATTCGTGTCGAGTAGAGTTTTAGGATACCTCCACGTTGATATACATCGAGCAATTGGACTCTTTTTTGTAGTAGTGCGCTGTTATAGTGAATTTATAGGTCTACGTTGATTTCTACTGGATACTGTGTCGTGCTGTGTGAACTGTGTTTTATTATTATCGCATCCACTGCCTAATCGCCTAATAAGAAAGGCAACGCGTGCTATGGTTAATCTTTTAATTACATGTTGCATTGTTTTGACGCCTAATAATATAACCTCAAACAAAATCCTGAGTAAGTAATGTTTTTTGGAAAACCCCTTGAAATATTAATCTGTATTTAACTTTGTTTTCATGTATATCAATAACCCTTACTTGTGTCCAATTTTCACTACTATAAGTGTCAAAAAACCGGCCAAGTGCGAGTTGGACTCGCCCATGAAGGGTTCCGTAGCAGCAAGCATAGATTAGAGATATAATTATATTGAGATTAGTAAGTAATATACACAACCAATAAAAATAACTTTGTTTTTCATAGTATTTGTATGAATGGCAAAGTTATATTTGCGGTTTTTGAAAATGTACTATATCTCAAAAACTGCTAACTGTATCTCATCCAAACCAATTTTCGTTGGTAGTTTTGGTTGAGGTCTACATTATATATTTTTTTTTTAGTTTTATCATTATTTTATTTTAGAAGTTACGGGGGGGGACACACTTTTTAGGGTTCCGTAGCCAAATGGCAAAAACGGAACCCTTATAGATTCGTCATGTCTGTCTGTCCGTCTGTCCGTGTATGTCACAGCCACTTTTTGTCGAAAGTATAAGAGTTATCCTGTTGAAACTTGGTAGAAAGATGTATTATGTGAACCGCATTAGGATTTTCACACAAAAATCAAAACAAAACAAATTTTGGGGGTGCCCCCCATACTTAGAATTGAAACTCAAAAAAAATTTTTTCACCGAACCCATACGTGTGGGGTATCTATGAATAGGTCTTTAAAAATGATATTGAGGTTACTAACATCATTTTTTTTCTAAACTGAACAGTTTGCGCGAGAGACACTTCCAAAGTGGTAAAAAGTGTGTCCCCCCCCCAGTAACTTCTAAAATAAGAGAATACGCCGCAATCGCGGCGGTAAGACCCCTCTTTGAGGAGTGGCTGGATAGGAGTCACGGCGTCCTAACCTACCGCATGACGCAGGTCCTCACCGGACACGGAAGTTTCGGGAGATACCTGTGTCTAAGGAGAAAGGAGGAAACGCCTGGGTGTCACCACTGCGAAGATCGCCCGGAGGACACAGTAGAGCATACGGTGCAAGACTGCCCCGCTTGGGCAGAGCACCGACGTGTCCTCACGGCGGCGATAGGCGGAGACCTCTCGCGCCCGGCATTGGTCGCGGCCATGCTGCGGGGCGAGACGGAGTGGGAAGCGGTCGCCTCCTTCTGCGAAGCAGTCATGCTCGCGAAGGAGGAGGAGGGCCGCGTGAGAGAGAGGACAGTGTCCTCCCTCCGCCCCACCCGCAGTGGTGGACGCCCACGGCGACGGACGTCGCAAGACGATCTCCGGCCACCGTAGGCGCGGGCATGCGGGCGTCGAGTAAAGGGCAACTCGCTGCCCGACCATGGACCATGCCCGGGTCGACGGCGCGTTGTGTTCCACGCGCGCCTCAAAGAGCGTCAGCATAATAACGGGGCCCCCTCTGTAGAGGGCCAAAGCCTGCCGGGGTCGCGGGACTTATCTCATTACCGTGACCCCGGAACATAAAGGGCTATTGAAGGACACCGTGGATTTTAGTCAGTACAAGTCTGACAGTCCCTCCCGCCCTGCCCGGGGTGGGAGGACTCATTTGATGATTTTACCACGCAAAAAAAAAAAAACTGTATCTCATCCAAACCAATTTTCGTTGGTAGTTTTGGTTGAGATCTACATTATATATTTTTTTTTAGTTTTATCATTCTCTTATTTTAGAAGTTACGGGGGGGGGACACACTTTTTAGGGTTCCGTAGCCAAATGGCAAAAACGGAACCCTTATAGATTCGTCATGTCTGTCTGTCCGTCTGTCCGTGTATGTCACAGCCACTTTTTGTCGAAAGTATAAGAGCTATCCTGTTGAAACTTGGTAGAAAGATGTATTATGTGAACCGCATTAGGATTTTCACACAAAAATCAAAACAAAACAAATTTTGGGGGTGCCCCCCATACTTAGAATTGAAACTCAAAAAAATTTTTTTCACCAAACCCATACGTGTGGGGTATCTATGAATAGGTCTTTAAAATGATATTGAGGTTACTAACATCATTTTTTTCTAAACTGAACAGTTTGCTCGAGAGACACTTCCAAAGTGGTAAAAAGTGTGTCCCCCCCCCCCCCCCGTAACTTCTAAAATAAGAGAATGATAAAACTAAAAAAAATATATAATGTAGACCTCAACCAAAACTACCAACGAAAATTGGTTTGGATGAGATACAGTTAGCAGTTTTTGAGATATAGTACATTTTCAAAAACCGCAAATATAGCTTTGCCATTCATACGAATACTATGAAAAACAAAGTTATTTTTATTGTTTGTGTATATTACTCACTAATCTCAATATAATTATATCTCTAATCTATGCTTGCTGCTACGGAACCCTTCATGGGCGAGTCCAACTCGCACTTGGCCGGTTTTTTACCACTTTGGAAGTGTCTCTCGCGCAAACTGTTCAGTTTAGAAAAAAATGATGTTAGTAACCTCAATATCATTTTTAAAGACATATTCATAGATACCCCACACGTAAGGGTTTGGTGAAAAAATTTTTTTTGAGTTTCAATTCTAAGTATGGGGGGCACCCCCAAAATTTGTTTTGTTTTGATTTTTGTGTGATAATCCTAATGCGGTTCACATAATACATATTTCTACCAAGTTTCAACAGGATAGCTCTTATACTTTCGACAAAAAGTGGCTGTGACATACACGGACAGACAGACAGACAGACATGACGAATCTATAAGGGTTCCGTTTTTGCCATTTGGCTACGGAACCCTAAAAAGGAGCGCAACTAAGTGCCATAGTCGGTTGCTCATTCTCCTTTATAAAACAACTTGTGTTAGTATTTCGAAACTTAAACCTATGTTAGTAAAAACTTCAGTTCACTTGATACTACGTCATTGTGCGTTCTGGTGGTACTTGTCCGCGGAAGCGACAGAATAGGTACCACATCCTTCAATTATAGTTCTATACATTACGTCGGCTACACTACACAGTTTGTTTTTTCATTAAAATTATCCCATCGGTCTAAAAATACTTATCGAAACAACCGTACTTTGATAATAGTTTTCATTGACGCCATCCAAGGAAAATACCAATCGTCGCTCACAAAGTCTTGGAATTAATCTCGGTTTATGTTTGACTGTAAATATAAAAATATTCCAGTGATTGTTGTCAGATTAATACAAAAACGAAGGTATAAAAACTCTGTTGATCATTGACAAGGCGATGCAAGAATGAGGTACTGTCTTTGTGTTCATCAGGCGGTAAGAAATGTAGATTGTTCCGTGGGAAATGGCCGAGAATCCGTGAATTTTATGTTTGAGGTAAGTTTTGTTAGAGTTTTCCTGAAACTGGGTAGAGTAGCGCATCTTTTTCAACGTCATACCTGTAGTTTACATACTTCGTTAAAATATACCCACGAGATATAATAATATTCCACAAATAATAATATTCCACAACTATCACACAACGCCATCTAGTCCCAAGCTAAGCAGAGCTTGTGTTCTGGGTACTAGACAACTGATAAACATACTTATATTTTTCTAAATACATACATATTATGGATAAATTACACCCAGACACAGAACAAATGATCGTGCTCATCACACAAACATTTGTCCTGGGTGGGAATCGAACCCACCCCCTCCGGCATAGCAGTCAGGGTCACTATACCACTAGACCAACAGGCCAGTCAAGATATGCTTAAGTTAAATGCAATAAAAGTGAGAATATTAAATATTTAATTTAAAAATCTATGACTGCTGCTCAGTAACTCCTAATGGAAGTTCAATAATACTTTGCCTGACCTAAGCCTCAGACCCAGTCCTCATATTCAGCACATTTTCACGAGGAAACGTCACTATTTTAGAAAATCAAGTCGCGAATAGTTCTTTCCTTTTTTAAAAAAAACTTTGCCACACACTAGCAATTTTTCCTGTGTTGTGGGTGCGGTTACAAAGAAACTCATAATATGCACAAACACCCAGACCCGGAACAACTACTTACAGATCATAGAAATATTTGTTTCGTGCAGGGATCGAACCCCCGACACGCTGCGCAGCAGTTGATCACTCAGCCTCTGCGCCAACCATGCCAATAGTGATTCAACATCATCCTCAATTTCCCACAAATTCACAAATAAACCTACTTCACCAGAAAAAAAGTAAATAGGTACCTGAAGAGCATAAGTCAAAGATCCCATTCAGTGTTATCACTAACGTGGCAGCTCCATAGAAAAGTGCCATCAATACAACTCTATTGAGAGGCCCAGCAATGCGTCTTTAATGGGAAACTCGCCGTCCGAACATGGACCATGCCCGGATTAACGGCGCGTCTTGTTCCACGTGCGCCTCAAAGAGCTGTCAGCAATCTGACGGGGCCCCCGTTTAGAGAGCCAAAGCCTGCTGGGGTCGCGGGACTGTCTCATCAGGTAACCGTGACCCTGGTACTTAAAGGGCTATTGAAGATTTACCGTGGTTTTTAGTCAGTACAAGTCTGACAGTCCCTCCCGTTCTGCCCTCCCTCGAAGACTCATTTGATGATTTATCTACGTAAAACCGGTCAAGTGCGGGTTGGACTCGCCACTGAAGGGTTCCGTAGTAGCAAGCATAGATTAGAGATATAATTATATTGAGATTAGTAAGTAATATACACAAACAATAAAAATAACTTTGTTTTTCATAGTGTTTGTATGAATGGCAAAGTTATATTTGCGGATTTTGAAAATGTACTATATCTCAAAAACTGGTAACTGTATCTCATTCAAACCAATTTTGTATAATTTTATCATTCTCTTATTTTAGAAGTTACAGGGGGGTACACACATTTTACCACTTTGGAAGTGTCTCTCGTACAAACTGTTCAGTTTAGAAAAAAAATGATATTAGTAACCTCAATATAATTTTTAAAGACCTATCCATAGATACCCCACACGTATGGGTTTGGTGAAAAAAACATTTTTGAGTATCAATTCTAAGTATGGGGGCCACCCCCAAAATTTGTTTTGTATTTATTTTTGTGTGAAAATCCTAATGCGGTTCACGTAATACATGTACCTACCAAGTTTCAACAGGATAGCTCTTATACTTTCGACAAAAAGTGGCTGTGACATACGGACGGACAAACAGACGGAGAAATTCCACTGGAAAGAAAGTAAATAGATACCTAAAGAGCATAATTCAAAGATCCCATTCAGTGTTATCACTAACGCGGCGGGTCCATAGAACAGTGCCATCAATACAACTCTATTGAGAGGCCAGGCGATACGTCTTCCTTTTGTTGGCTAAAGAATATTAATTGATAGACGCTGGACAATGCAGATAACTTTACGTGTGGGTGAATTTATTTCTATGTGTTGATGAATAGATTTATTTCCATGTGGACTAGTGTGAGGAAGAATAATTGCGGTGTCTGATTTCTGTGGCGGGAATCATTGTGTTCATTTTCAGGTCTGAGGAATATCCTTACTAATATTGTGAATGTGAAAGTGAGTTTGTTTGTTTGATAAGAAATATAAGATCCTAAATATGAAGTAATGTTGTTAATGAGTTATAAGATTCAGCATGATCTGAGTATCGTTGAGGTATTCAGGCTAAAGCTAAAAAATAATTTTCGAGACACACACGGGCAAATCCATTTGTAACAGTCTCTTTCATACAAACACGAATATTTCAAACACAAATTCATACTTCTCTTTGCTATCGAAAATTATCCAGTCTATACATATAATAAATCTGTAGAAAGGTCAATTCTGTACATTGAAAATATTGAAAAAATAAATAGCGGGGGGTGTTGCTGGATCGATACCAAACCCAATTATGTGATTAAAAAAATTTTTGTCTGTCTGTCTTTCTGTCTGTCTGTCTGTCTGTATGTGCAGGCATCACGTGAAAACTAACGGTTCGATTTCGATGAAACATGGTATAATTATACCTTATTATCCTGGGCATAAAATAGGATACTTTTTATCCTGGAAAAATACGTAGAAAAAAAATCTTATTTTTCAGTTTTATTCATAGACGTTGTTCTGTAGAACCACCAACACACGTTGCATTACCCGCAGTGGATTCAGCGCCGTAACCTGTAGCGCCGAAAGTCGGATTTGGTTTGAACTGTTTGCGAACACGCGGGCCACGCCTCCCCGACTCCTATATAAGGAGCCGCGTTCCGCGCCGCGCGATGCATATAAATTCTGAATTTTGATGCGAGCGGACGTGTCCAGTGTGGCGAGCGGTCGTCCGTGGAATTAATATTGTATGCGTGTCATTTTAAACCGTGCTTTTCAGCGCGACCTTTTTGATTACTGTTCCGATCAGTTATTTGTAAATACAAGGTCGGAATTACTATGAAAAAAATACTTACTACAGAACGCGAGCTCAACAGCAGTAGCTCAATAAAGGGATCTCCTTAATTATTATAGGCTTAGCCGTATTTGGGTCCAATAGATATTTATAAGATGTCATTGTCAGAGTTACTCAAAACGGAGAAATAAACCATCCACGCGAAGACCGACATCCGCGCTAGCTAGTTATTAATAGTTATCAACGTTCAAACATACAATTTAAATTAATTTTGTTCTAATTTCAGCTACTGGTTGACCTTTAGCAAGTATACCTATAATTTTCTTTAAAGGTCACTTAGTTTTTTAAAGAAAGTCAATTTACATTTAACAAAATCATTTACAAAAACCTTTAAAAGTAGTTTAATAGTACGTATTTAAATCTTGCTGTAGCATTATATTTTTCACAGACCATTAAGCTCATTACCATACTCTAAATCTTTGGATAAAACCTTAATTGTTAAAAAAAAATAATGTTGTTAAAGTTTTCACAAAGCTATTACTTTATTTAACATAAAAAAGCAATTACCTATTATTTGCTACAAAAAGTTTAAGTAGATATTGTTTAAACAACTATTATAACCAAAGACTGAGTAAAACAGGATAGTAAAGAAATATTTATGTTATAGTAACTGTTATTAGTGTTAAGTAGGCTACATACATAGTTAAGTATAAATAATCGCATTTAAATTCGAAAACCAGAAGCATACTGACCAGTTTTTCAAGTGCGAAACGTTTGAGTTTGAAGTGTACAGCTGAGAAAAATAATAAGTATATGTTAGAATAGCAACAGATAAAGAAGATTTAAAAGTAGATGTTGAGAGTAAATGGACAATGAACAAGACTTTGATTTATTCGAGATCTATAAGAAATATGTTATTATTTCGTAATGATTTCTTCTGAAAAAGTTAGTTTAATTCAAACATTTTTGAATCATCTAATAATTTCTCCACTTCTTATCCAGCTCAACGATTCCACGTCACAAACTACCTACAAAGTAAATGCCGCCTGTTCGCCACGATAAAAGTATTACCCTCAAACACACTTTAATGTACACCGCTCATGTAAGCAAGAAGTTACGCTGCAGTTTTCAACAAATTTCACCGTTTTCAGTTTTTGAGTTATGTGTATGTTAACTGAAAAGAAACAGCAAATTGTATCGCTGAAAATGAGCAGCTGAAATTGCATTGCTTTTGATTTTGGAGAGCATAAATATGCATGATTTGATTTTGACCCATGATCGTTGCAAAATGAGGCAAATCTCCTCAAAAACTGTGAACTATTTAATTCGTATTTTTAACTTTTCAACAGGAATGATAAAGTTTTTCTTAGCTCAGAAAACCCAAATACACTTTTCATGTTTCATAAATGTTTTAATGTTTCATAAATGTTATAAATACTTAATGTAGCCTTAAAGTTAAGCCTTAGACGTAAAAATTGTGAGGTATTGAAATGTCCCATACTCATTTGAGATTCTAAATTAAAAAAAAAACCACATTATTATGTCTTTATTTCACCAGGAAAATATCAAAGGAATCATACAGAAAATTGAGCAAATTACACACCAAATAAAATCAGCATTCATACCATCAGCAAAACAATCAAAAAGAAAATAAAAATAACAAAAGCCTGTCTTACATTCAACTTTACTCACCAAAGCCCCACGATCTTTTTAATGCATTTCGTGACTACGTTGCTAATTAATATTTTGCTTTTTTTGTTGGCGCTACTCAAACTTGCAGCGCTTAGTAGACTAGACCCTCTTTGCATAGTTCTTAACTATTTTGTTGAGACACTGAAATTGAAATTTTTCTTTTTAAGTTGCTTTTAAGTGGTCAGTGTTTTAAAATGTCTGCAATGTATCGTGCTTGAAGTGTACTTTGTTTATTTAAAATGGAAGCTAGTAGATGCTATATAAAAGGTTGAAAGGGGTAGTTTGTAGCTGTAGAAGGTATTTGCTTGCTTCAAACACAAGATTTAAACAATGTCACGTTATGTAAGGAATCGCATTCTTTGGTACCGGTGATCTTGTGGTCTGGTCCTTCGAGCCGGATCAATGTTCGACTTGCTTGTTGGAGACAAATAAAAGTGGACCGTATAAAAAGGCTTGGTGTATTGCCGTTTAAATCTACCTATTACATTTAATTGTCTCGGAAAATATAAGGTACATGAATGCGAATAAGCGAGTGACTGTCGTCCGAGCCGGATCACCCACGCCGTACCGTGTGACGACTCCATGAAGATGATGCGTATCTATCATTTCGCCTGGTTGCGTTTTCAATAGGTAAGTACTACGAAGTATTATGGTCTGTAACATCTTAAAAAGAAGACAATTCGAGGTGTTAGTGGTGTAAGAAGGCGAAACCACCACTTACTTACAGCAAAATATTGTAATCAAAAATCGTAAAGACATCTAAATTAGAAAGAGCAGTAATTAGGGCTAATTAAGTATTTATCTCATTCAATTATAGACACAAACCTTTTCTATTACATTCATTACCTGCGTAATAAAGTCTTGATAATGTTATATCTCATTAAGAACATACAAGTAATTAAGAAGTTTTATCTGAAAACGACCCATCAACACAAATACTATAAATTACCAACACTCTTCTGCCAACCCAACCCTATTCACTTACTCTAAAGTCTAAAATTCCTTGTAAATTAATTTGATAACACACAACCGGTGTGACTGACTGCACAAAACGTAGAACTCTAAGAAAATTAATCATATAAGCTTCTTATTCGGAATTCCGTGGAGTCTTAAGTTTTCATTTGAGTTGAAGGCATTTATACAGCACTTGTGCTTACCCGCAAACTTCAGAGACACTTAAACGATGTTGTTTTATAAGATTTTCGAATTGCAATGTTTTGAGGCAGTTAAGTGTGTTTTGAAGTAATCAATATGAGACCTTAACTGCTTCAACTGTAAGTTAATAGATATCAGAATAAAACGAAATGAGTCAACATTTCAGTTTTATTTAGAAGTTTAATCTATTGATCTTACTGTAATTAAAAGTAACGTCCTGGTTTACCTAAAGAAATACTCGTAGATAAAAATCAACGCAAAAGTAAAATCTGTTTTAATTAAATTTGTCGTCTCCTACGTTTCAAGTACATTTAATTAATTAGCACAACTTGCACACAATTAATACTAGGCTGTAAACCACAACGATCTCGTCGTCGAAACAATGTCTTAAGAGAATGTCACGACAAGTCGCTGTCAGTAGCTTAGTGAATACCAAACTTTAATTTCTAAGGCAGCGCTGCACGCAAGCCTTTATTTTAAGAAAATAGCATTACAGTATACAAACAATGTTTAAGAGAATATCCTCATTGATATTTTTAACTCAGATTTAAAGGTGTCGATCCTTTTCGGTTTAATTTTTAATGTCGGCCTTTAGAAATAAGTAATAAATCATCAAAATTTTTAATTATCACGCCGAAATATAGATCACAATCCATCATTCAAAAAAGATTACTAGGGAAAGTAAAAAAAAACTTCAAACGCCTTATGTGCACAAAGAAAAAAAATAAACTAAGTTAAACTTAGGTTTTTCCTTTGGAATTGAATAAGGATTTTTTTTTGTTACAACAAAGGGATTCGATTATTAATAGGCGAGAAAGCTAAGCGCTAAAGCGCTCAACACTTCGCACCCCCAGACCAATAAAGGCGTAAGTGGAATTCACTAACTTTACAGGGGAGCAAAAAAACTGTTTAACCAGGTGTACCTTTTTAGTTTTTGACTCTATGATCTTTTGTTATATATCAAAAAATAGTAAAAATATTAACCTTTTTTTTTGTTTACATTCGAAACACCTTAAATTATCGTGGTAGTCAATATTTAATGTTTAATGTTTTACAGACGTTTTCCATATTTATTTAAGACCAATACTCAAACGTAATGACTTTTATTCCAATCTTTGCTTTCTAAATATTTTTTAAACTGTAACTACTCATGCTTACGTCTGTTACGAAGTTCTATACTATGATAAAATACAGGAGCTAAGTACTGTTTAAGCCCTTTTTGCCTTAATTTTATTTTACATATCAAATTGTATGACGCTTTTACAGCTTTTTTTGTTAAAACATAAAACTAAAATATGGTATTAAGTATAAATACGGGCTTTTTTCACAGTATGTTTAATTGAACTATAACTGTAAGTAATATTACGTTTCTAGGTAAAATATATTTCAGTGGTGTAATAAAAAGGTTTTTATAAAATTGCACTTTATTATAATAATAGTCATAACAAAACCTGATAAGAGATAATAAAATTAACAGTGAATTATAATCTTTCTGATAAGTTTAAGTAAGAACGGTTTCTAAATACAAATTCTTAGAAAAACCTCAAAATCTGGCATCAACAAAAATATTACATTATTTATTAAATATACCAATTACTTAACATCATCATCAGTCGGAAGACGTCCTTTGCTGAACATAGGCCTCCCCTTAGACCCCCACGCCGAACGACAATTCGCCACTTGCATCCATCGCTCGGTTGCTCGCGACTCTCGCGATGTCGTCGGTCCACCTAGTGGGAGGCCTTTGCTGCGTCTTCCGGTCCGTGGTCGCCACTCGAGAACTTTTCTTCCCTACCGGTTTTCATTTCTACGAGCGATGTGGCCTGCCCATTGCCACTTTAACTTGCAAATACGAGCTTTGTCAGTGACTCTGGTTCTTCGCCGAATATCCAAGTTGCGGATTTATTCGGCAAAAAATAGCGAGCATAGCTCTTTCCATTGCTCGTTGAGTGACACTTAGTCTCTCCAAAAGGCCAGCAGTCAAAGACCGCGTTTTAGAACCATATGTCATAACTGGCAACACACACTGGTTAAACACTGGGATTGTCGGTGAAATGGTAACCTAACCTAACTGAACAATCTGTCCAAGGTAAGTGTAAATATCTACAACTTCGAGATTATCATTCCCAACAACAATAGGTGCGGGTGTCACATGGACATTCGACATGATTTTCGTCTTGTCCATGTTCATTTTAAGGTCCACCTGTAGGGAAACGATACTTAGGTCGCTGAGCATAGCATTGAGGTGCTCCAACGATTCTGACATGATGAGTCTATCGTCGGCAAATTGAAATTGACTGATGTATTCACCATTGATATTGATGCCGAGTCCGTTCCATTCCAAGAGCTTGAAAACGTCCTCCAACGCGTTCGGGAACAGTTTCGGAGAAATAACGTCTCCCTGATGTCTCACGCCTTTCTGCAATTGAATTGGTTTCGTGCTCTATTCCTGAAGTCGGATGGACATGGTGGCATTTCTATAGCACTTCAACACTTCGATAAACCTATAGTCGATATCACATCGTTGGAGGGACTGCAATACTGCCCAGGTTTCGATTAATCGAAGGCTTTTTCATAGTCCACAAATGCTAGACATAATGGTCGATTGTACTCCTCTGTCTTCTATATAATCTGGCAGAGCGTGTGTATGTGGTCTATGGTACTAAAACCTTTTCGGAAACTGGCTTGTTCAGGAGGCTGGAAGTCATCAAACATACGTTTGAGACGGTTCGTAATGACTCTTGAGAACAGCTTGTATACATACATGGCTCAGAAGTAAGATTGGCCTGTAGTTCTTCAGCAAGATGTTATCACCCTTTTTGAAGAAAAGAACAAACACACTCCTGTGCCATGCTTCTGGCGTAGTACCTTCGAGTATGACGGAATTAAATAACTTCTGGAGGACTAGAAGTACCGGTTTTCCATCCGCTCTCAGAAGTTCTGCTGTGATTCAGTCCTCACCTTGCTATTCAGCGTCTTGTTATTCTTGAACTGTTGAAGAATAATTCTAATCTCGTACAGGCTGATGTCCGGGATATCCTCAGTGTAGTGTCGAGTCAGTTTAGCTCTTGCGTCTCGACCTGTACAGACATTGGGTTGTCATGTTGATGTGTATAACTGTCCGTATAATCTCTCAAGCTCTCTCAGTATTTACGGTGTCGTCGAAATGATGCTGCCGTCGTTAAGCTTTGTTATTTGGCTTTGCCTAATAAACAAATTCTTTGCGAAGGCTTAAAAATCTTCGCAAAGAATTTGTTTTGAGCCCTGGTTCGGCTCGATTGCCTCTTTGATCCGTGCCGCACTATAGGCCACGAAGGTCACGTCGCATTGATTTAGAAATATCAGCTGAAGATTGCAGTCTCATCTCGGTCTGGGTTAGATTAACTTGATGGCGCAGGGTCTTAAAGAACTTGGACCGCACAGCTTGGACAGTTTCCACCAACCCATTGTTAATCTCGTCCATAGTTTCGCATTCGGTTAGGCATTGGAAGCGATTGTGTAGTTCTAGTTGGAAGTCTTCGGGGTTCTAGATGTGGGCAGGACCAGATCGTAGCGTGGACTTCACTAGAAGAGACCTTTCAAGCTTCAAATTGAATATTTAATGTGCCTGTAACGATTTGGTGATCGCTACCGGTTTTTACCTTGGCGATCACAAAGATATCACTGAATATTCGCTTCTTGGTCGTCATAATGAAGTCAATTTCATTTCTGGTAGTACCATCGAGGCTTATCCACGTCCACCTCTTTGATGGCCGCTCCTGGAAATAGGAGTTCATTAAATGGATTTCTTCTTTTTCCATGAAGGCGACCAGCCGCTGCCTCCTATGGTTTCGCTGCCAATACTTACATGGCTCCACTCTCAACCCATCGCCATTCCGTGCGCCCACCTTCGCGTTGAAGTCCCCCATAACAATGGTGAAGTATATTTCGAGGTATGTATGGCCTCGGATATCTCCTCATACAATGCCTCTGCTTCATTATCAGAATGTGTCGAGGTCGGTACTTAAACCTGTATGATCTTCAGCGAATACCGGATGGTAATTCTGAGTATAAGGTATGCTACCCTACTCGACACACTGTCAACTGTCATAACGTTGTTGATGAGGTACCTGTGGACGAGAAATCCAACACCACCCTGGGATTTACGCTCTCCTTCCCGCTAGAAGAGCATGTTGCCCGAATCCAGAACTATTGTATCCTGACCCTCTCTTCGGAGGTTAGATAATCCCAAGATTCAAGTGTATTTTGCTCAATTCTTCCTCCAGCTCCATGCGTTATAAGGGTAAGTACCCAGACCTTTCGAATTGTTTATGCGACGAGTGCGTGATTACTTCCGTCCAAGTAGATCAAATCGTGAATGGAAAAAAGGCGTAAAAATGATTATTTCGAAAATATGTGCGAGTGCACCCGTAAATAAGAAAATACGGCTCTTTTTGTTTGATTATTTTTATTTGTGATGGGATGTAATCGGTATTATTTTAAAAAAATAATTTTTTTATTAGGCATTAAAAAGCATAATATGAGATACAATTATGACATTTTTGCTTTATGTAATGAAACAAAAGCTTAAGCAGGAATAGGTGTATTTTAATGAAATTTTACGTTCTTATGTTGGTTTATCGACTTTATTAATTGACAAAATATGGAACATAATCGACGCCAAAAAAATTTTTTTTGGTATAAAAGCCTCATTTTGAGTCAAAATGTCACGGAAAAAATTGAGCGCATGTATCTTTACTTACACTATCCAAAACGGCAAAAAAAAAAAATTGACGTAATCGCACTTACGTCTTTGTGGATCTGGGGGTGCGACTTGTGTGCCCGAATGTACCGGGAGAGGCGGTAATGAGGTGAGTTTTTTATCGAATGGCTATTTATTATTGGCTGGTAAAATTTATTTTTCTGATTAAAGCATTTAAAAAAAATGTGACTTTTGTTTAATTTTTGTAAAATTCTGCAGTTTTTATTTTTGTAACTATGCTTGTAATATTATTACAAAATGATTAATGAAAATCGATTCTAAATTATAGGCAAATTCTCGTCACAATAAATATATCTTGGATTTTGGACATACCAGTTTCTTCAAGATAATTTCTTACGCCATTTTAAGAGCGTTGGCGATAAAATAAATTACACAAAGTAAAGTGACTGACTGAGTTTGAACCCACGACCTAGTCGTAAATCCATCCCAGTTATATTTAACCACTGGGCTTTCGATTCCTTTTGTCTATTTAAAGCTATTTTGACCGTTCTTGAACTGTGAAAGAAGTTAAGGCTTTGCCAAACAGCGAGATCAGCGGAGCGCGACATACCTTTTTATTTATTTCAGATATTCAACAAAAAATCATCGTATAATCGGCGTGTATATACCTATCTCAAAAACTACTGAATTGATTTTGATGAAACTTGCAGTATTCCTTAAGTTGAATAATACCTAGTACAAAAAAAAGAATTACTTAAATCGGACTTGTAGTTCCGAGATATGCGAACACAAACATAAAAACATACATACATACACTTGAAATTTGGCACATTTGTTTATACGCTGATATAAACTAACATAATACGAAAACTGGACAGTTCTGGAAATATTACATACATACGGGTCGAATTGATAACCTCCTTTTTTTGAAGTCGGAAAAACACGTAACGCTAGCGCCGACGTTTCACGTAACGTCACGTTAGACTACTTTCATATATTTTCATTGTAATTAAGCACGCCAAGAACACGTCACGCTAACGTCGCGTCACGTTTTGCTGGTGGCCTACCATGACATCTTTAAGCGAGAGTTATTGCAGTGTGGGAACGAGATGGCACAAGACGACTTATATAGCTCTGTCTCTTTCCCACAGTTTAATTACTCTCGCTTTAAGCTCTGAGCTTTCTGTTTGGCCAAGCCTTAAAGTACAAACCCTACTACGTTGTAACTTGCATTTACGAATATAATAATGTATTCAACTCTTCTCTTAATTTATTTTCCGAAAATAAACATTCGTTGGTATTAACATTAAACATTATTATCATGTACCTAACATACGAGTACATAATCAGATGGATCCAATAAGTAATCATGAAATATGCTGAAACAAAACAAACATATTCAACGTACCAATTAAGTACCAATAATAATGGAACAGTATATTATTTACGACAAGGAAAAACTGTCAGTCTTGTACTAACTCAACAGTGATCCTTCAACAGCTCTTTACGTTCCAGGGTTACGGTTACCAGATGAGATAGTCCCGTGATCCCGGCAGGCCTTGGCGCTTTAAGGGGGACCCCGTCAGATTGCTGACAAAAAAGGGCCACCAAAAGAACAGGGTGGATTTTTAGTCAGTAAAACTATTGTCAAACAGACATGCGAAGCGAACTCGAAGCGAACGAGAAGCGAATGCGATCCGAATCCTGTCATATAGAAAAGCGAAAGCGTTCCGATAGTCTATGTGACAGGATTCAAACAATTCCATACATTACAAACAAAAACGCTTCGCTTCGCGTTTGCTTCGCCTGTCTGATTGACAATAGCTTAAGAGTATGTCAGGAATTTTTGATGATTAATATTTAACCACACAAAAAAGTAGATCATTGTTTTTGGGTCATACAAGCACATACAATTATAAAACTCATACCATGTAGAAATAAACAGCTTTAACGTACGGATCTTCGTACAAATTCTAAACTCCTGCATACGAGTATGTAGTGGTATATACCTGTGGTTCCTTCCGACACGTATGCTGCCTCCCACGAGATGCATAACGCGGTTTTCGTGGTCTCAAGCAATTTACATGTTAAATGTCCGCTACGTGAAACTTTTCTACACATAGCCTAGTTTGGACTTAGGTAGATAGGGATATTTTTGCGTCAGATAAAAATTTGGGTACTAATGATGGAGTATTAATAAAGCCTAGTACCTATAATCTGCCTATGATTTCCCACACCTGGGACGTAGTCTTTGAAATGAAGCAGGCTGTAATCTACCAGTGACCAGTAGATGTTTGTGGTAGATGTCACATGTCTTAAATTTTTTTTTAGGACACGACCGTATTTTTCACCGTTTTGAGAGCAGTAGTGGTGCAATAACTTACTCAAAGTAATGCGCCTAACTGGGTTCGAACTCACGTATGTCCTTTGAATTCGTAAGTCGGGGCTATTGCTCAATTACAATCATTTAATAAGTGTAGTTATAAAGGAAAAGGTGCATTGAGGTATTTATAAAATAATTTCAAATAAATAATTACACCCGTTTTAATAGAACTAAAGTATCTTCTCCTATCAAGAAGAAATGAGCACCAATTACCTAATCTGACAGAAGCTCAGTAGGTACTTGTTGGTGAGTCTTGGTTACCTAATATTCATCTGAATCAATATTATCTTTCAACTCCAATTGATCTTTTCGAAGTACCTATCAGTTTTACAAAATTGACAAGTAAATTAATCCTTGAGTTAGATCGGAGCTCGCCAAGTTTGATGCTACAGTTCATGCCAAATAAATGGATATCTCAACCTCTAGGCCTTCCTTGTAATACACACTTGAAATTTGAACGTGTGGAAAGTGTTCCAGCTTTTTTTTAAATTGTAAAATCATCGAATGAGTCTTCCCATACCCGGACATGGTCCCTGATCGGACAGCGAGTTCCCCATTACTCGCCGACCGCATGCCCGCGCCTACGGTCCCCGGAAATCACACCGCGACGTCCGTTGCCATGGGCGACTCCCGCGGCTTCTAGGCCGTGAGGTGGCTGTCATCTCCCTCACGCGTCCCGCCTCCTCCTTCGCTAAAGTGTTCCAGCTTGGCCCTAATTTTTGCCACAATTAATACGAATAATAATTGATTTTGTATACATAACATTTCCCAAACTTGACATTATCAAAAACTTGAGATATTATTACAGTGGGTATTTCATCAGACAAAAGCCTTAACAAAAACAGAACATGGCGTCAGTTCCCTTTGTCATCCTACGCGTGTTATAAGTCTATTGAAGAGAACGGATTTGGGTTGCCTTCGAGCCGATCCGTGTGGGCTTACGCCACTACTTATTTAGCTTTTTCGCTTCTAAACAAACGAGTTTGGTCTCATTTTGCCTTTGGCACAAGAATGGCTCAAAATAAATAAAATGTCCTACTTCCTTTTGCCCTTTGTAACAAGCAGTTTTAAGAAATTGACTCGAGGCTACCTTGATGTCGTTTAAGTGGTCATCTGAGGTAAATTGTGAGTTTATTAATATCGTATCGATTTTAGGATAGTCTAAAGATAACTTAGTTGTTGGTTTAGTGGTTGAGGAGAAAATCGTAGTGTGATAAAAAAATATATCATACTCATGTTTAAAATCTTTAGCTGCCCCATCACCACAATCTTAGCATTGTCCACCGGCAGTTGAGAAAGGGAAATTTTCTATTACGAGTAGGTAGACAGATGGATTTTATTTCGCTTTCCACCAGTGGTGGACATCGAGAATCATCGAAAGATATGATCCTTTGAAACAAAAAGACGAAACTTCACCTAACAAAACCTAGAACCCACATTTCTTAACTTGCAGCATTGTAAAGTATTAAATTAAAACCAGAAGATCTCTACTACCATGTCTAGGCAAGCATATAATCTTGTTGTGCGCAAAATATTCCGCGTCTGACCTCATATCCCATTATAAATCTGGGGACAAACAACATCTAATAAAGAAAGATTGTTGTACGAGACTTACTTTCCAGATGTCACAAAAAAAAAAAAACTAGATAAAGTAGCACTAAACATTTCATCTGGAACAAGAGACCGAGGATTATTATTCGTCATAGTATAACGCAGATCTTCATAAAACATGTCGTTTTAGAAGTAAACAAAAAAAGCAAAAGTATGTATCGTAATATTTTGTAGATTCCCACGTAAGTTGTTAGAGGGTGGGGTCGTAAACAGCTCGTCACGACGTCGGTAGGTAATAAAGGAACCCAAAATTCCGCCTCAGAGCTCAAAGTGTATGTAGGGAGAAAAATCTCTAGGAATTTTCCGTGGAACATTTCTACTCGGAGGAATTCGATTAATTTGCCAGCACTTTAGATTTAAAACCGCTGAAACCTCTATCGGGTCTCATGTTTGTTTTATAGTGGTGTTAGAGTGTGAGATCGTCCTAAGTAAATAATAGTAGGTAGCGGGAAATAAATAGAAATGGAAGTCTTGTTGCTCTTTTCTTTTGTGAATTAAAGATTAGGACGACATACTTTGTGTGGTTTCAAATTGTTTTAGTATGTTATTTGTCATAAAAAAACGAAACATTTAAAGTGAAATTACAAACAGTAAGGTTCAAATTCGAAATGAACCCAGGACAGCAAACTTGAATCTTGCAGAAAAATTCAAAGTCGAGCAAAACCAAAATACCCTCACAGAAACGATTTATTTTTTCCCACATACAATTTGTATAATGTATTTTGTAAGAAGCACTCCAACATAAAAAAAAAACTGTCATGCATGCAATTTCCTCGCTAAGAGAGAAAAAACCGAAACATAATCTAAAAACGCTGAAGTAACAACCCTATCGAGATCGTAGAACGCTGTTAACAACTGCGAACATCAATCAATGTCCAATGTTAGGATTGTGCGAAATTGTTGTAGTTTCAGAAAAAAGCGTTCATTGAATGGAGTTTTTATTGCCTCATATTTCGGGTTTGATTCAGCGCGGAATGCTCTTTTTTGGATGCTTTGACTGCAAATGATGTTTTTTACAAGATTCATTAGGAGAAAGTCTGGTTTGGTTGACATAGGGCCTTGTGCCATTTAGTATGAATAATATTGTTAAAAATGGGTTTTGCAAAATTACCCCGAAAATGGGGTTTCTTGTATGAGGAGATGAAAGGCGATGAAAGTTCGTCATTTTTACAGATGAGTGTCTTCTATCCGGAAAAACGCTGTAATTAATATGAAATAGACGCCTTATATTTAACTTCTAGGATTGACAGTAGGTTGTAGTATGATAAGAAGATTTCAGAAAGTTTCTACAAATACCTGTTTAAAGAAACAGGCTGATAAAGACAACAAAAAATGAAAGTTTTCCATATTTTAAACGATTGCAACGCCTACGTCATGAATAGTAAACCTTTTTTTAACGTTGACATAATATGAGACGTTAAGAATAGAATGAAGGATTCGGCCTCGACCGTCTAGCATGAAATATGTTTTGATGTACTAAATTAGAAAGTCGCAGGCGTAAGTCCTGCTCACAATATACTTTTTTATTTCCATAAAAATCTAAATTTAGTCTGAATGATATAAAAGCAATTCGCTATAATTTCATAACCTGTGTCAGAATTGTTCAATTTGGTCTACTTAGAATTCCGTGGGCGTAAGATGTGATTGAAGGAAAATGGATTTTTGTTGTATCCGGAAAGCATTGAGCTAGAAATCCGTCAAGACATTGATAGATTTTCAGGCTACCTTTCGATTCAGTAATATGCGAATATATGAATCTAGAAAATATACCTCGTTGAAGCGGTTGTAAGCGAGACTGTTCAGCACAAGGGTCTGGATCGGATTTCTATATCGGGTTTTAATATCATTAAGGAGGAACTCACGAATTTACATACCTACATAGATACTAAGGCCTTGTTCCCCCCATGGGAATCATCATGGGGATCACAGATCCATATCTGGGGACTGTCTAAGCTGGATAAAGTCTTGGAACCCAAAGAATAATCGAAGGACTAGGGTGTATTTTCGATCAGTACCTAAGAGTCTGAACAGTACTTTTGACCCAGAGCAGGAGGAAATGTTGATGATTACCAAACCACATCCACGCATGAGAAGGATGCTTAAGTAAGAATGTTGTAGGCCCAAATGCTCTTTTTCTCATAATCAAAATTTAAAAAAAAAAAGTTACTAGAGTCTAGTACATTTTTAATAAATAAAAAAATAGACTTTAGTAACTAGAGGCTATTTTTTATTTAACTAAACGCAAAACTTTCGTTCTCGAAACATTAAACAACACTACAGGCTTTTGTTTTTTCTAGTAGAATAAACAACTTTTCCGATTTCGACTTATAAACTTTTTGTTAGCGTGTCATTTAAAATTATCTGCGACACTTGACAGTCACGGTGTGACCAGAGACAATTCTTTACGTAATTTAACTTTTGAGGCGTGTTTAGAATGACGAGCAGAGCTTATGAGGAAGGGCCAATTTAGAAAAAAAAAAAAATCGCTCGGTTTTCATGGATTCCAAGAAATGCAGTAAATGTAAAAAAATAATTTATTAATCCTCTGGAAAAATATTTTTTTTGATAAATATTCGATAGCTAAATCATAATGATGTGCCAACTTTCCAAAGCATACACTTCATTATTAACTTAACTAACGATTACCTTAATTGATTGACATTATACGGTACTATGTATGTTATTCAAAAACGTAGTTTAGAGTTCGCACCACGACTACAGTTCTTTAGTCACGGCGGGCGTTAGTGTGGTTGTTACATCAAATTGCATTTTTACCGACTTCAAAAAAAAGGAGGTTATCAATTCGACCCGTATGTATGTGATATTATCAGAACTGGCCAGTTTTCATATATGTTAGTCTATATCAGCGTCTGAACAAATGTGCCAAATTTCATAAGTGTATGTATGTATGTATGTTTTTATGTTTGTGCACTCATATCTCCGGAACTATAAGTTCGATTTAAGTAATTCTTTTTTTGTTGTACTAGGTATTGTTCAACTTAGGGTACACTGTAAGTTTCATCAAAATCAGTTCAGTAGTTTTAGAGATATGGATTTTTTATGTTGTGACGGATTATAAGATTAGTGCATATGTAAGAAAATTTTGTATTTTACAAGAATTTGGGTTGAATATGTCATAAAAAATAAACTAAAAAGGGTAAAATAAAAACTTTTTTTTTAAAAAAGTACCGACTTCAAAACAAATACAAAAAAGTTTAAAATAACTTTCGTTTCGGAAGTCGGTGGCTTTGTTTTGTTGTGTCATTGACTATTGCCACCGACTTCCGAAAGAAAAGTTATTTTAAACTTTTTTGTATTTGTTTTGAAGTCGGTACTTTTTTTATGTAGTTCCAAAGAGTTCTGGTGGCGTAGACTACGTATCTACCTAATTTTTAAAAAGTAATAATACAAAAATAATCCAAAATAACAAAAAAGCATAACAATATCAATATGCAAAACCATTTCAGCACCTTTTATGCTGGAAAAAGCAGCTTACAAATAAAATTTAATAAAAAAAAAAAAAAAAGTTTAAAACTTTCATCCACCGCAAGGAGCATTGGACACCTTAACGAGATTTTGTTTATCCCACCCTCTCTCTTCTGTTTGAATATGAATTGTGCATTTTAATTTACGACTCTTTTTATAATTTTGTTTTATTTTTGTGCATTATTACTAGAGTGGGTGAAGGGAGATGGAATAATTAAGAATTTATTAATACAACCCTCTATCAAAAGGGCCTTTACCTCACTGTGAAGGCCTTTTGAAGGAGATATTGGTTAAAGATGTTTGCGCATTAACGGACAAGATAATATGCAAGCATATTAATGTAAACAAATATACAGATATTGCCTTTTTTTTTTTAGGGTGGCAAAATCATCAAATGAGTCCTCCCGCCCTGGGTGGGGCGGGAGGGACTGTCAGACTCTTACTGACTAAAATCCACCCGTGTTCCGTCAGATGCCCTTTACGTTCCGGGGCCACGGTATCCTGGATTAAGAAAAATCCGCGACCCCGGCAGGCATTTGGCCCCATAAGGGGCCCCGTCGGTGACGCGTGAAACACGACGCGCCACCGACCCGGGCTTGGTCCTTGGTCGGACGGCGAGCATACCCATTACTCACCTTCCGCAAGCCCGCTCCGCCGCTGTGCCCTCTGCTGTTCAGAGGGACACGCGTTGGAGCGTCCACCCGACAGGCTATTTGCATACGGGCAAAGAAACCCCTTAGGCACACAGTGCCAAAGGAGAGTTTTTGCCCGTATCCCAGGGTGCACCGGCCCGAAAAACTGGTCTTCCCCCCGGACGTATCCGAGAGGGAACTCCAGTCCACGGGCGCACGTGGAGGTTTCCTGTCTTAGCTGCACCCCACAGATATTGCCTTAGCATGAATTATTACAAAGGAGTCCTCCCTTTGTAGATTTTCGACCCCACAAAAAAAAGATACATGAATCAGCATGAGTTCTATCCGTAAGATGTTACGACGTCGACGTTGGCAGGTCGCATACATTATGTATTCCAAAATTTGGTTCTAGAATAATGTCGGTTGCCTCACAATGTTTTCCTTCATTGTTTTGAAAGCAGTGATATTCATCACATCAATCACAATTCAATTTTCCACCATCCATTCCATTATTTTATAGAGTTGATTACTACAGATATACTAGCAATATTAGAACAATAGTACTTCAGTCCTTATCTAGGAATAGATTCCAATACTTTACTCACTACGTCACACGTAGTTATATCCACAGTTGGATACTGAGCTACCATTCCTAAGTGTACTGAGTACATTGTAGAAACATCTATCAATACGTCTTTGAGAAAATAGAAACCATCCTACAACCAGTAATCCCGGTGTGGTGCTACAGGGGGTCCAAAAGGGCCCCTTTGCAATGTTCTTAATGATTCTCTTCGTGAATTTCCAGCAACTTTAATAAGCAACTGTTTTATTAATCTTAAAATGGCACAGCATCGCACATATCTGCATGTCAAATCGAATCATAGATTTAAAGCATGGACTGACCATCCCCAGTAAAATGTCGAATAAAATTGTTTTATTCCTTTAATTACTATAATATGCATTATCTGTGTCGTACAGGAATGAGATAATCCTACAATTATTGTTTTTATCTCTTTCCAGAGAGTATGGCAATTTTAATCTGTCAATGCTCAGTCCATCCTTTAAGTCTATGTTCAGATGTGACTAGCAATTTCCCTTGTGCGTGTAACCATTTCACGAATATTAGAAAAATTGCTACTGACATTGCTGGATATTCACGAAATGAATCACTTTTAGGAATATTGCTTAAAGTGCCCGTTTTAGACCCTCAGTCTTGCTCTAGAATACTGTCAATAGTTCCTGCTTAAATGCAATTTGTTTTCTTGCATTATCCACGAACAGGCTACCTATTTGGATTTCACAGATTGCTGTAAATCCATAAGAAGATTGTTGGATTACTGAACTTTGGTTTGGTTATTCATTTTATATATTATAATTTTGTGACTTTTTGGGAAGAATCTTTAAACTTATGTAGATAATACAAGTGTCTTTGCAAGTAAACTTTACTATATTATTTGTAAACGTCGTGTTACGTTTACAAACATATAAACTCATATACACAAACAGCCAGCACTTTTTAACTGTCGAAAATTATAGTATGAAGTGTAATAAAATATACCTAATAATAGCGTTTCTATTTTTCTAAAATATCTAGCTATATTTTAAAAACCAAATGATATCGTTCTATTTTTTTTTTTATTGGGCACGCACTCTAATAAAAGGCCGTTTAAATGATGCAATTGGCTGTTAATAATTCATCTCTATAAAAATGGTATTAACCCAATGACGACCCAGGAAAGACATCTTTGGAGAAAAATGATTAGGAGAGCCGACCCCAAATAAACATGGGATAAGGCCGGAAGAAGAAGAAGAAACTGATCTCACGTTTACAATTATGAGATCCTGGGACTCTGATCTAAATAATATAATAAAAAAAAAGTTACCTAATTAATCTTTTCTGTTTGTCATTTCTATTTTTAGTTGTTAACACTATTTTAGTAAAAACACATAAAAGAAAAAAATAATTGTTTGTTTGTGTGTTTTTGGGTCAAATGTATACTTTTTCTTTCTTTCTAAATCACATTTTGTGATAAAAATTAACTGTAAATGCTCGTTAGGATTATCCTGTTCTGCTTTATTGAAAAACTGAAACTCTTGATTTTCTTTTATCCATTCATGATTAATTTGAATATTTTAAATCAAATTATTATTCAAGAACGTATACCAAAACACAACAACAACACCACATCCTCCGCCCCATCTCATTTCAAACCACTTCCAATTAGTTTTACGCTCTTACCCGTCTCGCAATCATAAAACAGCATCGCAGTCATAAACCAAGATAATATCTAATATTATTAAACATCTTAGCGATATAAATATCGTATACACAGCAGTATAACACGAGTATAACACCACATTATGCTCCAAGGGCGTAATATCTAGAGTAATTCAAAATAGAGGCTCTTGGTAAGGTATAAAGAATTCTATCAACGTGGTATTCGCGCCTGTTCACATTTGGCTGGGGTGTGGCGGTGTGGTGTCTGTGTCAGCGATGATTTTGAATAGCGGAGCGGAATCGGGTTAACAACAATCATTTTCTTCTCTGTCTCCTTTTTATTATGGGCCTACCACACGAAAAAGCTTCACCACAGTTTTGCCTGAGCATGCGTACGCGTACTTGCCTGTGTGTGTCGTTCAGTATAATTGCAGACCGCGTATTGTTTTTTCATGCGAGAAGCTTGCGCAGGCAGAACTGTGGTGAAGTATCTATGAATGCGAAAGTTTGGATGGGTGGATGTTTGTTACTTAAATCATGGAAGAATGTGAATGAGTGTCTTCCCGTGTTGTACTGTATATTTACTAATTATGGGGATTTACAGAAGTCGACTTTTTAGTAGACTTAGCTGTGTGGGAAAAATCAACCGAAGAATCGCCCACCTAGCAGTACCTTCATGAAATAATTTTATTTTTGAGTTTATTTTCTAATTACAGGGCAAGGAATTCTCAACTTTCTAACAATTAGGCTCAAAAGACCAAAATCGCTTAAAGCAGCACCGCACCCAACTTCTCACCTCACATAGGCAAGTGTAAATATGGCATGACTTGTCGACTGAGATGAAATAAACTGTGCAATCTGAGGCGTCGTTTGTTGTGTTAGCTCACAGTGATATGAAAATTTGGACTCCGAGAGTGGAGAGGGCTCGTGAAAACGGTATGAATTATGGTAATGAGGATTATTTTTAGAAGTAATTTTCTTTGGAGAATCTTCCACAATATTTAGCTGTGTACTAATGAATATTGTTTTTCTTAATGTAAAGGGAAAAATGAAAAAAAGAAAAACTGAATGAGAGAGACAGATAGAGAATAATAAATTACAGAAAATGTGCTTATGCCGGCGGCATCGCCCACATTGAGTTAGGTTATTGTCCCATGGCACTATATTACGCGACAAAAAACATTATATAATATGTTTACCGTGCTCATAATCTTTATATTCATACTATTTTATCCAAATCCGTTAAGGGGAATGCTCCAACCAGCCCGCGAAATTCAAAATTTCTTGGGTTTTTTGCAATTTGCAGGCCAGTGCTAGGTTGTATATTGATTAAAATATTGATCGCGCTTGTAAGACGTATGTAGTTACTTTATGAACTTAGAGCGTTATATTGATGATTTTGTTGATTATAATTCTGTAACTACATACGTCTTACAAGCGCGATCAATATTTTAATCAATATACAACCTAGCACTGGCCTGCAAATTGCAAAAAACCCAAGAAATTTTGAATTTCGCGGGCTGGTTGGAGCATTCCCCTTAACGGATTTGGATAAAATAGTATGAATATAAAGATTATGAGCACGGTAAACATATTATATAATGTTTTTTGTCGCGTAATATAGTGCCATGGGACAATAACCTAACTCAATGTGGGTATGCCCAGTCGGCTTATAAAAACTGAGGATGACCTGGTTAAATTGCGAAGGGAAAAATGACTAATATATACGTATATCTCTAACTTTGTCAGCCTCCTATCCAAAGTTGTGTTCCTCTATTTTTATCAATGTTATAAATCACTGTTACTAACTCTAGCCACTAACAAACCTTACATTTCATATTTGCTGTTTTATCATATAACTAAGCTACTCTCATGTTCACTAATTACTACACAAGAAACTACTCCCATTCCACAATATTATTATTATTTAAATATGCACATTACTCACCTTAATTACTTAAACAGAGACATACATTCACTCCTATATATTATTATGACACATTCTCCTTTTGTAACATCTGCCTGTATCCTAAATCATTATAGCCGTTCACTAATTATGAAGATACTATCGGCCAATTATACGTATATACTATCAAATGCTCAAGATGTCACTATGAAAATTACAATGAATTGTAGACGCCGAAATGTAAATTATAGAATTCATACTATTAAAATTCGATAACGCACAAAATAATACTACCAATATAGATTCTGTGTCTGTGTCTGAATCATCTACGTGTGATCTTGATAATTGTTTTCCTACTAACTTCTCACCCAATCAATCGTTAAAAATTCTAAACCAAAACATTAGGAGTATAACTAAAAACATGCCAGGATTTTATACTTTACTCGCTAGAACAAAGGTTGATTGGGATATTGTCACGTTAACAGAATGCTGGCTTCCGAGCACACACTCCATTCCAAACCTGGAGGGCTACAATTACTTTAAGACAGTTAAAAATCTTACCCAAAATGAAGGTATCGTTGTTTATATACAGGAACATCTTAAAGTCTCGGTGGAAGAACCTTCAATCATAGAAGCTAATTGTCTCCAAATAAAAATTGACCGCAATACTGTCTTACTGGCAATTTATCGTCCACCGGGTTATAAAGACGTTAACATTTTCCTTAATTCATTGGACACAACACTTCTTAACTTGGCGAGTTATAGGAATATCATAGTTACAGGTGATATAAACATAAACATTCACGATCAGTGCCATGATTCAGTTAAAAATAATTATTTAAACTTATTGGCCTCACATGGTCTTTTGCCCGCACATGTCCTGCCCACACGTCAGCTTGCGTGCCTGGATCACTTTATGCTAAAAACTGCTTTTCCCGCTATGACGTTGGTTGCCCACTCAGCACTTACTGACCATGAAACAGTTTTATTGTTCCTAGCAAAAAAGACCCCTAGACTCATGGCGAGAAAAATAGTTGATCGCATTAATCACGTTCAGTTAGACGAAGATCTGAAACTAGTTGACTTTAGTCCGGTATATCTGGCAAATGATCCGCATGTGGCAGCAGATTTATTTGTTAGTCTCATTATGCGGGTCATTGATTCAAACACAAAATCAGTTAAAGTCCCGAACCGTAAAAAAATTGTAAAGCCATGGATTACTCGTGGTCTTCTCCGTTGTATTCAACATCGAGACAATTTGCACAAAAAAATCAAAGAGGATCCTGATAACTTAATCTTAAACAAGTCATACACAAGATACAGGAACTACTGTAATAAGTTATTGAAGAAAGCTAAACTTGACCATGATAGAAAAGAAATTAATGATGCTGGCAACAACACTAAGCATCTGTGGTCGGCTATAAACAGCATAACGAATAGGGTCAAAAAGAAAGAAGGCACTTCAGAATTGCTTTCGATTTCAACAACACCTAAGCAATCGGTCAATGAAGTCAATAACTTCTTCGCAGATGTAGGTAAAAGCCTTGCGGAAAAAATTGTGACTGGGGCAGCATCAACTCCTAGAATTACTTCGTGTGATAATTCACAATCTATGGTATTTTTGCCTACGGATGAAGTGGAGGTTACTAAATTAATAATGTGCCTCCGCGATGATTGTGCCATTGGGTGGGACCGGATTTCCAATAGTTTCCTCAAGAAGCATATTGCTATCATAGCTCCATCTTTGACGCACATATGTAACCTCGCGCTTGATACAGGCAAATTTCCAAGAGCATTCAAAAAGTCTATTGTCCATCCAGTTTTTAAAGGAGGGGACAGAAGCCGTGTCAACAACTATAGACCAATAGCCGTGCTGCCCGCGCTATCCAAAATTCTTGAACGTATCATGTGTAGCAGGCTAGTTGATTACTTGGAGAGCCATAACCTTCTTTCTTCCTCTCAATACGGCTTTAGGGCCGGTAAATCGACATGTGATGCTGTGCATGATCTTACTAATTTTATTGTCACCAACATGGATGCGGGTCGTAAGGTCTTGGGAATTTTTCTGGACCTCGCAAAGGCGTTTGACACGGTTTCTGTTCCTTTACTGATTCGAAAGATGGAATGCCTTGGAATAAGGGGAGTCCAATTAGACCTGTTTGAGGACTATCTGAGTGGGCGTACACAGAGCGTGAAAATGGGAGAGTACGTCAGTGACGAGCGCCAGGTTACCTACGGTGTGCCTCAAGGCAGCGTATTGGGTCCAATCCTCTTTCTCATTTACATAAATGATCTAGGTATGCTTTCTCTCCCTGGGGGTAAAATTATATCTTTCGCTGACGACACTGCTCTGTTATTCAGCGCCGCCACGTGGAATGAAGTCTATGGGTTTGCTCAGTCAGGCTTCAATATGGTATCGGAGTAGCTACGAAATAATATTCTTACTCTGAACGCTGAAAAAACGAATTATGTCACTTTCGCCATAAAACATAACAGACTTAGATCTGCATCTACTCCACTTTCCATCGTAGCTCACACTTGTCCGATGCCATACTGTACCACCTGCACTTGCGTACGCATCAACAAAGCTGATAATGTTAAATATCTGGGTATTATCCTGGACAGTACACTCAAATTTCGCGAGCATATCTCCGTAATGAGTGGCAGGTTGCGAAAGTTAATTTACGTTTTTAAGACTCTTAGACCGGTGGCCGAGGATAAGGTAAAGAGATCGGTGTATTTTGCCCTCGCTCAATCTTTACTAACCTATTGCATCACCTCCTGGGGTGGTGCCCCAAAATACACTATCCTTGAATTAGAAAGAGCGCAGAGAGCTATCTTGAAAGTATCATTAGGCCTTCCTTTTAGATACCCTACCACACTCCTTTACAGGGAAGCGAAAGTTTTGACGGTGCGCCAACTATTTATACAACGAATAATTATGAAGCAGCATAGCCTCTTAACATATTCTCCTTCCCTATCGCGAGGCAAAAGGCGATACAATCCCGTGGATAGTTCCCGCAACCGGCTCACGACAAGGTTCTCGCAACGATTCTTCTGCCACCTCGGCCATTACCTCTATAATAAAATAAACAGGATTCTGCCTATCTATGACCTAAATAAGATCAAATGCAAAATGAAATTAACAGGCTGGATTCAGGAATTAAACTACGAAGAAACTGAAAAAATTCTAGCTGTCTCAGTGTAGTATTCAATATTACTAAATTAATTTATATTTATTTTAATCTGGTTTTTAATTTTAATTTCGGTTTCAATTTTTGATTTTAATTTTATTTTATTTTGCATTTGAATTTGATTTGATTTAAATTTGAATTTTACTTTTGATTTTCATTTTGATATGCATTTGAATTTGATTATGATTTGAAATTGATTTGAATTTTGATATTGATTTTAATTTCATCGCCAAAGTATGTGCTTATTACAGAGTAAGTTAACTTAACTTTGGTCTAATTTTTAATTAATTTAAGAATGTGTGTTGTAATAAGTGATTGTTACACTGTAACCCTATTGTGAAGCATGAGTATTGAAGTGAAACTTTGTAAACAATTGTTGGTAAACCTATTACAATAATATAAAATAAAAATCAAATAATTTCAGACCAAGCAATAGAAAATATTACACCATCACTCACTACACAAAATACACTTAACCCGACAATTACACTCCACCAGCCCCACAATACTAACCATACTAACACTATATAGATATAAAAATTAAATCTAAAATTGTTAAATGATTCGCAACCACTGTCTTATAAAAGAATATTATTATAATCCAAGGGGGAGACCTGGTGTCCTGAAATACAGGCGTCAAGCCTAGTTTAGGCACCAGTCTCCCACAATATACTTACTGTATCGAGTTTTTTCCATAAGTATTGTTGTATTCCATGTATATTGTGGTGAGAAAATAAATCTTATTCTTATTCTTATTCTTAATATACAACCTAGCACTGGCCTGCAAATTGCAAAAAACCCAAGAAATTTTGAATTTCGCGGGCTGGTTGGAGCATTCCCCTTAAGCATTTTTGCGTGAAAGAGCACGTAACAAAAATGATCTATAATCATAAACATTGATATTAGAAAAAAAATGTAAAAAAAAAAGAAATACCCACCAAAAGAAGACTTGGTAATGATTCAGGACGTAGATATAATAATATGTATTGACCAACTTCTCTGGAATATTTTTTTTCAACAAAACAAGCAAAGTACAAAATTTCTTCTCTTTGTGACGTCACCATCCATCCCAACCAAATTATAGTTATTAAGGTAAAACAACATTGACTTTAATTTTTCCAGAATCAAAACATCCTACCTACGCAAGGAAGGTATTTGTCTGAGTAATTACTTCAAGCTTAGCGCTGACTTAACGACATCAAACAGTCACAAATTACATCACAATTCTTAACAACAGAAATTAACAACAGAAATTAATCTTGAACACACTTTGACGAAAACTTCTTCGTAAGGCTTTTCACAGTACTAGCGATTTTCGTCGGTCACCGATTTAAGTTCACCGACAACTAAATTTTGACCGACCGAACTCTACTAATGCACTATTAATAGAAGTGCGCTGACACACCTAGGTGTCACTTCTATTGCATTTTCGAGAACCTTATTAGCACCAATGACTGCTGTTAACATGTCCACCTAATGATTTTATTCTCCATCCGATGGGTCGGGCGGACGGACGGAACCCTGTTCCTCATCCCCGATCAGACTTGTTGTCTGTTCATCAGTTCTTTTCACATGTTCCATACCTTCTCTTGTCTAAACTCGTGCATAATTCATAACTTCATAATTGGTTCTCATATAATTTGATCAACACAAAATTGTCTGGACTTTAAAAGAGACTGTGACCTCTGAGTTTGTTTCGGATGTTTCTTCTCAGAGTAGTCAGGTACGAAACACCGGCCTCATCTAGTGTAAAATATAGTCTTTTTGACGTGTAAAAGAGTTTGCCAAAACCAATTTATTTACTGAATAAATATCATTTATATGATTCTTGAAATTTAATATTTGCTTCTGTTGCCAAAAGCATTTGTGTGTTCCAATTGTATGATAATAATAAAAGCACATTTACTCTAATAAGGAAAAATATTACCATCCACTTTCACGGAATTATTAGCACCAACCGTATTGCTTAGTCTACGCCTCAGCAAACAGCTTTTTAATATAAACGTCAAACTTAATTTGAGAGGATGTCAATTAATTTCAAGGCTCTTCATTGTTCAAGATCTTTTGTTTGTCTAGACTTAAGTAATGCTTGGAATTAGAGACGTGGATTATGTAAATTAGGCCTACATAGTGGTATTCCATGTATTTGTTCGACATTTAGGTTTAAATAAGGCGTACATCAAACCAGAACTCAGGCAAGGCGTCTCTTTTGTTTGAAAGTTTATAATTTGAACAAAAGAAGAGATTACGGCAAGGCAGTTTTAATAACCGACTTCAAAAGAAAGTAGTGTTTGTATGTTTGTATGTATGTTTGTCCGCGATTACCTCGCGTTTGGCTGAACCGATTTTGATGCGATTTTCAGGAAAGTGTTCATTACATTCTGGAGAAGGTTTCAGTATATAACAATAATGGATATCTCGTGAAGTATCATATAGATCCATTTTTGTTGCTTACTACAATTGTAGATTTTCAAAGACGCCGATTATATGAAGATTTTTGTTGAATATCTAAACTAAAAAGGGAAAAATAAAAAACTTTTTGAAAAAAGGGAACCGACTTCAAAACCAAACCCAAAATAAACTGTGAAATAACTTTTCTTTCGGAAGTCGGTGGCCATAGTCAATGAAATAAAAATCAATGCCAGTGTTTTTCGTGTGTTAGTTTCTTCATCAGCTGCTCCGTGAATTTTTGTTTATAATGTTTCTGCTTACTCAAAATGACTTTTATAGTTACGGGTCCTGCTTGACAAATCTTTGGGGTTTCTTTAAAGCAATATTGCGTGGTAATGGACATTAATTTTATACTTTCAGAGTTTTCACATCATTATCTATTTAATGTTGTATTGCATGGATCGGAATGCTGGGCTGTGAAAAAGATGGATGAGAAACGATTGCGTATAGCCGAGATGAGGATGTTGAGATGTATGTGTGGAGTGACAAGAATGTATAAAGTAAGGAATGAGTTTATAAGGGGAAGTTTGAAAGTGACGCCTGTTACAGAAAAAATGAAAGGGAATCGTCTGTCTTGGTATGGACATTTGTGATGAGGAGGGATGAGACTCACGTGACTAAGGGAGTGATGAGTATGAATGTTGATGGATGGAGAGGAAGAGGAAGGCCAAAGAAAAGATGGATGGATTGTCTGAGGAATGATATGAATGAAAAAGGAGTAAATGATACTGTGACGTCTGATAGGGGAGAAGAGAGAATTGTGGAATATTATTAATGTGAGGCCACTAAAATATGAGTAGGCTTTTACTCAGCAGTGGACTTCTTTCGGCTGACAATGATTAGTACATAATAGGTACCTACCATTAAGTGGTTACCAAACATAAGCTGTAATCAATCAACTCAGCATATCACAGTCTACTGCTATAAGCCTTTTCAAGGTCGACAACACCTACCTTTCAGTTCCATAGCCAATTCGTCTCAATCAAAACCTAATTTTCCATGGTTCTTCTTATTTTTCCCGAAATCTTTCACGCTATGTCCGATGCCCTGGGCATCTCCCAGGTTGGAATACACCTTTTCAATATAGAAGAACACAACACCTTTTTTCTCATTCTCCTGAAAGTAAAAGAAAATCTCAAAATCATTCTTGAGTCCCCAAAAACACTCGACTTCTCCACACTCTCATAGCCCCCGAATTACTTGTAGTACTACCCTCCCGTGGGTAATACAATGTGTAATAAAGAGTAGCGAAAGCAACATTATTGCGATTCAAACGACTCAATGTTTACCCTGGAAAGTAATTCACAAACAAATTATGTTGTTGTTTAACTTTCGGCCTAATGAGTGTATGGAGCTGTCGAGTTTTGAGTTCTGATTTTGTGCCTTTGAAAGTGACTTTTTAATGAATTTCGTTTCGTTTTGATCTTCTTGGGGTAACGGCTGGATGAGAAGTGTCGAGGATCGAGTTATTCGGCGAGTGATTGAGAAGCATTTATGCCTAGTTGTAGAGTGTTGGAGATCGACGATGATGATGAAAAGTGAGTTTTTGTGAGGATTCCTTGAACTGAAAGGATCTTTTTTTTGTTTTACTTCACCGGTATCTTTCGATTTCAATTGCCAGTAAGCTCTTTCTGTAAAGAAATATAGTACCTAATGATGAAGCAGTCCTGTTCTGTTCTATTCAGTTCGAATGGAGGGCAATAGTCCTACTCGTTTAACAGAGAGGAGGTAAATACGCAAAATACCACGAAATTAAAATTGAACGAAAAAAACCTGTTTCATTCCATAGAAGGAAAAATGATAATAATTGGTAAGTAGTCAGTAACAGACAGACATCATAACTCAATATTTGATTCCATGAAACAGTGTTAACACAAATTGAACCAATGATATTATAAGTAAAAACATATCATTGATCCGAACAAACTTTATTCTTAGAACTGAACGGCTAGCCTGAATGTTTGATGTAAATGTAAAATAAATACGTCGATTTTTTAATTGAAAACACAAGTAGGTACTTCTTTTTTTTTTCCTTTATTTTTAAAAAGTTTTATTAATTTACGCGCTTGTGACACACGTGATACTTGTTTTCGAATACGCATACGACGGACCGTTGCTGGCCGATTCTTCCGGACTATCCATAGAACACAAAATACAGACGCCAGCTGGCACATCAACCTACCTCAATCTATAAGATTTCTTTAATAGATTTCAACCTTATCACAATACTGGAAGGTTAATGTTCGATCAGTAAAATTTGACAGATTGGTGTCATCTGTACAACTGAAAAAATAATGTTGTTGTTTGAGGAAATCAAGTTTCTTTCGCTCCACCCGTTGTGGGAGGAAATATTTGAACAAAAAAAAAAAAAAATGAAAAATAAATTAATTGAAATGATTTATTTTAGATTTTTAAAGCGAAGTAGTTATTTATTCTACGTTTACTTCGTGCCCTGGGTCCTGAATGATTGAGTAGGAGTCTAATAAATATTTTGACCTACATTAGATATTTCTGGCCCTCTTAGAAAGGTCTGAACTAACACTAAACATTTGCAGTGATTTGATTACCTCAGTATTCCGTAGTGTTTGTTTAGGACATCACTGTCCCTTCGATCGGTAAACAGAGTGAAGAGGAATGTGTCTAGAGACAGCGCAGCGTAGGTGTACGTAGATACTTTTTGAAGTGACAAGTGCTTATTTTCTTTGTTACGATCTGAATTTGAAGATGGAATTGATATTGAATTGATAATGGAATACCTAAAGGGGCAGTATTTTTTTTAAATTTGGAATCAGGAAAAATACTCTTGTTCCTTTTTGGTCTCGGGTGGTCAATTAGTAGCTGCTAAAGGACAAGCAACCTTACTTCTCTTACTAATATAATAAGAGAAAGTATGTTAGGATGGATGGATGGATATTTTGTTAATCTTTCACAAAAAAAAAAAACTATAGATTTGAATGTTTGGTACACTGATAGTTTATAACCTCGATTTACACGATGGTATAGTTTTATCTCCTTGTTGTGTTCTTTTGTGATAATTCTCGAGTTGTGCGAGCGAAGCCGCTGGCAACACCAAGGAAGAATATACATTTGAAAGCTAACAAAACTTTCCTAAAATACTTATGAAGGATTATTAGGATGAATAAGGAGATTAAGTTTAGGAATAGGCATATTTTCTCCGAACTGAAGTTACATAACAAGAGGGATAATGATGTTTTGCGTATCCGTTACAGGTAAATCTGATAAAATTATTATAATAATGATAAAAAGGAAGAAATCCTTTACAAAAATTCGTCATTAAAACTGTTTTCCCTTATAATGATGCACGGTAGTGTTTCGCCAAGTTTGGGGAAAAGTAGTTGAAAAATAAAATTAATCACAATATTTTATATTTTTTTGAAGAATGAACTTCATTCCATTGGCTTAGACCTCAACCTTTCGAAATGTGAACTTTTTTTAACGGACAGCACCGACAGACAATTGACAATTCCAAAATTTAACTCAATAGCCCCAGACATCAAAATTATTGACAAAACGTCTCTTCGCCTCCTGGGGTCACCAATCTTTGAAAATTCTTTTTCTGACTTCATTGAAGAAAAAATTCAAAATTTTCATGATGTTTCAGGTAGATTGCTCGATATTAACATGCATTCAGCCATTACTTTGATTCGCTATTGTTGTTTTGGCCCTAAATTGATATATTTCCTTCGTGCTTCCCATTTATGGAAGCTCAATCATCTTTTGGACAAAATTGACCTCATTATCAGACATACACTATCATCCATTTTAAATGTGGCTTTGGACGACCGAGCTTGGATTCAAGCTACTCTTCCCATTCGCATGGGTGGTCTCGGCGTTCGCAAAATTTCCAGTATTGGCTTACCGGCGTTCATTTCTTCGGTCCACGGCACTGAAAAATTAGTCAGGAATATCCTGGCTTCCACACTGACTGATTTTGATGTGCCGTGCTTCTCTGAGGCTTTGGACGCTTGGAAAATCGCTTGCCCGAATACCGATCTACCCGGCAATCCATCTTCCCAAAGACAGTGGGATGAGCCGCTCTGCAGTGTAGTTCAGAATAACCTACTAAACACATCTGCTACTACTGCTGAGCGTGCGCGCCTGCTGGCTGTGGGTAAGTGGGAGTCGGGTCTTTGGCTTCACGCACTGCCGTCGTCGAGCATCGGCACCTTACTCGACGACACCACCTTCCGGCTCGCTGTTTCCCTCCGGTTAGGTTCCCCACTCTGTTCTCCTCATCGCTGTCACTGTGGGGAAGCTGTCAACAGCCTCGGACACCATGGCCTGTCCTGCAGCCGTAGTGCGGGCCGTTTTGCGCGGCACGCGAACATAAACGACATTATTCGACGAGCTCTTGTTACCGTCGGCGTTCCAGCTGTTTTAGAACCCAACGGCTTGGCACGCGACGATGGCAAAAGACCGGACGGTATGTCTTTGTTTCCTTGGAAGATGGGTAGGCCTCTAGTGTGGGACGCAACCTGTGTCGATACTCTTGCGCCATTCCATCTTCCAAGTTCATCGTGCTCTGCTGGCGCTGCTGCTGCGGTTGCTGAAAACCTCAAGCGGCGTAAATATAGTAACCTGAGTAGTAACTATATTTTTGAGCCGTTTGGGGTTGAAACTATAGGGCCATGGGGTCCGAGTGCTCACAGACTCTTCAGAGACATTTCGAAAAGACTTGTTGATGCTTCCCGTGACCCAAGAGCTGGCTTTTACCTTGGTCAGAGGCTAAGTATAGCCATACAAAGAGGCAACGCCGCCAGTCTCTTGGGCACATTACCAGCTGACAGCGTTGAGGATGAGTTTTTCGATGCTCTATAATAGTGTAATTTATTTAATTGGTTTTATGTCATAGTTTTTTATTTTGTAAATATTTAGGTTTAATTAATGTATTTTAGTTTTAATTTTAATTTTATTATTAGGCTTTTGTTTGGAGGTAGTTAAAACTTGAAAGATTTAATCACAATATTATAGTCCATTTCTAGTTTTTAACATAGGTCCAGTCAATGTCATGCCCATCGTATGGGTAGGTGAGTCAAGTAATATAGGCCTCTGACTTTGGATCATGGACGGAATGTAAGAATTTGAGAAGATAATCAACTTGGTGGTCAGAACATCTGATTTATATGTCCTGAAAAAGCGCCAAAAGTGAACAGAATTTCAAGAGGTCTTACACTCAGCATGGGCTGGCCGAAGACTGAATTTATAAAAAGTATGGATAAAAACAACGTTTTCTTTTTTATTTGGGTTTTATTTGCGACGTTTAAAACTTTAATGTATTTAATTTTTGAAATTGCAACTATTCAGTTTCCATCCAGCTGGACTACTTGGGGTCTTGAATATCTTGGACTGCCAAAGTACATTAACATATTATAATACAAACAGTTTTACGAGAACTTGGCTTACTCTACCCTACACAAAAGGTTGTTTTGTACTGATTGGCTCCACACGCCTACGCCTATTCCTGTACAACCTTGGAAGACCAATATTATAAAAAAGTTCCTAGAAAAACAGTAATGATCGATTAAGTACAACATTGTGGTGGATTTATTCCATGCAAAAACGAACCAGCCGAGGCCAAAAATAAATGTGACGCCTGTAAAATTTTGAGGTATTATTTTCACAACATTTTTTTTGTGAAATATATTGGTATTCTGAATACCAATAAATTTGACAAAAAAAGAAATGTAGTTTTGAATACCGTACCCAAACAGCTTAATGAATCTGTCTCGAAGGCTTAAAACATTATTCGTTGCTAATTAAACTCGTTATCTGTTTGCCTTTTTCTACTTATGATGGAAGCCGGCTTTTAACCCAATCGGATCCAGCTGAATATTATTTTTTTACATGGAGCCTTTGAAGTCTGCCTATGTGACCTCAACAGCAACACACCAACTTCTGAAGATAGTTGACTGTGATCCACTGACTCACTGCAAGGACAGAGTTTTTTTTATGTAAAAAGGAACAACTTAAGGCTCTTGCAGCCTCGAAGAAGTCTTTATATTTTCAATACTGCAAATTTTTTGTCTATTTCATGCAACGACCATTTATATCTAGACGCCTCATGCACGATCTGACTAACGAAAATTATTCTGCCAAGTCGCTGAGGTAAGACGTAAGCGAGGGGGACGGGGTAGTGCGTTCTGATTGGCTAACGGGACGGGGTATTGCGTTCTGATTGGCTAACTCAAGGTCAGTGCGACGAGGGGATTCACAGGAGTGGTCGAGTCACGACGGTTATAAGACTTTTTTACCTAATATGTTGACAGACATCGGTCGCCTGTGATTAGGACTCTAGATATAAATGGTCGTTGATTTCATGTTATCGTCAGTTTTATTTTTATTTTATCCATTTCTAGGAATATACTCATAACATTGCTTCTTTCCACAGTTGAATCATGCAGCAGGTTTGTTTAAAATCTGTTGGACTCTGGTTTACCACCTCTCCGTTTCTCTGCGCGGTGCACTGCCTGCCTATGCAGAAACGAAACTTCCAGCTTTGAACAACTACATGAACTGCCGTGTCTGTATATCGCCTTAGTTTCATGATTACAAAACACTTCACTCGATTTCTCGATCTTCAAAACAGAATTAACGTTTCATTTTTATATTACCTTTCAAGAAATCCAAGAATTTTGTTTTATTATCAGGACTTGAGAATTAGATAACATCTTCAGAGACCCGTGTTTTTTTAAAAAAACAATCTTTTGTAATGAAAAATATTTTCGTCTATCTTTAAAAATATTTTACTCGAAAAGCTTTGATAATAGAATTCCTTTCATTTTGATTGTGGATACAGAATGAAAATCTAGGGCCTATTTTGTCTGTCGGCGCCACAGAGCACGGAATCACCTCGACGATCACTTTTCAATCAAGTCAACCGTATTAGTGAATTTCTTGTTTTTTTTTTGTCAGCCTTTGTTCTTTATTTTTGATGTGCAACTTCTGTAACATACCAAATCAAATACATTTTATTTAACTCAATTCGAAATCCTACAGTCGATATAAAAAAATAATCAACCGATTTAACTGGTTTAAAAATATGATTTAATGAAGGCGAAAGTAACTCGTTGATTGGAGTTAGTGGGCCAGACTTCAAACAATAATATTGTTTACTTACACTTTGTGTGATTAATGAAATTTGGCAGTGGCCAAAATTACTAGAAGTAGCAATAGCCATACTCAAATCCACAAAAGAACACAAGCGACATCAAAAACCTGATGTACCTGAGTAGCCTCTCTTCAAACTCAACTCTCTTCTCTCTGCCCCTCATACCTTTAAAATACTACCGTCTAGATAAGAAGATCAATACAGACATTTTTAGCGTGACTATTAATTCCTTGCTCTGTGGCCTACCCATATTTTAACTTGAGCTACATTTTCTGGGTTACACAAATTATTCGTTGTCATTGTTATGTAAAAGTGGTACAGAAATTCTATAGTATTCATTAGCATTGAATTCAGTAAATTCTTGTAGTTCTGTTTATTGTAATCTGTCTTTAGGTCTCTGTTTTGTAAGATAAGACATGCCATTTTAAGCATTAAAGTTGGACGGTTAAAGTTCAAGATAAGTTGAAATTCTGAAAAATTGGTTAGTACGTAGTAATAATTACACTACCAAATGTATTGTTTATAAAGTCAGTATCAGATAAATAATTTTCTTATGTAAGGTCGTTTATAGAATTTTACACCTTCTCAAAAGAAAGAGGCAAGAAGGAGGTGGCATCTTTAGACTGTTATACCCCGGATATAGTCGTAGGATAAGTCCTATCCGGTTCGAAGGATCAAAAAGTAAGAAAACATGTACACTGTATTTTTCTTTTTTTTTGTAACTGAACACTGTAGTTTTGTCTTTTTTTCTGGTTAAGAACTTTGTCCAGATTTAATCTTTAAAATGTAAAAAAGATACTTTTTTTGTATCAAAGGAATCTAACAGCGGATTTTTTGGCCTACGCAAAGAAACTAAATCATGTAATATTTTATCAATGACTCCCCACTGTTATTCCAGACAGTCTCATAATAAAATCATATGAAAAGTCAGAGATAATTTTAAAAGCCAGTATATCCAAGCTCTTGAGGAGTACGACTGATTTGTATTCAGCGTTCACAGCGACGCGTCCGTATATCTGAGAGACCAATATGGAATTACGTATCATGTTATTGTTCTCTTGATCAAGAGCATCAGCTGTATTAAAAATATTTACACAGACTATATTGATTTTTCTGTGGCTTTGTCCGCTAGGGTCAAGCTATAAGCTAAAAGTGGTTAATTCGTAATCCTTTCTTCCGTTCAAGTAATAAGGAGAGCAAAAGTAACAGATAAACTGATGGAAATACAGTATTTGAGACAGATATACATTATTTGAATGAGATTGTGCTCTGAAAAGTAAAAAAGACAGATCAATAGACAAATAGCTTGTCAGACAGAAAATTCGGTGGTTCTTGTAATTTTAATAATGGTAAAGGATGGAGCCATAATAAGAATGGATGCGGACGTTTGCAGACGGACTAATTGTCTATGGAGCAGACATGTGCTAGAGTGGAGAACGCGTATAAGCAAACGTAGTGTGGGACGCCCTGTGGCACGATGGAGATGGATCGATGATTTGAAAAAGACTTCTCGCAGCGGATGGATGGATCGCAGACTGCCGAGGATCAGGTTGGTTGATGATATCTTCTAAGCACCTTTTTTTTTAATGACGAACTCTTTTTTGGAGGAAGTAGTCAGCGGCGTACTGCTAATAGCAACTTAAGTCAAAGCATTTGAAATATGATTAACTTTTTAAGCTTCCCTTTAAATTACAAATCAAATAATAATCAGTTCGTAATTTATACAAAGGCTCCCCAAAAAGTATCTTCCCTTGTTTATTCTTCTAAACACCATCCCTCCATACTAATTTCCGTATTGGCTCCATATTGATCTTATTTCCCTTTAGAGTCCTGATTCTGCCAAAGGGAGTTTTTGTAGTAAAATCGGTTAGGGAAAAATTATCATGAATAAATTGTCCAAAGTAATTTCCCGGAGGTAAGGGAGATTTTGATGCAAGGTTAGTTGAGGGCCTAAGGGTCTTTGAAAGTGAGCGAAGATTTTGTGCATGACATTTAATTTCGATGGTTGGACTGAAATAACCGTTGTTGGATAAGAACGATAATGTCGACGTCTATTTAAAAATTGCTGAGTTTTTTTGTTCAATATAAAAAAATAATATTGCTCCCTCCTTCATCATATCAGTCAATTTTTGTCCACTGCTGGACATAGGCCTCTCCCAGGGAGCGCCACAGAGCACGATCTCCTGCTTTTTTCATCCAGCCACTGCCAGCCACCTTCTTCAGGTCATCTGTCCATCTTGCCGGGGGGCGTCCCACCCTACGCTTACCTACACGCGGTCTCCATTCGAGAACCTTCCTACTCCACGTATCGTCGGTTCTGCGGCAGACATGACCAGCCCACTGCCATTTCAGCTTGCTACAGATTTGGACAACATCTGTAACTTTGCTCTTATACCGTAAGACCTCATTCCGGATTTTATCCCGTGAGAGATAGACCCCAAGCATAGACCTTTACATGAACTTGGTGGGATAGCTTGACTGACATGTTCCACGTTTCGGTTCCGTAGGTTAGGACTGGAAGGACGCACTGATTGAACACCCGGCTTTTCAGGCACTGCGGCAGTGGCGATGTGAGGATATGACGCATTTTCCCAAATGCTGCCCAGCCTAGCTGCACTCTTCTGGCAATTTCCCGCTCCAAGTTGTCTCTACCTAGCTGTAATACCTGTCCGAGGTAGATGTATTCTTGGGCAACTTCGAGTGTTATGAGTTCGACGGAAATTTGTTCTGGGATGATATGGTCATTGAACATGACCTGATATCATCAGGTAAAGGAATAAACAGGTTAAAATATTGATGCATCTATTTAAAATTTCTAAGTGTTTTATTATATTTTTGTTCTAGGACATTCAGGTTTCTTCGTGAAATTTTACTGTGAAGAAATGAAAATGTCGGAATGTGACAAAATACGACCAGTTTATCCAGTCTTTAACGGATAAAAAGTTCAAAACTGGATAGGTAATTGAATCTTTATATAAATTATTTATATTTTTTGTAGAAATTGTTGAATGAGGAGTCGCCAATTTTTCTTAAGGAAAACTTTTAAGGGTACTTCATTTAAAAATACTCAATGAATCGGCAAAAAATGTTTGTTGATTAAATCGAATACGAACACGTGGAAGAAAAGTTTATTCGTAAAAAACAATTTTTCGTTACTTTTCATTTTGTGAGCGTTCTAGGCGTTTGGAAATAACAAAGTGATCTTGTTATTTTATTTTCAACTAGCTTTTTATCCCTGTCTAATCAGTAGTGTAGCTTTCATCAGTGATTGAATGTTCGAAACTGGATAATATATTATGTAGGTAATTTCAGAACAGAATTCCCTATAAAATTGAAACTCACAATCCTACTAATATTATGAACGTGAAAGTTTGTTTGGATGCAAAAACCACTGAACGGATTTGGTTGAAATTCGTTACGCAGATAGTTTATAACCTGTACCCTTAGCACGAGTTTTCACTCTTTTACTTTACAGCGTCTTTCCAGTATTTACAGCGTTTCTTGTATGAAAAAATGGAACAGCGCCTCTGGTGTGCGAAGTAGGAACTAATTTTTTCCTTGAAAATTGTCAATTTGAAGTTGCCAAAGTTCCAGTTTACTTTACGTCTCAAATACTGAAAACTCGTGCTCAGGGTACTGGATTAATACGTAATGTACCACGTAGTTTTTATCCCGATTCTATGTACCCACGGAATGATTTTCGAGTTGTAGCGAGTGAAACCGCTGGCAACGGGTAGTATCTTTACCTATATTTTGTATACATCTAGATTGAACATGATATTTAATCCAAAGCCTAAAACATACCTCCCAAATATATTCGACACAGTAACGTTCCACAACCAGACAAAAACCGTTCCAATTGATTACAAAATAGTCCTGCAATCTTTCAGGACTATCTGTGGACTATCCACAATACAAAACACCGATAACACAGCAAAGTATTTCTAAAGTTTGATTCAGTAGATACAAGCCCGTGTCTCAGACAACATATCGTGTTCAGCTTTCAAACTTGGCTATCCATTCAGAACTACACTTTGAGTAAAGAAAAGTGGGACAGTTTGTTTGCCTCACAGATGTGAATGACTTTTGTTTTCGCAGATTCTTTTTTTTTTCTATGTTTAGGTGTCAGTGGATTTTTGGGTCAGATTTATATGGATGTAGTGTATTACTCGTGTGTTTAAGGGAGACGAATTATAATAATAATAATAATATAATAATAATATTCCACAACTATCACACAACGCCATCTAGTCCCAAGCTAAGCAGAGCTTGTGTTATGGGTACTAGACAACTGATAAACATACTTATATATTTCTAAATACATACATATTATAGATAAATTACACCCAGACACAGAACAAATGATCGTGCTCATCACACAAACATTTGTCCTGGGTGGGAATCGAACCCACGACCTCCGGCATAGCAGTCAGGGTCACTAACCACTAGACCAACAGGCCAGTCAAAATTATGATTTCATTGCAGTTCACGATTAAGTGTGCTAAAGAAGGTGCTGTATTTATTTGAATTTAACACTTTAAAGTGATCAAAGATGCTAACTATTCCAAGTAGAACGATAAAAGCCTGATCAGCTTTTAATGTTTCCACTTTTGGGACATAAGCCTCCTCTGTGTAAGATGGAGCCACAGTCCACCATGACGGATTTAAACATCTTTGACATTTTAATATTACAATACATCAGATCCACCCACGACGTTTTAATTCTTGATTTTGATAGACGTGCTATCAAATGACTCAGAACACATCATACTCGCCACCCATAATGAGTAATTATATAAATTTTTGGGGTTGAGAAATCATCAATAGACTTTTCCCGTGTGGAGCTCGCACCTCTGCTATCATGGCTGGACTGGAAGAGATTGTCAGACTCGAATCGACAGAAACCTTACCTGTTTCTTTAGTATTTAATAATTTCTGCAATTTTGAAGGCCATTTCTACTGCGTTATCATTTTCCTAAAGGTTTGAATTGAAATTTTGATTTAGTTAGAATTGAGGTTTGATTGAAAAAACCTCTTATAAAAATCCTTATTCTTACTACGTTTTCTTACTGAAATAAAATGAACAATTGACTATCACTGACTATAAAATACTACTTACAGGATCTAAAGTACAGTCTCCTTATGAATCAAGCGACGGGAACAACAAGTAGCATTCAGAGTAAATAAAACCAGATTTACAGGAATATTTTGTTCAAAGTAAAAAAGGTAAATTGTTAGGGACTCTGTAAACGATGATATTATTTTGTCAGGTTTACCGTGTTTGTCAAATAATTTGTCAGTGTGAGCTTTTGTGACGCATTCCTCAAACTATACATTGTCAGTTTGAACGAGTGCTGCAGTGTTTTCCAAAAATCATCAAAAAGTCAACGGCAAAATTTTACAATGTTTAATGAAAATATTTATCGTTTACGCCTTTTTTTAGGGTTCCGTAGCCGAATGGCAAAAACGGAACCCTTATAGATTCGTCATGTCTGTCTGTCTCGGCGTCCTGACCTTCCGCATGACGCAGGTCCTCACCGGACACGGATGTTTCGGGAGGTACCTGTGTCTAAGGAAAAAGGAGGAAACGCCTGGGTGTCACCACTGCGAAGATCGCCCGGAGGACACAGTAGAGCATACGGTGCAAGACTGCCCCGCTTGGGCAGAGCACCGACGTGTCCTCACGGCGGCGATAGGCGGAGACCTCTCGCGCCCAGCATTGGTTGCGGCCATGCTGCGGGGCGAGACGGAGTGGGAAGCGGTCGCCTCCTTCTGCGAAGCAGTAATGCTCGCGAAGGAGGTGGCGCGCCACGAGAGAGAGAGGACAGAGTCCTCCCTCCGCCCCACCCGCGGTGGTTGGCGCCCACGGCGTCGGACGTCGCAAGACGATCTCCGGCCACCGTAGGCGCGGGCATGCGGGCGGCGAGTAAAGGGCAACTCGCCGCCCGACCATGGACCATGCCCGGGTCGACGGCGCGTTGTGTTCCACGCGCGCCTCAAAGAGCGTCAGCACGATGACGGGGCCCCGCCCAAGAGGGCCAAAGCCTGCCGGGGTCGCGGGACTTATCTCATTACCGTGACCCCGGAACACAAAGGGCTATTGAAGGACACCGTGGATTTTAGTCAGTACAAGTCTGACAGTCCCTCCCGCCCTGCCCGGGGTGGGAGGACTCATTTGATGATTTTACCACGATAAAAAAAAAAAAAAAAAAAAAAATGTCTGTCTGTCTGTCTGTCCGTCCGTATGTCACAGCCACTTTTCTTCGAAAGTATATGAGCTATCCTGTTGAAACTTGGTAAGTAGATGTATTATGTAAACCGCATTAGGATTTTCGCATAAAAATAAAAACAAAACAAATTTTCGGGGTGCCCCCCATACTTGGAATTGAAACTCAAAAAATTTTTTTCACCAAACACGTACGTCGGTCTTCAAAAATGATATTGAGGTTACTAATATCATTTTTTTCTAAACTGAACAGTTTGCGCGAGAGACACTTCCAAAGTGGTAAAAAGTGTCCCCCCCCCGTAACTTCTAAAATAAGAGAACGATAAAACTAAAAAAAATATATAATGTAGACCTCAACAAAAACTGCCAACGAAAATTGGTTAAGGATGAGATACAGTTAGCAGTTTTTGAGATATACTACATTTTAAAAAACCGCAAATATAACTGAAAAAGATGAATGATGTGAACTGTAAAATGAAATAGTTACCTTTTAATTAATGAATTTTATTGCTTTAAATTCCGGAAGAAAATCACTATTTGACAGACAAACCAACGACTAATCAAAAGCACAAGAAACAATTTTAAAATATAATAATTAAAGAAAAATAAATCTAAAAAACCAAAGAGTCCGTAACAATAACTTTGCCATTCATACAAACGCTATGAAAAACAAAGTTATTTTTTGTTGTTTGTGTATATTACTTACTAATCTCAATATAATTATATTCCTAATCTATGCTTGCTACTACGGAACCCTTCATGGGTGAGTCCAACTCGCACTTGGCCGGTTTTTTGGTGAAAATGTAAAGCTTGATCAAGATATTTGATCGTTTTTAGGATACTATAGAGAAATATTAGTGAAATACATTGAGCACTTTAATACGTTTTTTTTATCTATTTAAAGGTCTAATTAGAAGTTCTGTTGGAAGACTTAAGCCTCCTGCAGACACACGCGATTAATCACGCGGGGTGACATGTCGCGGTCCATTCGCAGTACATTTAGAGTGGGAATTAGGTTGGCTCGTTGTCGCAGCGCGATTAATCGCGTGTGTCTGTTCGAGCCTTTAGGTGTATTGAGATCAAGGCTCAGTACAAAATAATGATCAAATTATTACGAGTACCTAAATGTTTGTGACTAAAATTTCGTAAGAATTTTGTACTTTAGGTTCATTTGAAAAGGTTCAGGTTGGTTTGTTTTGAATAATTACAGAATTAGTAACTGTCTGTGTTGATTAAGACTGAATAGTAATGTTTTTACGAGTATTATTTTTGCCTTTCATCAAGCTTAAGTTTAGCTGTAGACGTTATTCCTGTAGTCAACAAAAGAGATAATACATCTGCAGGTAGCGTATTTGGAACGGTTTTTATGAATGCTATTTGCATGTCATAATGTGCATTCATTGGCTGGGACGGAGTTTGGAAGGCAAACACTTTGAAACTTATAATAAAATATTAGAAAACCGTTTAAATTTTGATGTCTGCACAACTCTTTTCTTAGTTCCTAGAACTCTGAGGACCCCACAAAAATCTATCATTTCCATTTGCCTCTGGAATTGAAGAGCATAAAACCCAGCCTCTCTAACGAACAACAGAAAATTACGAAGCTCAAAAATTTTAATTTCAAAACAAGTACTAAAGAGAGGCATCTTAAAATCATAATTCCCGTCTTGCTTAACTTACAGCATCAATGTAGCTCGTTTATACCTGTTTCTCAAGAAAATTAGTATTCCACGCCGTTGGCTCCAGAATTAAATCATCCTACGTTTTATTTACCAAATATTATCTTAGCTTTGATAAGAGCTATTTTGCTTTAACATCGTAAAGTAAGTAGAGATAAAATGATGCTTGATTTGCAGTTTGCTTGTTTAAGGAATACATTCCTTATCTTATCGCTCTTCTTACTGTTAGTAATTAAATGTGAAAGTTTCAATGGATAGATGGATGAATTTTTGTTTCTCTTTCACACAATAACTACTAGGTGGATTTGAATATTTAGCACAGAGACAGGTTATAAGTTATGAGCGCATCATATATTTTACTTGAATTAATTGACAACATACACGCAGGTAAAGTCGCAGGTTACTCTTTCACGTAAAAACTATACCTACTGAACGAAACATAAAGAAAGCAGGCAGATTATCAAATGAGTCAGGATCGGACGGGACCCACACGTTTCGGGTCCCCCGCCAAGGTTTGGCCCTTTATAGGAGGCCCCGTATTGCTGACAGTTCTTTGAGGCGCGCGTGGAACACGACGCGCAGTTCCAGTCCGGCCCACCGAACCGGGCAAGCAAGCACCGTGCGCCGATTTACCAGCGCGAATCATTGTTGGTCCATACAGGTAAGCACTAACCTGTGAAGAGACAGTCCTATGATTAGATTAATCTGTGTCTAATCTCTCATGGATTTAAAGGTTTAATTTCATTATGTCTTAGCGTTGAATGTTCAATGATAAGAGCTACTTTGTCAGTAGCATCGTAAAGTTAGCTGAGATAATTTGTTGTTTTGTTGAGACAATAGAAAGTGAGAGTGTTAAGACATCGCGCTTTGATTTATTGCTAGATACGTGAAGTGTTATGGAAATATTTTGGAGTCTCTATTTTCAGAAATGTATCTTTATATTTTTGCAAGCTCGGGTTCACTAATATTTAACAATCAATTCGGGTAATATGGCGCCATCTATTGTCTGAAAGCTGGTACACCTGAACACGCAAATACAATTTTATGATGATTGGTTCAGTGTTTGAGCATAAAAAGATAACAAACAAACTTACATTCACATTTATAATATTAATTTGGATGACTGCCTTATTATTTGGATGACGTGTGAGACCTCAGACAATGGTAAACGGTAATATTGAACACATCACCATGCTCGTATGATCTTTGCCAATTTATTAGGTCAATTTTACATAAGACGTCAAGACGATTGGCGAAATGTGACAGTTCTAGAAGTATTAACCCTTTCGGGGAATCAGCCATGATATTACTTTACAATTTCCGTCAAAATAATTAAACTTAAGGAACGTTCTAAGTCCAATCATCCGGCATTTAACAAGAAACAACAATTCTAACAACCATTTTGATATCATTAAGGAAAACGTTACAAACAAGCCTACGGAATTTCCCCTTAATTTCACGGAAACCTCTCAAATCAATCTCTCTTAAAGACGAGATGCTTATTATATTAATTTAAATGAGGTAAATAAAATAATATTGCCTCCATCTTCCTTCTTTGACGGGGTACATGACAGATGACGCGGTTCCTTCTTGATCAATCAATGTTTTTTGTTTGCGAGTCATTTGGTTATGATGAAGAAAGTTGAGAAAATAAAGACGGGAAAGAAGTTAAAATTATTGATTTGGTATTAGAGATTGACGAGGGTTGAAGATTTAAGTTAAAAAACCAGGTTAACTGCATTCTTAGTCTTTCTGCCTTTGACGTATGAGGATCTGACTACATTCTAGTGCCTGTTTGAATTATATCTTGTCTCCGAAAATGAGTATGTACTCTCATTTATAATTGTATTATCATATTAGACCGAATCTAACCAAAAACACATATTTTGTTCAGACGGTGATAAAGACTAACATATACGAAAACTGGGCAGTTCTGGAAATATTACATACATACGGGTCGAATTAATAACCTCTTTTTTTTGTCGGTAAAAATGGTTGACAAAATCTAATAGAAAACTCCTGAGCTAAGTAGGGGACATACACTCTTTAGGCATACTTAACACAACACTAACGTAGCGCAACTGCCAACAGGACGTCATTTGCAAGCGGCCATTAACAAATGGCGTCCTGTTGGGGCTTGTGCTACGTTAGTATTGTGTTAAGTTTACCTTAAGTGTGTGATTTCCCATAATACCTCGCGTCCTCGTCTTATACACTGTAATCAGATACTTGTATCTCAGGAGCGACATTTCCTCACTAACATTGACAGATAATTTACCAATGACTCAGCTATTACAGATATCAATATTGAGAAGAGTATTCATGACATTAACAAAAACATTCCAACTGCTGGGACACAAGTCTCCTTCAGCAGGTTTGATATAATATGTAGGTACTACTCGTAAATAATAAGCCGATCGATCGTTATCCGAACATGATAGATGACGGGAACACTGATTGGACGGCGCTGCGTGTTTTAATTATAGTCGCAAAAATGATTCATTTGCGACGTGATCGATCATGTCATTACAATGACAGCTACATGTGTTTGCGTTGAATAGATTTTTTAAAACAATACACAGATTATCCATACGCCACTTTTATAATTGATGATGAGTTAGCTCTTGAACAAAGACGGGTTTCCATTAGGCAATTCTTGCGTACTATGATGGTACATTTGTTTACAAATTGCTTGAATCGGAGACAAAATGTGTAAGTTCAAAGTACTAACTTGCAACTTGTAACTTTCATGCAAGTTTGTTCAAGTTGCATACAAATTACAACTTGCATACAAGTAACCTGTGTACAAATAACTTGTACAATGAAAACGCGCCTTATGTGAAAGGCGATAGGGACAAAACCCACAATGAGATTGAATGAACAAACCATCAAAATAATGAGTTCTCATAATGACTGCTCCTTCACATGTCCGTTACGTTTCATGCTTAGACAGTCTGTTAACTGCACTTGTAGAATTCCCGTCAGTTTGCTGACCTCTTTGAGGCACGTGGAAAATGACACACCGTCGACTCGGTCCTGGTCCTTGATCAGACGGCGAGCCACTCATTATTCGTCCTCAAAAAGCCCACGCCAGGGTGACTGGGAATCATTCTGAAAATAATAACCTTGAGTTTTCTAATAACCATTATGTGGGTACTTTTTAAGCTTTCAACTCATTATTTTAATAGATTCATTACTTATTGCTCAAAGCGACGCGACACAAGGATCTCAAATACCACAAAGGTAACCGAACCCTTAAAAATATTACGAAAAAAGTAAAACAAAATTCCGAGCCATTATCATCACATCAATATCTCATTCCCGCGATCAAAGGCATCCGGCCAAGATTAATTACTTATAATAATAATCAACAGGAAAAATTCCCATTATTCTTCTACGTAATTAAAACAACAAAAAATATTGGAAAAAACTCTGTAAGCCCTCAGAGACCCTAGCGTAAATTTTAGGTATTTGGCCGTAAAGCGTACTAGTATATTACGACGTAAATTGAATGGAAATTAAAAAAGCGCCTCTAATGTACGAAAGAGGAACTAATTTTATCCATCAAAATAAAATCTAGTAGACTACGGTTCAAATGACTCCAAAGCCTATATAAAATACGGTTTAGATTTAGTTAGTTTAAAAAAGTATTTCGCGATTTGGTTTTGAAAACGGTCGTTGCTAGAAGCAATTTAGCGGTAAACGCCAAAGTCCCCTTTTACGTCACAAAACGGGTATCTTGTCCGATGTCACCAAGAGATGGTGAAGCAAAAACAAACACTAATGAATTAACTTTGTCTCAGAGATCATCCGTCCCAAGTCCCAGTCTCAGAATATATGTCAATTGATAAGAAATGGACAAAATAACTGTATTTCCTTACTATAGCCAAAGATAATATACTATAGCCAAATGCTTACTCGTACCACATGGACATTGATTATATTATATATTTGCATCTATATAATTGATTGACATTATTATTAGGTACTAGCTTTTGCCCGCGACTTCGTCCGCGTGGAATAGTTACTTTGGGCTAACGTTAAATTTAACCCGGATTTCGAAGCATTCTTCATTGGCGCTCCGCTCCTATTGGCCTTAGCGTGATGATATATAGCCTATAGCCTTTCTCTATAAATTGACTATTTTATACCTTCGGCCGCGAGACGCGTCGAGCGCGGCGACCGATTCTCAAAAATAATCCTTATAGCATGATTCAGTATTCACGCGCAATGGCTTATTGGCGTATTTCATGTATAACTTTGGTGTTTCTGTACTGATTTATATGATTTTTTTTTTATGGAGCAGTTAATTAATGTTAACTTTTTCAATTAGGGGTGACTGAGAGTGTTATAAACGTAAGAGTATTCAAATGTAATCAGAGAGCTTCGAACTGCTAAGCTATCGGGAGTTACACGTGTTATTGTGAGTCAACCATAAAAGATAGACATATGCTGTCGTGGGGTATTTTTTATATAATTTTAAGGAGAAAATTTCCGTCATAAATGATTTCTGTGTAGCTTAACCATTAGGGTTGCACACGCGACGGAAGATTAAAAAACCCACGTTTTTAAATGTCCTAAAAATAAGAAAATAACCCTACGGGGCTGAGAGAGGGGCCACTCAAAACGTGGGGGCGTAAATTATTTAAGGAATTATTTATGAGATATTTACATGACGTGTATAGCTCGTGGGCGTAACTTGCAAAGATACGCCCCCACGTTTTGATTGGCCCATCTCTCAGCCCTGTAGGGTTATTTTCTTATTTTTAGGACATTTAAAAACGTGGGCTTTTAGATTTTTTAAATTTATTAATTATTTTATTATTTTTATCTTTGTTCATCGGGTTTGAAGGTACCCTGAAAATTTCAGCCTGCTAGCTTATCGAAAAGTGCCTCAAAATTGAGTTGCAAAAATCCAACCGGAACGACAAAACGTGGGAAAAACACGCTTTGAGCACCCACTAAATATTATACTTTTTTTTAGTCTTCTTCATATTCAAACTTAATTTACTTCTTATCCGCCAACTTGGGACGGCTGCCATGTTGGATTTAGGTCACGTGATATTTTTTTTCGTATCCCATTCAGCAAACCGTTTCGTTTAATACCCATATCATGGGGATGCATTTCAAATAGCCGATCCGCCATCTTGGATGTCCGCCATGTTGGATTTAAGACACGTGACTATTTTTTTCATATTCCTGACAGCAAACCCTTTCATTTGATACCCATATCTTGGGGGTGCATTTCAAATAGCCTGTCCGCCATCTTGGACGTCAGCCATATTGGATTTAAGTCACATGACTATTTTTTTCGTATTCCTGACAGCAAACCCTTTCATTTGATACTCATATCATGGGGTGGATTTTAAACAGCCAGTCTGCCATCTTGAACGTCCGCCATATTGGATTTAGGTCACGTGACTATTTTTTTCATATTCCCGACAGCAAACCCTTTCATTTGATATCCATATCATAGGGGTGCATTTCAAATAGCCTGTCTGCCATCTTGGACGTCCGCCATATTGGATTTAAGTCACCTGACTAAATTTTCGTATTCCTGACAGCAAACCCTTTCATTTGATACCCATATCACGGGGGTGGATTTTAAACAGCCAGTCTGCCATCTTGAACGTCCGCCATATTGGATTTAAGTCACGTGACTATTTTGTTCGTATTCCCGACAGTAAACCCTTTCATTTGATATCCATATCATAGGGGTGCATTTCAAATAGCCTGTCTGCCATCTTGGACGTCCGCCATATTGGATTTAAATCACGTGACTATTTTTATTTCGTATTCCTGACAGCAAACCCTTTCATTTGATACTCATATCATGGGGGTGGATTTCAAACAGCCAGTCCGCCATCTTGGGTAGGCCGCCATATTGGATTTGTAATGATGTTTCTTAGCTAGTCATGTATTTTCATCAGAACTCAGAGCATGTGCAAAATTTCAGTCTGCTAGCTTATCGGAAAGTGCCTCAAAATTGAGTTGTAAAAATCCAATCGGAATCCCTTCACTGCTCTGCTCCTATTGATTGTAGCGTGATGAAAAGTATACTATAACCTGCTCAGGAGTATGAAAAATAATTGTACCAAGTTTCGTTAAAATCCGTCGAGTAGTTTTTGTTTCTATAGCGGTTATACAGACAGACAGACAGACAGACAGACAGACAGACAGACAATAATTTTACTGATTGCATTTTTGGCATCAGTATCGATCCCTAAACAACCCCTGATAGTTATTTTGGAAATATATTTAATGTACAGAATTGACCTCTCTACAGATTTATTATAAGTATAGATAGATACACCAATTTGACATTTTTTTTTTCTTCACATATTAAATATTGACATTAAAGTTTTTCTAATACCCAAAAAATAATAATAACTATGTATTAAAATGTTTCTGCATGCAAAAATTGTAATATTGTGTAATGTTCAACACAATGTTAATTGTTAAGAATAAATAAATAAATAAATAAATAAATAAAATTTGGATTTCAATTAGCCTAAAAGTGCATGTTTTGGGTATTTGAATCTTGGCAACACTGTTTCGATTGAGGATACATAAACAACAGAGATACAGAGGCTTATCTCACATTCACGATCTGATGAATATTACAGGATCGTGCTTGATCCAACTGGTTCTGTTGGAAATCTATAAGGGAGGCCTATGTTGAACAGTGGATATCCTACGGCTGATATTGACAATGACGAAGATGAAACGCACATTTTTAACATTTATGTTTAAATTCTATAATAAAATAGGAGTTGAGCATATTTTCATTTCGGGCACAAATCCAGACTCTGTGGCTGTTACTAAGGAATTCCTGATAGAAAAGCCCAATGACACCTTTTGCCTGGAAATTAAACCCAGGACCTTAATATTGAGCATCTCGCCTGTCCCCAATAAGTGTTCCCACATTTCGCTAGCTATGTTCAAGTCCAATGTATTAGGGGATCTATTCCCATAAACCCGGCACCAATTCAGACTCCGTGGCAGTTAACCCTTCAAAACCCCAACACCACTTTTTCCAAACTGGAAATCAAACCCTCCTCATCTTCACCTGTCGCCCTCGCGTCCAACAGCAAAACAAACATCAGTAAATTAACTTTCTGTAAGCCATCCGGTCTAATTTCGTTTTCAATTATCCTGAAAGGAGTATTTTGTATCTTCGTGACAATTACGATCAAACATGAGGTACTTATCTACTTAACTCGCCTCATTTACTGTTGTGGAGTAACATTGTAAGGATTGTTGCGAGTACTAACACTGTGATATTAAGTTTAGAATTGAAGGAATTTCTTGAGGTGTCTTTGGAGGCGACGAAGCAGCTAAGGGCATACCATTATCATAGACACTTAGGTGTTCTTCAAAACATATTTTGAATTAAATCTAAGGTGATAAAATGAGTGAGAATTTGTGACGTAAACATTAAGTAGGCTGATTGGTATTAAAAATACAAGTCAACTTTAGCATTTACAGGCATATTACTTTGAGTAACGATCAAATGAGTCCTCCCACCCTGGGCAGGGCGGGAGGACTGTCAGACTCGTACTGACTAAAATCCACGGTGTCCTTCAATAGCCCTTTATGTTCCGGGGTCACGGTAATGAGGTAAGTCCCGCGACCCCGGCAGGCTTTGGCCCTCTAGAGGGGCCCGTCATTATGCTGACGCTCTTTGAACTTTGAGTAACGATGGAGGAAAACCTTCTTGACTAAATCAACTTTTTCTGGAACCAAAAATTCAAAGACACGTGTCATCCACCAACACGATCTAAGCCCGCATGGTAGATTAGTGCCAACTATTTTATAGTACGACGACATGGTTGGTGCAGTGGCTGAGCGGTCGACTGCTGCGCAGCGTGTCGTGGGTTCGATCCCCGCACGGAACAATTATTTGTTTGATCTGCAAGTAGTTGTTCCGGGTCTGGGTGTTTGTTGTATATGAGATTCTATATTTTTGAACGTACCCACAATACAGGAAGAAATTCCTAGTGTGGGGCAATGTTCTAAAGAAAAAGAGCAGTGGGTACATTATTATGTTGATTATGATAATGATGAGTACTTCGGGTTAGACTGCTGACCTTGACGTTCAATTCAAAAAGCCATACTTGTCAAAATTTGTAATAGAATATTTTCCTCGAAGTCTGAATATGTAGTATACATACCCACTTAGTAGTAATAGGCTTTCTAGGATCAAGCTACCACGATCTGTCAAATTTCTGTAACGGACTTTCAATTTTATCACAAAACGAGAAGGTACACGTTCGATTGGCTTTAACAGATTCGGGTAGGTTAATATGCAGGCGTCTGTACATTCACTTGTCTCTACTCACTCATTTCAATGAAATAGTCGTGATAATACGTAGTCATCATTAACATTATTGAAAAATTTTAAAATCTAAATCGAAGACCTATAAATAAAAATGTATGGAAGAAACGGTAACAGTTTAGTGTCGGGAATAATTAATTTTCAGGGGTGTGTGACGAACCTTCGAGGCGACGTTTGTTGTGCGCATGCGTGTCGTAGTTGATACCAGCCGGATCGTGTAGGGTGCCTACGTTTTGTGGTGGTTGTGGGACTGTGTGTTTGGGTGGCGAGGCTATGACGGCTAGAGTTTTATAAGTAGTTCTTTGTAAGTAAAGAGAGATTTACATTTGATATTTTACTAAGGTAAACGATATTTTTTTTTAGAATTGGTACTTTATATTTCGAGAAAAAATAATTTAATAGTAGATACTTAGGTATCATAAGCACAAAGGTATATTAATCAAGTGCTTTTATGATAGTCTAAAGAATTAATAAAGGCCGTTATTTTATTTAACTTCTATTTTGTTGATAGAATTTGGTAGGACTAAACATCCAATTTAATTCAACTATAAAACTTTAAATATAAAAGAAGTCCCACGAAAACATAAACAAAATACCGCATGGAACCACAAAACACGTCTTCTAATCAAATCCCCGAACCTTAACTCCTTCAATGACATAACTTGACATATCCTCTCAAAATCCTTTAACATATCCACCCTAACTGCAGCTTCCAGCACCCGAGGAGCTTTCATATTGACCTATACGTATTAAGAGTACTCTCGTACACTTTCAGGGCGTGTGAGCAAGAGGGAAGACCAAACTAACCTCCAAAGCAACGCGGCAGAAAGAGATGGGTGTAAGCGAGCGCACGGCCCGGCCCGCACGTTTCAGTTTACCCCGAACGTTTGAAAGCCTCGGTTCGGCGCGATCTCGTACGAAACACGTGCGTAAGGAAAAAATTGCCAAAATATAGACACGGTGTTCGTACGGTGACGGACAGACGAAGTGCAGTCAGTGCAGTGTTTTCCAATTGTATCAGTGTGTTTATTTCTCAGTGTTGTGTCAAATAGTGTGTTCGTGTGTTTTTGTTCGTTCCCGCGAGACTACGAGACGCAGTGAATGTGAGTAATTTCATGATTTTTACGTTAGATTAAGGTTCTTTAGTGTCTCAGGTGGAAACTGTCGTTGGAATGGTTTCGTATGTAGGTTATGTTAAGCCTAAATTACATTCTAAGCCAAAAAATGTTGACAGATTTGGTCACGGATGACATTGTAATTATTTTGCAAAACATTAACGTATTACCCAGATGTATTATGCAGGGCTAACAAAACGTGTTGCCAGTGCATGCAATGCATTTTTTCATAAAAATTTTAACCCAATCAGACACTCGAAGTGGACTAATAAATAATCGCAACGATAACGAAATACCATAAGTTCTTACCCATAAATAATTTATAAATTAAAATCACACTGCCAAGGCTTTTTACTTATTGGAAAGCTATACTTTTTAAATTCCTAAGCCACATTGAGTGTAGTTTAAACCGTACCATAAATCTACATGTATTACGATTTTAAACTATATGAAATCAGCAAATCGTGCAAAATTATAAATTGTTACAGGTTTATTTTGTAGAATTTGAAATGGAAAATAAAAAAAAAACCGGCCAAGTGCGAGTTGGACTCGCGTGAAGAGGGTTCCGTACGATATTACGCACAATATTTAGTGATTTACCATGTTATTTTAATATCATGGACTTCTTATAGGTTTTCCTATAATCTAAGTAGAAAACTAATTTCTGTATTTTTTTCAAAATTTTAGGTTCAGTAGTTTCGGAGATAAGGGGGGGGAGAATGGTCAATTTTCGCCTATTTTTTCTTGAATAACTTGGAAACTATTTATTTTAAAATTAAAAAAAATTACATTTAAGATCTCCTCAACAAGACCTTTCATTTGATACCTATGTCACACGATGCAGTTTCAATTTTTTTTTACTTTTCCCCTTCCCCCCAAAAATTACCTCCCATATACAGATTTCATCTATTCACGTCACACCTCTGTACTTGGGTCACAGGAATTGATATGTGTACCAAATTTCAACTAAATCGGTATAGTAGATTCGGAGATAATTGACAGTAAGCGACAGACAGACGGACACACGAGTGATCCTATAGGGGTTCCGTTTTTGTATTTGGACGTACGAAACCCTAAACTTATTGTAATGTTCACTGCGTTAATAAAACACACTTTGATAGATCTCGTAGGTGAAGTAGTATATGCGTCTAGCGCACGACCGCTCTCGCTCACGGTTGGTGCTCGACTGACAACGCCAATGCGCCCGCGCATACACTACATCCCTTCTTTATTTTAATTGAATTTAAATGTTTCAAAATTACAATATTAGATTAGGTTTTAATATTCCGACCTAAACACCTATAATTGGTGGATAACTAATCAAATGTTTTAAATATAATTATTTCAGATTTACCGCAAGGTTTTACAGAACAGCAATGATTTACTTAATTTTAAATCTGTGTAACAAATCTTAAAGACATAGTTGATAACAGTAAATAACAATATTATAGTACAAAATTAACAAAATTATTTACTATTTACGCTAGTTCATCATTTTCTCTTAAATCACTATTACCACTATTTTGATTTTACATTACGACGATATTCTTTCCCGGTTTCATCATTCCGATAACATCGCAACCTCTCACGTCCGTTACTGTATGCGCAGGATTGAAATTGGGGGTCAACTTATTATCTTTGATTAAATTTTCCACCAATACTTTTTCTCCTATTTCCAAGCCTGTCGCTTTACTTTTGAGATCCCCATGCTCCTTTCCTTTTTCCTTCATTTGCAGATCTCTTTCTCACTTCTTCTTCTATTGATTTGTATTCCATGTCTGGTGCTGCCCGGATCTTGTCTCTAAACTGTCTTTTATAAAACAACTCTGAGGGAGATTTGCCTCTTCTTGTATTCTTTAAGATCGGGAACTATTGGCGACACCCACGGAGAGGGTCCATTTACTTCCTCGATAATATCCGCATCCTTCAGTTCCTCTAGTTTTTTGGCAAACTTTTCTTCTAAGGGAATGGGAACTCTTCTACAAAATTATTTTTGGCCTATGCCAAAACCCGATTCACCTGTCTAGTATTTTTGTGTAAAGAATCTATGTGCAATGGAATCGAATCAGTTACTGATTCTGAACAAACTATATTCAGGTTTCGCATATACCAAAAATAATGTTGTATATGGTTGAGTGACTGGTTTTACTGTTCGGCCTTTTGGGATCTGGACAGTCACTCCTTTGAAAACGCTTTCCACATTATTGACTATTAGAAATTGTTATATTCTGTCTGTAATAATATTACATCTACTTCTTGAATCTATTAGCATATCAACGGTGACTCCCTTAATATTGCATTTCATAGTTTCGCCGTCATCCAGGTGGAAAATATAGTCAATTACAGTTTGTTTGTTTTTTTTTTTTTTTTTTTTTTTTTTTTTTTTTTTTTTTTTTTTACAGTCCTGTTGTCTGGCCTGTTGTTGGAAAATTGTCTTTTCTGTCGAGTCCTGCAATATTCTCGGAAAAGACCAATGAATCCACATTTTAAACATCGTTTGTCTTTTGCGGGGCATTTTGTGTCTTGTGTGTGGAGTTTCCACATCTACTACATTTTGTGTTCGATGATCGTTGTCTGAACGGTTTGTTGATTTTTTTTCTTATCTATTTCATTTATTTTTGCTTTGTTGTAATAAATGATAAATTATAATTATTTATTCAGTAAATTGGTTTTGGCAAACTCTTTTACACTAGATGAGGCCGGTGTTTCGTACCTGACTACTCTGAGAAGAAACATCCGAAACAAACTCAGAGGTCACAGTCTCTTTTAAAGTCCAGACAATTTCCTATTGTTCAAATTATATGGGAACCATGCAGTGTAATTATTCGCATCGTTTGTATTTACAGTTTTAAATTGTTCTAATCGCCTGGCTACAACTTCTAAAGCATTTGCTTTACTGATGATTTCGTCTAAACATATTGTATCCCAGTATTCTTTTTTTTTTTCGATTAATCGACACTTTTCCGTGATTTGATCGATAATATGCTCTTCTTTACTATGGAATTGATTTATCGGCATGGTTTCTCAACCTTAATAAAAATCTTTCAAATTGTTCTCCTTCCTCCTGTTTCGTGAGTCGGAAAAGGTATCTTTCATAAATCCGACTTTGTTTTGGAGCAAAGTAACCCAACAAACAACTAAGCTCATAACATTAAGTTTATAAGGTCTAAACCCTTAAACTGATTATAAAAGAGCATTCATTATGCCAATATTACTTTTAGTGGCACATTATTAGAAGATTTGGCTTAAATTACCTTTAATTTTAAATTTTGGCTGGGTAAAAGATAATAAATCCAATTTATACGGCTACAATAAGGGCTCGAAATTGTTTTTCTTATAGAGGCTAGTTACATTGCTTTTTAGCCACATAATATTCAAAGTCATATAAAGGCTTTTAGTATGGTCAATTATTCTTAGGAGAGTAATGCACAAGGTAACTATGATGCTTTTAAACTTATAGGAGCATTTTATAAGACGTCTATCCAACAAATGAATTCTAGCATGTTATATGATGTTTACACACACCACCTCTACTCTTATGGTACTACAAAATGACCAAGCCGATACTCACAAATCAGCTAGTGGTTCCGCAGAGGATTATTTTATAGAAAATGAGATTGAAAAGGAAACCAGTGAGGAAGAACATAATTGTAGCGGTAGTGATAGTGATAAGGACATATAGATATTGCTATCAAGAGTCGGAGAATATTGATATTCGTAGTGATATAAGAGAATGGGTAGTGAAATTCAACATTTCCCATATCGCTTTAAGTGACTTATTATTTGATCTTTTCTCTTTGCAATTAACTTTCCGCCAGTTACACGAATGTTCAAGTTTTCTTAATTTATTTTCATTACATTATGACCAGCGCAGAACGCCATCTTTTTCCTACTTGCTCGGTACTGCGGACAATTTTGAGTGTCCTAACAATTTTGTAAGGCGTTAAGTTACTATTGTTAATGAACCTCACTATTTTCAATAATATGGTTGGCGTTTTTCTTTATTTGCCAAACTGTTGCACAAAATAATGTAAATCACTGAGAAAAAGACTTATTGCAGACGGCTATAAGGGCCGTCGGATTTTTATGAGCCTTTAATTTGCTACAATAAGTTTAAATAACCTTGTATCGGACCATAATAAAATATGTATAAGGGTGATCGCCCTTATCAACGCTCTCCATATGATTCTCACAAGGGTATTGGCTTTATTGGGGCACTTTTCTTGCCATTATAAGTTTAATTTGCAAACTATACAGCAACTATAACAGGAGATTAAGGGTTTTGCCCTTATAAGTTGTGCCCAAACGCACCTTTATTAGCGATAATACGGCTGCTATAAGAACATTATTTTTGGCATTATAAGCCACTACAAGGAAAATTTTTGATTGTTTGAAATAGTCTAATTTATTTTTCACTTCAGTAGCTCAAACATGTAGGTTTTGCTGCCTGAAATCAGTGAGCAAATTGCGATTTTGCTCACTGAGTGAGACAAAGTAACTTTTTAATTTTTGTTTTCAGAAAGCCCTGAATATCTTATTCAGCCTTGGGTTAATCATACAATTCGAAACATTTACACTCCTTCTCTTTCCTGCTATTAGAAAGAGAGAGGGATAAAGACCAGCCTTTTCGAAATTCCGATTTTGAATTCGACCTCATAGACAAACACGCTCGGTTTGTACTAACTAAAGAAATTTTGCAAAAAGATAATTATGTCTTAGTGTAATTTATTGAATTTTAAACTTATATGTATACGTAGTATTTAAACGAAAATAAGTATTTACTGCAAATAAAACTGATATTTAACCTGTAAATACCCATTTCTAGTTTCAACAATGTTACATAAATATTTTCAATAATAAAATATCATGGGTGCTATAATTTCCGAACACGCCTTAGTTTAAATAAAAGAGTGGGAATAAAATTTCGTGGCTGGCTTAAAGAGTTGAATAAGTTAATAGTTATTTAAATCTATTCCTGTTTATTATTTTATCTCAAGTGTTCTCGCCGCTGAAGTGAAAAGTTATGTGTGTTACACGAGAGCAAAGCTTCCTGCATCTCGTGCCCCTGAATCCCTTGCCACACTCAGGATTCAACTTTAGAATCACTCGCTACGCTCGTGATTCAATCGTTGAGTCCTTCGCTTGCTCAGGATTCAAAATCAGCACTCGCAGCAAAAACGACTTTGCTCCCTCGTTGCACAAACAACTATAGAGCTATTGCATAATCATCGACACCTTCGCCTTCTTCAGCATGAGCTCCAGGAAGGTTTTAATACACTTCTTGAAGTGCTTTTCCCCCAACGTGGAGAAGAGTAGCTCTCTTTTTTTTTTTACGGAAGTGTCGATGTAGGCAGCCAGTAAATAAATTTCAAGTGCCCTCTTCCATTTCTTCCAGCGAGTGCCGACAGATGTCGGATCGCCTTCGCAATCCAAATGGTCTAAGTTGGGAAGTGTGGATGATGCATGAGTCATTTTGGGTAGCAATAAAATATTGACTCTTATTTTTGCGTGGCTTTTTACTGAAAATCAGTAACAATATTACAACAGCTGCATAGCCCTATTTTTTGTTGTAAGTACTCATTGCAGGACTTAATTATATTTTTGTAAATAAGTTTTTTTTTTATATATATAATGTACAGGCCTTTAAGTTAGGTTAATATTGACTTTTATTTTTGCGTGGCTTTTTACTGAAAATCAGTAACAGTATTACAACTGCATAGCCCTATTTTTTGTTGTATCTTGCGTGGCTTTTTACTGAAAATCTGTAACAGTATTACAAATTTACTTATTATTTCAATTTTATTTCAATTTTATTTCAATTTTATTTCAATTTTATTTCAATTTTATTTCAATTTTATTTCAATTTTATTTCAATTTTATTTCAATTTTATTTCAATTTTATTTCAATTTTATTTCAATTTTATTTCAATTTTATTTCAATTTTATTTCAATTTTATTTCAATTTTATTTCAATTTTATTTCAATTTTATTTCAATTTTATGCAAATTTTGTATCATTTATTTAATTTGTTATGATTGAAATTGTATACCTAAATGTAATTAATTGTAATTGATAATCAAAATAATTAAGTTTTACTAACACTAGCTGTTTAAGAAAATTGTTACTAACCATTTATGAGCTCTGAGCTTGAATTAAAGATTTCTATTCTATAGCCCTATTTTTTGTTGTACCTAAGTACTCATTACGTGGACTTCATTATATTTTTGTAAATATATTTGTTTTTTTTTTTTTTATAATATACAGTCCTTTAAAATTGTTACTTATTTAATCGGCGTGGCCCTTTGTTATTTACTCATTGCGTGGCCTTTTGTTAGGTACTTATTTAATCGGCGTGGCCCTTTGTTATTTACTCATTGCGTGGCCTTTAAGTGTACTTTTATTATAACTATTTTCCAAATATGTATAAATTGTGCAAGCATAACAATAGATAGGTAGAAGAACCCACTAATTTAACTATTGTGATGTAATTGTTCTTCAAATTGTTTACACTATACCACCATACATACTCCACCTTTACTGTTTTAAGCAAAAGCAGAACATGTACAGTAGCACAGTACAAACATAAACACAACACACATACTTTTGCTATCAATACTTCCAAACACAATAAGTCTATTATTAAAATGACATTATCTAAAGCTATATTATAATAGGTTTTTACTAATGAGTATATCAGATCCATAAACAAAATTAATTCTGTAAGTAATAATATCTTTAAGCGAGCTGAAATAACTAATTACCTATCCTTTCTACAGTGTTGTGAACAGTTAGGTAAGTATTTCTTATTATCTCGATCATAAATCTCATTATGTCGATAATTACGTTTGGTTTAACTTTTAAACTAATTGTGGGTAGTTACCTTTAGGTCGCATACTTGCACAATATTATATTTTTGTAGTATCCTTGCGTGGCCTTATTTTCCATCTAATACGATGCATGGCCATTTACAATGAAGAATAGTGATATGAAACTGTTTATCAGTAACAATTGCTTACGTATTGGCTCGATTCATATGTGATTTTGATTTAGCTCATAACTCAATGTAAAATGAGTGTTAATTTGCTAGTATTTTCTCTAATATAATAACAAATAATTTGTAATAGGCTATTTGGAACGAATCTACCCGCAAACAACTGATAAGCAATAAACAATCACTTATATTCCTTCCTTCATTTTATTTTTAATGTGTCATGTACTTGCTTTTATCCTCGTCGCCACTTGTAATGTTCACTGCGTTAATAAAACACACTTTGATAGATCTCGTAGGTGAAGTAGTATATGCGTCTAGCGCACGACCGCTCTCGCTCACGGTTGGTGCTCGACTGACAACGCCAATGCGCCCGCGCATACACTACACTTATAATATACGTTATCATAAAATTCACATACCTACTTATAACTTTTTATAATCTGTTTAACAACGATTGAATGGTTATCGTGTAACTTCAAAATATGAAATGTGGGATTTGTGACCAGTGACTTCGCATGCGTATAACTCAAGATTATCCCACGAGAACATAGTATGATATGAAAGATATCCTATATGTATTACTCCAGACTATACCTACCTATCTATGTACTTAATTTTACCATGATCCGTTAAACTGTTCTGGCGTTTTTGAATAACATAAATCCATCCATCCAAATTTTAGCATTTAAGCGACATTAGGAAACGGCTCAGCGGAGCTAGACTTTTATACATACAAAACAAGTGAAGGATGTGTGCGAGGGATGTGTACGAGGAATGTGTACGAGGAATGTGTGCGAGGGATGTGTTGGGAGGGATGTGTACGAGGGATGTGTTGCGAGGGATGTCTTGTGTCTCCGCTCCCACTACACCGCACCCTCGTCGACACATTTCACAGCTTCGCAACGCATCCTTGCACCACACATTAATGCGCATTTTCACAGCTCCGCTACACATCCTCGTAGGCACATTTTCATCGCACAGCTTTGGTGGAAACGCCCATACATTTTCACAGCACAGCTAGAAATCCTCGCACGACACATTTCCATCACACATCTCTGGTGGAAACGCAGCCTTATGGCCCCCAATAATGTGGTCACTAAGAGACGCTGTTGTCGCGCATATAGCGTATACGCCGTTTTCTATAATGCGCGCTCTGTTTCTTTGCTAATGTTCAGACTGGTGTCAGTACGGAAAACCGTCAGCTTGTAGTTAAAACTCAATTCCATCGCACGTCATATTCTGTGTCCTATAATACAAACTACAAAAATAAGTTAAAAATAACTAAAACCCGACTACGAAAAAATCGCGCACTGAAAAGTATAAAACAAGATCAATCCGTGTTACAGAAAATTTAAGTAATAGCCTGGTCGTCTGCCACCTACGGTTGTTTCACACAATCTTATCTTTATTGGCTGGCACACGACCACGGCTATTACTTAAATTTTTATTTATTTAGGTACACTATTTTGGGGTTTTTATGATATAATATTAAAACAAAATAGCGAGTGAATTACAAAATTAAATGTACTCAGTAAGCCTTTTCATTCGATACCCATGCCATGTTGACACTGTTAGAAACAGGCAAAGTAGCTAGTAAAAGCTATATAATGTTTATATTTTTCGAATGTGCTCATCAAGCCCTTTAATTTGATACCCATGTCGATACTATGCGAAAATATTTTTTATTTCGGTTACGACTTTACATCCCCTAGAGGGCGCCATATTGAATTTGGTGACACGACACCTACCCTATAACTAGCGGACAACTGAGACGCTTCTAACGAAACCTCATTTGTCATGTAATGATAAGTAGCTTAGAAGTTATGATACAAACAAACATCGGTCAAAATCATAACCCTCCTTTTGGCTTTGCCGTAGTCGGGTAAAAAGACTCCTTCCTTTTCATATTATGGAACAAATATACGACGACGCTCCAAAAAACTCCAATATGTGAGAACGAAATATATTTCTTCAAAAGGCGTAGACATTTTTTTAGCTCGCTCGCGCTCTTCGTAGGTTATCCTTTTTATGTACAAACCCTTTTTAGACACTTTCATTTCATCTTGATTGACATTTACAATACAATACCATACACGAAATTGTTATCTAAGTATCATAAATTAGAGCAAGAGAATTGAGAGCAGTGGTGGCCCAGTGGTATCGGTCCCGACTTACGAGTTGTAGGTCGTGGGTTCGAACCACGCCAGGCGCATTACTTTGTGTAATTTATTTCATCACCACTGCTCTCAAAACGGTGAAGGGAAACATCGTGAGGAAACCGGCATGTCCTAGAACCAAAAATTCGAAGACATGTGACATCTACCAACCCGCACTGGGCCCGCGTGTTGGATTATGGCCCACAACCTCTCACAGAGAAGAGGCCTGTATCCCAGAAGTGGGAACATTATAGGCTAATGATGATGATGATGATCATAAATTAAAGTAGCTTTTCGCATCTGCCTGTTCACAGATGTTGTTCTTCTAACCTCCACTATGGATTTTGTATTGACTTTATCATTGTTTAGCAACTTCAACCCTATAGATTATAGATTATAGAATCAGGCGTTACTTTGCGGAAATCCATGACATTAAATTTTATGAAAAATATCTAGTTTTAACCCTATAGTTTGAAAATACCCAAACGGTTACTCAGATAATTATGTTCGAAATAGTACATCTACATTTCAACAGTTACTATGTTTAGTCTCATGTCATACTCATAAGTAACGAGTTTACTGTCATTAACCGGGTACAAGTCCGGACTTTGTGGCTATTACACAGAACACCTAACTCGACTTGGGGAATTGAAGTCAGTCGCATAAAAAGCTCAAATATTGAGTTTTCAAATATCTGAACATATCTGTCATAACAGGAGCACTAATTGAACTTCTAGCTTATGCATTTTGGATGGATGGATTGATGTTTGTTACTCAATCAGGTCGAAACGGTGATCTAAATGACAATAATTTGACTCAGATACAGGTTACAGTTTGAAATAACACATAATGATACCATTTATGAGCAGTGGTGGCCCAGTGCTATCGGCCTCGACTAGACGAGTAGTAGGTCGTGGGTTCAAACCCCGTCAGGCGCATTATTTTGTGTAATTTATTTCAACACCACTGCTGTCAAAACCGTGAAGGAATACATCGTGAGGAAACCGGCATGTCCTAGAACCAAAAATTCGAAGACATGTGACATCTACCAATTCGCACTGGGCCCGCGTGGTAGATTACGGCCCACTCCCTCTCACAAAGAGAGGAGGCCTGTGTCCCAGCAGTGGGAACATTTATAGGCTGATGACGATACCATTTATCCCGAAATTACGTTCCAGTGGAATGTTTTTTGTCGCTGACTATAACTAGTTTCACTATAACAGCTACTTTGTAAATTAAAAAAATTGAAATACTCTAAGACACAAAACACAAACAAAACTTATTTTGAACTTTAATACCCCACAGAAAACAAAATCGCAAATCAATACTACCAAACACTTTCCAAGATCTATCTTACTTCACGGACACTTTGCCATCAATTCTACTCTAACCAACTTTATGATACTTTCCTGCGCTATGAAAGCAAAAGAGCTAGACAGCTCCCTTTAACACCATCTTAAGAAACAAACCTAATTTAAGATTCTCTTGAAATTGTTCTAGTTTTCTTTTCCCTTGAGTCTTTCTGAGTATTGTACCGTTTACAGCCAATCCGTGACCAGAAAAGTTGGAAAAATAAAAGCTGAACTATAAAAGAGCTATTAAAGTTAATGTTAGTTTTGGGGATCGTGATAGGTTTTAGGTGAATTGTAAACGCGATGTTGTGGTGACACGCATTCGATATGTGCCGATAATACTGGTTCTTTTGAAATACGAAAACTATAACTGTACTTTAGAACCTTGGCATATCACACGTTGTAATGGTAACGTTAGATTTGTGACGAGTCAATGAATTAGTTTGGCGTGGAAAAGTCTAAGCGTGATCAGCATTTTTACGGCCAATGGTTGTATTAATATTTGAGAAAATTACGCATGATAAGAGTCATACACTCACCTTTAGGATCTCCATATCCTTCTACTCCATCTCTATTATTGTATACTCGTCACAGTTTTGGTTATTAGGCGTTACCACGTCCAAATCCATTTTGGGTTATCACTGGTGCTATCAAGATTATGCAAGACACTAAAACAGAAATGTTGAAGAATTGACGTATAGAACGTCGAAAGGAAATAAGTAAAGGTGACACAAATGTGGGTGTAATCCAGGATTTACGTCTAATTTCAGACAAGCTTGCATTTAAGAAGAACGATGGATGTGTAGGCGTTCCAATTCTCATTCGTTCTGTGTTATTTTATGAAAAAGGTCATGTTTCAAAATTGTTTGTACTCTCAATGAGCACCACCTCTATAAAGTTTCTGTGAAATTACGTGATTTCATACATGATTTTAAGTGTTTTGCTGGTTATTTCAATGTTATGAACATGAGGATGACAGTTTCAAGAGATTCGTTGAAGAAAAATGCAATCATCTTTGTTGAATACTTGTAATCTAATAATTAATGAAATGCGCTTTCGGAAGACCTAGACCAGAGGCACTCAGTTCCAAATTGTTCTGGATTTCTGTAGCAATTTTCAATTGGATTATATCTTTCGTTTTTCTCTGGCTTATCTCCGTTTGCATGTATTTTCCACTTCCCTAGCACCTGATTAGAATAACACTTTATTTGAGTCTCGGCTACTATGTTGACTATTGTTACAATTTAAGCATCTGTGAGTAATAATAATGTATCAAAAGGTCTATCACGGTATTGTTCAGAAGCACTTATATCCAATATCGTGTTAATATCTTCCTCCAATCCGCTTCAAGTAATCCCAAACTTGTTTCTTATGACACCAAAGGATAAAGTGGGATATCCCCTGCTAAGCTAGGGTCTTCGGCCAGAATTTATTGTTAGAAACAAGCGATTAAGGAAAATTTGTGCGTAATACGTTATACCTCGAAAACCTGCGATGCGTTCACAGCTATTAAGACTTCTGTAAATTTCCCTTGAGATGTCTTAAGCTGGGTAAGGCATAAAGGAACCGTTATCAGTAATGTAGACTTATGTTGTGTTGAATTGGTTTTGCTTGAAAAAGTCGGCATCTTTGATTTGATTGTCATCATTTTCTTTGGTGATTTCACAATTTACGTGTGTTTTTTTTTTTATTTTTTATTAACAGCATTTTCAACTACAGTTTTGCTAATGTAGTAACTTAAAGACTGCTCTTTTGAATCATGGGTCTCGATCGGTTACTTAATTTATTGCTATTCGACCCAAAATTTTTACACTTCACAATCTCTTCCACAATTTCTTCATTCTTTTACAAAATTATGAGTACTTTTCCTTTAAGCGCCGTACAGAATGTTTGCCGATGATTTCTTCCATCGGAAATTGAAACGTGCGTTCCTCCAATTTCCAATTGGGCGTAATCAAATGAACGTATGTCTTCGAGGATAATAGAATTCCTTCCTTTAGGCCTGACATGATAAATGTCTCGGATTTGCGGAGTAAGGGTCTGTGGCTTTATGTTATGTGTAAAATTATGTTCCTTTGTCTTATTGGTTTCCAAGTTTTAATGGCATTCATAGTATTGTGGTCTTTTCGTAAGATATTTGTCTAGATTGTCGATGAGTGATTTAATTTCATTATGTACGGTAGTGATAAAGTAAACGAGGCTACATTTTTAGGAACAATTAGATTTTTTCCTATCTGTCTAAATATTCTATTTTGTACGAGGTTGTTGCAACCTACTAATATCACAGGTAATTTTTTCGCCAGAGGAGGCTTAATTAACTGTGATACTAAAGAGAACCTCACAGGATAGCTCAGGTTGCCTCACAATGATTTCCTTCACCAATGTCAGTGATGTCCAAAATAAACTTACATCATCGACATCTTCATCACTTACTATAAGGCGAGACAGTAGTCAAACGCGAGCTTATTGTTACTTAAAAAAAATAGATAAGTGTTTGAACTCGAAACTTTGAGCAAGAAAAGTTGTTTATTGCATAGTCCTAAAGAAAAAACATTAGGAATCCATTTTAGAAATAAAATATAAAAGAATGTACTCAAGTTCATTATAAGATATTTCAAAGTCTTGTCGTTGAAAGCCCATCGCAAATTTTCGACGACCAAAGTAAGAATTGATAAAATAGGGAAAATTTATACGAGGAAATGCCAACAGAGTTTAACGAACCCCATCCGGCACGTGTCATTACTGAAAATATTTTAATTTCGTCCTTAAAACGAAAACTCAAAGTGGCGTAATAAAGAATAAATTAACGCAGGCCCAGAAGCAATCAAAAACCTATATAAAACGGTCATAAAAACTTAGAGGAATGGGACCGAGCAGCGACCTCAAAATAAAGAGGTCTATTAAAAGGAGGACTTAATGTAAACGCAAAATTTTAAGTTCAGAAACGTGGAGAATGTTGATTTGTTGGAGGTGAAAAAAATTTGTTCGGAAATTCAAATTGGTCAAGTTTATACAGACGCTGAGGATATTGCGGTGGTTGCTGCTGCCCATGCATCACAAGTTACAGCTGCTGAACAAAGATTTGTTAGAGCAACAGAGTAACGCCATGCCACGCAGACAAGTCATGGTGCCTACGTCGAAAATGGCGCACGGCTTATTTCGACGTTTGTCACTTCCGTACCGTTTTGTGAAAATAAACTACTATAAATACGACATTAATTTGTGCGTGGCAATGTATTCTGTTATTTAATTATGCTGTTTTACTTACATCTTCATCTATCTAGCCTTTCCCCAATTATATTTTGGACGGCTATTTGTTATTTTGAAATACGTCAGTAGGTATAATGTTCTTTCGTCAGTATTGGCACCGTGCACGACTTTAGCGCCACCTAGCGTTCACAACTTCGACGGCTCTGACCGTTCTAATTGAAATCAGATTTGTATACAAATCACATGGTTTTGGATTCTATGGCGATCCATTGGCTCTGAACATAATTAAATAAACATAGGCAAAATTTTATGATAGAAGAAAAATATCAAATATGGGATTAAAATGAGTATTATGATGTTATTTACTTTTTTCTCTTCACGGCAGCTAACCATCTCCTGCATTGTTCATCTTTCCAAGAGCCGCTTGGGAATCAATAAAACATAAATTTACTATTTCTGTTAGTATTCTTGCAGTTTACAACAGAACAATTGCTGTGACTTATTTTTTTCTGGCGGAATATTGCGATTATAAAAAATTACGTACAGATGACAGAGCTGAATGTACTGTGAAGACAGAGCCGTCGCATTCCGACTGCGCCCCAACACCTGCCCTTGAAGAAACTACGATATCTCGTCAGATATTCATTGAAATCAAATGATGTCAAGGGCAATTTTGTTCAAAATTAAATGTTTGTAATGATTAGCGTATTTATTTGGGTAAGGATTAATATTATGTTTATAAAAATATCGTCGCAAGAAATGTATTATTTGAAAATCAATTTGGTTTCCATAAAAAATGTTATTGTGAGTTAACCATAAAAGATAGATATATGCTGTCGCGGACTTTATTTTAGAACGTTTCATGAGGAACAATTCCGACTTACATAATTTTTGCGTAATGTAAACTGTTTACGCAGCGCACGCAATGGAAGCTCTCAATAAGATTTTCCCGATTTTGCATCATTTTTTCATTGCTGCTCTGCTCCTATTAGTCATAGCGTGATGTTATATAGCCTATAGCCTTCCTCGATAAATGAACTATCCAACACAAAAATATTTTTTCAATTCGAACCAGTAGTTCCTGAGATTAGCGCGATTTTAACAGTTAACAAAGCTGAATTAATCTGAGAGAAAGCTGTCGGTACTTCTATTATTCGCCACCATGAGCGCTGCAATCGAATAGTAATACCCCTACCTAGTACTTCGCACCCAGCGAATAGTCTCCTCATGTTACGGCTGTTTCACTCACATCCGCGTTATAAATAAACTATTCATTTTTCATTCATCCTTAGACTATTCATTCTTTTGTTTTGTACCTATATTTCCCTGAATGCAAATTGGTTTCTCAAACTTATCGGTTCGGGAATTCGAAGAGGTGCACTTTTTTCTACTACCTTCCTACCCGGTTTTAGAGATAACTTTATTTTCGTCTAAAAATAAGTCTGGCTTAAGAGAAAGACCATTTTTGTGTTCTTTTATATTGTGCCTTTTGTTTTTGCGCGGCCATTTTATTGTAATTGATGGCACTAAAGACGAAAATAGCTAAGTTATTTTCCTTTATTTTGTCGGTCTTTAAATATTTTCGCCTTCAGTCTATACAGATTAACAACCCCCCTTTGAAAGTGTAAAATATGCTTTTTCCAAAAATAATACATCATGAAGTTTTGGAGGGTTGAGGGGGTGTAAATGTTTCTCTTTTTAAGGAAGGTAACCTCAAACAAACGGTTGTTGCTTCTGGTGGGTGCTCTGCCCAACATTAATAATCGGAATTTTCTACAGGGTCGCGCGATGTACAAACTGAAGTCAGTTCTTTCTTTGTTCCATATATGTCGCTAATCATCTTTTCTGTTTTGACGACTGATTTATGTCCGCTATAAATTAACATTACCTCAATGTTTATAATAATTCAGATGGTCCACTGGAAATATTTTTCTATAGGTAAATTTATTTGTTTCGACTTGCATCGTGCTTCGATGTATACTTATATCAATGCACACCACGGTACCTTCACAACTTTGATTATTTACTCTATAGATATAGCAACTGCGGCGCAAAAGCGTTGATAAAAATATCAGCTAACTGTTAGCCTCAAAAGCGCTCCCCGCTCCACCAGTGTCGATTGTAACTTCAAGAGACGCGCACGCACGGCTTAATTTTTTGCATTAGATTATTTTGGTGAAAATGACAAGTTGCGCGATAAAAATCTGCAGAAATTACAAAGGACGTTTACGAACAATTAACAAAATCTCCTACCATCGGTAAGTAACTCAAAACTAATAGTAATTCACAAAAACAAAAATAATGTATTGATATTACGCGTTCGCTTCGAGTTGGCCGCTACCTCCCCTCTCGCACCGCGTCGTATTTTGGTGTTGCCAGTTTTGGATTGCGAATTTACCCGTATCGTTCAATATTTATAAAAACTGATCAAGGTATTATGTATGTGCGTGGGTATATTTCAAAAAGGAAACTGATTTCAAATCAACAAAAATGGTCGCCATTTTGAATTAATTTGTTAATGGACAGAATTCTTTTAAAATCGATATATGGGGTTCCCCATGATCATTAAAAAGAAAACTGATGTCAAAATAAAAATAAATGGATGCCATTTTGAAATTCTTTGTTATTGGGAAGAATTCTTTTAAAATCGATATCTGGGGTTCCATTTTTTTTCAGGATACCTATTGATCCTATAATTAGAAGTCGATGGGTGGACATAATAAGAAAAAGCCGTGGAGAAGAATTCTGGAAACCATCTAAAACTACGGTGATATGTTCTGAACATTTCCGTGAAAAAGACTTGTATTTTGCAAATAATCAAGGACGTCGAAGATTGAAAAAAGGAGCGGTACCGAAAAAAGTATGTTTTATTACATGCAGGCTCATATTAATATATTTAAATTTCAATATAGTTAGCGATAGTGATTCAATGGTAAGATCGACAAACTTTCAACGAATGACTATTATATAATGATTATTTAACTTTGTTTTTTGATTACAGGCATTATTTTTATCATCAGTTAAATCTGACGAAAGTGATGTCACTGATGAAGTGGCGTTGGAAGATAATATTGAAATAAAGGAAGATAATATTGAAATTAATAAGAATAACATTGAAAGTAATGAAGACAAAATTGAAATAAATGAAAATAATATTGAAATAAATGAAAATAATATTGAAATAAATGAAAATAATATTGAAATAAATGATAACAACGAAATAAATGAAGAGTTTTCAGATATCGATTCAATTTTTGACACTCCGAAAAAAGCTAAGCTGAGAAGAGAGTTACGCAGAAGAATTCTTATACAAAAAAAACATTCTTTGAAAATTCAATCACTTAGAAGAAAAAATCTCCGACTTAAGAAGAAAATTGCAACATTCAAAGATATTTTGGTAACATTAAAAAATGAAAGATACATAGATAATGATACGCATAACATTTTGAACAGTAACGTATTTGCAGCCGACTTATATACCATTATGAAAAAAAAGTTAAAGAAAAAATCTAAGAGACCCGTATCTAAATATGCACCAGAATTTAGAAAATTTTGTTTAACTTTGCATTTTCTATCGCCAAATGCGTATAGATTTGTCAGGAACAAATTTGAAACGTGCCTTCCTCACCCGAAAACCATATCGAAATGGTATGCAAATATCGATGGTTCTCCGGGATTTACAGAAGATTCGTTCAAAATTTTAGATGCTAAAAGAAAACAAACTGATAAAAATATGATTTGCGCGTTAGTAGCAGATGAAATGGCTATCAGACAGCAAAAGTGTTATAATGAAAAAACTAAACAGGATGATGGTCTGGTGGATATAGGCACGGGTCCTAATGAAAATATGCGAATCAAAGCTTCAGAAGCGTATGTTTTTTTGTTAGTGTCATTAAATGAGCCATGGAAGTTACCAGTCGCTTATTTTTTAGTTCATGGAATGACGGGAGCCCAAAAAGCAAATATTATAAAAACTCTACTAACTAAATGTCACGAAGTAGGGGTTGATGTGGTATCATTGACTTTTGATGGTCACCCTTCAAACACGTCGGCTATGAAGATTTTGGGTTGCAAATTGGATGATCCCAAACGATTGAAAACTACATTTCAACACCCATGCGCTGACTATGAAGTAGCAGTGTTTTTGGATTTCTGTCACATGATTAAGTTAATTCGAAATCATTTTCAATCGAAGGAAATCTTTTTGTACAAGAATGACCAAATTATGTGGAAATATGTCAAAAGATTATCAGATCTCCAAGAAGAAATTGGGCTTCATCTAGCGAATCGCTTGACAAAAAAACATATTGAATTCCGAAATTCTATAATGAATGTCAAATTGGCAACACAATTATTGAGCAGGAGTGTTTCTAAGGCAATACAATTTTGTCGACAGGAGCTGAAATTGTCTGGTTTCGAAGAGAGCGAGGCGACAGAAAAGTTCATAATGGCTATGAACAATGTTTTTGATGTTTTTAATTCCAGAAACTTCCAAACATATGGCTATAAACGGCCCTTGAATCCAAAAAATAAAGATGAGGTATTTGCATTACTAGAAGAAGTAAATGATTTGATTTTGAATCTATATTTGAAAGTCTCGAGAAAAAGAACTTACACAGAACATAAAAATAAAAAGACAATAACTCTAAAAAACTACACATCGGTGCTGAAATCAAATTCTTTCACTGGATTTCTTGGAGTTCTAATTTCTATTAATAGTTTAAAAGCGTTATATGCAACTTTAATAAACTCACATAAAATGCAGTATTTAACCACATATCGCATCAGCCAAGACCACATTGAATTGTTTTTTGGAGCGATACGCATGCATGGTGGTTATAATGATAACCCTAATGCCCGACAATTGAAGGGTATATATAGGAAACTTCTGTGTCACATGGAGATTAAATCTGCTAAATCAGGGAATTGTGTGCCTCTAGAGAATATAAGCATTTTGACGTGTTCTTCGGCACTAAAATGTATCAATTCAACTACTCCAGCAACACGAAAAGATGATGAAGATGAGAGTGAAACGGCAGAAGAAAACATGTCGGATGAAAACGGAGAAAATATGTCTCGATTCTTAGATGAGTCTACACTAACTGAATTTACACAACAGATAATTGGTTACATTTCAGGTTGTGTTGTGAGATGTCTCCGTAAACAAATCAAATGTACTGCATGTGTTGAATCTTTATTATCAAATGAAAAGCATGAATACCATAAACTAGTTGGCGCACGGGATGAAGGCGGACTGATTTATGCTTCAAGGGATGTATATTCTGTATGTAAGACTTCGGAGACAGTAATCAGAAAGTTTCTGAGACCAAATTTTATAATGACCAGCTCAACTTATACAAAAATATTGTCCTCTATTATCAAACAATTTATTGGTAATAAAACTACTTATTTCGAAGTTGAAACTGAACACGTGTGTGGTTCACTTCACCAAGTGAATCTAATAAGACTGGTTGCCGAAAAATATTTGACTATACGGTTTTATCATATTGCTAAATTAGATAATTTAAAAAGTGATGTAACCTCAAAACGCAAATTATTTAAAAAACAAATACAAAGAGAGGGCCACTAAATCAGTAGTTAGAAACATAGGCAATGGGCTCAAATTTCAACTCGCTACTAATTTATGAAGAGTTTATTTTTCAGATAGTTGATCGAAAAACTCAAAAAACATTTGTTTTATTTAAATGATAATTAATAAGTCGACACCATACATTCAATAATAAAACATATTTTGTAAAACGTAAATGATTTTTGATTGATTACCTATTCATCTTTTCCAAAGAAAACACTTTCATCATTTATTCCGAGATAGATACCGATATAATTTGCAATTTGCATTGCCGCCATCTTGAAATCGACATTTTGAAGTTTTTTACTGCTCACTGAAAATTGAATAAGGTTTCGAGTTATATTTGTTTGAACAGGACCTATCTTATCTTCAATACCCTGGCCGAGCTCCTCACCCGTCTCACAACCCTCAGTGAACAGCTCTCTCCGTATTTTTCCTCCGAATGAATTATTGTCCTCTATACAAAATAATCCGTGAAAAAAAATCATGCAAAATTTTACAGGAGACGTGATCAATGAGTGAGCGAGTCAGTCAGTCAATAAATAAGCACGAGCAGCTACATATTATATTAAACAGTTATAATTTATGATTTTTTTAACATGATGTCAATTTTACAGTTTTTCCCCATTTTATAGGGATGCATTCATTAGCTGGCAACTCCCAGATACAAATGACATTAGCGTAAGACACAGCTACTGTTAACCTTGTGTGCGTGCCTCACGCACACACGCAAGTAAACACTGGCCAGTTTTTGTTGAAGCGCTCATTGCGTGACGCGTTATCTATAGAGTAAATAATCAAAGCTTCACAAACTCGCAAATTAATTTAACCGTCGAAACACGTTTGCCATTCAACCCTCCCATTGGCAAAGAATATATAAATCCAGATGGTCGCTAGCGTACTCGTGACTGATGTTATGATGATAAGGTTTGATAAGTTCATACTTACGCGTACCAAAGTCAAAATTAGCATACTGTACTTTGACTGCACTTTAGCAAATTACTCATTCGAAAGAATGAGAAACTTAACCCTTCATAAAAAAAAAAACATATTTATCTAGTTTGTTATACAAGCTTCATTGTGGTACGTATTGTAATTATATAGGTATCTATTTCGTTTGAAAAGCCAACTTTGTTAGCTTTCATCGAAACTTACTTTTTGCTATAATTATGTGTGTGCTCGTTTTTGATGGTTTCTAAAGGATAGCTTCTGTTCCTATCTACATTATTCTGTGTCACAGCGATCTTCGCAATCATTCCGTAATAGTAGGAGTTCCTAATTGGGTCAGATGGACCCTTTGTCGACAGTTACGAGTACAATACAAAAACAGGAGGTGCATCGAATTCATGAATGATTTTAATGCTTTTACGAGTATGTGATCGGATTTCAATTTTGGTATCGATATCGTGTATTCGATTGGAAATTGGTTGAATGTTGCGAGTGTGATATAATTATATTCGTCTGTTAATATTTTATTTTATCTTTAAGAACTATTTATCTGTTGTAGGTGATTTCTTATTAAAATGTAACCTTACATGATAAAACAAACCATGGTTATATTGAACGGGACGTAATATTTTTTAAATATGGTATTTCGTATTTTTACTTTATTTATTCGCCAAAAAAACAGAAAATAGTTTTTGGTCAACAATAAAAAATACAATGACAATTCAGTTAATAATAATAATAATATTCCACAATTATCACACAACGCCATCTAGTCCCAAGCTAAGCAGAGCTTGTGTTATGGGTACTAGACAACTGATAAACATACTTATATATTTCTAAATACATACATATTATAGATAAATTACACCCAAACACAGAACAAATGATCGTGCTCATCACACAAACATTTGTCCTGGGTGGGAATCGAACCCACGACCTACGGCATAGCAGTCAGGGTCAATAACCACTAGACCAACAGGCCTGTCAAAGATACACAAGTTGATCATGTTCACATCCAAAGGGATCATCTGGATTTTTTTTTTATAAGAAAGTTCCAAATACTAACTCTCCTAAAGATACGTTTTCAATTAATCCAAATAACAAAGTAAAACAAATAAAAGGAGAATTTACTAATTAGTGGTGTAACATGAAAATTTTAAACCGGAACAAAGAGCAACTTCACGGAAATTAATTACTTCCCAAATGACATGTAGGATTTAATTAAAATGGATTGAAATGTCTTACAAATTATATTTTTGGGTAGTAACCAAATCATACTTTAACAAAGGGTTAAAACCTTAGGAACAACTTCATCACTGCTCTGCAGTACCCTCAAGTGATGAAAATGCCTTCATTATCTTTGCCTTATCCTATAAGGCAAAGATAATGAAGGCATTTTCATCATTGAGCTGATCCAATTTTAAACGTTCTTCTTTTCCGTGAGGACGTGGCCTCCCATCTGGTATCCTAGTCAATTGAGTCGTCTCTGAGAACACCGCAGGCTTCTTATTTTCCCTATTAAATTATTCCAGGTTTCCTCACGATGTTTTGACCTTCGTCAGTGATGTCCATGATTATGAATACAAAAAGACACATTGGCGCTTGTAAGGATTACAAGATCATGTTGTTTATGAAGCAAACTGCTAAACCTCTAGACCATCACGACTGTTTAATCTTTCTTCAAACAGAGACAACCCAAGTTCACAAGTTAGTTTGCCTCAAACAAATTGTGCGAGACGATAAGATATTGATCCAGTGTTGTCCTTTATTCTCGAATCAGTATGCAAAGTTACTAGCTACACTCGGGATATCGTAGCTTTTCAGTACGTTTAAAGTATCTACTTCGACGGAGCGCAATAATCCGGTTTTCTGTTCTTTCGAGGCCAGGTTCCATTACTGAGACAGAATCTGTCTTAACTTGAATACACAAGAGTCAGAACTAAGTTGGCACGTATGGTTAACACCTCGGCTTTTAGGCACAAGGTTGTGAATTCAAACCTGGGCTAGACCCAACGTGTGTGTGTTTTTTTTTAAATAGTATCCGAGTTCGCGGGACTGTCTTATCGGGTAACCATTTGCCTAGAATGTAAGGGGCTATTGAAGGATCACTGTAGATTTAAGACAGTGCAAGTCTGCAATCCCTTCTGTCCCGCGCTGGGTTAGGACTGTTATGATTTATCATCGATAAAAAAGGCATATTTAAAGAGCTTTTAAGTTCATCTTGAACATGATTGACTTAATAGACTCGATATAAACCACTTAAAACGTTTTGCTGATGGACATTAAAGCTTATTTTGCAAAGTGAATTCGATTTATAAAAACCTGAAAATGTACTAGGTACTATTCCTATTTTAAATTTATTTTCTGGATGAAAATTAAATATATTTACCCAGTTCTGTGTCCGTTAGTTCGATACATTATTTTGATGGATATACCAATATCATAGGATTTTATATCCATATCCCTAAACACACAACTTTAATATTTAAATCCCTCACTTTCAGAACCATTTACTACAGTAAACAAGAGGATATCATCAAATATTATTTTTAGGTCCGACGCGAAACATAATGGACGCCAATGCGTTGCGATGCAAAATTTTGTTCAATAACTCGGTTTTATTTTTTAAAGCTGCCACAATATTGCTGCTATGTTTGGTCTATGTTTGAGTCCTACGTGACCAGAATTTTGTATTACATTATTTTGGAAAAACGAAAGCTCAATGGGATTGTTCTATCCCTATAGCATACTTGGCTTACAGTCGATTTAGCACAAAATGTGTTGAAATTTCTTTTTTCCGACTACATGAGGACTGAACCACGGGTAGTCTTTGCCCTGCAGTAAGTAAAAGTTAAAGCCTTTAAAAAAACACTGATGTTCCGATGATTCTCATTCTTAATCAGCCATCCTCCTTGTTTACTTTATTTCTTACACTGAGCCAATCTTTAAGACCCAAATCCATTGCATTGCACGCTATGCTCGGGTACGCGGCGTATTTTATCAATGTTCCTGCGTTTCTACGACAGAACACTGCACTTTAAATGAATATTCACTCACAACTACATACAACTGTAGCGTGGCGCAGCGCCCGTGGCGCCCAGAGATGAGGTACGCCTTGTGGAATAAGCCAGGTACCGCATGGTTAGCCTGCAAGGCGTGGACATACACCACAGTGCCTTATTTGAGCAAGCCACATGTGAACCGATGACCCCAAGTGAGGCTTAGCGAACCCGTGGGTTGTAGTGGACACAAACAAATATAATATTTTCATGCCAAGCCAAGCTTGACCCCGCGGTGGTGGACACCCACGGCGACGGACGTCGCAAGACGATCTCCGGCCACCGTAGACGCGGGCATGCGGGCGGCGAGTAAAGGGCAACTCGCTGCCCGACCATGGACCACGCCCGGGTCGACGGTGCGTTGTGTTCCACGCGCGCCTCAAAGAGCGTCAGCATAATGACGGGCTCTCTAGAGAGCCAAAGCCTGCCAGAGTCGCAGGACTTATCTCATTACCGTGACCCGGGAACATAAAGGGCTATTGAAGGACACCGTGGATTTTAGTCAGTACAAGTCTGACAGTCCCTCCCGCCCTGCCCGGGGTGGGAGGACTCATTTGATGATTTTACCACGCAAAAAAAAAAGCCAAGCTTGACAGTCAAGTGTGTGTCCTGTCTGTGACTGTGAGCCGCATTGGGACAGCACCTTTATCCAAGAAACTTCGAAGCACAGCCATTTCGTTAGTCATTTGTTCTCATTCACTGAAATGGAATTGTGTCTACCTTTTAAAGCTAGGCACTTTTTCTAGATACTCCATCAATGGAGGTCCTAATTGACTAGACTTTCTTTTTACCGTCTGTTCTTAAGACGACTTATTGCTTCTACTTTGTTATTGTTTATTTTTAATTAGACGTTTTCATTATTTCTTTTTGTTTTTGTCCATTTGCGCTTTGGAGTTTTTGTTTTTAGTGCTGAGAGGTCTCAATCTTTATAGCAAAATACTTTGTTTTTTAGTCAGAGTTTCTGCGATTGCTGAACTATTTAAAGTAGCAGAGTTAATTTTTACCAATAATAAACATTTCAAATTGTATGGTTTATTAATTTGAAGCTTGTTACTTTATGATATGTTTAACCTTGCTAAGAAAATCTTTTAAATTCATTTTCATGTTCCCATTTCATTTTGCACTTGTAGCATGACAACTATAAATTATGACAGCAATGACAGAAGTAAAGTTATATTTATAGATGTCCAACGACTTCGTACTTAAGTAGAAAGTCTTCTTACATTCCAGTCTTACCTAGGTGTTTAAAATGCTGTCATTATACACACAATAATTATCACCGTATAGATAATGTAAACAATTTATCTACATCAACCGCCATTTCCTTAATAGCAACCTTTTAGAATACAAATTGAATCGACTTCGAATAACAACAATAATTATCCAATTTTAATGCTATTATTAAACAATATGACTACTTACAAGAAATTATAGAACATAACCCTTTCCGCGGAGGGTAGTTGTGAGTAGTTAGCGACACGCACGTAATTACAGACACGCACGGTCTTGAAGACCTAGCCGTTGCAGGGTTGAAATGTACAATTGCGAGCAAAATACTGCGTTCACCTTAAAACATCAGAACTAATTTTCTGACATGTATTGCGCGACTGTTCTGATGATAAATCATTCTGAAATCTTCTGTATGGGTTGTACATAATAAAACATGACATGTCTGTTAATTTTTATTGGTTCGAGTCTAGTAGTGTTAAATTCCTTGATCTCATTCAAGGAATTTAACGCTACTAGGCTGTCAGTATGGTCAAGAATATTTCAGCATCAACGGTATTCAATGAAATGCTTCTTGCACATTAAACAGTTTCGTAGAAAACAAGCTCAAAACTTCAGTGAGTGTGTACATAACTAAAAATAAAAATATCAGAAACTCACAGGTACTGAATAAACATGGTAAACATCCTGTTTTAAGTTCAAAAAATATTGTTAGTCAAAATATCAGTTCAGAAAGTGTGCCTACGCATGTAAGTTGTGATGGTGACTGTACAATGTACAACGTTTTATGATCATCCCTCACGCTTGTAATCACATGTTGTGTAGCAATAATGTTGCTATTTGTACTGGCATGTAGAAGGTACTTTTTTTTAAGATCCTCTACGTAGAACTCAACCACCCCTTTAAATATGATGATTTTTTATTTGTCAAAAACATGCGTTTACACACAAAGCATTTTTTAAAAGCAGGAGGTTTTCCATTAGACACGTATCTTTTTTAATATTTATCAGATTAAAAATGGATATTTTTTTTATTGTTTTTGGGCATATTCAATTATTCATATATAAATTATAACTCATATCGGCATTACATTTTATTTAAATTTCATATTACAAATCAAAAAACACAAATTGTTTAATCATAGAACTGAAATATATGTACCTAAAGGTAAGATAATAATATACGGTGCAGGACTGCCTCGCTTGGGCAAAGCACCGCCGTGTCCTCACGGAGGCGATAGCGGCCTCTCGCGCCCGGCACTGGTTGAGGCCATGCTGCGGGGCGAGACGGAATGGGAAGCGGTCGCCTCCTTCTGCGAAGCAGTCATGCTAGCAAAGGAGGAGGCGGGATGCGTGAGGGAGAGGACAGCGGCCACCTCACGACCCAGCCGCCCCGGGAGACGCCCACGGCAACAGACGTCGCAAGACGGCCATGGACCACGCCCGGGTCGACGGCGTGTTGTGTTCCACGCGCGCCTCAAAGAGCTGTCAGCAATCTGACGAGGCCCCCTAAGAGGGCCAAAGCCTGCCGGGGTCGCGGGACTGTCTCACCTGGTTACCGTGACCCTGGTACTTAAAGGGCTATTGAAGGATCACCGTGGATCTCCCTCCCGCCCCACCCTGGGCGGGAGGACTCATTTGATGATTTTACCACGCAAAAAAAGGGAAAGATAATATCAAAAGGGTAAAACATGGTCTTAAACATAACTGTGAAATGTGCCTGTACACCTTAACATTAACTTAACCTTTCGGTTGAAGAAGACGTAAAGTTATTATGTTTTATGACAAATGTTAATCTTGGGGCACGGCAGTGCCCCAGCCAAGTCTCGAGCAAAATATACATATACTTACTCTTACTTCATTTATTTAAATGTCTGATGTCCCCCTCAGAAGTATTTTAAGGTGTCTACTAAAGCTTCTCTAAATAAATATTGGAATCATAAATTCCACAGGAACTAAATATAAAACATTGTTTTTATGTAAGCTCTAAAAATACCACATTTTTCAACGAAATTTAGAAACGTCCCTACTCAAACAATAATTTGGAATGTCAACAAATTTTCTGAAAATGCCACTTTGTTCAATCAATCATGAATATTTGAAAACGTTGTGGGCGTCTATTTTCAAATGTTTACGTATTGACTGGAGTCTATAAGGGATTTGACACACGTGTCAGTATGGCTGGGATAATAATGTTTATTGGATGTTTCGGGATAAACCGTCTCAGCTTAGCTTACATTGTACTGAGTTAATCCGAAAACGATTGTTAGTTTTTTAAACAGAAAAACGTCCTCAGTATAATTATATCCTGTATCATGGGTGCCTTAACATACATTATACCTGAAAAAACCAAAATCACTCCTTTTTTGGACAATCGTTTAAAAAAACGTATCGTTAAGTGGCAAATGCCGAACAGAATTTGTCAGAGTACACGAGTCGAATTATGTTACTTTTTTTTTTAAATTGCTTCCAATCGGTTTTATTGAGCCATAAATAAGGCCTAATCCAATATATTGATCAGCCAGTATGAGTGTATTCGTAAATTACTAAGAGGAGTCAAGTCAAGGCAAGTCTAAGGCCCGGTATCCACAAAAGCGGAGAGGAGAGGAGATGTGTTTGAATAACCAATCAGAAATCCACATCTCTCCGATTAGTTTCGGTGGAAATCTGATTGGTTATTCGAACACATCTCCTCTCATCTCCGCTTTGGTGGATACCGGGTCTGACGCTATCATTACAAGAACCGAAAAATGATGCGTGGCCGCTTTGCGCCTCCTATGGCCGCTTTGAGCTGACTTTCCATACTTTTGAAAATAAAAGAAAAACCCCATTGATTTTCTTAATGATAATTACAGTCAGTCTCTTTGTAGACCATTTTAAGCATATTAGCATGTGTTCTATGACTGTTGGAGGGTAGGGACGCAGTCCATACAAAATCACCCATGGTCCTTTAATATTACCTATATGTTAAAAAAACATTTTTATAATAAATATACAAAATAAAAACTCCAATACATTCTAACATTATTGAAATATTTGAAGCTACTCCTCGTAACATAACTCTAAACTCCTATAAACTTATAATTGCGCGGTCCTAAAGTTATTCGTTATTTGTTAGTACGGTAACTTACTAATTGAATTGCAAAACTTATTAAAAGCTGATATTGATATTTTACACGTGAATGTTATATTAATATTATTCTGGATAGTGATAGCTAGGAATTTTGGCATTTCATATTAATTTAATTTAATTTTCTGACAATCGTATCACAATATTATTATAAAACCAACGAAACAGATTCTTCATTTTAAATACTTTCTATGCGAAAATAATAATGCCTAGATGTCACAGCGCCAAAAACAAAATGAATACACCATAATTATCCTGTCAATTCATAACAACGGTCAATTTTGACGTAACCAGTACCCTTAGCACGAGTTTTCAGTATTTGAAACGTAAATTAAACTGGAATTTTGACAATTTCAAATTGACAATTATCAAAAAAACTTAGCACGAGTTTTCACTCTTTTACTGTACAGTGTCTTTTCAATATTTACATCGTTTCTTGTATGAAAAAATGGAACAGCGCCTCTGGTGTGCGAAGAAGGAACTAATTTTATCCTAGAAAATTGTCAATTTGAAATTGTCAAAGTTCCAGTTTACTTTACGTCTCAAATTGAAAACTCATGTTAAAGGGTATTGGTATTTTTATACTACACGTGTACAAAATTAAAAATACCGCTGTAAAGCCGATTTTATTTTTCTATTTAATGAATTATTTCGCTCTCCATCATAGTCTTCAAGTATTCTAAACCATAACGCCGTTGTTTCATACGAAGAAATCCTCTTACGATTCAGATGATAATATTGTTACGAGTACGTATGTTTATATTTATAACTTTGTATTTTATTATGGACATAATAACATTTCAGAGAAAAGCTTGGCCGTTGTCCAACACGGCCATTTTTGTTACTGTTATCAGTAAGAAACGTCGTAAAAAAAACAAAAACGTGATGAAAGCAGTAATATTTCTTAATTACACTGCTCTTAATTTAGATAATAGTGATAAACCTAGAGTGCTACAGGAACTATAAACAATAACGACTCTGATAATGCCTACAAATGCCTAAAAACTCTTTGAGTTCGATTTTTGAAGTGAAAACTTCGTAATGGGTAAAAAATGTTAAATTCGCGTCAGGACACGTGACCTGTTCGAAAATTCGTAAGACGGATGGAGAGTAGACCGCCGGCGCGGCGTAGGAGAGGAAGTATCCCCCCCTCTTTCTAAGGTGCAGCGAAAATGTATGCCTGCGCCTGCTGTTTCGATGCACAACGTTAATATTCAAGTTTTCACTTCTGCTGGCACTCCCGGAGTGCAACCCGTCCGCGTCGTTTTTTTTGTTCATTTTCTTACACTATTTTTCAGTAATTGAGGTAGGTTGATATGCTGGCGTCTGTATAGAATGGAAATACTAGTACCTAACTGGCAACTAGGCAGACGTGCTTCGCCGTCGACCACATCTTCACTTATCGTCAGGCGAGATACCTAGTGGTCAAACCCGAAACTATCGGTAAATAAAAAATATTACAGGCTTGCTTAGTACAACCCAAAAACCGTGAAATACAGTACACCATTCAAAATACACCACCAATACACCACTTCATTAACGCTATCACGAAAAAACTTTTTTCAAAAAAAATTTAACCGCCTTCAAAAACAACCACAAAAAAGGGTAAAATAACCTACAAAATAACTTTTCTTTCGGAAGTCGGTGGCTTTGTTTTTTTTATTTCGTTGTCTTTTATGCCACCGACTTCCGAAAGAAAAGTTATTTTGTAGGTTATTTTACCCTTTTTTGTGGTTGTTTTTGAAGGCGGTTAAATTTTTTTTGAAAAAAGTTTTTTATTTTACTCTTTTTAGTTTAAATATTCAACCCAAATTCTTGTCAAATACATCATTTCTTACATGTGCACTAGAATTTGGTAATCCTTAGCACTGGTATTAACATCGCTCATTTACACAATAAGCTAATAAAATTCCCTATCAAAAACTGCTGAACCGATTTTGATGAAACTTGCAGTGTTCCCTAAAGTGAACTATTCCTCGTACAACAAAAAAAGAATTTTGAAAATCGGTCCACAATTAGCGGAGTAATCGCGTAACAAACACTCAAAAAAGTAAAGATCATCACATCATCCATCAATAAAAATGCTCACAAAATAAAAAGTACTGAACCAAATTGGATGAAATTTTTATGGGACCAATGGGAAAGTATACTGCATCGAACGAAAAAAGAATTACACTAATCGGACCAGAAACCTCGGAGTAATCGGTGTACATACATAAAAAAAAAAAAAAAAAAAACATACCGACCGAATTGAGAACCTCCTCCTTTTTGAAGTCGGTTAAAAATGAACCAATCTCCTGATGACGTCACGAAACCCATTAGCAGGGACAAAGCCGGTTAACCAACGATGGTTTTAAAACAATAGATATTTTAATTACTGAGCGCGACGGTCAATGTAAATTGTAGTTAAGTGCGACGTCATTTTCATGGTGATGGTGGTGTTATTTTTACTGAGTTGTTTAAAAAACGAGGTTCCTGTCAAGTGCAGTGGAAATTGTCCCATCAAGACCGTGTATGCTGAACGGCTGTTTATATAGACTTTCAAGTTTTTTTTTCTAAATGATATGAAGTGGTTTACAGGGTATCTACTTTCGATTTGGATAGCGGGACTGTCTAAGCGAGTTGTCGTGAACCGGAACGTCGCGTCGTAAAGGCCCCTGGTGTATTTTAAACGCACATACGACGCGCCGATAACTAGCGTATACGCACTTGCGACGAGATTTGTAACCATAACAGATCGGGGCGATCATGAAACACGCGTATGCTGCGCATTTACGTACATATACAGACACATAAACTATTTAATGTCCCATTTTGTCGCGCTGTAGATCCACCTCTCCTATACCGCGAATGCTAGATACTCAACGCGCTCGTGGAGACCAACCCTGGACTGGACTTGTTTGCTGATGAATAGAAGACGATAATGTTAGAATGTTTGCGATTCTGTGAGGAGACAGAATGAAAGGATCGTTAAATTTCATTTAGTATTAATGGCATTTTAAGCTGTATTAAATAAATAAATACAGCGATTTACAACGTTTATTTGTCTTGAGTTTCCAATACTTCCGTTACTGCTAGCACCATGATCTTAGATCTCATTTTAAATTCCAATCATAGTTTTAGTTACCATGCCAGTTTGAAATCGTAGAAGAAGTCTAACTGATAAATGAGAGTACAAAAGACCTACAAAAGATATGGCAACTAAAGCAAAGGTCACAAAAAATCTTTTGAAACCATCCAGAATGTTACATCTAAGAATTTGAAAGAAACAGGGTCAAAATATTCTTACAAACAGACGCAGATATCTTTGAAATGAAAGAAACAGAACTCCCATTCAAAGACAACCTTCACATTTTTTCCCTCTATTATTTTTACAGAAAAAAAAAAATTGTCGCCATTTCTCCACTCGCCCAATATCTCCTAACAGTTGAAACAAAAGCGCTGTATTTTCCAAGTCAGTAAATTAATTTGTGACTCCGGGTCAATGTAGCGTAACAGCTGATGACCCTAAATCTCAGGATATCATCAATTTCGCAAGAAAAGTTAATGTTACATTCGGTTCAGTGGGCACCATTTTTGGTTTTTCCTCGTGTCGCTTCGCTGACGAAACTGGCGACCATTTTGGATTTCTACTGACTCGAGGAATTCTGGAGAGATAACACTACCTTTGAATTTAGGAGGTTTGTTTTAGTTCTAGTCTTAAATTTGACCATTATCAGCCTGTTATATTTCTAGGGCTACAAATCTTTGTAACTCTAGAGCCATAATTGTACTAAAAAAAAGACAAACATTAAAAAAAAAAAACAAAATTTCTGTTCTACCTTGCAAAATAATGAAACTTGTGAGGCCTAAGCACACTGTATTTTACGTACTTGAAGTATGTGCGGCGTTTATTGTATGGAAAATGAAAAAACGCCTCTCGTGTTCGTACAATGTTGTCTATTTGATGGATAAAACTATTTCTTCGTTCTTACGAAGAACTAGTTTTATCCATCAAATTAGCGACAACTTCTTCCCTGTTTACTTTAAGTCACAAAAATTCGTAATAAGGCCTATGAATAACCAAAAATTGTTTGACGTTCAGACGTCTCGTAACTTTACGCGACGTATTTAAATTAACTGCAGAATATCGGTATCCCTCCGTAATTGAGTTGTCGAGGTCAGATGGCAGCTCCATGTCAAAATATTGATATCCAGGCGCATCTGGTAGTATTGGGAGTATCTAACCAATTTGGAAACAGCCTGGCGCAGTGTGGAAGGAAATTATTTCGAATAGTTTAGTGATGTTGAGATCAGGGATTTTCCACAGAATTTGGTTTATAGAACAGTCCCATGGTAACTAGAGGACTGTTCTGCCAGTGAAGCACTTTTAAATTGTGATGCTAATAGAGAATTAGGTTGAATATTATATTTTTATCCTCATTATGCATGCCGAAATCTTTTTGAAGAAGTATTTAGTATTTTTAAGAAGTTTTTACGAATTATTTTTCGCTCTTTGTTTTTGATGTCTGTGTTTCCTTTGAGATAAGATTCTTGTTCAAAATAGTATGTAGTTACATACATTCTAATCATTAATCAGTCTTTAACAAATAGGCTTATTTCAGTTACAAGATCTATTTCAGTTTGAAATGTTCTACCCACGTTCTATCTATTTTAGTTTTACCTACACTTACGAGTACAAATGCGCAAATTTACGCAATTTTCAACAGCGATTTTCTCTTGTGAGAAAAAATACCTATTACTTAAGAGAACCTTACCTTTTGTAAAAGCTATATTTGTCACACGACGTTCTTATAAATAGTTAAGCAGGAATATTTTTAACCGACTTCCAAAAGGAGGAGGTTTTCAATTCGGATGTTTATATATATTTTTTATGTTTGTTCGGCCATAACTCCGTCGTTTACCAACCGATTTGTTTTTTTTTTATTGGAAACGTATACCTTCCGAATGGTCCCATTAAAATTTTTAGAAATCGGACTAGCACTTTTTGAAAAATCAACAAACGTAAAAAGTTTTCAACATTGTCTACACCGATTACTCCGAGGTTTCTGGTCCGATTTCGATGATTCTTTTTTGTTCGATACAGTCTATCTGCCATTTGGTTCCATAAAATTTTCATTTAGTTTGGTGCAGTAGTTTTCATTTTTAGTTCATTGTGTAGGAGTACATACATGGGCGAAGTTATTACGTTGCTACGGATTACAATATTTTAGTGTAAATGTAAAAAGGTTGAATATTGAAACTAAAAAGGATAAAAAAAAAACTTTTTTGAAAAAAAAATGTAAGTAACCGACTTCCCACAAAAAAAATAGTTCAAAATAACCTGCAAAAAAACTTTTTTTTCGAAAGTCGGCGACTTTCTTTTTTATTTCATTGACTTTTTGTCACCGACTTTCGAAATAAAAGTTTTTTTGTAGGTTATTTTGAACTTTTTTGTGGGAAGTCGGTTACATTTTTTTTGACCTCATGCAGCCACAAAACGTTACAACAGACGTCGTTAATGGCAGGGCAAAGTGGAAGAAGGAAACGACTACTAAACTGTCCGCCTTTTCTTTTTTTTAGATGTAAAAATCATCAAATGATTCCTCCAGCCTTGTAGCGGAAGGGACTGCCAAACTCTTAATGACTAAATACCACCCTGTTCCTTTGCCGTCATGCTTTTTGCTTTTAGGATTGGGATGTCCTTTTAAGACAGTCTCGTGGCCTAATCAGTCCCGCAATCACTTCATTTTAACTCTGGACTGGAATGAAGGCTTAGATCCAGTAGAGAGATAACGGAAGAGTAGAAAGATTTGGAATAGTCTCTGCATTGGGTGGCTAAAGAAAGAAGTTTAAATGACGCTGACTAAGAGTAGGGAAAATGTTTGAAAAAGCTTTTGACTGTGTAACGTATTTATCTCGTACGTAACAGACCACGTTTTTACAAGAGCGTGTACGTGACTAGTTTTCTCAATTGTGGTCTTTTTTATCTGATAAAAAGATTTAACTACGTTTCAGTGTTAGAGGGCTTTCAAGCTTTTCTTTCTTTGTATTGTCCTTTTAAATCTTAGAGAATGTGGTCTTTGTGAAGGTCAGGTGTGTCAGGAAGAAGTTTACGGTTTGACTGCTTTGGAAAGGCATGACTACTAATTCCATGTCTATTTACGTATACACGCGTACTGTATTGAAGCTGGCTTCACACAGCGCGTAATATCATGAGTCACGTCATGTCTGGTCGTGTAATATGCCTTGTGAAAGCTAAATATCAGTCGCTTCAAAGACACGGGTGCGAGCGTGCTTGTAGCAATGAATGCGTGTGCGAAGCTATCTTAAGAGCGCTTCTTCTGAAAGTTGGCAACGTCGCAAATAGTTGTCAAATATTAACAAGTTTTAATTTAGCAATGTTACTTTATGGAAACAAGAAATATGGCTCTGTAGTGCACTAAAACATTGATAAGGGAATGCAATAAGTAATAGGTATCGTAACAACGAATTAAAAGTTTTAGATGTAAAAAAAGTATTTGGAAACCTTCTAAATGCCTTTTTTAAACCTGAAACGGTGACAACATCAGATTCAGTGTTTTAATTGCATTCCTATATCAATGTTTTAGTGCACTACAGAGCCTTTTTTATTATTTTCATACAGTAAATTTAACAAATTAATAAAATTTTGTAAATATTTGACAGCTATTTGCGACGTTGCCAACTTTCTGGTTTTGCGCCCTTAAGCCCTTTCGTTCACAACGCGACACAATTCTCCGATACCTTACGACTTCGGTATCCAAGCGATTATCGCAATATAAATCCGTAGAGGTTCGTACACTAGCACGCCTCAATGGATGCCAAAAAAGGTATCGAAGACTTGCGTCGCCTTATGTGTGAAGGGGCCATCCTAACGGAAGAGACCGTGCTTAAACAAATGAATTTCACGTTTTTAAAGCGTGAATAAATATTAAATCAATGCTTGACCGTAATTTAGATTTTACTGGTAGGAAAAATAGATCAACCAAACGAACTGTTACTAAACGCGTTCGGATATAAAATCATCCACAAAAATCGTGGAAAGTTTTGATAGTCATCGACGACCAATAATGATGATAAACCATCAAAGGTCACAACTATCTCTGTCCAAACAATAATCCAAAGAAAAGACATTCACATTTTTTAAGGCTCTATTCACACGTACCACAACGACTTGTCGTGTTGTGCAAACACACGTCAGCGGCACGACTTCAGCGGGTGCATATTTTGTGTTTAGAACAAATTCAGTACTTCAATTCATCGGGACTACATTTTTGTTGTCAATAACGAACGCGTGGGTAAGCTAAGCACCATCGCAAACAAGATGCGTCAACGCACGCAAACAAAACACAATCTCAACTCAACTGTAAAAAACTGTAGCGACTATATTCATTTGTAACCGCTGCATCTCGGCATAATTTTGTCGCAGCGATGACGTTACGTTTTCGTACGTGTGAATGAGCGCTTATAAGCAAGGACGATTTCTTTTATCCGTTTCCCTTTGAGAAGTTTCGTAACAAAATGGTTACTATGACGTCATACTTGGCATATGTCGTGACCAGGAAAATATGTTGGGCAAGTACAGAAAAAAGTTTTTGGTTCGACGTAAAAGCTTAATGTACAGACAGGGGAAACTTCTAACATATGATTTAGTTTCTTGATGGTTATATGAGTTTTGATGTACTTCGATGCGATTTAGTGGAAGTAAAGTGGAATAAAGGAATTTTTACAGCTCTGTTTTTTGTGTAGAAATTACTCTTATAAAGCCTCCTGCAGACACACGCGATTAATCGCGCGGGGCGACATGTCGCGGTCCATTCGCAGTATTTTTAGAGTGGAAATTAGCTTGGCTCGTTGTCGCAGCGCGATTAATCGCGTGTGTCTGCAGGAGGCTTAATACAAACACCGGCAAAATTAAGGGAACACAAAAAAGGTCGCATTTTTGTCAAAGTTTTCGTTGATTCGATCAGTGTTCTCATTTTTTAGGTTCGTACCCTGTAAATACGAGTATACGGCATTAGGACACTTATTGACACTGGTTTTAACAGTCCAACAGAAATAATACCCTCTTAGGTTTTTTTACGCAGTCAGCGCTTTTAAGTGTTTTGTTCTAAATTTTCACCCTAGCTCATTTTGTGGTGTCTGTATGGTAAGTTCACATTGTATTGCATACAAAATGAATGATTTGACTCCAACAGAAGTTACTAAAGCTGTGACAATGATCAAGAAACATCATTACTACCGCTCAGTTAGTCGAACATTGGGTGAATTAATATCCATGATCCAAAGTCATGTGCAATGGTACAGACAGATTGGGTCTTATGTAAAGAGACTCATACAAGGCAAAGATCGCGCAACGAGTGCCATAGACTACCATTTTATATGAATGCAAACTCTGAAAAATTATTTCTCTAACGACTGTTTATGTCTTAGAACTTGTCAATAAGTGTCCTAATGCCGTAGGTATAAGTATTAACAGGGTAGGAACCAAAAAATGAAAACACTGATCGAAACAAGGAAAGCTTTGACAAAAATGCGACCTTTTTTGTGTTCCCCTAATTTTGCCGGTGTGTGTATTTTATCCTAACTTTCAACTGTACCTAAACCTAATTTTCAACTAAAAATGCGAACGTCTAATTGTTTTGAACGGTGTGTGGATGTTTTACTGGCTGGAATGGCTGAATGGACCCAGACGATCTATTATAGTCTTGAATATCACATAGGATGTCTACCTCAGTATTGCGTTCCCGTTGGATAAATACCGAACTACTCTCAGGCAACGCCACGGGCATAAGTCTACTAATAAAAATCCACGTGTAAGTTTTTAACCCATGTTAAAAAAAAATGCCTTTGATACTTTTCAAAAGACGACATAAATAAAGAACTATGTAGTTCTTTTCATGTGTTTGACAAGGGGTATGTACCTACTGTCTGGACATAAAGAAATATATAACCCTTTTGCGTTCTCAGGTAAAAGGAAAGGGGTATTTATTACCCTCCGGTACTATCAAGGTAATTAATTGCAATTTAATGTCACAGCCATTTCATGCCATTGTCAAAGGATGACAGGTTAAACATAAGCTAGTCGACAATTTGTTGAATATTTAATTGCCCTGACTTTAGTTAAATGCATTTTTTGTAAAGAGAATGTATAATAAAATTTTACATTTTCTGAAAATAGGCATTATTACTGAATTAAACATAGTTGTTAATTATTTTGTGTGCCAATCTTGCAAATTCATTCTGAATTTTGCACTTCGTAAAATACACTGGGTTTATCACAAAAATAAGAATTAGGGTCAAAATCAAAACTAACACTTTCACCAAATTCGTTTATTGAAATATATTGACTAAAAATACTTAAAGAATGTTTCTCCAAACATTTATTGTAAACATCAAAGACAGAAAGGCGGCTTCGAACGAAATTGACATTTTATTACAGTAGTCAAAATAATCTATTAAAAAGTTAATTTACTGTGCCAGGGTAACGACAAGAGCCAGGGTAATGATGTCAGTCTCCTGGCCTGACCCCTGCTTTGCGTTTTGTTGTTCCTTCCGTCTGTATGTTGTGCGTTTTAATTTCATAGGTGGCTGAGTTTAACGCAAAGGGTTGTTTTACGTGCTGTGTTTTAATTTAGAACACAGGCGTTAGAAATGACGGATTTTAAATGTAATTACTTTATTTCCTGTTTTTTTATTACTGTCTCGCTCGTCTAGCGGTAGCAACTGTAGTTGTTGAGAAAAAGGGCTTGGGTTTGATTCTTGGACCGGGCAAAGTGTTATTGAGTTTGTCTATCTGAAGTAGTCACGGAGTCTGAATTTGTGAGCGGTTGGTGGCAATAGACTCGCCTCGTATTACTTTTTTTTGGTTTATAAAAATCACCAAATGAGTGCTCCTGCCCTGGGTAGAGCGGAAAGAAATATCTCTTACTAAAAATCTACCATGTTCCTTCATTTGCCCTATACGTACCAGGGCCAAGGTAGGTCCTTGATCGAGCGGCAAGCTACGCCGGGCGGCGAGCTCTACCGGGCGGCGAACTATACGCCTCTAACTTACCCTTTGCGGAGTACAGACGTTATTTAATGTCTTTGTTTCTTTTTAATGTTCCAATGGCCAAAAAATGGATTGGTTATATACAATGTATATTATACATGTATATTTCAATTTACATCATGTTACATCTAAAAATATTGTATCCACATTCAGTAGGTATTTCTAAAGGTTATTTGAAAATATTTTTCTCTAAAGGTTGTCTACTAAATCGCTGCTGGCGGTACGATTTTATTCTGTCCAATATTCTATTTTTGCTTGTCTTCAATCCCAATGGCGAGCATAAGTTAGTTTTATTGAACCAGTAAAGTTAACTTCCCACGGTGAGTGATTCTTCGGATTATCGCGCACTACTGACGACTACCGAAAACCACGCACCGCAAACAGCGCTCTTTTTCTTCGACGAAAGTGTCTGCGCTACTGCGTAAGATTCTCTTCCAATACTGCAACGGTATGAGCTGATCTGCATTCGTATTGCAATATTACTTGCCTTGGGAATCCAGCTTAAGACAGAGGTATACTTAATTGTACATCCACTTGTCGCCAGTTATGTTAAGTCCCATATGCTAAAGGGCGAGCTTATTGCCATCAAACAAGCACAAATTCAGACACTGTCAGAGCCAGTGAGAAACTTCTAACCGAATTAAACTGTTTGAATTAAATCTGGGCTCTCACGCTCGGCCATTTTAGTAGCCAACCAGGCAGACATTTTAGAAGTTGTTGTGAAAAAATACCCTGACTGCAAGATCATATAACAAGGATCTACTTAGGGCAGGTAGTTTGAGGAAACCTTGATACGATTCTAACATTCCCATGCAAGCCAGTTGCGAGTATCATGAACCCTACTTTTCTGAAGAAGCTCACCAATAAATTTAGTGGAGGTCTTCCTAGGCCTTATTAATATTGAATATTACATGTATTTGAATGGCCCATAAAAATCATTTACATAAAATACATAAAAGCTCTTCACATTTCATAGAACAGACGCAATTATCCGTATAACAAAATTTTGCCGTCACAAGAGAAAGATGCCTTTTAAATTTTCCTCAATATGCAAACCCTTTGAATCGAATTTCCAACAACAAAATTATTAAGCAAGATAATAATATCACAGAACATTCTAGAACACCGCTTTGTGTTGAGCGACGTATCTCATCTAGAATCGTCTGTCAGCGCCAAATATTAAACGTTGATTAGATCTCATTGTGCTAAAGATTGAATTATAATGCTATTTCGTACCTATCTACGCCTTTGTATAATGGTTACGTGTTGGTTATTATAATACCTTTTCTATAAGGTTCCTTTTTGTTTGGCAGGTCATCTATCTTGGTTACAAAATCAAGTGTAGCCAGGGAAAGTTTTTATGAAAAAAGCTCGTAATATTGTAATGATTATGGCACAAAGTTGTTACCTAGAAGTACAGGTTGGCACGGTACGGGTCGGCACTGATCAGTGTAGGTTAAACTTTTCTAAAGAAACCTGTAAATCTGCCAAGTCTCAATAGATAGTCAATAGTCTATTTTTTTACCCGAACCGATCAGTCTGTATCGACAATCTGCATCTTTATAAAAAACTTTTAAGCAAAGTTGTACCTGTAAACTATATCAGTAAGGTTTGGTCCCATGAATAAAAGTGTCGAGACTTATGCTATCTATCCAAGCGTCCCCCACCCGCGGTGGTGGACGCCCACGGCGACGGACGTCGCAAGACGATCCCCGGCCACCGTAGGCGCGGGCATGCGGGCGGCGTATAAAGGGCAACTCGCTGTTCGACCATGGACCATGCCCGGGTCGACGGCGCGTTGTGTTCCACGCGCGCCTCAAAGTGCGTCAGCTTAATGACGGGACCCCCCTCTAGAGGGCCAAAGCCTGCTGGGGTCGCGGGACTTATCTCATTACCGTGACCCCAGAACATAAAGAGCTATTGAAGGACACCGTGGATTTTAGTCAGTATAAGTCTGACAGTCCCTCCCGCCCGGCCCGGGGTGGGAGGACTCTTTGATGATTTTACCACGCTAAAAATAAAAAAAATCTATCCGAGCGTTAGCTATCTAGTCGCCTTTGAAAAAACTTTTTCAAAAAAAAAATGTAACCGCCTTCAAAAACAACCACAAAAAAGGGTAAAATAACCTACAAAATAACTTTTCTTTCAGAAGTCGGTGCCTTTATTTTTTTTTTCATTTCATTGTTTTTTTTGCCACCGACTTCTGAAAGAAAAGTTATTTTGTAGGTTATTTTACCCTTTTTTGTGGTTGTTTTTGAAGGCGGTTACATTTTTTTTTGAAAAAGTTTTTTATTTTACTCTTTTTAGTTTAAATATTCAACTCAAATTCTTGTCAAATAAATCATTCTCTTACATGTATGTGCACTAAAATTTTGTAATCCGTAGCACCGGTAACAACATCGCTCAAGTGCACAATATGCTAATAAAATTCCCTATCTCAAAAACTACTGAACCGATTTTGATGAAACTTGCAGTATTCCGTAAGTTAAACAATACTTAGTACAACAAAAAAAGAATTACTTAAATCGGACTTGTAGTTCCAGAGATATGCGAACACAAACTTAATCAGTCGATGCCTACTCCAAGCCGTTGAGGAGTTGTACCTTCCATCATCAGCTCATCCACCTGAGATGATGATTATCAGATGCAAATACTTGAACAGATTTAGAAAATATATAAAAATGGTACTATGTGCCTATAAAATTTGAAGGTTGCCCTCGATTTCCCTGGGATTCCATCATCAGATCCTGATCTGATGATCATGGGACCAATTGGAAAGTATACCCTTTCAAACAAAAGAAAAATTTTCCAAATCGGTCCACGCGTCTTCGAGAAATCGGGAAACATACATAAAAAAAAAAAAAAAAAAAAAAAAAAAAAAAAGATTCCGACGAATTGAGAACCTCCTCCTTTTTTTGAAGTCGGTTAAAAATAAGAAATTAATCTTTCTATTTTAGAAACTTTTTTTTTCTAGTAACAGCTTCTTTGTTCTTAACCATGTTTAATAATAATTTTAAAGAAATCTTAATCAGTATCTCCGAATCTTCAGCATAATTTTAAAAGTACCTAGTTTTTCATTTCTAAGCTATTTCCATACATTACATAGTGCTACATACATGACTCTTTAATGTGCTTACCAAGGCGGGTAATTGGTTTGTGCATCAATGATTAAGTTGGCTATGCGAACCTACAGTTGGGTTGGTAACATGCTTGGTTCCAGTGGGTATGCTATCTAGACTATATCGATGGCTATGCTATTGGCTGACTTGTATATGGGTTCTATGTTCTGATAAGTTGGTTTAAATATATAAAGATACTTTCAGTAGAACGAGTACACAATTTTGGAACCCTCTAATCAGACTCACTTTCAGAGAAAAAAAATACGATTGCGTCACACATTTTTCTTTCACGAATAGCCGAAATGAATCAAGTCAAACAAAAAGTCTCACAAGAAATCGAATTCATATGAGCCACTTTCCTCGAACAAGTTAAAAACATTGTCCTAAAGCAAAAACTACAACATTGCCTAACATGAAACTGGGGCTAGATTCAGCAATAACATCTTGGGTAACAGACTAAAAACACAACCATTTTCTAACGGAAAACTTTGTGGGAGATAAAACGTAGAAACTATTACATAGGTTTAACTTCGTACGTACTTTAAGTTAGGTGATGCTCTCGGTCCCAGGGCGAATTTCGTTACCAGTTTCAATCCGTGTTCGGTGTGTTAAATGATGTTTTAATTCATGAGCGGTAGCGGGTTTATTGCTTAATGGAGTTGGAGGCGGGTAGTTTGTTTAATGAGTTAGCTTGAATTGACTGTGTTTACGGAATTGTTGTATGAAAAGTTGAAATATTTGGTAAATCTTTCTAATGGATGGACTTAAATCTTAATAAAGCTATCCTACGCCTTCTTCAGTATTCTATTGCCTAGACAAGTCTTATTTGAGCTCCAACTTTTTCTTTTTTATCTAAATCACAAATGACTGGCATTTCTCTTGAATAGCGAAAAGCATAACATTCAGATCTTTTTTTAAGTTGTAATTATTGAATCGTGAAATAATCTCCGATTGTTCTTTTCCAATAGAAAGCATTTTCGTATTGTAAACATGACATACACTTCTACAGATGTTCATGAAAGGTGCTTATCTGCGACGAGGTTATTGATGATTAATGTGATTAAAAATCGTTAAGTTATCACAAGAAATTAACTATTATTAACTTTATTAAGTTATTACGAAATAAGTTCCTGTGCCTAATCAATTTTATATTAATTAGTAAAATCGCTATCACTCCTAAATTGGGCCAAAAATTCAAACCGCATTTGCTGGTAATGGATTTCCCCGGCTCACGTGACGACAATACGGTTTCGTGCGTCACGATTTTTAATAAACCCTCAACATGCGGAAAATTGTGGACAAAAAATATTACAAAATAATTTTGACACAAAATTACACGAAAAACTGGCACGTACGTAATATGAGGCGTGTTCCAAAGCTAAAGAAGTATTTCTGTACTAGCGATATGTCCCTACTTCGCATGGTTTTAGGAACCATTATTATTGTTTGATATAAAATTTTGCGGCAGACCTATTAAAAGATGGGAAACGAGCTAGACAAAAAACTTTTTCAAAAAAGTAACCGACTTCAAAAACAACAACAAAACAAAAAAGGGTGAAATAACCTAATTAATAACTTCTTTCGGATGTCGGTGGCTTTATTTTTTATTATTTCATTGATTTTTAGCCACCGACTTCCGAAAGAAGTTATTAATTAGGTTATTTCACCCTTTTTTGTTTTGTTGTTGTTTTTGAAGTCGGTTACTTTTTTGAAAAAGTTTTTATTTTTCCCTTTTTAGTTTATTTACTAAATAGTCAACCCAAATTCTTGTAAAATACAAAATTTTCTTACATGTGCACTAATCTTGTAATCCGTCACAACATAAAAAAATCCATATCTCTAAAACTACTGAACCGATTTTGATGAAACTTACAGTGTACCCTAAGTTGAACAATACCTAGTATAACAAAAAAAGAATTACTTAAATCGAACTTGTAGTTCCGGAGATATGCGTGCACAAACATAAAAACATACATACATACATACATACATACATACATACATACATACATACATACATACATACATACACTTGTGAAATTTGGCACATTTGTTCAGACGCTGATATAGACTAACATATATGAAAACTGGGCAGTTCTGATAATATTACATACATACGGGTCGAATTGATAACCTCCTTTTTTTTGAAGTCGGTAAAAACCAACGGCCAGTAATCCCCTTTGGCCTTGGATCGAAAAAACTCAATAAAAGTCACAGAAGTATTTTCACCAGCAATGGGAAAATGCAGGTCTAATACCTAGATAGACTTCTATGGATAGAAGATTAATTTCGGAAATTAATTAATTACAATATTAATATAATAACTGAGCGGTCACAAAGTCCTGACATTTATATTTTCAGTAGGATAAAAAAAATTATCCACAGTACATGATATCCAATTTCAACACTTTTTTATTTATTAACTAGCTGGCCCGGCGAACTTTGTTCCGCCTTAGAGGCAATAAATGAGCAGATTTTCGATTTTTTATTAGGCTATCAAAAATAATTTAAAAAAATCAAGTCAAAGATCAATAATTTATTCTTTATTAGCCATGTATTTTGGTGCATGGGTTGCACTGTACAGTGAAGCACGTTCTGATAGACGACATTTTTAGGGTTCCGTAGCCAAATGGCAAAAACGGAACCCTTATAGATTCGTCATGTCTGTCTGTCTGTCCGTGTATGTCACAGCCACTTTTTGTCGAAAGTATAAGAGCTATCCTGTTGAAACTTGGTAGAAAGATGTATTATGTGAACCGCATTAGGATTTTCACACAAAAATCAAAACAAAACAAATTTTGGGGGTGCCCCCCATACTTAGAATTGAAACTCAAAAAAAAATTTTTCACCAAACCCATACGTGTGGGGTATCTATGAATAGGTCTTTAAAAATGATATTGAGGTTACTAACATCATTTTTTTCTAAACTGAACAGTTTGCGCGAGAGACACTTCCAAAGTGGTAAAAAGTGTGTCCCCCCCCCCCCCCCCCGTAACTTCTAAAATAAGAGAATGATAAAACTAAAAAAAATATATAATGTAGACCTCAACCAAAACTACCAACGAAAATTGGTTTGGATGAGATACAGTTAGCAGTTTTTGAGATATAGTACATTTTCAAAAACCGCAAATATAACTTTGCCATTGATACAAATACTATGAAAAACAAAGTTATTTTTATTGTTTGTGTATATTACTTACTAATCTCAATATAATTATATCTCTAATCTATGCTTGCTGCTACGGAACCCTTCATGGGCGAGTCCAACTCGCACTTGGCCGGTTTTTTTAATTATTATCACGCGCAAGAACAAATAACGCAGATGGTCATCCGACTCGTGAACATGCCACATTTATACACCTAACTGACCATGTGAAAAACATAGATTTTCTATATTCAGACCACAAACTTTCAAGCATTGGCCTTGTGATTTGTTAATGGTCATGGCGAATGCAAGACGGATCGGAAATTGAGGTCGTTTAAACTCAAACGGCAAACCTATCATATGGGATCCTCGAAATGAGAACTTCCTCAACTTCGAATTTTCCTTTGAGTATCGTCGCGTAAATCACATTGTTCATCAATTTACTTACCACCAAACGCGTTCTGTTGCACAGTTTTGGTTGGTTTATGTTTCGAAGCATGGCTATTACGAAGCCAACCTTTATTTGTAAATTGTGCGGTGGTAAGTCAGGCATATCCAAGGAGTTTTAATTCAATTGGAAAGTTGGTGGCTAAATGCAACTGACATTTTTTTAGCGTGGTAAAATAATCATGTGAGTCTCCCACCCAGGGCAGAGCGGGAAGGACTGTCAGACTCGTACTGACTAAAATCCACGGTGTCCTTCAATAGCCCTTTACGTTCCGGGGTCACGGTAAATCGTAAGTCAGTTTTGGCCCTCTAAAAGGGGGCCCCGTCATAATGCTGACACTCTTTGCATAACCGGGAAAGGTTCAACGTCGGACAGCGAGTCACCCATTACTCGCCGCCTGCCGACGTCCGACGCCGTGGGCGTCTACCACTGTGGCTGGGGTGGAGGGAAGACGCTATCCTCTCCTTCACGCGGCCCGCCTCCTCCTTCGCGAGCATGACTGCTTCGCAGAAGGAGGCGACCGGTTCCCACTCCGTCTCGCCCCGCAGCATGGCCTCGACCAATGCCGAGCGCGAGAGGGAGGGTTTGTAGTCTACTATAAAGTTAACATGTGTACTTACTTACTCGAAAGCGAAAATTTGTGTCCAAAATTTAGTTGGCTCAGGAGAGGCGGGGTATTCAAGTTTAAGGGAAGGACTTTAAGGCGTCTGGCAGAATGATTGGCCCATCGGATTGGTCTAGCAGCTTACAAAAGGTCTTGAAATAGTACCATAAGTAACATCATGTAAAATGTAGGCTTGCTAAAATGACGTAGTTGATTTTATCCACCTTCAGGTCGTGCTACCTGTGGAAGGGCCCCGCTTTCAAGATAGTAAGTACGCATACCGGTACTGTCTTAACTTTATAGTTGACTACAATCAAAATTTCAGCTTTGCTAAAATGACGTAGGTCTGGGGGTTCTGGGATCTCACTGTACTATAGTACTTTTTGTTCAGATCCCTTATTCAATTTCGGCATCAACACCTTCTTCGTGATCATGTTACTACGTTTTATGTCACGTCTCACGGAAACAGGATAAAAATTTGATCATCTTGGTGGCGGCATAGCATTTATAATTATGATAATATCGGCACAATAAGCTTAGAAACTCAATACAAACACAGCGACCGGTCAATTGATGTTTTGACACAGGTTTTGATTGATAAATTTTTCGTTTTGCTGTCACTCCATGTCAGTTGCGTTTTATTATGCCACGTTTTATGTCACGTCCCACAGAAACGGGATAAAACAAAACAAAATAAAAAAAGGTAAAAAGTATCCTATATGTTACTCCTGGTTCTAAGCTACCTCCCCACCAATTTTCAGCCAAATCGGTTCAGCCGTTCTTGAGTTATAAATAGTGTAACTAACACGACTTTCTTTTATATATATAGATTTAAGGTCGCTTAATTCTAACATCACAGGTCATTAGCGACCACAGTTAACAATAAATATATTAATTTACGTACATACTATATAAGAATACAATACATATTGCTTAAACAAAGAGGGACACAATCAAACGCTAATGTGCCCAAAAATAACCAACACGTACAATCCAGTACAACCCAGAGAATGCAACCCAACACAATGTAGCTCAATATCATTAAGCCACACATCCCAGGCTACACTCTCAAAGCTACACCAAACTATACATCGCCGACCATAATACTCTCAATATTGAATTTGGGTCTCATTTTCACCTATAAGTTTTTGATGGTATTTTTTATATTAATCTCATTTTTTCTTTATAACATCTAAAGATTATCTAAAGGTCTTTTATCCTTTATTGCAAAAAGTTATGGCTTTGAAATCTAACACCGCTTGAATTTCATGCTAGAAAAACGTTAAAGAATCCTTTCGGATATTATCGTCGCTTGTAAAGCTAAGAGTCTTATTTCAAAGTGGTGGAAATTGATACCAATATTACTAGTTATTATTTCTTTTCCTGAAAGAATTTCGAGCTCAAGAGTTTAAGAGTATTCTGACGCCACTACGACTCGTTTTGTTTAATACATAAATCAACATTAAGCTCAGTATTTGCCTGCTAAGGACTATGAGGATCAGTGTATTAAAGCTCCTATACTTATTTGAAACGAGAAGATGCGGTCTTAGCCATTGACTGTTGCACTGCGTATTAATAATAATAATAAAGTATTTATTTGCGTAAAACATGGTATACAATGGTGTTAAATACTAATTTATATGGCACAAACATGTTTAGCTAAGATAGAACAAAGCATGCAAAATTTTAAGGTTAGTAAATATGTAAGGCACCAACAATGAAAGGAGAATGAGCAACGGAATAAGGCACTTGGTTGCGCTCCTTTTTGACACTTAGACTAGTGAAAATTGGACACAAGTAAGGGTTATTGACATACATGAAAGCAAAGTTAAATACAGGTTGATATTTTGTGGGTTTTTTTCCAAAAAATATTACTTACTCAGGATTTTATTTGAGGTTATATTAGGCGTCAAAACAATATATTACAACATTATATTTAAAAGATTAACCATAGCATGTGTTGCCTCTCTTATTTGGTGATTAGGCAGTGGATGCGATAATAACAAAACACAGTTCACACAGCACGACACATTGTTTAGTATCCAGTATTAGAAATCAATGTATACGTATAAATTCACTATAACAGCGCACTACAAAAAGAGTCCAATTGCTCAATGTATATCAACGTGGAGGTATCCTAAAACTCTACTCGACACGAATATAAGTTTACTAGCAGAGAAAGGCAAGAAATAGTAGTTCGCCGGTAATAAAGAAATCACAACCAAACAAACACGAAAATCATGAGTTTGACTTTGACAATCAGTGTTGCCAGTATGATTTCCCAAAAAAGGACGGTTGGCTTTCTGAAAAGGTACGGTTTTTAACTTCAAGGTACGGTTAGGCCGAGATTGCTTCTGCAAGAACTAGATCAGTTTTTTACTTTTTCTAGAATTTTGTAAAAAAGCTATAGTTTACTCATATTCTACAGCGAAAACAAGTTTTTTGTCAATAAATTATGAAAATAATGTTTTAAGAACTAAGGAAATTCCATGCCAAATGTGAAAGAAAGTTGAAGAAAGTATGAGTCTCATTATTTTCTATTAGTTTCTCGACAGACTGTAATATAATAATAATTTAAGTTACCACGAGTTTATAAATAAATAACTTGCTAATACATGCTTGAAGCTCCAATAGTTTGGATATGTGTCATTCTGTCTGTAGATATTCTTTGCTTCATTCCAAAATACTTTTTTTTGTTCTTTTTTGCCCTATGTTGTGAAAAATATATTACTAGTATTGAAAAGGTACCGTCTACACACAGGTACGGTTGTAGTACGATTGTGTGATGAATAGTACGGAAAACCGTTCCTCTTGGTACGGTCTGGCGAGGGTCTGGCAACGCTGTTGACAATTGACACCATAGACACATGATTGACATTTCTTGGAATAGTGCTGTGACACATCAGTCATTACGACATCTTAATATAATCGATTATATCTTTACTTTTGTTATAAGACCTCAATATGGGTTATCATAAAATAAATCATATTAGAGTTTATAGAACAGCAATAATAACAGCTTTTAAGGTGGTCTTTAGGGACACTTTTTTTTTTTTTTTTTTTTTTTTTTTTTTTATCGTGGTAAAATCATCAAATGAGTCCTCCCACCCCGGGCAGGGCGGGAGGGACTGTCAGACTTGTACTGACTAAAATCCACGGTGTCCTTCGATAGCCCTTTATGTTCCGGGGTCACGGTAATGAGATAAGTCCCGCGACCCCGGCAGGCTTTGGCCCTCTAGAGGGGCGCCCCGTCATCTTGCTGACGCTCTTTGAGGCGCGCGTGGAACACAACGCGCCGTCGACCCGGGCATGGTCCATGGTCGGGCAGCGAGTTGCCCTTTACTCGCCGCCCGCATGCCCGGTCTTTAGGGACACTAGTACATTTTTTAATTGTTTTACGACTATGTTCTTTGTTTAATCGATCGATTCTGGTAACGTAGCCCTTCACTATACCGGAACAAAAATATAATAGTAAATACTAATAATATTGAATATAAAAACCCCACCAATGTTTTAAGTGAATTTATGCTAAAACAAATTTAAAATAATAACATTAATTATAGATTTGCTTATGTGATCATACGCCTCAAAAAGCGAAACCATGAGTGCCCATCTCCTTTATACATCAAAATTTTTTGTCAATAAATTCTTTTAAGCTATAAAAACTATGATCGAGTAACCATTTATAAAATTTTGTTTTGAATAATGTTGTTCTCAATGTTTTAAAATGCCTCGGTATTTTATTATAAATGCGCACACACATTGCAAGGCAGTTATTATTGTATTTAGCTAGTCTGGGCAGATCACTCAACACTAATTTATAGGGATCTCGTCTGTTCCGAGGATTCACATCATTAGCAGTCTTAAATAAATGTTTATTTGTAATTACAAACATACATATTTCGTAAATATAGAGTGACGGTAAAGGTAACAAACCAAGTTTCTTAAATATCGGTTGACATGATTCGTCAGGTTTAAGTCCACAAATTGACCTCATGCACTTTTTTTGAGCGATGAAGGCTCTACGGTGTTATTGTGATCTAAATGGTTGATTATGTGAGTTTAAACGTTTGTAAATGCCAGAAAAATTATCAGAATAAGTTGGATGGAAAAGCTTTAAAAAATGGACGACAGAAATTCCAATAGATACCCATGATCTCTACTCACTTTGTTTATTCATTAACACAACAGAGGTTACGATTTTATATTACCTTAATGACGCACAAAGAGCTATTTTTGTAGTTCGTGCGTTCAACCTTGCCTAATGTAACTTGACATAATTTTATTTAACCGACCATTTTATTGCACAACACATTTAAGAGCTAAATAAACGAGCTTTTACTTTAATTTAGCTACAAACAGCTCCACACTGATACAATCATGATTCTCGTTATAACAATGCTGGTTATATTAATTGCGATTAGGCTGGTCGCACACTGCGGGGCGCGTTGTGGCCCACCGCGAGTTATCGTGCGGGCTAACCACGAATATGTATACGGCATTAGTACGTACCTATATACATATAGTTTAGTGAGTTATTACTAGCATGAATTAACAGAACATTATTATGGCGATTAATAGTCATTTGGGTATAACTGTTAAGTGGAGAGATTAGTGTTGGTATGTGGTCAAAATTCAGAAGCGAAGGATCAGCCAATAGACTTCTGTTTTTAAAATAGTTGGATATTTTTACTCGTTGGTCGAGTGGTCGAAGAGCTTTTAGTTTTGGATTCGATCTTTGAATCTGGTGTTTTTCAGGTGCGTCCCCATAGAGCGCGCAGCCTCGCGAGGCATTTTCCGCGCGAAGCAGCTCGGTTGGTGTGGACGTGTCTCGGGCGAGGCAAGTGACAGCGCTGCCGGGGTCGAGCGCCCGAGTCATCCACTGTCGGCTTTTGTTTTGCTCGCGTATATTGTTTCGTGCCTCAGTCGAAAAACAATTGACGCGTCCACACAGAGTGAGCAGCCTCTCTTGCCAGTTTCCTCGCGCAGATTAAAATTACAATTTTACTTGACTTTTCCGTAGCAATTCAAAGGTTATTCATCAGTTTTTTGTCAGTTATCATTCATTTGGCATTTGTCAGGTATTAATGAATTTCAAGTGATCTTTACTATGAGGACCAAATTATCTAATTCAAATTGACACTGATGGTCTCTGAACAAATTATACGTCTATATTCCTTTCCTATCTGCTGCCTTTCTAAACCAATTATCACAGTTCCTATCCAATACCGTCTGATCTAATAAAACCAATACCAAATGGTCAGGATTACCTTATTCAATATCCCGACAGTAAATGAGAGAAGTATGTAATTACATCCAATCTGTAATAGAATACGTGTTCGGTGTTCTATAGTTACACAGAATTTGAGCAACTTCCTTTATTTATGAGGGTTGGTGACTTTTCTTGTTTCCTTAATGTTATGGTGAATGTTTTGGGGGATAAAAAATACATGATATGCGGTCGATAAAGTGGCAGATGTTTATGGCCCAACTAACTTTTGGCGATGACTTTTTCCGCGTAGGGGTCGTTTTATTTAGGCTGCGGTCTATAGAAGTGTTAAACGACATGGAAAGTCGTGTGAGTAATATAAGGATATGTGACCAAGATAAGAACAAACAGGTCAATGTACTTAATCTGTTACTTGATAATTACGTTAAGCAAAAAATACTTTGTTCATATTTATTTTCAATAACATTTATATTCTTGTTTAAAACGTTACCTTTTATCATAAATAATATATAATAATTATTTAAATTTAAAGAGAGTGCAACTGTTACCAAAGTGTGTAGTCACAATATGGCGGCATCACAATTTCATTTTGACAATGAACCGTATTAATTTTTAATTGAAACATTTTTTTTTCTTTTAGTGTCAAAACTATTGCCTTTAAAAATCAATTTGTCACAATTCCAATATTTTAATCTAATATTTTTATATTTTGCTAATAAATAAGGATTCGAACAGCAGTGGGAAGAACATACTAGTTGAAACAGAGGCCTTATCATGAGTTTTCAGTTATTCTGCTGTAAAGGAAACTGGAACTTTGACATTGTCAATTGACAAATTTCAAGGAAAAAATTAGTTCCTTCTTCGTAAACCAGAGGCGCTGTTCCATTTTTCCATACAAGAAACGCTGTAAGGACTGGGAAGACGCTGTAAAGTAAACTAGTGAAAACTCGTGATAAGGGCTCAGTTAACAAAAAGTTACCATCCTTTTCCAAAAGCAAAATACTACACAAAAACCTTTTTTTCATAAACTTGTTACCATCCCCGTTATCCTGGCACGCATCAGCATCGGATAAGTAAAGTCAGGGGTCAATCCTAAACATCAGGGAAGTAGTTCCAAGGGTTGGTAGCCCCACTTGGCAGGGGTCCAACTGATGTGATAGTTATAGTTGCTACCAAGGACTTTTGTGACCGCAAACCGAAACTATTTGTTCTGTAATGTTTTTCTATTTAGGTATTTTATAAAATGTTTAACTGGAGAGTTCACGTAGATTTGTATTTATTTGTATATTTGAAATTCTCAGGAAGAATAAATAAAAGATTTATTCAGTGCAATAGATACACAATTACAAATAGGTGCATAAAAAGAAACACAGAAATAAAAAGAGAAATGAATAAAAAAAAATAAAAAGTAGCTATGCTCACCTATTTTTCTTTTTTTTAGGACGTAACATAAAAATGTGCGGTGCATGTCCGAGGATTGCACTAAATGGGTTTCCAGCTCAGCATGATGTATCAGGTTTATTGATCTCTCTTTTTATTTGATGGAATGTTGTCACGGTTTATTCCACATACGTATAAATACAAATCGCTTAATACGTTGTATTGTTTACATAATACATAATAATAGAATATACAGGATGATTTTTTAGTCACCATCCAAATTTTGATATATTAATCTTTGGCGAAAATCATTGAATACGTGTTTTTTCTTTTTGTATCACTCAATACAAAAATATTGAGATATCTCATCACAAAGTTATCTTTAAAAAGTTGATGAATCTGGACACCGCGCTGTGATGTGTCACTCAGGTGTAGCGGGGCGGGGCGGGGTGTAAGCGGGGTGCGCTCTGCCCGTTTCATGCGCCGGCAAGTGTAGTATTATGTGGTATTATAACGTTTAGCTTGGTGACCACGCAGAGTCGACAATTCTTATAAGAAAATGATTTAATATGAAAATTTTACGCATCGGTTTTTTTTTTCAAAAATGGGGTTAGTGATTGATACCTAATGCCTAGAAAAATTTTGAACGGTAGTAACAAAGTCTTCCTGTATATGGAACATTGTTTCCAATGCGTCAACACAAGCTTCTTATCTGTACTAGGCAATGGGAGTGAGCTGTGAGATCTCAATTGTCCATCTTAAGATAGATAAGAAAGGTTAAGCGACGGTTGTCTCGATCTGTCTTTGAATAGGTCACAAAAGTCAAGCAACTCTTACCTAGGTCTGTCTGTGGAGAAGTCTCTAGAATTTGAGACAATATTTCTTCAAAGTTAAACTCTCTCAAAGTTCACACTCTCAGTGGTGGACGCCCACGGCGACGGACGTCGCAAGACGATCTCCGGCCACCGTAGGCGCGGGCATGCGGGCGGCGAGTAAAGGGCAACTCGCTGCCCGACCATGGACCATGCCCGGGTCGACGGCGCGTTGTGTTCCACGCGCGCCTCAAAGAGCGTCAGCATAATGACGGGGCCCCCTCTGTAGAGGGCCAAAGCCTGCCGGGGTCGCGGGACTTATCTCATTACCGTGACCCCGGAACATAAAGGGCTATTGAAGGACACCGTGGATTTTAGTCAGTACAAGTCTGACAGTCCCTCCCGCCCTGCCCGGGGTGGGAGGACTCATTTGATGATTTTACCACGCAAAAAAAAAAAAAAAAAGTTCACACTCTCAGGTTCGTTGGAAGAAAATATTAGAAATAAGTAGCGGCTTTGTACTTTTTTTCCTTTTGTAATACACACACAGATATAGACAACATCTGTGTGTATACATAAATAAATAAAAAAAAAACTCGAAGTCAAGCTGATTATTCGAATTTGATGTCAGGTCTGACCGATTTTTTTAAGTTAAATATAAAAGTCCCACTCTGAGCTATGACGTCATATTATGACGTTGAAATAAGGTCCATTTTGCAGTCACACTTTTTTTAGATAAGTGTTCAACAGATGTTAAAGTTTTTGTAGTAAGGCTTAAAGAGTCTACGTCGCGCAATCAAAGTTATCCTCGACATTAGAAGACATAGAATATTCCGACTATGAACGTCGGGCAGAAAGCCCACCAGACACAACACCCTGGTCGGAAGGAACCTTCCTTTTCACCGGGTATGAAGAAACTTTCCACACTGTTCCTCCTACTCCCCCAAACCGTGATAAAACAATTTTATGATTAAGTATTTTTGAAAGAAGGACAAAAAAACCCTGAAGAAGTTATATTGTTTATTATTAAACAAGGCTTTTAACGACAGCTTTGAAGTTTTCTGTACTTTTATCAGGACTCAAATGTCATTGTATTCTGTTGACTTTAATAATGGATGAACATTACCTAAATCAAATACGTGAATACATTTATACCTATTTTTACACTGTGGGTCCACCAGCAGCAGCAGTCGGCACAATGATCCTTCAAGAAGAAAAGCAAGCAAAGCAGCTCGGTTGGTGTGGTCGTGTCTCGGTCGAGCTAAGCGAGCGCGCTACCGCCGCCGAGTGACCGAGCGCCCGAACCATCCAGTGTCAGCTTTTCTTTTGCTCGCGTATATTATTTTTCTCGGACGAAAAACAATAGACGCGTACACACAGAGCAAGCAGCCTCGCTTGTCAGTTTCCTCGCGCGGAAAATGCCTCGCAAGGCTGCGCGCTGTGTGTGGACGCACCTAATTTCCAACCTTGTTCTATGTTACTGCCTTGGCAAAAACAATTCTATTTTTTTAAAAACATTGCTCCACAATAGGAATTTCTCCTGTGTCGTGGGTGCGTTTACAAACATAGAAACTCACATACACAAACACCCAGACACGGAACAACTACTTGCAGATCATACAAATATTTGTTCCGTGCGGGAATCGAACCGTGTCGTCAAAATTGTACTTTTATAAAACAAACTTTCTTTTTCTACACCTTAAAACAATCAATCCTTACTTACTCCTTTCCTCTCGTTCGTTTTCAATAAAAAAATTATGAGACCATTTCCTAGAACGTAGGTATTTATTTCCCAATTATCTAAATGAAAACGTTCACATCATATAACAGCATAAAATAAAAACTGAGACACAAAAATGCCTCCCTTCGCAACAAAGCCACTTTATCGCCGTAACTAGGAAATAAGGACGTTAACCATCCACCCACATGACTCCATAAAGACGTAACAGTACACGGGATAAAAGGGAATTTTGTGAAGGATGAAATAGTGATGTGACAGAACAAAGGACAAATTATATCGAAATCCGAAACCTTTCGATAAAATTCTTACTTCCTTATCTACTTCTTCCTATAACAGAATACACGCCACTTGCAGCGTACTACATGTTTGTCGGCTTTTGGCTATCAGAAGTAGACTTGTCGTGCACGATAGTTGCTGTGGTGGTTTTTATTTTATGACGGATCACGGCCACTACTTTCTAAAACGAAACCCGTAGCTTCGATCGACGTTCCGGGCGTTTCTTATTCTTTATCACTTACGGACACAAGATTTATTTCTTAGGAAAGCGTATGGCAAAATGAATGAAACGATGTTTCGTAGTATTTTCGTAGCGTTCTCGTAGCAGTCTGCTACGAATGTGTGTGGCGGACGTCGATATGAGAGTATTTCAAAGATTATTGTTCACAACTTCGGCACTTGTACAGGTTTGACACCTAAAAAAAACTCAAAAATAGTGTGTAGTGTTTTTAGTGCCGTAGTCCTGAGTGGCTTTTTTGTTACAAGAGCACAAAACTGGCTGCAGGAACTCGGATAAAGGTACGCATTCTTACTCAATTGGCTTCCTTCCACCTTTTGCATTTAGCTAGGACTTATAATTAAGATATTTTTTATTTGTAATGTATTTCCTTGTAGCAACTTTGAAGTAACGTGCAACACCTACACATTTTTAGTACATTGCATACCTACCGTATTGTTACTCCACGCAATCCGATCAAAATCGACCAATGTGTGGATTTCTATCAAGATTTGTTCAAAAAATGCCCGTCAATTATTATCGATGGCGTGTCGATCGCATTATATTCAGAAGGTAAAGTTATTTCACCTTAAGTTTACTCGTAAAATTGTCGTCGTCTTTTTAAATGTCTTTCCATCTTATTCAAAAATCTTTTAAGCCACGATACAACCAAATATATCAACAAAACATAAAAATAACACCTCAAATAATATTTCTCATATCGATTGCCCATAAACCTTCCCCTTCGTGATACAAAAATGAACACCGTAAGAAACAAACATTATTATCTGACCCATGTTACACGCAACCCTAAATATTAAGGGAAATAGTTTTAAAAGTATGGGAAAATACTTTCGTTGGAAAATGACCTTCAATATGAAGGTAATAAGCGCCATCGATAATGAGTTATGGTGAAGTTTGAGAGCGTGTAGTCGGTAGGTTAAATTACAAGGAAAAACTTCAGAAGGAATTTTCAATTTTGCCCGAAGTCACAGTTAGTGGAGCTCGAATATCTATAAGCTATCTATGCCAGAATGAATCACTGAATCTATACTCGATCAAGAACCAGGGGGTCTAATCTCTAAGCACGAAACCCGTGGTTTCGGCCTTAGTGACATGTACAGTTGTACACACAATTTGACAACGAACACGAAGTAAGAATGAATTATCTCGCGTTTGGCTAAACGGATTTTGATGCGGTTAAAATGTTCATTACATTCTGGAGAAAGTTTTAGTATTTAACACTAATAGATATCCCGTGACGCTGCCCGCGTGGATCCGTTTTTTGCTTAATTGGATTGTAGATTTTCAGAGACGATTGCATGTTTGTCCGCGATTATCTCGCGATTGGCTGAACCGATTTTGATGCGGATGTCAGAAAAGTGTTCGTTACATTCTGGGGAAGGTTTTCGTATATAACAATAAAGGATATCTCGTGAAGTTGCCCGCACAGATCCGTTTTTTTTTTGCATACTTGGATTGTAGATTTTCAAAGACGCCGATTATAATTATGAAGATTTTTGTTGAATATCTAAACTAAAAAAGGGAAAAATAAAAGACTTTTCGTGTAATGACATAGACACAAGCACCGCGTCAAAATGACTTCAGTCATGGCGGTATTATCCGTACGCAATTTGATTTTGACCTTCGTCGCGTTCGGACTTTTATAGCCGTTCCCATGTTTTCGTTGACAGTGAGTACCACTCCACAGTGGTAAGCGCCCACGGCGACGGACGTCGCGAGACGATCTCCGGCCACCGTAGGCGCGGGCATGCGGGCGGCGAGTAATGGGCGACTCACTGTCCGACTATGGACCATGCCTGGGTCGACGGCGCGTTGTGTACCACGCGCGTCTCAAAGAGTTTCAGCGCAATGACGTTACCCCCCTTTAGAAGGCCAAAGCTCCGGTACATAAATGGCAACTGAAGGACACCGTGGTGGGAGGACACATTAGATGATTTAACTACAAAAAGAAAAACTAATCAGACTCATCTGTCTCAAATGTAAAATTCTTCAAATTTATGAACTGTCACAGCATCATAACATTGTGCACGTCAAAAATATGCAATTACTAGTCTATTTAGCAGTCTATTATGAAAGCAATCTGTCAAATCGGGTTATTATCGTCAACGCCAATCATATAGCTTATGATGAGGTTGAATCGATCGAACCGTAAATTCTTTTCATTAAAACCAGTTTTGAGAGAGTAGTGAAATCATCATCATCTGCCTTTTCCTCTTCCCAACTAGATTCGGGTGTCAAAGTTGCAGAAAGGTCTTGAAAGGTTACCGTGGCCCTAGAACTTAAAAAAGTTAGCTAAATACCTCAGCTAACTTCATGGTCAAAGCTCAGATTGGCAGCCTTTCCTGAATTTAACATAGATTGCTAATCTGAGCTTTGAAAACCAGTTACTGGGTAATAGTGCTGACACATACAATACCCCAATACTCCTAGGTTACACTTGTGATCAGATTTTTGTGACAATCAGAACTGCACATTATTTTTTTATTCAATTATTTTTTATTCCAAAATAGAGTTATTAGCAGCATACATAAAATTCAAATTCCTCTGTTTACCCTTAGGTCGTTGTTCTAATAAATTAAGTCATAAATTAAAGTATGTAAAGGCGGTGGCGGTTTTTCATTCAAAATTGCCGCGGTTCGGTTGTGTTGCTTTCAGAAAATGGATCTCTAACGTTTTAGCGTTTACTATGGGAACTCGAAGTTACGACGCCATTTTGAATTTTGTGCTGGTTACGTAGGCTTTGGTTTATTTTTACGAGTGGCAATAATTCTGTCATAGGAATGATGCAAATTTTATTCGGGGCTCTGACGAAAAGTTTTGACGAGTAGTAGTAAAGTTACTCAAAATGTCAACCAACTTTCTCTTTGAGGTTAAAAATTTATCGGAGAATTTTTGGTTTATAGAATTTGACGTTATTTTTCATCTAGTCGCAAAAAAAAATTGGTCCACCATAAAAATAAACGAATGGTTTTGAGGCTGTACTGTACCCTTAGCACGAGTTTTCACTCTTTTACTTTATAGCGTCTTTTCAGTATTTACAGCGTTTCTTGTATGAAAAAATGGAACAGCGCCTCTGGTGTGCGACGAAGGAACTAATTTTTTCTTTGAAAATTGTCAATTTAAAATTGTCAATGTTACAGTTTACTTTACGTCTCAAATACTGAAAACTCGTGCTAAGGGTACTGTTCCACGAAATTAAAATAGCGACGAATAAATTTTTTATCTAAAGTAAATAAATTTTCTGATTAAGGCTTTTCTAGACTATTTGATCGAACAACCACTTTGTGATTGTCTAGAAAAAGTATGTCCAAGTAAAACATGTTCATACCTTTTTGCTATAGACCCTTTTGGGCATTTAAATTAACTCAGTAATTAAGGTCAAGTGCCGTATAATTAATCCCAAATACCTTATCCCGACCCCTTCTTACTTACATTCCATTACTTTTAAAGGCAAAAACCGACTCTTCCTCAAGACTAAATATCCTTTTTGTTGCCATAAAACACAGGCGACAAATTTGTGAGTAGATTTCACATAGTAGGGCTCATTTTAAGGGTTGTGCAAAAATATAAATGGGACATTTACTTCGCCGACCTTCGCTGAAGAATGATGTGGAAGATAAGAATTTGTTCTCGCCAAAATTCTTTGCTGGATTCTTTGTTATGTGAAATAGTCTATGTGTATTATACTAGTTTATACCTCAAGAAAAAATTTTGAGACCAACATTTTTGAGCAATATTTTTCGGGTTGTGTGAAAATTTTAACAGGGTGAAACTTGATTAGTGAGGCCAAAAATATTGTATGTTTTATCTCGCTATGTTCATAAAATTTACAGAACTTTACAGAAAATTTGATGAAAACATCTTGTTCATTTCAACCAATTTCTATACTTTTACCTGAATCTTTGAGCAGTGGTGGCCCAGTGGTATCGGCCTCGACTTACGAGTTGTAGGTCGTAGGTTCGAACCCCGTCAGGCGCATTACTTTGTGTAATTTATTTCAACACCACTGCTCTCAAAACGGTGAAGGAAAACATCGTGAGGAAACCGGCATGTCCTAGAACCAAAAACTTCGAAGACATGTGACATCTACCAATCTGCACTGGGCCCGCGTGGTAGATTACGGCCCACTCCCTCTCACAGAGAGGAGGCCTGTGTCCCAGCAGTGGGAACATTTATAGGCTGATGATGACCTGAATCTTTTTGTTTCACAATGAAATAATATTTTCAAAATTAAATAGCATAATTAATGTCTATTAAATAAATAGTACGTCAGCGTTACTCATTATAAAGGTTTTGGCAATACCGTAGGCGCGGGCATGCGGGCGGCGAGTAAAGGGCAACTCGCTGGCCGACCATGGACCATGCCCGGGTCGACGGCGCGTTGTGTTCCACGCGCGCCTCAAAGAGCGTCAGCATAATGACGGGCCCCCCTTTAGAGGACCATAGCCTTGCCGCCGGGGTCGCGGGACATACGTATACCGCGACTCCGGTACACAAAGGGCTACCGAAAGACACCGTGGATTTTTGTCAGTACAAGTCTGACAGTCTCCCCGCCCTGCCCGGGCTGGGAGGACTCATTTGATGATTTTACCACGAAAAAAAAGGTTTTGGCAATTAAAAAAAATTGATGAATATCCACAGATGGCGGAATATTAAAAATAAGAAAACATTTTAATACATCTTTAACCGAAACAAACTCAAACTCGAAGCCTCCCAAGAAAAGGAAGCCATATTATCAATAATTTACCCAAAAACTTTTTGTTAAACTTGGCAGAACTCCGCCATTAAAGCCTAATAAATTCCTTCTGCTTTTCAGCCACAAATTTTGCTAAACAACCAAGCTTTATGCGCTGTAGTCTAAGAAAAGTTTAACTCAATCAAGTACAGTCATGGGTATTTACAACATGTAAACGCTCAAAAACGGTTAAAGGATTTTTTCTCTTATTTTATGTTGTTAAAAATATTTTTACCATTTATAATTGTAATTAAAAAAATACGTGTCGTATTGAGAACCTCCTCGTTCTTTCATTTTTGTCGGTGTTAAATGTTTAATGTTTTTTTCCACGCGGAAAACGCTTATGATTTCGATCCCAAGCTGAAAATGAATAATGTATACAATTATATATGTTACTACGAGTATGTGAAGCTGTAACACATCTAGAAATTAATGTTACGTTAAATGTAAGTACCTAAACAATGGCAGAATAAGCAAGACGAAACCAATGACCAGTCCACTTTCACACTGGATGAATTAATGGTGAGAGACCATTGCTCAGCAGTGGTAAGAATGACGCAGTGACGAAGTACTTACATGTTAGAGCTCGTGACTGTACAAAGACATTTTCTTAAAGGACAACAACCGATACGGATCTGCCCGGTTTTATGTGCAAAAGTCTTTTTTTTACTGTCAAGATAGAATCGGCGAATGTTCGTCGCGTTTTTTTACGAGTCGCTGTGACGGCACGCCGAAATTAAAGGTTTTTGTTACGAAGTATTTGGGGCCGTTCGTGACGAAATGCGTAATGATGATTGATATAAAGAGGTGCTCCGGTTTGCTCGCTTTGTGTCTAGTAATACCTGCAGGCGTAGCATGGCGCCGTAGAAAGGGGTTTTGTCGACGGAAGAAAAGACAAAATGACAGAACGTAGAAATATTTTTTGCGTTTTAAGCATGGTAATGTAAAAAATATAGAAAATAAACTTTATTTTCTTCAATAGTGTACGAATGGTGTCATAATAATAATAATAATAATAATAAAAGCCTTTATTTAACAATCCATAAAGAATATTTTACAAAGTTTTGTTTTAATTTTGACATCGGTTAAGATTGTTTTGCCTTAGCATAGGCCTCCCCCAAATATTTCCACAGGACCCGATCCTGTGTTTTTCTTTTCCACATTGAACCTGCAGCCGCTCTTAGGTCGTCGTCCCATCTTTTCGGTGGACGTCCTCTTTTCCTTTTGCCCTCTCTAGGGTACCATTCGGCTACCAATTTGGCCCATTTATCTCTTGTACTTCTGATAAGATGACCTGCCCATTTCCATTTTAGTTTCCTAACGGTATATGATACTTCTGTAAGTTTTGTTCTTTGATGGATAAGTTTTAGGTTTAGTTTATCTCTTCTCTTCACATTTAATATACTTCTCTCCATGTTGTGCTGGCATATTTGCAGTCTCTTTATGTTTTGCAGAGTTAAGGCCCATGTTTGGCAGCCGTAAGTCATGGTTGGGAGTATGCACGAGTTGAAAACTTTCCTTTTTAACTTTATTGGAATTGATGGGTTTTTTACTATTTCCTTTAGGGACCAATATCGCTTCCACGCAACATTTACTCTGTTTTGTATTTCTTTAGAGGTATCGTTTGTTGGAGAAATTATCTGGCCGAGGTATGTATATTCGTCTACATATTCGATTACATCATTATTGACCGATATGGGTAGTTTAGTTTGGTTCGTCATAAGTTTTGTTTTAGTAAGATTTATATGTAGTCCTACCTCTTGGCTTTCTTTTACTAGTTCATTAAGCATCGTTTGCAATTGTTCTGGGTTGTCTGTAATTAGTATAAGATCATCAGCGAAACGAAGATGATTTAGCATTACACCATTTATTTTTATGCCGTATGTTGACCATTCTAATTTTCGGAAAATATGTTCTAGCGTGGCTGAGAATAGTTTCGGAGATAGAGGATCTCCCTGTCTTACCCCTTTTTTGATGGCGAATGTTTCTCCTAATCTTTCCGTTTTGATTTTTGCAGTCATGTTCTTGTAGATGTTCATTATAAGTAATGGTGTCATATTTGTGCAAAAAAACAGTTGATTTGTATAGAAATAACTATGAAATAACTTTGTCTATTCTTGGTAGAATAGAGATAGAATCGCCATGCTACGCGTGCTGGGTGATTAAATGTTTAAATTCTTATTGTATGAAAATTGAGTGCAACATGGTACTTTAGAATATAACAGTGGTTTTTATTTATCATTGCATAAACTAACTATTCTTATCTGTTGAACTAAACTGCAAAGGCTATAACGTCTTTACCAGCTCCATAACACAATGGAATCATCTTTCCTTTTACAACAACATATTATTCTCATAACGCATCATACACACACACACACACAAAACAAAGCAACATAACACACACCCATTGTTCACACAATATATAATTAAAATCGCTTTTCTATGAAGTATGAAAGACGCTCTTTGTGCTCTAATGGACTCTCAGTAATATGATAGCTGTCTGTTTAATGGTACATACTTTAGACTGCATAATGTTGGTGTTTATGTTGCACGGGTCTTGTTACGGTTAAGCGACATGGGATGGGTATGTGTGTGTGTGTTTCTTTAATGTGTTGTCCGAATTAGAAAATAAAAGTTAAATCATAAGTTCTTTGTATAGTGTAGTTTCAAGATAAATTTTATATCATTTATTTCTTATTTCTTCGTTTAATACTGTAGCTGTCTGTTGTTCCATTTGAATAAAAAAAATACACATATAAGATTGTCTCAACAAGACCTTTCATTTGATATGTCACACGATGCAGTTTTCAAATATATTTTTTTAATTTTCCCCTTCCCCCCCTAAAATTACCTCCCATATACAGATATGGACTTCTTATAGGTTTTCCTATAATCTATAAGTAGAAAATTAATTTCTGTATTTTTTTTTAATTTTAGGTTTAGTAGTTTCGGAGATAAGGGGGGGGGGGAATGGTCAAATTTCGTCTAGTTTCTTGAATAACTTGGAAACTATTTATTTTAAAATTACAAAAAAAAAATACATTTAAGATCTTCTCAACAAGGCCTTTCATTGGGTGCGTCTCATTTCATATAAAGTTATTTGATATATTTTCATTTCAATAACGTTCACATGATATAATCAACGTGAGAAATACCCAACGATTGGTATAATTTCTTTACACATAATGTTTGTGTTACTCTAAAACTCATTTCATATAATTTTATTTGATATAACGTTTATTTAAGCGAAAATCATTATGATAACGTTTGAAACATATAATTTAACGTTTAAACCATTTTCTTTGATGACTTTGGCTTATCCTTTGGACTTTGATTGTTTGCCTTCACGAATGCTATTGTTATTAGAAAAATTTAGTATCCAAGAGCGAGCGAAGCGAGCTCGGGACTTGGGGCACCCCGACACGGACAGGTTAGGTTCGAAGGGGATGGCGGGGTCTGAAAGACCCCGCCATCCTCTTCGTGTTAGGTTACTTTAAACCTTGCACGCAGAAATAGGAGCCCCGCGAAGCGGGGCTCCGTCAAGCCAGCATGACAGGTAGTAATCAGTTATTTGACCTAGGATGCAAGAGCGAGCGAAGCGAGCTCGGGACTTGGGGCACCCCGACACGGACAGGTTAGGTTCGAAGGGGATGGCGGGGTCTGAAAGACCCCGCCATCCCCTTCGTGTTAGGTTACTTTAAACCTTGCACGCAGAAATAGGAGCCCCGCAAAGCGGGGCTCCGTCGAGCCAGCATGACAGGTAGTAATCAGTTATTTGACCTAGGATGCAAGAGCGAGCGAAGCGAGCTCGGGACTTGGGGCACCCCGACATGGACAGGTTAGGTTACTTTAAACCTTGCACTCAGAAATAGGAGCCCCGCGAAGCGGGGCTCCGTCGAGCATTCATGGTAGGTGGTACTATTACTAGGTACATCAGAGTTAGATTACATACCAGGAAGAAAAAAAATTAGACCAAATAAGTTTTATGTCTTTTGAGTGGTATACAAAACGATTTTATATTCATTGATTGTTATGATTATAGAAATTAGTCATTATAAAATTATGTCAATCGTTTATTATATTAAAAGATTGTTATATCAAATAAAATTATATATTCAGTTGTTATCTCTTGTAAATATTAGAGATTTTGTAGTTATATCATATATTACTTACCCCCTTTCATTTGATATGTCACACGATGCAGTTTTCAATAAAAAAAAAAAAAATTAAGATTCCCCTTCTCCCCAAAAAATTACCTCCCACATCAGATTTCATTTATTCACGTCACACCTCTATGCTTGGGTCACAGGAATTGATATGTGTAGTACCAAATTTCAACTCAATCGGTCTAGTAGATTCGGAGATAATTGACTGTAAGCGACAGACAGACGGACACACGTGTGATCCTATAAGGGTTCCGTTTTTGTATTCGGACGTACGGAACCCTAAAAATCGTGTGGCACTCGGAGACTGCCGCGGTAAAGCTATTGCATAGCATTTAAAAAAATATATATCCCCTACCGCCAATATGTAACGAGAATATCATTTATTTAAAATGTTTGGAGTGCACTGGCCGTTTAGAGTCAGTAAGAAAAGTAAATTGTCTTCATGACGGATGTTTTTATGATTGCCGAAGTCTCCCGTACTGAAACGTCGATGCGGGGTGTTGTTTTTAGGTGTTTTTGTTAGATTTTTTTCGTCAGGTATTTTCGTTACGGAATTTTTTGATTCGGTCGTCGCGCTCAGAGCCCGCGTTAAAAGCTATGCAATAGCTTAAAAATCGCGGCCCAATGTTATTAATAATCAGAATCTCGACAAGTCTCAACAACCCACGTAACAAGAATTCTAATAAACATAATATTCAGTTTGTTTCGGAGAAAACTTTGTCTTATTTCTACAACAGCGTATTGAATAAAGTGTGTCATATTGTTCAATGCCCATTATTGCTGTAGAATATATTTTCATGTACCGATAGAATAAAATGGAATATCAATCCATTCCATTTGTATGTACTTATCATCATAAAAATAATGGTTAACATGTTAAGTGAACATTTTATAATGTAATTATGAGGTTTCCCCGTTTGAGCACCGATTTTTAGAGCACCAACTGTATTTTTATACCTACTCACGCTGCTTGTCAGTCGTCTAATTTAAATGTTACAATTTTATTATCTGTAACTGTAAGTAGTCATTGCACCTTGCAAAGCCTGAATTTCAGTAATGGTTATTTTTTTTTTTGACATATTCCTGTATTCTAGTGTAGTTGTACAGTGATTAGTTGTACGAAATAGTGAATTCAAACCCAGGCGAGGAAGTGAAGTGTTTCTGTTTTACGTTCCTTAAGGTAGGTACGACCAAAGTGTCTTCCATCAAGTTGTCTTGGACATCACTAACATAGATCAAGAAGAAACCTGGACTTACTCGTACATGATAAAAGTCTAAAGGCTTTACAAAGGTCGTACCATGACGTCAGTTTAATGGTTCAATCTAGTAAGCCATGCCATCTGACAGCGATTGTACCAAACTGAGTCGCATGTTTTGATTTAATCCATTCAATTTTGTACTGGTTTGGTACCATGACGTCTTATAGCAGCTCAACTGAAGCGCTCAAATTGTCGAAATAACATTTCAATTTCGTTTTCGGAAGACAATGGATGCAGGTCGCTTCCAACCGGTATATGTGAAGATCTAAAGGGGAGGCCTAGGTTCAGCAGTGGACATCCTATTGTTGAGATGATGATGATGATGAAGCGTTTTAATAAAAGTTACTATTTTTTAACATAAACTGAAACGTTTGGTGAATTATTGACTAAAATAAAGTTTATTAGTGATTTTTTTACAAAAACGTACGTAAATGTACTTTAACCTTTTTTTTAAGTCTTAAATACCTATCCTACATACATTTTTTAACCGCATTGTTTTTCTCTAAGAGATGTCTGATGAACTACTTTTTAGGAAGATTTTGAACATAAGAGGCTCCAGTTACGCGGCCAGGGTTGCCAAATTCATTAGGCGTTATGAAGGGCGCTACAGACTATACAAAGAAACAGTCATTTGAAACGTTTTTGGTGAAAAAGAAACGACGCTATTTAATAATAGCGTTGTCTTTTTTTCACCAAAAACGTTACGGCCACAAATTGCGGTCTTTTATTCACTGTTAACGATCTAAATGACGCTGAGCGTAGTGGACGTCATGGTACGACTTTAAGCGATGCAGTTTAGGAATCTAAACTTAAATGTCTTGCTTTTGAATCGTTTTTAATAAGGTCATGGTAGACTTCCAGGAGGGACTGTAAGACTCGTACTGTCCATAGGATGGAATGGATTTTCTGGATCCACAACTATAATTATGTTACAGTATAACGCAAACTTGGGCAATTTCGATTCTCACCAGTTGTTTCAGTATTCAAACGACTTGCTGAACGTTTTATTAAATTTCGGAGTTTGTGTTAATTAAATCTTACTTAGGCAATTGTACTGTCAACCAAAGGAGATTAGATTAGTTGGATGGACAGCAGTACAGCAGTGCTTTCATCTGTTTTAAAGGTGTCATTGCCATTACTAAGCCTTGAACTGCCACCTGGTTACGAACAAACGGACTTTGGTCACTGACAGATAGTTACTTCAGCAAGCATTTTTTGTACTTACATTGCCCCACACTAGGATGTTCTCCTGTGTCGTGGGTGCGTTTACAAACATAAAATCTCACATACACAAACAACCAGACCCAGAACAACAACTAACTCTCATACATCATTGCTTACCATCAGGCGAAATTATGGTCAAGCACAAGCCTATAGTGAATAAAACATTGTCTGTCAGACTATTAATTTTTTTTTCCGTCTCACTTCTGTTACGTTAACTAAAATTGAGGAAAATATAACGCTTTTAGCATTGAAAATATATCACAACCTAGTAGGTATATTTTTTATTCGGGAATCAGGTGCTCGTGTCGTCAGAATTATGTAAAAGTATTTTTATGAAGACGTACCGTATTACGAATATTGACACTGCACTACGAATGTAGATCCTGCACGACAACTTCAGTGCAATAGGCATTTTATTTAACTTTGCCTTTTAACTAATTTATTCTGAATGTCAGGAATTTTACGTAGCAAGTACGCTTAGCCAGCTCAAAATTAAGCCTAAGCATTAAATGCGTGTCTGGAATAGGGTTGTAACGCATCATCTTTCTAATTTTAAAAAAATACAATAAAGTAATCAACATGGTTTTAGAGAATATGTTTACAAGAGAATAAAACGGTATAATGTTTGAAGCTTAGCTGTTATTACCATATACTCCCATAAGCTTTAATGATGCAATGGACACGATAATAGCTTTGTTATAGGATAGTTAGCATAATGATGTGGTCCAGATTTCAAAAATAAGTTATGCCAGCAATTACTTGAAGTTTATTTTAAATACGAAAGTTCAAACTTATAATTAACAGTCTCGACTTTCGTAATAAGTTTCCAATCGTAAAGTTGCCTAGAAGTGCGATTAGATTATTCGAGTAGAATTAAACGTTTTCAACCCCTAATTGGTCGCGCCTAAAAACTTACGTAAACGGTCGCGTGGGGTGCGTGACACCCTGTCTTTATTAATAAAATACGATAACAAATACAAAATTATACTTAAGCTAGATATTTGATCGTAAAGTCACGTTTTTTTTAGCCAACGAAAACATCAAATTCGCATTTTAAAAACCTCAAAATCTTGCGCTGGAGTAAGTGACATCGTGACCAAATAAGGGTTTTGTTTACATTTGGTCATGATGACAATAGCTTATGTCCTAAAGCTATTGTCAAACAGACAGGCGAAGCGAATGCGATCCGAACCTGTCATATAGAAAAGCGAAAGCGGTCCGATAGTCTATGTGACAGGCTTCAAACAATTCCATAAATTACAAACAAAAACGCTTCGCTTCGCGTTCGCTTCGTGTTTGCATCGCCTCTCTGTCAATAGCATAAAATATACTTGCAATTTTGGATAAGTGCTTGAGATATTTCGACTGTGACTACGAACACTATCGAAACTGCAAAATCGCCATTTTTTGTTTATTGCATAAATTGAAAGTCCTTTTAATATACTATCAGATAAGCAAAGTGATTTTTTGAAAAAAATATTATTTCACCAAGTTTTGCATCAACAAAATCGTAACTGCAACTGCGCTCTAAAGCAAAATAAAACTTTAAATCGCCTGTAAAGTACGCGATTTGCACTTTCGATAGTGTTCGTAGTAACAGTCGATTTATGCATTAATTATGCCAATCGAAAACAATTTTAATAATTTTCTTTTAAAACCAATATAATTATTCCAGGCCCTCTGCTTATTATATTTTAAAATAGAAACACTGGTATTCCAAGACCAGTCTCAAGTCATATACTCAACTCAACAGCTGGACTCAGTGTTCACGACAACGATTCAAAATGTCCTAATCGAATAGCCGCAATTCTCCAGTTGACCACATGAAAACTAAGGAGCACTTTTGAGCTGTCAATTTACAACAATATAAAGCTGTCATTGTGACTTAAGCCTCCTGCAGACACACGCGATTAATCGCGCTGCGACAACGAGCCAAGCTTATTTCCACTCTAAAAATACTGCGAATGGACCGCGACATGTCGCCCCGCGCGACTAAGCGCGTATGTCTGCAGGAGGCTTTATGTGACAAAGTTGGGGCTTGTCGAGTTTGAGTTGCACTGAGTCCCACATTATAGACTCAAAATCTAGGTTCCCTTCAATACTGCAATCACCCCTGCCAGCCCTACCGTTGCTACCATCTTGACCTGTTTCTACCCGACGTGGGGGGAGGAGAGGGGCATTACTTTGCAGATTTCTGCCGCCTGACAACTGCGAACCAGTTTTTCTCTTCAGATATTAAAGTTGGAACTTTTGTCGAGTCACCGATGAGGGACAATAGTTTTTAATTTTGTAAGACACTACCTTTCGCCAGCGGCTGCCCCTGCTCACCCCCTCCCTGCCTTTATTGCTTATGTCACTCCGGACCAAAGCAGCTTTCAACACGTGATAATTTTGATGTTTTCGCATATATTGCAAAATGTTTGAGTATAAGAATTGCCGTTTGTGGCTGCTATCATCTGTAGATATTTATTTATTTTTATTTTAATAGTTTTATATTGGAATATACCACCAACAGTATCCTTAATTATTAACCTTGTAACCAATTTCTTACCTTTCAGCGCAAAGCGCTTTTCAGCATGATTTAGTGTGCCTAAACGCTCTAATAGTTCGTTGAAGGAAACCTACTTACGTTTCAGTCCAGGCCCGAAGGTTTCCTATTAATCATGGCCTTTATACTCAGCGCTTGACTGATACGCTGCTTTTGAAAAACGTGACAGCTATTAAACACGCGCAAAGATTGAGTTTCGTGAATATATTTTCGATAAGTTGATGTATTTATGTGTACATGAGAGTTAATAATTAAGTCATCGTGTTGTAGGGAAATACGTTGTATTTTGAAAAGGGTGTCGTGGCTAAATTATTCCTACTGTATCGTTAAATTTAAAATGTCACTTACGGGATATCTTCCGTGATTATATTTTTGATTGAGTTCCCGATATTTCGACGCTGTTGCAAGCGCCATGATCGCGGGTTGACTGGAGATTGCGGGTGGATGAAAATAAAATTGTTAGGAGCAGACAAATATCGGGAACTCAATCAAAAATATAATCACGGAAGATATCCCGTAAGTGACATTTTAAATTTAGAGACAAACCGTGAAAGTTTAAAACAGTGTTTACTGTATCGTTGTTGCATTTATAAATATAAACACGCGTACAAAAACACCCAGACTCTATAAAACTACTTACTCTTAGATCAAACAAATATTTGTTCCGTGCGGCTATATATTTGTCACACTAACAGAGATATTACAATGCAAAAGAGTCGGGACTTCAACATGAGTAGCTGAGCTTTGAAGGTTTCTCACTTATTCAGAGCCCTTATTATTTACAATTGAAGTATTTACTGCATTTATTGCATAGAAAATTGAATAAGCGCTTCTAGTGTACGAACGAGCAACAAACGTGTCCATCAAATTAACGTCAATGTTCCAGTTTACGTAACAAAAACTCGGAAAGTCATGCTAGTACCTCAGGCTATACTTAACCAAATTTCACTGTAGTTCTATACCTGCAATCCTCTTATTACTACTCAAATCTCCCAATCTTCCCAAACAATTGCAAAACAGTTCCTCCTATCGATTTCCCCAAAACAGTCGTGAGTCACACATGTCGTCCACACAACCCTAGTTTTACGACCAAATAAGGAAACGCGACGTGAAAAACGCACGTTAGACGACGCCCTTACGAGTAATGGGACAGAAGTAGTAATAAAACTACCACATGGGGGCGACAATAATGACCCTATTTCTTCCTTTAGAAGGTTACCATTCTGTCATTGGTTTGATGTTGCGTAATAGTTTTAGAACATTGTAGAATGAACTGGTCTAGATAGGTCGGGATGGTTCGAGATTTGTCCACAGTGAAACTTTTGAAGTTTTGAAACAAAGAAAAGAAAAAACGTTTATTTGGGTAACCGGTACACACAATATAAAAAAAAGGAAGAGGAAAAAAAAAAACAGATAAAAACAACAACGAAATAGCAAATATAACATTGTGTGTCCCACGGCTACGCCAAATAGGTCCAGTTCAGCAAATTGTCGAGCAGCTAGTGCTCGACGCTGGTTTTCAACTGGACCTGGACGGTGACGTGACGGACGCAAAACGGTCTCAAAACAGTCTTTTGAGCTATTTCTAGAACTTTCACGATAAACGATTGGTTCATGTTTGGCTTCTATCTTGCCTGATGGTAATGTGGTCCACGGCGAAGTACGCTTGCCTAGAAGTAATTTATTCCCATAGACCCCATGATTGTAGCTGTTAGGAAACCGGCTCCAGCAGGGAATCATAACATGGATTGTGAAAACTGGCTCTTAGGCGGCCATACACGGACTGCTTGATGGATGCTTCTAGCTATGACTGTTTAGCTAATATACACCATACACCATACTGCCTATCGCCCAATCGACATGACGATCGATTTGATCAAACTTCAAATCGGCAGCAGTGATGCTAACTTAGCAACTTTATAGCTAGATGTAGCTATAAAGTTGCTAAGTTGGCTCACTGCTGCCGATTTGAAGTTTGATCATGCCGATTTGATCCAATCGGAAAGATCAAATCGGATCAAATGATCAAGCCTATCAATTTGATTGATTCCACGCCCACACACGGTCAATTCTAACTGATTCATTCGGCAGCGTCATGCCGATTGGACGATAGGCAGTATGGTGTATGGCTACCATAATAGTCTTCCGCGTTCATACATGCACGAACGCTGGAGCAGTCGAACTGCTTTGGGTGCTTGAAGCAGTCACCACGCAATTATTGACTGCTAGAGTAATCTGTGATATTGTGCATGTTGATCACCGGCTACTAGTCCGTGTAATAGGCTTTCGATGTATAACTTAAAGCTAACATAACTGATTATGTATAAAATGCCTGCTAAAAAAAACTTCAATGGAATTGCATTTCTTTAACCCCTAATCTTTTATAACACTCATAATCGTTCAATTTATTTGTACCTTCCTTTCTAGAATTGCTTTCGTATTACAGTGCGTTAACCTTTAACATTCAAACAAATAATTAAGGGCAGCAAAAAGCCATGAAATGTAAAGAAAAATTAACTTGCGTGACCGTACTTTAATTGGTTACGTTGAGGTAAGCGGTCTTGCAACAATTTTGAAAAAGGTACGCTACACGCTTGTTTAGGTTATCATCACATTTGATTTTGCAGTATTTTTTTTTTAGAATAATAAAGCTGACCTAAATAATAACGATATACCTAAGCAAATTTATGGAATTAGAGTTACTTTGAAATTCATGGCATCTATACCTACAAATAAATCTGTAGAAGGGTCAATTCTGTACATTGAAAATATTGAAAAAATAAATAGCGGAGGGTGTTGCTGGATCGATACCAAACCCAAATATGTGATTAAAAAATTTTTTGTCTGTCTGTCTGTCTGTCTGACTGTATATGCAGGCATCACGTGAAAACTAACGGTTCGATTTCGATGAAACTAGGTATAATTATACCTTATTATCCTGGGCATAAAATGGGATACTTTTTATCCTGGAAAAATACGTAGAAAAAAAAATCTTATATTTCAGTTTTATTCATAGACGTTGTTCTGTAGAACCGCGAACACACGTTGCATTACCCGCAGTGGATTCAGCGCCGTAACCTGTACCGCCGAAAGTCGGATTTGGCTTGAACCGTTTGCGGCACACGCGGGCCACGCCTCCCCGACTCCTATATAAGGAGCCGCGTTCCGCGCCGCGCGATGCATATAAATTCTGAATTTTGATGCGAGTGGACGTGTCCAGTGTGGCGAGCGGTCGTCCGTGGAATTAATATTGTATGCGTGTAATTTTATCAGTTATTTGTAAATACAAGGTTGGAATTACTATGAAAACAATACTACAGAACGCGAGCTCAACCGCAGTAGCTCTATAGAATGAATGAATGAATGAATAAGCTTTATTAATTAATTCCATACAAATAAGGTAACATACATTATTAATAATTAAACATAAATAACAATAATCTTTAACAAAAACAATACTAATTAATAATCACTAATAATAACATTAATCCTACTTGTCAATGTCAATCAAAAATATATAAGTTGAATAAATAATAACAATAATAATATTCATAGAATCTGTAAACATTGAAATTAATAAAAAAGAACGAACATTAATAATAAACAACAATCATTAGCAATTAGTAAATAATTAAATAATATCAATCGCAATTGTAGTCACATTTGTATGGACCCCTTTCGGGTAAAAGCCTCCTCCAAAGATTTCCACTTATTTCTGTCCTTAGCCATGTCCAACCACTCCTTTCCTGCTGTTGCTACAATCTCGTCTGCCCATCTAGCACTCGGTCTGCCTCTCGCTCTAGTACCTTTAGGTCCCGTCCAATCAATCGTTTTTCGAGTCCACCTGTCATCAGTGTATCTGGCCACGTGACCTGCCCAATTCCACTTTCGCTGTAGAGAAAAACTTAGGGCGTCCGCTATGCTGGTTTTCTCGCGGATGACTGTGTTTCTTACCCTGTCTTTTAATTTTAAACCCAGGTAGCTTCTCTCCATTCTTCTTTGAGTGGTTTGAATTTTATTTCGGGTTTTGAGATCGAACGTCCATGTTTGGCAGCCATAGGTGAGGCATGGTAAAACTTCAGAGTCCATAACTATCTTCTTGAGAGGCAATGAGAGCGGTGATTTGAATATTTCTTTATGAGCCCAGTATTTCTTCCATGTGATTGCAACTCTGCGGTCTACTTCTTCCATATTCCTTTCTTTGCTGAAAGAAATCAGTTTGCCTAGGTATATATATTTTTCTACGAACTCTAAAGGGGTGTTATTTATCAAGATAGGCGTCGTAAGGTGGTTAGTCATCACTTTCGTTTTGTCTAGGTTCATATCTAATCCGACTGCTCTGCTAACCTGCTGGAGGTCGTTTAACATACTGTTTAGTTGATCTGAAGATTCTGAGAATAGAATAATATCGTCGGCAAACCTGAGATGACTTAGAAGATGCCCGTTGATATCTATGCCTTGCGTAGACCATGGTAAGTCCCTCATTATGTGCTGCAGAACAGCTATAAAGAGTTTTGGGGAAATCGGGTCTCCTTGCCTCACACCTCTATTTATCTTGATTTTTTCTCCTACTCTATCTAGTTTGACTCTACTTGTGCTATTGGTATAAATGTTTTTTAGAATAATTATGTATTTTTCCATAATATTCTGAGATCTCAATGCTTCCCAGATGCTGTCATGGGATATAGAGTCAAATGCCTTTTTATAGTCTACGAAGGCTATATACAAAGGCCTGCGAAATTCCTGATATTTCTCTATTACCTGGTCGACTACTTGAATATGATCAGCTGTACTGAAACCTCTTCTAAATCCCGCTTGCTCTATAGGTTGATGTTCATCGATATCTGTGGCAATTCTATCTAGTAAACAGGCGGCGAATAACTTGTAAAGACAGGGCATCAGGCTTATTGGACGGTAATTCCCTATGTCCGCTGGGTCTCCTTTTTTATACAGCAAGATAATTTCAGATTCGGTCCATGTGCGTGGCACAGATTCTTCGTGAAGTATTTTGTTCCAAAGTAGAGTGATTGGTGTCAGTAGTAAAGTCTTAGCCAGCTTGATGCATTCGTTTGTGATCCCATCTGGTCCTGGGCTTTTCTCTGATTTAAGCTTTTTTATTTGTATCAGGATTTCAGGCGCTGTGAAGTCTGGTGTTGGAGAAACTTCTTTGCTTTGGTTACCAGTACCAATACTTATTTGTTGAAGTGACTCTGGTTGGCTATAAAGCTTTGCGTAAAACTCCGTGGCTACATTTATGATCTCCGCTCGTGTCATACTTTTAATAGAGCCGGGCTGTAATGAAGGAATCCATGCCTTTGCTCTTTTTAGTTCTTTGTAGGCTTTTTTCGTGGATCTTGATTTTTCAAGGTGTCTTTTTATAGTGTTCGTTCTATAGGTAGCGTAGCATCTTCTTATTTCTTTGTTAGTGGTTTTATAGAGTTCTTTTAGCTTTTCTTTATCTGTTTTACTTAATTTAGGTTGGTTTTGTAGTACACTTCTTTCTTTCATGAGCTTAAGCGCTTCTTCGGATAAAATGGTAGACTTTTGTGTTTTTTCAGTGGACTTTAAACTTTTTAATATAGAGTTTACAATTTTTTGGCAATATTCTTCTGCATTATAATTTTGATGTGACGTTATGAGTTCAGGTATATAGCCGCTTAGATTATCAAGGTAAATCTTTTGCTCTTTCGTAGTTTTCAGTTTCATTGTTAAGTTTGAATAACTGCGTCTGCTTTTCCTTGTAGGTTTCAAGTGGATTGTAGCTCTTAGTGGCCTGTGGTCCGATCCGAAAGTGAATGTAGTTAAAACTTTGTAGTTTGTAAATAGGTGGGGTTTTGTTGTCATGATATAATCTATTTCATTCTTTGTATTTTTATCTGGAGAGATCCATGTCCATCTGTTCTTTGGTTTTAACTTAAACATTGTATTTATAATTTTTAAGTTATACTCTTGTGCATACTGAATGAGTCTGTCTCCGCGAGTGCTCCTGTTTCCATAGCCATATTTACCGGTAACTGGGTGTTCGTGCTCCTTGGGTGTACCGATTTGTGCATTGAAATCTCCCATGGACACGACATATTTCGTGGAAGTAATGTGGTGAGCTTTCGCCAAGTCTTCATAAAACCTGTCGATTTCTTCTTGAGATGAACTTTCAGTGGGAGCATACGCTTGAATTATTGCAAACAGTGTATTTTCCAATTCAATTTCTAGTACACAAACTCTCTCCGATATTCCGGTAAATCTCCTGATATTTTCTTTATATTTTTTCTTAACTAAGAAACCCACACCGTATAAACCTTTGGATTGGCCTAGGTAGTAAATGATGTAATCGCTATCTTCAATGATTTTTTCTCCAAGCCGTCGCACTTCGCTCAATCCTAGTACATCGTGGTCAATACCTTGTAGCGCTGATTTTAGCTCAATTAGTTTGGGTTCTGTAGATAGTGATCTTACATTGAAAGTGCAAATGTGAAAAATATTTTTCTTTGCTTTATTTTTCTTTGGAGGGTTTTGGTCAATCTCTCCCTCGGTGACCGGCCGTACTGGGAGATAAAGATGAGGAGGAGGGGCCATTCTTGATTGCTATGCTGTATCTTCCTGTGTAGTTTTTGGTTGTTCTTGGCTGTTGCTTGTGGATCTGAATGCTAATTTCGGTTTTTGTAAGATGAAGTCTTTCATGTTGGTAGGTTTGTTTTTCTTTGGTACTTGTTTTATTTTCTGGTTGTCTTGTTGGTGGTTGATATTATTTATTTCTGGAGATTCTGATAGGTTTCTTTTGTTTGAATAGTTGCGAGGAGAATTCTTATTGCTGTCTAGTACAATAAGTTTGTCATATTTAATGAAAGCTATTCTACCAAGGTCTTTTTCTTTTTTAAGTGCGGCCTGAAGCTCTTTACGCTTGTTTAAAACTTCCAATGGGTAATCCTCATTTATGTAATATTGGGTGTTACTCAAAAGCTTGCCATTTTTCAAGATTTTCAGTTTCAAACCCATTGTAGTGAATGATATTATGACAGGTCGGGCCTTCTCGCCTTTCTTTCCTAGTCTTCTAACTCCTTCTATGTTATTGCTGTCGTATTGAACGTTAAAATATGTATTTATTATTGTAACAATTTTTTCTTCTAATTCCTGATAGGATTTTTCACCTTCCTCCACTCCAAACATGATCAAATTCTTACGTCTTATCTGTCTTTCCAAATTATGTATTGTGGTGCTATGTTCTTGGATTTTTTTCTCAAGAGCTTCATTCTTTAATTCCAAATTTTTAAATTTTTCATTTATGTTGTTGTTGATTGTTTCTTTAATATCTTCTTTAATCTCTAACATTTCGATTTTTTGTTGTCGTATTTCCTGTTGCATGTTTAATAACAACTCTTTTATTTCTTCCATCATAAGCATAAACTTGGGAAAGCGCCCTCTTTTGGTATTAGCGGGTAACAGTTCCTGCCTCAGATTTCAACTTCGAAGGATTGTCAGTGTCAATCAATATTTATTTAGAAGTTCATTCAAATGAAGTTAGATGGCGGACGACATATCGATGTTGTCAGCGTTTCACCAAAATTAGCTAGATGGCGCTGTTGTTGTCGATGAAGTATACGTTTGTTGCGATTCTTTGAAATTATTTTGGAGGTTAGACAGTTATTATTCAAATGTTTTTTACACTTTCACTGCTTTCACTACACAGGTTCTTTTGTTTCTATGTCGTTACACACACATAAGATTGATTATTATTGATTAAACAGTTTCATAGTCACTTGAATCACTTTTTGGTCCTGATTGAGAATTCTGACAGTTCGTTTTTGTTTTTCGAGTAATCACTTATTTTGTTGATTCCTGGCGGCGTTGTACATTATTGGCTGCATTCATCCTTGATTACTTCGTGTGATTTATCACTTTTCTTTCACTTTTAATCACTATTTTATTTTTAATCGAGTTTTTTATACGGAGACGATGTGTATGTGTTGGCACTGTGGCGCCCTCTCTCTCGCTCTATAGAGGGATCTCCTTAATTATTATAGGCTTAGCCGTATTTGGGTCCAATAGATATTTATAAGATATCATTGTCAGAGTTACTCAAAATGGAGAAATAAACCATCCACGCGAAGACCGACATCCGCGCGGACGGAGTCGCGGGCGGAAGCTAGTTTTGAATAAAAATTGAAATTTCCTGCTGCATACTGTACTTTCTGATAGCTACAACCTCGGGGTCTTTATGTGAAAAGAGAATAGGTAACTTCTAGGCAAGCGTCGTTCATCACAACTCCACTTACCATCAGGTGAGATAGTAGTCAAATGCGAGATTAGCACTAATTAAAAACAAATGTGGGCCACACTCTCTTCTACAAAGACATAATGCACATCGTTTATTGCCCGTGGCACTACCAGTAGTACCATGGGTAAAAAAATTACCCGTGGTACTACCAAACGATCTAGTAGTACCACGGGAAATTTTAATTTACCTGTAGAACTACTCGTTTGAAAAGTGCAATTAAAGGAACTCGGTAGATTTTAGTCAGTAGGAGTCCGACAGTCCCTTCCACTCCACCCAGGGTGAAAGGCTTCATTATGACGATATAAAAACTTAAAAAAAAACACACGTGGTACTAGGAGACTGCCGCGGTGAAGCTATTTAATAACATTTTTATTTTTATTTTAAAAGAATAAAATCGCCTACCGCGTATATTTAACGAGAATATCATTTGTTGAAAATGTTTGTGGTGCACTACTTTTTTTTATTTTTTAGCGTGGTAAAATCATCAAATGAGTCCTCCCACCCCGGGCAGGGCGGGAGGGACTGTCAGACTTGTACTGACTAAAATCCACGGTGTCCTTCAATAGCCCTTTGCGTTCCGGGGTCACGGTAATGAGATAAGTCCCGCGACCCCGGCAGGCTTTGGCCCTCTTGGGCGGGGCCCCGTCATCGTGCTGACGCTCTTTGAGGCGCGCGTGGAACACAACGCGCCGTCGACCCGGGCATGGTCCATGGTCGGGCGGCGAGTTGCCCTTTACTCGCCGCCCGCATGCCCGCGCCTACGGTGGCCGGAGATCGTCTTGCGACGTCCGACGCCGTGGGCGTCTACCATTGCGGGTGGGGCGGAGGGAGGACGCTGTCCTCTCTCTCTCACGGCCCGCCTCCTCCTTAACGAGCATTACTGCTTCGCAGAAGGAGGCGACCGCTTCCCACTCCGTCTCGCCCCGCAGCATGGCCTCGACCAATGCCGGGCGCGAGAGGTCTCCGCCTATCGCTGCCGTGAGGACACGGCGGTGCTCTGCCCAAGCGGGGCAGTCTTGCACCGTATGCTCTACTGTGTCCCCCGGGCGATCTTCGCAATGGTGACACCCCGGCGTTTCTTCCTTCCCCATCCGACACAGGTACCTCCCGAAACATCCGTGTCCGGTGAGGACCTGCGTCATCCGATAGGTCAGGACGCCGTGACGCCTTTCCAGCCACTCCTCAAAGAGGGGTCTTACCGCCGCGATTGCGGCGTGCCCGAACCTCGGTTGCGACAGTCGTTCCCTCCATACTGCCCTGAGATCGCGCCGGACCTCTTCCCGCCGCGCCTCGACTTGTCGGGGCAGCGAGAATTCTCCCCGGCGCCGCGCCTCCATGCGCCACTCATAGACGCGCTGGAGGGCGGTCGCCTCCAGATCCCAGGGCAATAATCCGGCAAGGAGGTTGGCCGATTCGCCGGCGATCGTGCGGTATCCTCGGATCATCCGGATAGCCATGACCCTCTGGCATGCGACCAGCCTCGCTGGTCGCGTCCGCATGCTCAGGGCCCACACGGGGGCCCCGTAGAGGGCCATAGACCGCACGATACCGGCGTACAGCCTCCGGCAGGAGGCGTTTGGCCCGCTGAGGTTGGGCAGGAGTCGCCTGAGGGCGCCTGCCGCCCGGTTCAGCCTTGGGGCCAAACGCAGGAAGTGCTCCTTGAAGTTCCACCGGCCGTCGAGGACGAGTCCCAGGTACTTCATCGTCCTCCCGACGCCGATGCGAACCCCTCCCACCGTTATGTGGGACTCTGACCGTGGCGCGTTCAGACGGCCATGAAAACACATGGCCTCTGTTTTGTGGAGCGCCACGTCGAGTCCCAACTGCCGGATCCTTCCAACGACTGTCGCGACCGCTTGCGTCGCCAGGTCGGCCGCCACCTGGTACGACTCTCCCTCCGCCAGGACGGTGGTGCACTACTGTAATAAAGAACTTCTTTGTTGTAGGAGAATTTATAAGTAGGTTTCATTGTTAAAACTCCTTTTGTAGCTGGCCGTTTAGAATCAGTAAGAAAAAGTAAATTGTTTTTATGACGGATATTTTTATGTTTTCCAAAGTCTCCTGAACTGAAACGATGTTAGACGATGCGAGGTGTCAGGTATTTTTTTATTTTTTCGTTTGGTTTTTGGATTTTTTTTGATTCGGTAGCCGCGCTGCGCCGCCCGCGCTCAGAGCCCGCGATAAAAGCTATGCAATAGCTTAATACTCGTAATAAAAAATCGGTGCAAAGTAATAAGGAGATGGTATACGGAAGATTATACAGAGAACTGTGAATAATTAATCTATATTATAAAATAAGTGAGTAATGATGGGTAAATAAAAATCCCACCAAAAACATTTCATGTAAAATGTTGCCAAGAAGACCACATAATGTTTGCCCTGTGAAAAAGATATCAGATCTCATGTTAAGCCAAGTTTCTGAATCTACACGGCCTAGCTCTACCGACCCTAACTGCACAAATTCTACACATCAGTAAAAATTTATGGCTTCGCCGTTTCGCTACCGTCGTGAAGGTGATGCGAATCGCCAAAAAGTGAGTTACGATAATATAGCGAGTATGCAGGTGTCGATAATATGGCGAGTACTAATATGATTAATTAATACATACAATTAAGAGGAATTATCATTACGGACAACACAATGATTTTAAACCTTTTAAGCTGTTGTCAAACAGACAGGCGAAGCGAAAGCGGTCCGATAGTCTATGTGACAGGCTTCAAACAATTCCATACATTACAAACAAAAACGTTTCGCTTCGCGTTCGCTTCGCCTGTCTGTTTGAAAATAGCATTATTCTTTTCTTTATGCTCGTTATATTTTCACTCCAAATTAATTTCACCTTACTATTTGATACTATTCGCCACAAATTGTCGTCAAAAACATAATGAAGATACAACGAGCTGCCGAAACATAAGTCTCCGTTATTTATTTTCTTCGTTAGGTTCGGTTACACAAACAATAACAATTCATTGTTTATCGTTTATTTTAACCGACCGCACGTTTTAACAGTTGAGCGGTATTCACCAAATAGGAAAACCGCCTAAAATCTATGTCGAATTCTATACTCAAAGCTAATATTTATAGAATTTTTTATTCAGTGGTGACAAAAAGTTTTTAAGACTTTTTCTACCAGTGGAAACTGACCCTCATGCTGCGTTCACGACCTCAGACGCGCGACTGACGGTGCGAATTGCGTCACTTGTTTCCATTGCGTAAGTACAACCGCAATCGATTGGTGTTGACTCATACCGCGCTCTTTTCTCTTGTTTTCTCCACAATTTTTGTCGCAACACGCGTGTGTTGTGCAGGTTGTGGCCAATCCGTAAAAGGAACACTAATGACCAACCGACTAATCATTCACTGTAGTAATGAAATTCAAATTATCCAAAACATTGTTTAATTTCCATTTGCTATGTACATTTGCATAGAATTATTAATCTAACGAAATCCTTTAGGCTTTTAGTATTGATACTCATTGTGAATTGATGAAGCGGCTTATCAAGGCTTTTGGGGCGTTTTGTTTATTATCATTATGTATTCAATGAAACTGGATTACAAAACTGTATTAATTTTATTTATATCCTGTTTTGCCGTATTCACGAAATTCCTTTTCGCTTTTCGAGAAGAATCCGTTTTAATTTATTTGTGTTAAAGCTATATTTCGTTGACACTATTAGTCATAAGCGTTATCCGCTTGTAACTTTCCCATATTCGAGACACAGCTTTTTTAAAAGTTAAATTTTTACTTATCGGTCTGAACTCTACTTTGCAAGCATTAAATTCGCGCTGTAAATAAAAACGCTTGGGCGAGCGAACATGTTTGTTCAGCGATAATCGGTTGGACTTGGTGAACGATTGCGATTGCTAAATTGCAAGAGCAATTATTGAGCAATCTTTCACCAAGTTCACTGTATGAAAGAGCATACAGTGGAAATGATGTCAATGGCCAGCGACCCGGTTGGCGACAAATACTTTTTCGCGCGAATGAATGCTCAAACGGTCGCTCGCCCGAGAAGAATATACTACCTATTTGAACAAATTAATCATCATCAGCCTATAAATTTTCCCACTGCTGGGACACAGGCCTCCTCTCTGTGAGAGGGAGTGGGCCGTAATCTACCACGCGGGCCCAGTGCGGATTGGTAGATCGCTTCGAATTTTTGGTTCTAGGACATGTCGGTTTCCTCACGATGTTTTCCTTCACCGTTTTGAGAGCAGTGGTGTTGAAATAAATTACACAAAGTAATGCGCCTGACGGGGTTCGAACCTACGACCTACAACTCGTAAGTCGAGGCCGATACCACTGGGCCACCACTGCTCTAACAAATTAATGTTCACTCCAATTTTGTTCGTAGTTGTTCGGCATGAAAACTTGGTTTATAGATCAATATCATCACACACGTGACCATATATCACATGTCATCTTTTGGTCATCCAAATCATTAAAAAATAAAGTAAAAAAGAAATATTAATAACATTCCCATTTCACCACACTTCCGTGCCCGCAATAAAATATCCCCAATTACAGTGTAAATGTGCCCTCGTAACGACACACACTTGACCGCTTTTAACACTACACTTCAAACCTCAAATTAAGGCCCGTCCCTCGGGAAACATTGCAGTTTAAAATGCTTTGTATGTGTTTGAATATTTTAGAAGCAACTACCTCGTGAGCGGACCAATCAGCGAGCCTCATTCCATGTGAACCCACACCGTGAAATATTTTAGAGTCTGCAAAATTTTCAAGGTCACATAAAATTTGAATTTGTTTTTCTTACAGTGCTGGTTTTGCTTTAGTGTCGTTGTTACGCCAGTACGTTTGTGACGCAATGAATTTTCAAATGCGTGATGTTGTGTTATTTCCCCTGGCTGTTTACCTGAGTTGTAAGCGTAATTCTCTGTTATGTAAGTTTGTAACGTTTCTGTTATTTGAGCGCGGTTCGTTTGTTTGCTAATTTCAATATGTGATCAAGGAATGGTTGTATTAATTAAGCGATAACGTGTTCTGTTGTTTAACGAGTATTTGCATAATTTCGTAGTTATTGTAATCGAAAATTAGATATCAAATACTGCGTTAATACTGTTTGAAGTTCAGTTTTAGATTTGTTTCAAGAAGGCTCATTCAAATTTAAACTCACCCACTCTGAAATAGGGTCGTTATTCTGCCCTTCGTGAAACAGTAAGATGACAAGATACCGGAGATCACTTGAGGGAATACAACGGTCCCAGTTAGGTCCTACATCTGCAAACATAAAATGTATAGGGTCTACAGTACTCTCAAGTCGGCCATATCTTGAGGCAATATCGTAAACAACGTCACCGGCCTTAGATGTGATACATGTACAGGCAGTGTCTTCATCAAAATTGCTGACATCCTGTAACACTGACAAATTAAATTTCTATCCCCATCTAAATTCCATAAACATATTATTCAGTAATTCCACAACAATTCTCATATCTTACGGTGTGGAGGCTCACAAAAGGCGTTTAAACAGAATTGCTACCATACATCATAGATGTTCGGGTGAGGACACGTCGGTGGCTAAGCGAGAGCGAGGCTGCAGCCAAACGAGGTATAAATTACGGTAGATAAGTAAGATTAATGTCCACTTACGAGAAAATGAACTTTAAGTGGTCGTAGAGACTGATATTGACATCGTTTCTGGAGCAATTCTTCATTGTAATGTGCTTATTCACTATCTTAGTTCACTTGAATTCGTTTCTTTATAATTTAATGTCTTAAATATCCACATATGGACCACATAATTATTTGGAATGCCAGTCTCTTTTCTCACTTCCGTGATATATTATATGAGTATTTACATATATTTTTTTTAAAATTTTAAATTCAGCTCATCTATTCTCGCAAAGTCATCTTCAACCTCGTTCATTCCTCGCTCATCTTCTTCCAAAACATCACCTTTACGGTATCGTGCATCGATTCAATTACCCATATATCTTGAAGGTACGGAACATGGGTTGGTATGTGGATTTTCTTTATTCTCTTTGGTTATCAAGTGTGGGTTGATAGGTTTGTGGCTGTTCGCGTCAGCCTATTGTTTGCTTTTGTTCCTGCACGTTCATTTTGGGTGGTAGTGAATTTTCGGGAGCTGAATTTATGACTTGCATTAATGGAATTTTGAAAATGACTGTCATTAAAAGACGAAATGACAATGTGAAATGTCAAACTTTAACCCTTATCCACTTGACGTTGTTTTCAGTTACACTACCACCTGGCGTCGGTCCTAGAGACCGCTAGTGTACTTTTAATTACCATTATTATGTTATATTAATGTGTTTCTCTTGTTACGCAGAGTCAGGGTCATAGCTGCAGTCCTCTGAAATATGGACGACAGGCCGAGTTGGACAATGGCCAGTGACCAGTGGTCCAGATTAGCTCTATCTACATAGAAAGACTTTGAAAGTCACGAGGAGAATCCGACACGAACAAGAGGTTCTTTTCTGGACTTTCTCGTGACTTTTGTCCAGTAACTGTAACTGTGGTGTGGTAATTGTTAGTCTAACTCATCCCATTGACGAGTTAGACTAACAGTTACCATTGATAGAAGCTGAAAATGAACACAATAGAAAGCAGAACTCTTTTATTTAATTTAAAAAGTAACAATTTTTATCCATACCTAAGAAACAACGGTACTCTGATTTCAGAAAGGCTAAGTGATATTTCAAAACCCAAAAAAAAGCTTTTTAGTTTGTTATTTAATTAAGATTTCGTTTAAAAAACAGTATTTTTTACTCAATACCGGCACTTTGCAGCAGCACAAATAAGTACAAGTCCCTTAATTAAATATTTACCAAGGTACACTTTTACATTTTAAAATTCTCTCTAAAGTAGATTAAAACGTGACAAACTTAGAAATGCCGGAGGAAGGTGGGTAAAAAGGTAACGTAAGAAAAGAGTCAAGGAAAAAAACGAGGGGAAAATTAAAAACTTCAAAACAATTGATTGTGACAACATCGTCTTTTTTGTATTAAGGTAGCTTCTCACGGTGCGTGATATCATAGGTCACGCCAAACACGCTTGCACCACCTCCACTAGTGCGGCTTTGCCAAACAGCGAGCTCGGCGTAGCGTGAAGCTAGCGTGGTATTACCTTGGCATGCTTACTTACTATGAAAATAAATACGAGGGGTGAAAGGCTATTTGGTTTAAGCGACATCTTGGGCGATATTGAGTTATATACATATTCGGAATCAGCAATTTTTTCTCCGTCGAATGATGCCGGTTTCATCAAAATCAGAGCACTTTTATGGCGTTTGAAACAACACTATTTTTGGGTTGCTTCCAAAGTGGCAGCGTATTATCCGACGTCCATTTTGCATTTTTTTTCCAGTCATGTACTTGAACTATACAATGATATAAAGAACAGAGACATAAACCAAATACCCTTTCTCAGATTAACGATTCTATATCGGTTAAAGCGTTTTTCATGTTTCTATTTCTTATTAACATGTTACTTAAATCATTTGGAATTCCACCATTTACACGTTGTGGTGCCGCATAAAGCATTTGTCCGTCAACCAAATACGATATGGAGTGTCAGATAAGCTCTTTCAGCTGCATCTATTTCCTATTTAGGGTGCTTCTTAGACCAAATAGACGTTTTGTTTCAGCTATTTTGCATATTCGTTTAAACATTTTTGTCCAATTATTTTTTCAATTAATGTCGCTTAACCCGGCGAGGATGTGGAAGGGTCAATTTGACCCTGACAATTTTTAGTCGTGTGTAGTTTTTTTTCCCGCGACTATAGGGTTTTGGGCGTCTTAGTAGCTATTGCTAAGGAATCCACGCGTACGCCACGCACCGAAATTGAGTCGGAAGCCGCCTGAGACGGAAGCTACACGTGCGTGGAGTCGAAAAGGGTAAATATGACCCTGCCACAACCGCGGCGTTACATTTTTTTGCGATGTTTCAAAAATGTTTTTACCAAATATTATTATATTTTCAAGTGTTTTTATAAAAAATGGGTAAACTGAAGCTTGAGGATGGCATATGTCATATTTTAATGCAATTCTACAGTGAAGACGACTTGTTATCCGACGGTAGCGAAAATGAGGATTATGTGAGTACACGCATTCAGGAGCACCTGGTAAAAGTTCCAGGTGCACGAAAATTATGCCAAATATGTCCTTATACTCGCCATCGCAAGACAGCAAATGTTTGTGAGGAATGCCATTCATATATTTGTCCTGAACACCGTTTCGTTCTGCCAGAATTGTGCTGCAATTACTGACAATGATAACATGTAGTTTATCAGTGATTATAAGACTGTTAGTGAAATTGATTGATCTCTATACTACATAGGCACCAAATTAAAGATTATTTGTTATTTTAGTTTGAATTTCGTAATTTAATGAAAATGATTATCATTTTGTACCTACTATGGCAAAAGTGATTTAATTATAATATTTTGTATTTATATGCGTGTTTTATTAATTATTATCAAGTCATAAGAATAGTATTAAACTAACATAATACTTATTAAACATTAGCGTTAAAAAAAACTGTTTTTTTAAGCCCAATCACATACAGGGTCAAAAAGACCCTCGACAACCTCCACGTAACTTTTTTCACCACATCCTCGCCGGGTTAATACAGGCGGTAAAATGAAAAGTTGGGCTTTAAATCGTTCAATTCCAAAATAATACATTTAATTCATGTCATATAACACCATCTCCATTCCATCTCTCGGGAGTTAACAATAGTGATCATTCAACCAGACTGCAGCGCTCGGTCGCTTCATTCGAACTCCAAGTGGTTCAAGGAGTGATAAATATGAATAAGCGAATAATGGACCCGGGTATGTTCTTAAACTATGACCAACTATCGAACGTCGGGGTATATAATGAGGGGGTTATGATTGACACCCAGTCTCCGGCATCTCCGCTATTCCTGGTCTGCTTAGTAGATCGGGTAAGGGCGAAGCAGGTGATGCAACTCCTAACGAACTTTGGCCCTGGCAACACGCAACATCTGTATATTGAGATATGAACAATTGTCGAACTGGAGGAAGATTTGAGCAAAATAAGCTGGGATATCTTGGGATTATCTGAGTTCCGAAGAGAAGGTCAAGGTACGATGGTTCTAGATTCCGGCAAAATGCTCTTATTCCAGGAAGGAGGTGTTGGATTTCTCGTCCACAGGTTCATTAACAACGTTGTGAAAGTCAACAGTATATCGAGTAGATATACATCATTACATCATTCCTTATACTTAGAATAACCAATCGGTATTCGTTAAAGGTCATACGGGTTTATGCACCGACCTTGGCACATTCTGATGATGAAGCAGAGGCTTTGTATGAGGAGGTATCCGAGGCCATACGGTATGTATGGCCAGGGATATCTCCAAAACATACTTTACCGTTGTTATATGGGAATTCAACTCGAAGGTGGGTCCAGGAATGGCAATGAGTTAAGAATGGGGTCATTTGGGTATGGGCAGCAAATCCATAGGGGCCAGCGGCTGGTCGACTATATGGAAAAGGAAGAACTTCATTTGATGAACTCCCATCATATAAGCGGACGTGTGTAAGCCCTGATGGTACAACCAGAAATGTGATTGACTTCATCATGACGACCAAGAAGCGAATATTCAGTGATGTCTCTTTGATCGCCAACTTGAAAACGTGGCGATCACTGAATCGTCAGAGTCACCTTGAATATCAATGTAAGCTTGAAAGATCACGTCCGGTGAAGTCTACGTTCCTTGTCTTGCTCACATTCAGAACCACCAAGACTTCCAACTCAAACTGCACAATCGCTTCCAGTGCCTAACCGAATGCAAAATTGTGTACGTGATCAACAACCGTGATTGGTGGAAACTGTCCAAGCAGTGGAGTCCAATTTTTTTAAGATCCCGGAGTCAGCCTCTAAAGCTCTCGAACGAAACCATCAAGTTGATCCAAGACCGGACCAAGATGTGGCTGCAATTTTCAGCTGATATGTCGGAATATGGCAAACTCAATAGACATCTCTAAATCAATATGACGTGACCTGCGTGCCTATAATGCAGCACGGAACAGAGATGCAATAGAGCGGAACCAAAGCTCAAAAGTCTTCACCAAGAATTCAGTTATTTGGCAAATGACAAAGTTGAAGATTGACGACGGCAGTATCATTTCGTCAAAACCGGAGATCCTGAGAGAGCTTGACAAGTTTTACGGAAAGTTATACATTTGCTCCGCCAGATTTTACAGAAGTCAGAAAAGTATAGTCCATTATAGGCCATTATGTCTAGCGTCAAAGTCGTCCTAAAAATCCAATTCGTATGGGCAGCGTTAGGAAACCACGTGCTATCTTCTCATTGAGAATCCCACGGTGTCTTAAGATAAAGGTGTTTAACCAGTGTGTGTTGCCAGTGATGACATAAGGCTCTGTAACTTGTTCGAAGTTATGCTCGGAGTTTCTTTGCGGTATGAAATCTGGAACAAAGATATTCACGGAAGAACCAGAGTCACCGACATGGCTCGTAAAATTTGCAAGTTAAAGTGGCAATGGGGAAGAAAAGTTACGCACTGTAGGCAGGCCGCCCACTAGGTGGAATTGTCGTACAGCGTGGTGGTCTAAGGGGTAGGCCTACGTTCAGCAGTGGACGTCTTCCAGCTGATGATGATGATGAAGCGGATAATACTTTAACGGATGTTTTTGTTGATAAAAATATTGATGTTCCTACATTGAGACAGTTCTACTTTATTATTATTCTAGATGAATACTTAAACTGATCTTGCGTTGTGTATACGTATATTTTGCTTTATTTATTAATTTAAGCACCTGTGATTTTCGGTGATGGCGATATATTCAGGTCGTTTCAACAGCCATTGATAATATTAGATGTAAAAAAATGTTACATCAAACGTTAAATTTTCAATACTGTTATGTCACATATGTCTATTAGCCTGCCATTCAATTCAATATCAATTGGCAGTTGAGATAAATAGCTTGCTACTATTCATTTTGGCCTGCGTCACTTCATGCTGTTTGGCTTATTCTGAAAGTATACTGCAGAGTCGCTTAAATCTTTTTTCCTTTCTCTGAAAAATAGGGGCTTAAGACAATTTGTATTAAGCGACATTTATCTTTGTAATTAAAGGTCCTTTTTATTTGGTAAAGGCATCAAAAAATGAACGTTTTTAAATGAATTTCAATTTAGTTTACCCCATTCAAATAGCTGAAGGAGTTTTTTTGTTATAATTTTTTTTCGATTTTTTAAAACTTTAAATGGCTCTCCTGTAAAGTTGCAAAAATGTCGCTTAAAGCAAATAGCCTTTCACCCCTCGATTATGTAAGTCATCACACACAATACGCCAATTTAGCGCCGGTCGGCGCAGCGGCGGCGGCGGCGGCGTTTAGGCGAGTGTTGCACGCCAAAGACATGCCACGCTAACGTCGCGCCAAGCCGAGCTTGCTATTTGGTAAAGCCTTTATAGATCATATGCGCCAACCCGAGTTGCACCAAGGCCTTCACAAGGCGCGTTGCTCGACCCGGAACGCGTATTGCCAAACTATATACTGACCCAGACCGGGGTTGCTCTGAGTTCGATCGCAGTTTGCCTTTGTAGTTGATGAGCAATCTGTATACCTATTCAGAGAGTGTCTGAATCAAAAAAACATTTTGCTTTAAAATACTAGAGCAAAATACATACGAGTCCAGACGTCCAGCAGCAGTCACGAAGGGGATGGCGGGGTCTTCCAGACCCCTCCATCCCCTTCTAACCTAACCTGTCCGTGTCTGGGTGCCCCAAAGTCCCGAGCTCGCTTCGTTCGCTCTTGCATTCCTAGGTCAAATAACTAATTACTACTTATCAAGGTGGCGGCCCCGCGAAGCAGGTCTCAGTCGAGCCATTTTTCTTTATTAATGTCTCGAAAAATATTTTTCCGGGGCCGTAAAAAATAATAATCAATCGATACTCGCGATATTCGCGTGTCAGTTTGCTTTACATACAAGCGAGCAAACTGCATACTATCTCAGAATGCTCTGAGCTCGAATGTACTTTGCTCCAATTTGATTGTGATTTCAACGAGCACGACGTAGTTCAGTACAGACTATGTGTGTCTGGGTCAGTATACAGTTTGGCATTACGCAGCCGGAACAACGTGACTCGTGATATTGCGCACCGTGTGAAGCCAGCTTTTTACTTGCCTCATAGTAAAATACCGAAAAATAACGTTTCTTATTTATTTTACCTGTACCTCGGAGTCACGTTGGTTGGTATTTGAACCTTTTTTCCTTGTTGCTAAATATGTTTTTTTTTTCATGAGAAGGTAGGGTGAAAACAAGGGGAACTTTTAAATGATGTAAGCTTTTCTTTGAATTTATAATTCAATAAAAAACAGTTTAAAATATTTTTAAACTTCATTAAATAGTACCGTGGCCACATCATCCCTTGGATACTTGAAACTATCTAATTGCGTTTGGTAAATCATGTGCCACTAGCAAGCCATTTTATTTTCGGATGTAAGTAATATTAATCAGTCCTCTCTCTCTCGGCAGGAGGTGGAGGTAGAGCAGGGTGGAGCGAAAGGGACTATCAGACTCTTACTGACTAAAAGTCCACCCTGCTCCTTCAGTTGCTCTTTGCGTTTCAGGGCCGCGATTTCCTCTTAAACAGTCTTGCGACACGAGCAGGTCTGTGACAGCATGTGGAACCCGACTAGCCGTCGACACTCAATATAATATGGTTCGTACGTTATAGTAAACAAGCTAGATATTATTAACAGTGGAGACTGAAGCGGACACCTAGGACTAAAATAGACGACCCACGTATGGACACCCTACATAATGCAATGTGTTCGTATCGCTTGCGACTTTGTTGACAGGGCAGTGATTAAGGGACTAGACCCTGAAAATAGTAAAGTGGGGAATCAAATTTGTATAGAAAAGCTTAAAATAATTAATTGTAGAGCTGTCGCCAGCGACTGTGCCGGCTCTATCTCTAAAATTATCCCAAGGCAATAAAATCGGCATGAGAAGAATAGTAGTAGCCCACTCCCTCCCACAGAAAGAAGGCCTGTCCCAGCAGTGGTAACATTTAGCAACATTTGCAAAATCATTATTTGCATTGCGATAAAATGCGTAAAATGGAATATTCTATTCTGTTCCTCATGTAATAGGGTAGTATTACGGTGATAGGATAGCAACATTGCTAAAATGGCGTTTTTAGAGCTCCTGATCATAACATTATCCAGGTTTGGTTTAGTATTTATGTTTGGAGATTTCCTTCAGGAATTTCTAATTAGTAGCTCGGAGCCAGGACTCGCTCACTATTACTGTGACAACATAACCGGTAACATGTGGTTGCACTATAGATTCATCTGCTCGGGTTCTTAATACCTAGCTAAAAAATTTCTAATGGTTCAAATTTGAACGGGTTGCCCATCGTTCTTTTGACTTTTTGCAATAGTCGCATAAATAAATTTTTACCAAAGAATTCTCAAAAAACGTCTGTTAATATTGATAAAGAAAAACGGTATTGAGAAACCGGCTTAGGACTCGTCTAGGTTATCTTGAAAAGCCAATTTAATTCCAAATTCGCTTATCGTTACAGTAAAATTTTATGATAAGCAATCTAGATAAAAGACGGGAGGTAAACCTAAAATCGGAATCCAAATGACCTGGAAAGGCAAAAAACACATTTCTTCAGCAATTAAGATTCCTCACACTCTTTCCGTCCCAAATATAAAAGGACCCTAATTTACTTTCGCACCTGACTTTTTTCAGGTTTTTTTACTTCGTTCGCTTTACCTTCGTCAAGTTTATTAAGAATCTTTATCGGAAAAAGCTTCTGTAAAGCAGGAATTAATTTTTTAATACAGAAATTGGCCTTTTTCTGATTAGAAATTTTTCTCTTTTATATTTTTGACGGTGCCTGGTGTTTGAATTTGCGATGCCGGTTAAAACTTATGTGGGCTTGTCATGTACTTCTGTTACGCACTTATGTCTGTATTGTTAATATTTGATGAGATGATATATTTTCAAAATGTAGACTATTGTTTTCTGCGTAGTTTTGTAGCGTTCACGGCTCTCCAAAAGTTGTCGTTAAAACCAAATTAGCGTCTACATTAGCCTTAATAGTAAGCTTAAATTCGAATACGTTTCTAATTAAAATTTAGTCCAGACTAATTTGTTAATCACAGATTTAATCAAGAGTAAAACCTTGAATATTGTTTTAAGTTTCAAAGCAATGACGTAAGTTTAATTGTATTAGCTCTAAATATCATTGTTGCTAATTGATTCTATTGCTTAAAGTAATAGTAATAACCTTGTGAAAACTAGAACTTTAATTAATGTTTCAGAACTTTAAATATTGACGAAAAGGTTATCTGAATTTCTGATTAATAAAATTCAATCTATTACCTACAAAGTATTAAAATTAGTTTTTGTAGATTCATTTTATTTTCGTATTAATTATTCAGCAATAAAGTTAGAATAATCTCAAGGACTACCAAACTAATCATTGATATAAAAAGTAGACATTATAATGTGTAAAATATACACGTGACATAATGGGTGGTTTTAACGAGCTTTCTTACATATTATAGGTATTTAGTTTAATAATATATGAAAGAAAGTAACCAAGAATCGTATTAGGTGGCCTTCTGTAGTTTCTACTTGCACTTCTTGGGAAAAGTTGTCAGTTTATAATGGGTATAGAGACTAAAATAATGACTAAGAAATGAACAAGAATACAGTTATCACTCGTAGTGTGCGACAATGATAAGAAAAAAGAGTCGATGACCTCCATTTGTCAAGTGTCAAAATTACTTTGTGTAAATTAACATTCAATACCTATACTTAAATTCGTTATTACGTTCCATAATGGACTTTTCTAGATTTGTAATCATCACAAAAGGATTTTGATATAAAAGACTTTACTACAATACGCGCAATTTGAATAAGTAAGTCTAAAAACAACATTAATTTGGTCCCCTGTAGCCATAAATCGTTCATCTGGAATACTCTTTTCTTATTACAAACTTTAATTTAAATTCCAAAGTTCTACAATTTTGCGGCAAATGTACCGCTCAGGAAAGTTATTTCAGTTTCTGAATGTTTTAGTTTTTTTTTGTGTAGAAAAAAACATAATTAGTTAGATATTATTTCTTGAAAAGAAATAACGTCTTAAGGTAAAGAGGTATATAATTTATTTAGGATGGGTATGTATAGAACTCTAGTTACTAACCCTAGGGTAATGTTAAGCCAAAGTATTAGTCTTTTTTTTTAGCGTGGTAAAATCATCAAATGAGTCCTCCCGCCCAGGGCAGGGCGGGAGGGTTCCAGGGTCACAGTAATGGAATGAGTCCCGCGAACCCGGCAGGCTCTGACCCGGGCATGGTCCATGGTCGGGCGGCGAGTCGCCGCCCACATGCCCGCGCCTACGGTAGCCGGAGATCGTCCCGCGACGTCCGAAAGTATTAGTCTTAGAAAATATAAAGTTGTTTTTTAAGTCTATTCAAAGTTGACCAGTACTCGTACCTCTTCTAATGTTCAATAGATAGAGTAATTTGATTTACGATATAAAGAAGGTTAAGTTATTAGTATAATAACTAACGTTTCTTCGGCGAAAATGCCGTTAATGTTGATACAATGACAAAACTTTATATTTCTATGTTAAAAGTAATTAGTAGACTATATCAGAGAATCTATACATATAATAAATCTGTAGAAGGGTCAATTCTGTACATTGAAAATAATGAAAAAATTAATAGCGGGGGGTGTTGCTGGATCGATACCAAAACCAAATATGTGATTAAAAAAAATTTTGTCTGTCTGTCTGTCTGTCTGTCTGTCTGTCTGTCTGTATGTGCAGGCATCAGGTGAAAACTAACGGTTCGATTTCGATGAAACTTGGTATAATTATACCTTATTATCCTGGGCATAAAATAGGATACTTTTTATCCTGGAAAAATACGTAGAAAAAAAAAATCTATAACAAACCCTATTATGGAACCACTGGCGACACCTATTATCAAGCAAGTAGAACATTACGCCACGCCTGCCTCCATTGATTTCTAAAAAGGTTCCACCACTCACCACTAGATGGCGTTGTGCCTATGACGCGCATTTCTGAATCGCGGTGTTAAGATTCTCCGACAGTTAATGACTACCGCGACTTTATTATTTTTCCGTGTGACATAACTAGCAGTGCACTTGCGGGCTACGTCCTAATTGGAATAGCTACACAAGACTCTGCTACTAAGTTTTATTATAAAGCTAAACAGTAATTCAATTCTGTTATTTTTGGTTTAGAGGACCAAAAACCCGTGCTTTTCAGCGCGACCTTTTTGATTACTGTTCCGATCAGTTATTTGTAAATACAAGGTCGGAATTACTATGAAAAAAATACTTACTACAGAACGCGAGCAACAGCAGTAGCTCAATAGATCTCCTTAATTATTATAGGCTTAGCCGTATTTGGGTCCAATAGATATTTATAAGATGTCATTGTCAGAGTTACTCAAAATGGAGAAATAAACCATCCACGCGAAGACCGACATCTGCGCGGACGGAGTCGCGGGCGGAAGCTAGTTGTATAATAAAGCTTCTCTATGATACAATTCTCTGAAGCATTCTACTGATTATCGCTTCAGAGGAACTTGAACTAACTTTAATAAGCTAATTCTGAACTAAACTATAATGAACATCGACTTAAAAATAACTATGAACCCTCTGGAACCCTAAAAACGAAGACATCCGTTGTATTTATACATAAAACAAGTTACCAACTTGAATTATGATACTATCCTACATAAATCGAGTATACTTATATGTAATACGGCTCAGATCTCAATTCTTTGATAAGATTTTCATTATTTGTTTCGTATTAAAACTTCGTGTATGCCCTAGATATGCTTCTTCCTTTCTTCTCGTCCCATTTCGTGATTAAATTTTCATAGCGTCTGAGAATGTCGTCTCCCCGACAGTTTGTAGGTATCCCAATTTTATCATATTGGAACTAGGTACATACGTAAGGTAGTACATACTCGTACAAAGAGATAACATATTTTGTGAACAATTCAATATACATCTTTTGTATCAATGTGAAGTTTGACAAAGGATTCTAGTCTGTAATGGTAGTTCTCTGAGAAATCTAGGGGGTAATATAGTATATCACAGTCATATTTGATTTCGACAGTAGATATTATTGATTTCATTACATAACCAGCCAGACCCGGAACAACAAGTTTTTTAGGCTTTTACAAAAATTTGTCCCGTGCGGGAATCATCTGCAACATGCATTGTAGCAGTCGATTACTTTGCTACACGTCATGCTGCCTGGCGGAACCACCTTTGCTGTATCAAGTATGAGTTGCATGAACAATTCTATGAAATGTCTATAAAATTCTAGTCCTATCAAAAAAAGTCTTTATCTCTAGTTTCGACGTAAGCTTTTGTTTGAAATGATTGCGCTGCGGAGTATCCTTCCCGGCGAAACCACCATGATATTTTTATTACGATACATAGTACAAGCAAAAATGTGTAGTATCAAATCATTCAATTGTAAATTGAACTAGCACCCCTAAATCCTCAGTCTAATTTAAATAGGTATACGACCAAAACGGTGCCTCAAATTTAGTTTTTGAAATAGTAGCTAAGTGCCACGGTGCTGGTTTTATCATCATTATTCTGAATATTGATCTAGTTGTTGTCTTTTTGTGTACTTTTCCCCAATCTGTACCAATACGGATTATAATATATTGTATAATAATAATTGATCTCCTACTATAGTATATATAGTTCATTATCTAAAAGTTTAATCAAATAGAAAGGTTAGGATTGAATTACCCAAATTTAAATTGGAAATTTTCAATAACCGCCACTAACTAAATCATAAAGGGATAACAAATATACTAAAACATCCTCTTCGTATTCCCATGGTAACCACGTTACATGGGGTCAAATTAACCCGGCTGGCAACTACCGGGCTTAAGCCTACAGATCGATGGACCGAGCTTCCTGTTTCTGCCAATCTATGAAGGAAATAATTGACCACAAGTCCCTTGGATCCAACCATTCGTATAGATAGAAATCTAACTCATTTTACGTAAGTACAACAATCCTCCATATCCAAATGAAATTATACTTCGGGTCTCAACCGAAGACGATTACAAGTTTACTTGCAGCAGTACATGAGAAGGTGCTGTCTTTGCCACACTTTTAGATACTCATAGCTAAAAAAAAAAATAAAGAAACAAAAGCATGACGTAGTATCCTATCTCGTTCCCACCACTAGCACGAGGCGCTGTCGTTCTCGCTCTTTATTCATTACGTGTTTTTGTGTTGTCGGAGTCACACTGCTTTTTATTTTTTCGTCGTTATTTTACAACATTTTAGTTCATTTAGGTATCAAAGTTTAAAAATAATAAAATGGGAAAACGAAAACGTCCCCGATCTAACGATGATGAAGATTATTACCGAACCATGCGGAAAAAGTTAAAAAAACTCGAGCGCAAATTACAAAGACATCGACGAAGTAGTTCGTCATCTTCGGAACGTTCTTATTTTGAAAATTTATCCGACTATGAGGATTTAAATGTGGATGCTCAATGTCTGGACGAACAAGGTATGTCCCTACAAGTTATTATAATGTTAATCATTTGTCTTATCACTTATACAATGATCCATTGTTCTTCAACATAAAAATGTTTTGAAAAACGTTGGTAGCTCGCCACGGGTGTACTGGCTAGCACGTGTGTGTGATTTTCTGGTGTTTATAATTGATCGTTGATACTTTTTTGTGACTTGTTATTGTGTTAGTGTGTTGTCCCTGTGTTCGTAATAAGGTTTGTACTGTGATCGTCCTATTTTAACCAAGTTTCGTCCAAAATGGACATCAATAAACCGCCTGATCCTGACCCCCCCGACATCCCAAGTCCATCATCACTCCCTCATTCCCAAAATCCTCTATCCCAGTTCGCAGATGTTGTCTGTTCTGTGTCAGAGATGGACACATCCCAGTCTCAGCTCAGCCAATCTTCCAGAAAACGAACCAGTGATGAATTAACCTTATCATCTACCCCCCCAAATAAACAAATGCGAAGCCAAATCGGCCGAATAAAATACTCCGCAATAGATAAGGCCCCTTTCCTCGTCCACGTCTCTCGTATGGAATCCTCTGAATCCATGTCTGGCTCAACTCTACATCCCGTAAATTTTGGCAAATTCCTTATTAACAAAAATGTTCGTAACATCGTCCTTGGCGGTGTTAAAAGAGTGGGAAGAAACCGTGTGTCAGTGGAATTTTCCTCCCCCCAGGACGCTAACGCCTTCCTGGTCAACCCTATCCTCCCTAAACACAATTTTACTGCCTATATCCCTACATTTAACATCACGAGGATGGGAGTCGTAACAGGCGTCCCTTCTGACGTTACCGAAGAGGAAGTAATGGAGTATTTGACAGTACCCTCAGGCTGCGGACGAATCCTTAAGGTTCGCCGCATCAACAGGAAAGTGCAACGAGACGGGAACGTGGAATGGAAACCCACTGAAACCTGCGTGATCACTTTTGATGGACAAACGTTACCGAGGAGAGTATTCTGCTGTTACACATCACTTCCTGTTGAACAGTACATATTCCCAACGATCCAATGTCGCAAGTGTTGTCGGTTTGGACATGTTGCAAATGCATGCAGATCAAAACCACGCTGCCGTAAATGTGGCCATGATCACCCCGGTGATGGTTGTAACATTTCGGAGAGCGAGGCCTTCTGTATTCTGTGCTCGGGTAATCACTTTGCTGATAGCGGGTCATGCCCTGAGCATGGTAGACAGAAAGCCATAAAGACTGTTATGGCTGAGAAATCCATCTCATATGCTGAGGCTAGTAAATCCATTCCAACGGCTTCCCGCAGTTATGCTAATATCACCAAATCCTCAATTTCCCAGTCCTACCGCAAGACAGTAACCCTAAAGCCTAAGACCCATGCCCCTTTATCACCTTCTTATGACAAATTTGCCCACCAACAGTTAACCAGTTCCCCCCAACCTTCACAGCCTAATGGCTGCGCTCTCAATAATGAAAATGTCCCTCTCAATGATAGTATTGTTGCTATTATTGATTTACTCATAAAACTACTACCTAGTCTTATTTCCTCTTCCTTTTCTCCTAATACATCACCGTCCAACGTTGCCAACCAACTAGTAAATCTCCTTTTACAACTTAAAAATGGCGTCCCGCCAAGTATTCCTTCAGTGGAATGTGAGGAGCGTGTGGCATAAGAAGCACGACCTCATATTCCTCTTAAATAAGTACAAGCCATTGGCTTGTTCCATAGCTGAGACCTGGCTCACGCCAAGTCTCAGCTTTCGTATGCCACATTTTAACATCCTTAGATGTGACAGACAAGATGGCTATGGAGGATCTGCCCTCCTAGTCAATAACCGAGTTCCTCTCCTTCCTATCACTCTTCCTCCACTTACTGGTGATATGAGCATTGCTGCGGGATTGGTTGAGGGCATCACAGTGTTCTCCATTTATATTGCGCATCCCAACCACAACTTTCTGGGTGTTTTAAAAGATATCTTTTCTAGTGTGCAGGGCCCAATACTGGTCATGGGTGACTTTAACTGCCACCATTATAGATGGGGTTCTGAGCGCTGTGATGCCTTTGGTATAGCACTAGCCGATGTTTTGGATGACTGCAACCTTTGCATTTTAAACAATGGAAGCCCAACACGACGCTCCCTCCCAGGTCAGCAGAAAAGTTGTGTAGATCTCACCTTCTGTTCAGTTGAGTTGGCATCATCAGCTGTTTGGGAATGCACAACCTTGTCACATGGCAGTGATCACTACCCTATAGTTATATCCTTCATTAATAAGTCTTACTTTGAGAAAACTTCCCCTCCACTTTTGAAGTATAACCTGTCCAAACCAGATTGGTCAAAATTTGCTTCATCATTGGAGGAGAAAATTGATGTTCTTCCAAATTTAAACTCAAATTTATTAACTTCTGCTGATCACTGCCATGCCAAGAGCTGCTATGAGGGCTTTGTAACTGCTGTTACCTCCAGTGCTGATTCCTGCTTCCCTATAAGGAATTGTGCCCGCAACAAAATCCCTTCACCCCCTTGGTGGGACTCAGAATGCACCTCAGCGATTAAGGAAAGGAAGGAGGCTGAACGGCGTTACAATAGGGACATGAGCACAGAAAACCTGTTGGCTTATTGTCAGATTAATGCCAGAACCAAACGTCTCCTTCGCAGGAAGAAACGTTCAGGCTGGGTCAAGTTCTGCACAACTTTATCACCTTCTACTCCGGTTTCAGCTGTCTGGAAAAACATCAACAGGTTCAGACGAGGGTGTTCCCCGTCAATCTCTTCCCCAATCACCAGGGAAACAGCTGAACATTTTTTTGATAAATTAGCTCCACCCTATGTCCCACTAATATCAGAAATTCAAAATGTACCCCTATTCAATACAACAGATAACCCTCTTGATACTCCATTTTCCTTGGAGGAATTTAATGTGGTGCTCAATCATGTCCGGGACTCAGCCCCCGGTATTGATGGTGTACCATACTCTTTCATAACCCATTCTGGCGAAAAGGCTAAAATTTACTTTTTAAATATTATTAATTATTGTTACGGCCATGGATGGGTCCCTGACCAATGGAAATTACAAATCATCATCCCACTATTGAAACCAGGCAAACATGCAGATGATCCGAACGGCCTTAGACCAATTGCTTTAGTCTCAGTTCTAGCCAAATTACTGGAGCACCTTATCAAAAACCGTCTCGAGTGGATAGTTGAATCGAGAGATTTACTGCCGAACCACCAATTTGGCTTCAGGAAAGGGCTAAGTACTATGGATAGTGTTGGTATTCTAGTTACAGACATCCGTTTAGCCTTTTCAAAAAATGAATCTGTTGTTGCCACCTTCCTCGATATTTCTTCCGCGTACGACAATGTACTTCTTCCCATTCTCAGGCAAAAATTGCAACAGCTGAGTCTGCCGACGAAGATGATACAATGTATATGTGAACTCCTGATGTCCCGCTCACTGGTTCTGAGAGTCCAGGGAGAGGAATTTGACAAAAGACAGACATGGAAGGGACTCCCACAAGGATATGTCCTCAGTCCCATCCTTTACAATTTATATACGGCTGATATTGCAACCTGCCTAAATAACAACTGTCAGTTACTGCAATACGCCGATGACATTGTTTTGTATGTGACAGACCCTTCCATTGTTAACGCTTCGTCTTCTCTATGTCTCTCCCTGGATTCTTTGAACCAGTGGCTTTTGAGCCATGGACTAACACTTTCTGCACCCAAAAGTTCGGCAGTAATCTTCACTCGCACAAGACTCATCCCTCATATTTCGATCAACATTTTAGGCCATAATATACCTATTGTCAGATGCTTCGAAGCTAACTGATGATGGCCACACAGGCGCCGCGGTGTATTACCGAAACTCCAAAATCATTTTACAATTTAAATGCCCCAAGGAGTCTTCGGTGTTCACTGGCGAATGTGTGGCTATATTAGAAGCTTGTCTATTCATAGAAGCACACCAAAACATTGAGAATGCTGTTATTTTTACAGACTCCTTAAGCTGCTTGCAAGCTTTAGTCCAAAACCCCTTTAAAACTAAATTACATAGCTCCCTAATTTTAAAAATTAAAAACTCCTTGTTGTCATGCGCTAAAAACCAAAAAGATGTTCAGCTTGTTTGGATCCCTAGTCATAGTGGCATTAAAGGTAACGAATACGTTGACGCTTTGGCCAAGGATGCTTGCTCATCTTTAACGTCAGACCTCACACACAACACCCACCAGGGTTACGACCTATTGTCCCTCCCAAAACTGGATTTGCAGCGGTCCTGGCAGATGCAGTGGAATATAACCAGCAAAAAGAAAGGTGGCTTTTTCTATGCAGTGCAACCAACTGTAAAACCAAAACCATGGTTCTTTAATTGCAAAAAGGTTTCCAAAACAATCATATCAGTTATTTGCAGAATCCGGTTAGGGTTCTGTTGCACTCCCGTATTTCTTCACAAAATCCACGTCCGAGACTCCTCGCTCTGCGAATGCGGGATGGAGGAAGGCACCCTTGACCACATCTTTTTTGAATGCCCTAATAACGCTCCTCCTCTAGATTTGTATAGCCGCCTCGCTGAAATTAAGATCCCTCTCCCAATTAATTTCCCTTCCCTTCTAACACATTCCTCTCCAGAACTACTTGTGACGCTGATGATTTTCATCCGTCACAATAATATTAAACTATAATCCCCTCCCTGCCCTTTAAATACTCTGTCTGTGTGGATGTGGTATATATTTTTATGTTCTAACCATTATTATATTTAAGTAATTTAATTCTTTGTTTGTTTCAGTCCCCTACTAACCCCAGCTGGTCTACATTAAGTTCAACTGTATCATCGAACGAAGACCTATATCGTTCTATTTTGGCTAAATCTAACTTTTTTTTATTATAAATACACACTTCTTGCTTGTCCAATTCATCTTCGTTATTGGCAGAATAGTCGACATCGGCTTTGCTTGCCATAATAAGAAATAGAATAGAAAAATGTTTTGTTCGGTGTACCCTCACTAGTAACTTATGAGACAAAGCATAATTTATTACAACTTAATTATTATAAACCTATCTCCACGTATACCGTGTTGAAGATAAGACTTAATTCAAAACGTTTATCGTTTGAAGTTGCAAAACAATTTGAATATTATCTCCACGTAAATCGTGTCGAATATTTAAAGTAGGTCCTACCTACCTACTTATTTTGGTTTATGAACTTGGTTAGTAAAAACCATAGTTTGATAACTTTTATCCCTTTCTCCACGTATATCGTGTTGAGGTAACAGTTTATTTAATCTCCATGTAAATCATGTTGAGATACTAATTGTCTCGCTCCGCGTAAATCGCGTCGAATTTCGCAGACATAAAAGCCCTATGATTAAATTCATTACAGGTGAAGAAATTCCGAACAAGGAACCCAACTTGGGAGAATTAGATGTACAGGACGGACCGGCACTCTTGGAACCGAATGTACCGTCCGCTGCTGAGGAAGCGATAACTTTGGTGCCCACCGATGCAGAGAAAAATGAAGAGGTACTTGACCCTGAAATTTTAATGATGCTTGGCGAAAATCCATCTAGCCAGAAAGAACATGGGGAGGATTTGCATAAAGATATTGCTGCTAGATGGGCACATATTTTAAGTAATGGGTTACCTAAAGAAATCAAATTGGAATTGATGAAACATTACTTACCGGCAGAAAACTGTAGTAGTATGAATCCACCAAAACTTAACCTTGAAATTCAAGCGGCTTTGACAGCCATTAATATTAAAAAGGACTTATTTAGCCAATACAAGCAGAATCAAATATCTAGCTGTTTGTCAGCTATAGGTAAAGTACTAAATTGGGCTTTATCAGTTTCTAAAGACACGCTACCACAAGCACAGGAAATTATAAAACCACTAAGTGACGCTGGACGACTCCTGTGCGACAGTCACTATAGAGAGTCACAGTCAAGACGATATGCTGTCATTAATAATCTGAATAAGGAGACTCGGGAAATAGTGAAAAACACAAAGATCGATCAATGTTTATTCGGTACTAATCTTTCTGAACACCTCAAATCAGCAAAAGCTATATCAAAGTCTGGCCTAGAGATGAAGACTGCTCAGCGCGCTCCGTATAAGCCTCCAACACCACAATATCCAAGAGGGGCTTTAAACGCAAGGGGGGTTCCGCGAGCAGCAGCCAGCCAGTCGCGTCGGAACCCCACTCCACGGAGGCCAGCTGCAGCCCCGCGGGATCGCCGTCCAGACTCATACCAGCAGAACCCCAGGACGAGCTCGGCGCGCCAGAGGACCAGGAGACGCTGACCTCACTAGACAAGGTAGCACTCGCAGGTAGATTGCAATATTATTATCCTAACTGGTGTCGTATAACCGATGACCCTTTAATATTATCTTGGGTACAAGGTTATAGTATTCCGTTTGAACAAGAACCTGTACAAACTATTCCTCCCCGAAATCACTGTAAATCGATATCGGAGTGCAATATTATCGATAATTGTATTACAGGATTGCTAAAATCAATGTTTATTAGAACCTGTCAGCCTTGCGATGGACAATTTATATCACCCATATTTACATTACCAAAAGCTAACGGTGAACATCGCTTTATTTTGAACCTTAAAAATCTCAATAAATTTATTAAACTAGAACATTTCAAGATGGAAGATTACAGAACAGCATTAAGGTTATTAGATAAAAATAATTTTATGGCAACTTTAGATTTAAAGGACGCCTACTTTTTAATCCCCATTAATATAAATGATAGAAAGAAATTACGGTTTGAATGGAAATCACAATTATACGAATTTAACGTTCTCCCCTTTGGTTTATGTACTGCCCCGTATGTTTTTACCAAGATGTTAAAGCCTGTGCTACAGTGGCTGCGAAGTCGAGGTTGGATTTCAGTCAATTATTTAGACGATTTTCTTTGTATTGGACAATCATATGATGAATGTGTCAACAATATTAACAAAACACAGAATCTTTTACAATACTTAGGATTTGTAATAAATTTCAATAAAAGTCAAGTGACACCAAAGACAGAATGTAAATTTTTAGGATTTATCCTCAATACTATAGATATGACTATTTTTCTTCCTGATGAGAAGAAAAATCGTATCCTAGACAAAACCATAGAATTTTTAAAATTAAGTAAATGTTCAATTAGGTACTTCGCTGAATTCATAGGTTTACTGACTTCGGCATGCCCTGCTGTCAGTTACGGATGGATTTACACAAAATTGTTCAAAAGGGAAAAATTTTTGGCTCTGGGTAATTCTTACAACTATAACAAGATAATGACATTGTCAAATTCATTAAAGCAGGACTTCCATTGGTGGAGAAATAATATTAAAAACTCGCTTTGTCCTATTCGTAATAATGATTATTGTCTTGAAATATACAGCGATGCATCAACCACTGGTTGGGGTATTGCTTGCAGTAATGAAAGTTCACACGGACATTGGACAGAATCAGAACTTTCTATGCACATTAATAGTTTAGAACTGAAAGCCGCGTTTTATGGTTTAAGAATATTTGCCTCTAAGCTTCGAGATTGTAGTATACTGTTGAGAATCGATAACACTACAGCAATTAGCTACATAAACCGAATGGGGGGAGTACAACATATTCATTTAAACGAATTAGCCCGGAATATTTGGCAGTGGTGTGAAGAAAGGAACATTCATATATTTGCTTCGTATGTTAAATCTTCGGATAACATTATCGCCGATAGGGAATCACGTAAAATGAATATTGACACGGAATGGGAGCTAGCTGAGTATGCATTCTCAGAAGTCACACATAAATTAGGTGTCCCTAATTTTGATCTTTTTGCTAGCTCACAAAACTACAAATGCCCAAGATACGCCTCATGGAAGCTCGATCCCCATTCTGAAATAGTGGATGCTTTCACTTTCAACTGGAAAAGCCTTTCCTTTTATGGGTTTCCCCCGTTCAGTATTATAACGAAAGTTCTGCAAAAAATAATAAGAGATAAAGCAGAGGGTATACTAATTGTACCCTATTGGCGTTCACAACCTTGGTATCCACTATGGAGCAAATTAATAATATCAGAAAAAATATTTTTTGGACCGGACCAAGACTTGTTGTTTTCTCCTTTCAGAACACACCATCCACTACACGCAGACCTTATTCTAGTGGCAGCGAGGTTATCAGGCAATCAATGATAGCTCGAGGCATTCCGGACACATCTTTGGGTATTGTAATGGCTTCATTTGCACCAAAAACCTTAAATCAATATAACAGTACCCTTAAATCTTGGGTAACTTATTGTCAAAATAATAATTATGATATTTTTAAATCCACTAGTATTCAAGTTATTTCCTTTTTAACAGTAAAATTTAATGAAGGGGCTAGTTATAATACGTTAAATACACACAGATCTGCCCTGTCAATTATTTTAGGTACAGAAATCACATTAGATAGTAGTATTAATAGATTTATGAAGGGCGTATACAGGTTACGACCACCCAATCCTAAATACAATGCAACTTGGGATACTAATAAAGTATTGAGCTATGTTTCGAGGTGGTATCCCTATACGGATGTAACTCTTGAACTTTTGTCAAGAAAAGCAATTGCGTTATTAGCAATAGCCTCTGCGCAAAGAATGCAGACACTTAGTTTAATTAAACTAAAAAATATCAGTACAGAAAATGATATGATTGTAATTAAAATACCTGATTTAATTAAAACCTCGAGACCTGGTACCTTCCAACCACTGATCAAGTTACCCTTTATTCGCGAAAATTTATCCATATGCCCAGCTACTGTGATTCAAGCTTATATTGATAAAACTTCATCTTTACGTCACAATCAATTAGACGATCATCTCTTCATTAGTTTTCGAAAACCTCATAAAAAAGTATCGTCACAGACACTAGCTCACTGGGTCAAAAAAGTTTTAGAGGATAGCGGCATTGACATATCCATATTCGGAGCCCACAGTACTCGCCACGCCTCCACGTCAGCCGCCCATAGGCTGGGTGTAAATCTCGAAGTGGTTCGGAAGGCCGCAGGTTGGAGTAGTACTTCTAATGTTTTCTTAAAGTATTATAATAGAGATGTCATTAACCCTGTTAACAGCGATTTCGCTGGTCCTATATTTACTGATGTTTAATCATACCTATACCTATTATATAGAGACACAAAATATTTCTTGGGCTTTCCCAAATTGCTTGGCAGAAGTGTACCAATCTATAGTACATTCACATCTTATTAGTTACCTAATAATTCTAAGTCTCGCCTAACAAGGCGCGAGCCCATTCGGACTACAGCACCTATCGAATTGACTATTTTTGTTAAGATTAGGATAGATGTAACTGGATGTAAAAAACTGTATAAGTCTGATTATTGTATAAATTATTTAGATAAGTATTTAATTATTCTAATTACACGAATAAATACTTTGAATAATATAAGGAATCATAATAATATGAAAAGGTTTACTTGACCCTTTTTGTCTTGATATTTACTCTAAACATCTGCAAGTAAACTTGTAATCGTCTTCGGTTGAGACCCGAAGTATAATTAAGAATCAAACGAACTTACCTAGTGAAGTTTGATTCCAATTATGCGAGGGTCTCAACCGAAGACGATTACATTCCCACCCATCCCCAAGAGAACCCTTACAGACAAAAAAGAAAAGTCAACATTATAATATGCAGCTAGAAGCCATAATTACTCTAAAATTAATGAATAAAGAGCGAGAACGACAGCGCCTCGTGCTAGTGGTGGGAACGAGATAGGATACTACGTCATGCTTTTGTTTCTTTATTTTTTTTTTTAGCTATGAGTATCTAAAAGTGTGGCAAAGACAGCACCTTCTCATGTACTGCTGCAAGTAAACTTGTAATCGTCTTCGGTTGAGACCCTCGCATAATTGGAATCAAACTTCACTAGGTAAGTTCGTTTGATTCTTAATTATTAACTAGTTCAATCGAATAAGCAACACAAATCCTCTACAAGTGTATATTGTGGTTATAGAATTCAGGTTGTGTGTCGAATTTGGTTTGAGCATAATCAATAGAGTGCGAACTCTGTAACTGATTTAACACATCGTGTAGATTTTGAGTCAATTCCATGGTTCATAGTGGGTGACGGACTATTAAGTTATGTTTTGATTTTGCGTGCATATAAATACGTATTTCAGTTGAAAGTCATTGTACTTAATCTAAGTTTTCTTAGTGTATCCGTAGTGTCCTGAAGTTTCTGCTTTTCATACGATACTTTCAGTGTGTAGAATTTGTTAGAAGCTGATAAAATAAACTGAGCAGAGGTTGTTCCAGTGACAATGACACCCACTTACGAGTTGCAGATCGCATTACTTTGTGTAATTTATATTATTTCCACTGCTCTCAAAACGTTGAAGGAAAACACCGTGAGAAAATGGATTGGCACGTACTAAAACCAAAAATTCGAACACATCTACCACCCCGCACAAGGCTGGCGTGGTGGATTGTAGCGTGGAGGAAGCCTGTCTACCATCAGTGGGAACTGAACAGGCTGATTAAATTATTATGTGGTATAGATAAAAGGACCAACAATAAGAATTTGTATAAAGAAATCGGACATAGTACTCGTTTAGATCATAAGGCAACATCGGTCGTTAAAAATGTGACAGGCCTGTTGGTCTAGTGGTTAGTGACCCTGACTGCTATGCCGGAGGTCGTGGGTTCGATTCCCACTCAGGACAAATGTTTGTGTGCTGAGCACGATCATTTGTTCTGTGTCTGGGTGTAATTTATCTACAACATGTATGTATTTAGAAATATATAAGTATGTTTATCAGTTGTCTAGACCCATAACACAAACTCTGCTTAGCTTGGGACTAGATGGCGTTGTGTGATAGTTGAGGAATATTAAAAAAAAAATATTCAAAGATAGACTTCTCGCCTTTATTTCAGCTTTGTTTTAATATAAAAGCAAAAGTTCAGTCTATTTAAGGAAAACTCTTATGTATAAATTGGTCTGAACTTTGAACTTCAACAGTTTTTTTCTAGAAATCTTTTTAAATAAACCACTAGGTACGCTAAAAGAAAAGTACGTGTAAGTCTATTAACTAAGTTCAGGAGATTTTCTGAACAATTCGCTTTATATCAAACTGGCTCTCGGCCACGGCTTTTATAATCCCCTTCTGTTTGTACTCCTGCAATTTTTTTTTGACTTTTGTAAAAAGGAGTGGTCTATACTTATCTGCTATTTCTGATTTTTAAGTCTATCTCTGAACCGATACTCATCAAAAACGAAAATTTAGCTGTTTAGGTCTCAAAACAACAACATTTTCGCTTTAATATTAGTAAAAATTAATTCTTTTCGAAAGTATTATAAAGACGGACTACCTGACGGACAGAGCCGTCATCTACCCCGGTCACCGGGGAGAGTGGAACCGGCGAGAGATATCGTGCGGTGTTCCACAGGGTTCGGTCTTGGGGCCGCCCCTGTGGAATATCGGATACGATTGGGTGCTGCGCGGCGACCTCCCTGACGGCGTCAGCGTAATATGTTACGCTGACGACACGCTCGTCCTGGCGGAGGGAGAGTCGCACCAGGTGGCGGCCGACCTGGCGACGCAAGCGGTTGCGACAGTCGTCGATAGGATCCGGCAGCTGGGACTCGAAGTGGCGCTGCACAAAACGGAGGCCATGTGCTTTCATGGCCGCGTTAACGCGCCACGGTCCGAGTCCCACATAACGGTGGAGGGGGTTCGCATCGGCGTCGGGAGGACGATGAAGTACCTGGGACTCGTCCTCGACAGCCGGTGGAACTTCAGGGAGCATTTCCTAAGTTTGGCCCCAAAGCTGAATCGGGCAGCAGCCGCCCTCAGGCGACTCCTGCCTAATCTCAGCGGGCCAAACGCCTCCTGCCGTAGGCTGTACGCCGGTGTCGTGCGGTCCATGGCCCTCTACGGGGGCCCCGTGTGGGCCCTGAGCATCCGGACGCGACCACTGAAGTTGGTCGCATGCCAGAGGGTCATGGCTATCCGGATGATCCGGGGATATCGCACGATCGCCGGCGAATCAGCCACCCTGCTTGCCGGATTACTGCCCTGGGATCTGGAGGCGACTGCCCTCCAGCGCGTCTATGAGTGGCGCGTGGAGGCGCAGCGCCGGGGTGTATCCCCGCTGCCTCGAGAAGTCGAGGCGCGGCGGGAAGAGCTCCGCGATCTCAGGGCAGTATGGAGGGGACGACTGTCGCTACCGAAGGCCGGGCACGCCGCAATCGCGGCGGTAAGACCCCTCTTTGAGGAGTGGCTGGATAGGAGTCACGGCGTCCTGACCTACCGCATGACGCAGGTCCTCACCGGACACGGAAGTTTCGGAAGGTACCTGTGTCTAAGGAGAAAGGAGGAAACGCCTGGGTGTCACCACTGCGAAGATCGCCCGGAGGACACAGTAGAGCATACGGTGCAAGACTGCCCAGCTTGGGCAGAGCACCGACGTGTCCTCACGGCGGCGATAGGCGGAGACCTCTCGCGCCCGGCATTGGTTGCGGCCATGCTGCGGGGCGAGACGGAGTGGGAAGCGGTCGCCTCCTTCTGCGAAGCAGTAATGCTCGCGAAGGAGGAGGCGGGCCGCGTGAGAGAGAGGACAATGTCCTCCCTCCGCCCCACCCGCGGTGGTGGACGCCCACGGCGACGGACGTCGCAAGACGATCTCCGGCCACCGTAGGCGCGGGCATGCGGGCGGCGAGTAAAGGGCAACTCGCAGCCCGACCACGGACCATGCCCGGGTCGACGGTGCGTTGTGTTCCACGCGCGCCTCAAAGAGCGTCAGCATGATGACGGGGCCCCCTCTCTAGAGGGCCAAAGCCTGCCGGGGTCGCGGGACTTATACCATTACCGTGACCCCGGAACATAAAGGGCTATTGAAGGACACCGTGGATTTTAGTCAGTACAAGTCTGACAGTCCCTCCCGCCCTGCCCGGGGTGGGAGGACTCATTTGATGATTTTACCACGAAAAAAAAAAAAAAAAGTATTATAAAGACGCAAAAGCTCAAATTGAAAATTATCCTACAAAACTTGAATGCAATTCTAAAATGAGCATAATATTACCTCACAGACATCTTACAACTTGGTATTGACAAACACACAAACTCGAAAACGGTAAGCAAAGCAACGTGCAAAACTTAGTCTCCAATAGTTCGCCAGTTCGATACAACTTGGCTCCATAGATTTATGAGCAAAACGTGATCCATTCCGGTTTTGGAACGAAGCTAGTGTTTTGTATGTAAAACTTTGTAGACTTGTATTGTCAATGTTTTTTCAATATGGTCTGGTGGGTGTGGTTTCTATTGACTTTTGTTAAACCAAAAAGAATTTGTAACAATTAAGGCTATAAGAATAGCACCTATTTACGAATTTCATGTTGTGGATGTGGATAGTGTGGAGCAGTGGTGGCCCAGTGATATCGGGACCGACTTACAACTTGTAGGCCTTGCATTTGAACCGAGCCAGGTGCATTTCCTTGTGTTATTTATTTCATTACCATTGCTCTTAAAACGGAGAAGAAAGACATCGTGAGGAAAACGGAGAAAAAAATCGAAGATCAAATAAAGATCGAATCGACATGTGAAACACATCTATCAACACCGGGCACGCGTAGTAGATTATGGCTCACTCACTCGCAGAGAGGTTTCGGCAGTGAGAACAGTATGGGCTGATGATGATGTTCTGGATTCGAACACAGTTTGAGTCCAGAAATGGTAAAAGAAAAGACGAGGAAATTTTCTAGAACCTATTTCATTTCATCAACAAGTTTTCGAATCATTTCTTGAATTACAATTCCCCTTTGCCCCTAAAAAAGAGATCATTTAAGCCGAAGTTCCAGGTGTGGGAACATTATGGGCGAACTGAATGACTTTTTAAAATCATCTTAATGCAGTATTAAATGTAATTTTACTAAGCTGAAAAGAACCCTATTTCTTTTTGCGATAGCTGTTAGAGCTTGAATGTGCTCTCTTCTTTTATCTTCGTAGAACATTAATATTCTTTTTCCGGAACCGTGATTTTTGCTGTCTACCTATCTAGTCAGTGTCGTTCACTATCTTTTTATGTTAGACATTACTAGGAGTCCTAGAATTTATGAGGTTTTTCAAGTTATTCCGGCCTGTCAGTTTAGGAAAATTATTTTCCTAGTCACAACTTTTCATCATAGTTATATGAACACAGATTACGCTGTCTTATATTTATTATTAATCTATTGCATAACTTTTATCGCAGGCTCTGAGGACGGCGCGGCGCGGCGACCGAATCAAAAAATTTCCAAAAACCTAACGAAAAAACCTAACTAACATACATAACACCACGCATCGTCTAACATCGTTTCGGTTCGGGAGACTTCGGCAATCATAAAAATATCCGTTATTAAAACAATTTACTTTTTCTTACTGATTCTAAACGGCCAGCTACAAAAGGAGTTTTCACAATGAAACCTACTTATAAAATTCTCCTATAGCAAAGAAGTTCTTTATTATAGTAGTGTACCATTTTCAATAAATTATATTCTCGTTAAATATACGTGGTAGGCGATTTTACTCTTTTAAAATAAAATAAAGTGTTATGCAATAGTTTCACCGCGGCAGTCTCCGAGTGCCACATGTATTTTTTTTGACGGTTTAACATTAGCCAGGAAATTGTTTAATAGCATTTCAAGTTCGTATAGTCTATCCAAAAGATAGGTAGAACATATTGCTATTTAGTGATAAGAACGTCATGGTATTCATGAAATCATGCTTGTTAGATTGTTGTTACTTTTAATATAAAAAAACACTGTATAAATTTGCATGAATTTAGTGTAGTTTATGAGCTAGGTTCACATAATTATAGGATATTTTTTATCCCGCTGCGAGGTTCTTGATGGATAATTTCCAAAATTATATAGTATGAGTAGTGTTACAAAACAAATTGATGTATTATAAAGTATATTCTATTTTATTTATTACTTAAAGAGCCCTCATATAAAAATGTGGTCAAAAATGCATACAAATAAGTAAGCGGCCGCAAGATTAAATTAAAGAAAATCTCATATCGTGTGAGCTTCCCTACTTATCATTCCACCAGCGAAACGAGGGACCGAAAGAAGTGGGTTATTACATAACCCATAACCGATGCCAGCAACCCTATTCATTATTTATGTACAATTATTATCCGGGACCCAAAATTTCGTTGCTTGTACTACCGTCATTCACCCAAAAATAACTGGGTAAGTGCGAGTTAGGATTTCACACACATGGTCCCATACTATCGTACAATATTCAAAATTGAGTATCTTATGCCTATACATATAAAATTCTTGTGTCACAATGTTAGTTACCATACTCCTCTGAAACGGCTTGACCGATTTTCATGAAATTCTATATGCATATTCAGGTCTGAGAATCGGTTTCTATCTATTTTTCATAGCCCTAAGTGGTAAGGATTATCCACCCCTAACATTTTTTGACAGAGACAACATTTTTATTTTTTTATAATGTGGCACTAGAAATAATTTATATGGCAAAACAACTTTTGCCGGGTCAGCTAGTTAATAAATAAATTTGTAACGTTTTCTGACACAAAACATTTTTTATTTATACAGTTAGGGTTTTAAGTGTTACGGTTCAAAATTAAATGATCTAATGTTCTAACAAACGGATGGACCGTGAATCAGAGATGTCTCAGTACCAAAACACCGAAGCTTCAGCTTTTTTTCCGGTATTCCTCGGTTACCAATAAATAGCGAAATACAAGGTGAAACCTTTATCCCACGATAACTTGTTTTTTCAAACACCAAATTACATTCAAAATCTGTACGTGTAACAATTTCAAGATAACTAGAATATTTATATGATGGATAACGCTACTTTTCATCGAGCCTATATAGGCTGATATTTACCCAAGGGTATATACCCAAGGGTATATACCCTTGGGTAAATATTTTATGATCTCGGCGACGTCACGGACCTTTGAAGACCCCATTTTTCAAATAACGATATAAATTGTTTGAATAAATAAAAGATTGATGTATGAGTCAATGCGTGATTTAATGTAGTAGATGTACTTGGTTAAAGAAGATAAGAAAATATGAAACAAGAATTTATGACTGTAAAGGTCAATTCACATCGAGACGCGACGAAGTCTTAAAAGTCTTAAAAGGGCACCACAGACCTGGTAAGCAAACGGCATGTAAAAAACAGGGTGGTTTTTAGTCTGTAAGGACGCTCCCTCACGTGAGCATTCATGTTCTGTAATGTAACGTTACAGATTCGAACATACGAAGACAATAGAGCATCAAATTGCGCACTTTTATGTTACATTACAAGTGAATGGTCGCGGTAAGGGAGCGCCTTAAGAGTCTGACAGTAGCTTTTGCTATAAAGGCCTCTCGTTCAGTATTCCAAGTTCTCTTGTACTGCGCGACCTCGAACCAGCCTTCACGGTACATATCCAGATCATCTAGCTGATTACAGACTATGATTTTCCTAGTAGAATTCAAAGAGGGTAAAAATTAAAAGGTTTTCTGTAAAACGAATGATTTGTAAACCATTTCATTTTCATGGACATGCCAACTAGTCTTCAAAGGTCTAAATAAGTGGTTTAGTATTCCAAAAGGTCAAAGGCTAACTCTTAAATCACAACAAAGCGCAGACGCAAAGCTAATTGGCTCTTCCCATTCTAGCCCAGAATCCCATAAATCCGTCAAACGGGGATATGCCCCAGATAGGAAAAAATCTACATACAAACTGCAGCTTCCAATCGATTCAACCTCGAGAGACATTAAAAAAGATGACAAATTACTCTTTCTATATTCGTTGCGAGCGTTGGGTATAAATCAATAAATGTACCATTAAAGATGATGAATACTGATGAGAAAATAAAGACGTCTAATCAAGTAGTGGAGTATTAAAGCGCTGGATCGCTTTACGGTAGAATGTAGAGTATCTGCAGTACTTTGTAATTCAGTTTTGTGGAGGCAGTTTTTAGCGCTTAAGTGCTTTTGATATTGAAACTATCGTTTCTGTCAAGCGCTCGCTGCTTCGGTGTTTTTTTTGGTGAACTAGCCTAAAGTGGGCAGCGTGAAAATTGTTTGTTCACGGATCGGCTTGACGTGTATAGTGAATTTGGGGTACGCTGTAGTTTTGTAAAGGTAATCTCGGATATTGGGGTAGTTATTTTAGTGGTAAAGAGTGGTACTGTTAACTTTTAAGTCCTGGGACCGAATGCTGGGTTGAGCAATCAACTCAACTAATTGCAGTCCACTGCTGGAAAAAGGCCTAGCCCTATCACCCTGTCCTCTGTCTTCTAGCCATCTTCATCTCTGTCCATCTAGGTGGAAACGTCCCACATTACGCTTGCCGATACGCGGTCTTAGGTGTTTGCGTCAGTATGAGTCAATCCCGGATATTCCAGCGATGTCCGCCGAGTTCGAATTTTTCTCCGTCGATAAAATCGTACTCGTTATGAATTTCTGCGTAAATTAAATTGGTATAATAATTGTTCTAGAACGAATAATAAACTAAATTGAATTGAGTCTTGCTAGTGATATAAAAACAATGGACCTTTTTCATTTCTTTTATTACCCATTCATAGAGTCAATAGAATTCTATTGTATACTTTACCAAAAGGATTTTTGGGTTCGATATAATTAAAGACTGCTTTATGTTTTACAGTTAAATTGATTATGGTTTTTAATTTGCTAAAATTAATGAAGGCATTGTTCTGATTTCTATTAAAACCATTTTATGACTGGTTAGACGCGGTCTCCGTGGTCATATTACCACTGAACATGTTCTTGGGGTGTTTCCCTGTACGGACTAAGTGGGAAAAGGTTGTTCCATCAAGAACTCTCTATCTGGATTTGTACCCAGATAAGATAGATTTAAACAAGGCTTTCCGGTTATGATCCAAGTTTGGCGAGTTTCCTCCATGCTTCGGAAAACATATAAAGCCGTTGGTCCCGGCTGTCATTTGTAGATCTTTGACAGTCGTTACTGGTAGTCAGAAGCTCTAAAGTCTGACAACCAGTCTTACCATGGGGTATCGTAGTACCCAGTTGCTGGGTTGTGGAGGTCCGATAGGCAGTCGCTCCATGTAAAATACTGATATTCAGCTGCATCCAGTTTGACTGGAAGCCGACCCCAATACAGTTGGGAAGAGGCTAGGCAGTTGATAATCAAGTTTTGACGATGTAAAAAAAAATAAGTAAATATATTAAGAGGACCACACTAAACAGTATGTGGCTAAACGTTTAAAAAAAGAAGGAGGATAGATTTTTTTTTGCGTGGTAAAATCATCAAATGAGTCCTCCCTCCCAGGGCAGGGCAGGAGGGACTGTAAGACTTGTACTGACTAAAATCCACGGTGTCCTTCATTAGCCCTTTACGTTCCAGGGTCACGGTAATGGTATAAGTCCCGCGACCCAGGAGGAAAGACTTAGAAAATAACTGGAGATATACATATTATAAAATATATATACTAATTAATAACAGAGCTGCACTTCCTGAAAATTACGCGTGATGTTCTAATATGTAAAAGGACGCATAAATTAACATACTCGTAATCCTACAAAGAGCTTGTTAATTCATCCACAAAGAGAAATCTAAACATGTTCCCCGACATACCCATGGTTCCTTCCACATACAACCTCTGCTTTCTGACATCACGTTACCCCAATTATAACACAAACAAAACAATTTATACGCCCATTTACACATGAAAAAGTAATAAACACATTTTTCACAGTTGAAATATTAATTTCTACCCAGTAGACAACAGACGAAAAAAACATTAATGATGAATTATATTTACCAAACAAAATAATGGACTGGAGATGAAGGAAGGTAAGAGTGAATCCACACAGATGGTGCGTTGCCGTTGCGTTGCGTCGACGTAACGCTATAACTTTCACGTACGCGAGCAACGACCGGTTTTTCGAAAATTTTAACAAGCATTATTATTATTATTGCTATGTACATATCACTTGCACACTTATGCACACAACACATGGCCACGGTACCCACTGACATGTATTTACCTACACTCACACTCCCACACATACACACACACTCACTAACAAACCTAATTATTAAACTTTTCATTTTTCCATTTCATTTTCTTTTTTTTTTTGTCATTCACTGTTACAGCATTTACTAATTTTCTTGAAATATGCATTTACCTAATTGTTTAAAACAAGTACATTATTATATGATTCTTGGAATATGAATTTAATGATATGGAAGAGCGGAGCTTCCTGATACAGGCTTTTTTTTGCTTAACAGGAGGCTCCAATCACAATATGGTGTACTTATGCTATGTATAAACTAGTAAACAATTTTTCATTTTTTTTTTCATTTTCATTATTGCTTTGTGAAATTCATTTAATCACAATTGGAAGTAATTAGTGCAGAACGCTTTGGCACGCATGAGAAATTAACGTTTAAAAAGTGCTGGTTAGATTATATAATTTACATAAACGTCTTTTAATTTGTTTGGCAACCGGCATGTCCATTGTGAGCTGGTCCGATGACCAACTCGTAATGGGCAACCGTGTGAATTATAGCCCATTACTTTTCATAGGGAATATAACTGTGTTTTAGCATTGGGAATGGTGAAAACACAGATATATTTTCTATGAAAAGTACTCACTCACTCTTGACTTGAAGCTGTCAGGTAACAAAGATTTTTGTAAATAGTCGTATTGCGGTCTAAAGCGCGTTGCCGCAACGTACCAACAACGTTCGTGTGGCATGAATGTAACCCGGAAAAACGGATCTTTTTCCGTATTCAATGTCTGTACATATTGTTGAAAGGCACGGTTTTGCCCGGACGGTATTATTAATTCATATTAACGAGACGTAGGGGCAAAGGTTATCCGACTGTGCCCGGATGAAAACGGTCAAATATCATCACCCGGTAACGACAGCACGAACCTCGTATTTTTAACTCGTTATGACAAGCCGTGTCGTGGAATTTAATCAGCCTCTTGTCTGGCGTTGGTTATTTTATCTCGGGTAAAGTAATTACCTTTTTATTTGTATGGTTATCTGGTTTTCTTAATTAGTTGCGTACAGTTTAAAAGTAATATTTGTTTATTTACAATGTATACTCGGCCTATTGCAGAATTTGCAGACCACCGCTAAAAATAGGCCACCCACACGGAGTCCCGAAATCTCATCCTTAACCTACATGTGTTGTGATAATCTCCTTTTGCTAACATGTGAAAATCATAGACTTGTTTTGCTCGTCTTAAATCTAAAACTCTTTTCTTCCACCAAACTGAAAACTGAATGCGGTGCTATTTTTTACGGTTCAAAAGTTATGACCACTTTTGGTGTTCAGATAGGCAATAAATATATTATGGGAATTACAATATAATTAAATTATATTACTTTAAAACTAATAAGAATATCCCAGTTAATAATGTGTAATTCTTAGACTTAGATTATACTTATTCATAAAATAAAGTAAACATCTGTCGATTTCTTTAGTAATATTAAAATTCATGGTACCTTAATAAATTTCAGCACTAAAGAAAAATACTAATGAAAACAAATTAAGTTAAAAGAAGCTAAGTTTGCTATAAAAATATTATCTTTTTGCTAGAAAAATAAAACTTCGTCAAGTATTCCAAGTCTGAATAGTTATATAAGAATAATCAAGTTATGAGCTATCAAATCTTGGTGAAATATGTCCTAGACTTTTGCCAAGTCTTTATATTAAAGCACTTGCGTCCATTACTGTACTTAAGTTGTTTGTCATTGGATGACGCTTTAAGAGCGTCGCGTCGTGAAAATTTTTACACATAAAAGTTAGTAAAAGTATTTTGAGAGGACGCTTGAGTCTCAGCAATATGGGGAAATTCTTCGACTATTTTTCTAGAAACTCAAGGAACCTTTCAAATAATCGTTTATAAAAACAAAAGACTATCAAGGTGCTTTACATTGAAAATGTTTACTTTTAATTACCATCTATCAAATTAGTTTTCGTCAGAAAATTTGATCGTCTGTCGGTTTATTCAGAAATCCGTTTTAATTAATTCTCTAATACAAAGTACATTAACATTCTGAAAATGTACTTTTAAATGAGCAGAGTCTTCGTTAAAATAATTTGTTTGATGAATTCTGAGAATAACAACAATGTTCTTTGTTTCAGATAACAAAATGGCTGCGGTAATGCTGTGCCAACGAAACGAACCCTGACCAAGGATGCCATAGCAACAAATCAAATGAATTCGCAAGAAACTAAAAGAGAAACATAATAAAGAAATGGGTGTACAAAGGTGATATTCACAGAAAATGGACACCCATAAACTACCACTACACATTTGCAATTCAATAAAACAGTATATGGTAAACATAGGAATAGTTTCGAGAATAGTAAAGATACACTATAGAAAGATAACAGAACAGAAAAAGAGGTTGGTTTTAAAATTGGGACTGCAAGAAAGGTTAAGATTAGTAATACTGCTCATATTGTTAATGACAGAAAGCTCAGATTGCAACGGATTTGGTGGCAGGAATTCTATGCTGAGAACAAGGGTAATCGGAACTCGATACGGAAAACTACAAGGGGTAATATTGCCAATGGATCAACACAAATACTTGAAGCCCGTCGAGGCGTATCTCGGGGTTCCGTATGCTACACCACCAACGGGGTCAAACAGGTATGTCCTCCATTTTATGGTCGGTCAAATACATCTTATTAAACGCTTGGCTAGCTTCCGACGTGTTTCTAAAGTGGAAATGTCAAATGTACGGATCGCTTTCTTAGGGGGATTTTATCTGTCGGGACGTGAGAGTTAGGGTTGATACAGACTAGTTCGGTTGACATTCGGTTCGGAATTTTATATTGATCAACGAAACGGACTCGAAAGAATCATTATTGTAACTATAATCGATATAATACCGCTCGTCATGACGTAATGGCAACGTTCATATTTTATGTTAACTTAATCATAATATTGTTGGATTCGTGCGCTCGCATCTACATAATTATAGATAGTGAATCGACAAATTATTGAACTAACCGTTTCTAATACAAATTTCTTGGGCTATGCTGTCTACAAACCAAAGCCGGCCCGCCGACACAAGCCAGTGGGCTAGGACGACAGCGTGATTTTGACGTTTTGTACTGTTCAATCATGCCGCACCCTGACAGTTGCCTAGTCCCCAGAGTGAAACGATAGTTCTAGGGTTTTCATATCCGATAACTTTGCCTCCCAATGTCACCACAGCATATATAACCAAATACTGAGTCACTAGATGATTCTATGCGCTAATCAGTCTTGGATATCTATCCACATTATAAATATGCATCGCCTATATACACCGCCCGGCTCTGCGAAATCATACCGAACTTATGTGTAACAGCCCTTAAAACAGTAATAGCTGTTATGTTGAAATGAGACAAGTTTAGAATATTATTTCAGTGATAGTTGAAGTTAGAATTGTCGAAGTTATAGTGTCGCTTTGTAATCATCACAAGTCGTAGAGAAATGTTATTGCTATTTCGTTGTGTTGTGTAAGGATAAGTTTACAATGTATGTCACATGAGCAAAATGGCGGTTTTTAAATTGTTTGTGACAGTTTTAGTATTAACGAATGAATAAGCGAGAGCAGTATTACAGACGATGACATTGTGATTGTAACACAAACTTTTACTAGGGATCCAGCACATGATTATACACACACAGACATTAAACATTTTCTTCAGATTTTATTTTGCGGTTTGTAGTTTTTTTTTTATGTCAAACAGAACACCTGTTTGACATAAAAAAAAACCTTCTAGAATTCTGTCCTGAATCTAATTGCGAAATTCGTCAGGTCATAGTTGAATGCCTTAAAGTTCACAGTGGAATCTGCCCTATAATAGATATTTACTGGGGAAAGAAAATAATGTTTCCATTGCGGGACAGAAGCCTTCTCTTAATGAGAAGGAGTGGTCTGTAGGTAATCTATTACGAGGGCCAAGTGCGGATTGGTAAATGTAACATACCTTCGAATTCTTGGTTCTGGGGCATGACGCAATATTTTTCTTCAGCGTAGTGGTGATGAAATTAATTAAATAAAACGAATATCCCTAAAAAAATCCTTTTCATGGACATTCTATTAAATAGAGAGCTACAATTTGTAGTCCTAGTAACGTAATAACAGTATCAGTTACAAAAAATCTGATGCCTAAGGCAAGGTGAACGCAAATTATTATTAAAAGCAAACTTTTATGTAAATATAAAAAAAATGAACGAACATTCACCCAAAAGGAACTTTTACGAATCATTAATGAGAAACGAAAATGTTCCGACAAAATTGACGAAGAGCGTGGGTTTTGGAACATCTCTTGATATCTTTTAGTGATGAAATATTTTTTGTCGCTAGTTTTTGGCTACGGATCGGTCTGTGAAACATGTAAACTTGACCAGTTTACGTGTCCACCGCTGGGATTTCTTGGTGGTAATCGGAAATTTCTCCCAGTGGAAAACACTACGAGGATACAGAATATCCTGGAGGATAATAATAAGAGTAGGAAATAATTAATTAAAATTTAGGGGTTCGTAGATTCCTTTCAATGCCAAATATTACATTTCAGACATTTTGTTAAATTCGCCTTCTAAGGTGCCGAAAAAGCATACCTATACACAGAAAAGCTGATGCCTACCTCAATCTGTTCAAAATTATTCAATCAAACACGATTCTTCTACTGTTGTGATAAAGACGAAAATCTATTAAAGAAACACAGAATGGAGTAATCTCATGTGCTGGCATCTCTACCCTTTATGGTATATTTCACTAGCGACCCGCCCCGGCTTCGCACGGGAGCAATCTTTACTATCTTCCTTTTGTATCACGTCTATCAATTAAAAAAAAAAACCCGCATCAAAATCCGTTGCATAGATTTAATGATCTAGCCATACATAGGGACAGACAGACAGCAGGAAGGGACTTTGTTTTATAGTATGTAGTGATAATTATAATTATCCTCGCTAGAGAGTTCCGATAAACTCGTGCGATCGCTAATAATCATAAAGTGCTACAGGGCGAATTCCATTTTTAGGGTTCCGTAGCCAAATGGCAAAAACGGAACCCTTATAGATTCGTCATGTCTGTCTGTCTGTCTGTCTGTCTGTCTGTCTGTCCGTGTATGTCACAGCCACTTTTTGTCGAAAGTATAAGAGCTATCCTGTTGAAACTTGGTAGAAAGATGTATTATGTGAACCGCATTAGGATTTTCACACAAAAATCAAAACAAAACAAATTTTGGGGGTGCCCCTCATACTTAGAATTGAAACTCAAAAAAAAATTTTTCACCAACCCATACGTGTGGGGTATCTATGAATAGGTCTTTAAAAATGATATTGAGGTTACTAACATCATTTTTTTCTAAACTGAACAGTTTGCGCGAGAGACACTTCCAAAGTGGTAAAAAGTGGGTCCCCCCCCCCCGTAACTTCTAAAATAAGAGAATGATAAAACTAAAAAAAAATATATAATGTAGACCTCAACCAAAACTACCAACGAAAATTGGTTTGGATGGGATACAGTTAGCAGTTTTTGAGATATAGTACATTTTCAAAAACCGCAAATATAACTTTGCCATTCATACAAATACTATGAAAAACAAAGTTATTTTTATTGTTTGTGTATATTACTTACTAATCTCAATATAATTATATCTCTAATCTATGCTTGCTGCTACGGAACCCTTCATGGGCGAGTCCAACTCGCACTTGGCCGGTTTTTTTTTCATTAATGTCATGTGTACAGATTTTAATGAATAACAGCTAGAATATTAATACAAGCCACCTTATAACAGTTTCAGTGAACAGTCAAATGACATGAATATTATATCACATTGGTCTTTGTAATAATGTTCGGGAATTCAGTATCAAGTCAATTATTTACGTCGCATCGGAAGTGAGATATTATCATTTTAATGGCATTGCATTTAAATTATCTTTTATTTCAACATTAAAGTCATGTCAAATATATAATTCAGAGGCTTTAGCACAAGATTTTGAATTTGACCTAGGGTGAAACTAGGTAATATTATGTCCTAGTTTACAAAACGCCCCATCATTGTGGCACTGCTGGTTTTTGACGGCTGAAGCCGAGGGCTACCGATTAATTTAATTGAAATTGTTGTCCAAATCTAATTGTTGTCATGCCCATTTGGTACAGTTATTATTATATCATTTAAATTAGTTCATTTATTGTAGGTGTGTTTTACAATAAAATCTTCCCTCACTTTTTATAAACAGAATGTTTCAAGCTGCAACGTGACCGAATGGTTTTCAGCTCTAAAAGGATTGTAAATAAAGTTCATAGTTATTTTTATCTCATTATTAATTTATTAGTTAGTACGATGATACCGAAAAACCAGCTTTATTTATTGTTTTTTTTTTTTTTTTTTAGCGTGGTAAAATCATCAAATGAGTCCTCCCACCCCGGGCAGGGCGGGAGGGACTGTCAGACTTGTACTGACTAAAATCCACGGTGTCCTTCAATAGCCTTTTATGTTCCGGGGTCACGGTAATGAGATAAGTCCCGCGACCAGCTTTATTTATTGTAGGGAACTTTTGGAACAATATAATTTTATGAATTGAGTAATTATGAATCCGGCGTTGTGGCGTATTAATTTATGTACATAATCAACTGAAAACTTTTCATATTTACGATAATTTAACGCTTTTGTTCTCTTGACAATGAACCAATAAAGTTTAACTTATTTAAAATAAATAATAGATTCAATAACTTTTAATCGGTTTCTTGTTTTTGACTTAGTGCCAAGGAAGGGTTATAATATTTTGCATAACTAAATTTGGCCCAATACAGTCTTTTACAGCACTTATACAGTTTAATGCCTTGTAGCTGGGACTTTATTATATTTTTTACAAAATCTCCGACAGTTCAAAAGGTCCACGGTCGTAATTGATTCTCTTTTTTTTTGGTACGGTCGGTCTAGTTACTGACTGACTCTTCTTTATCTGCCCTACAATAGTGTCTGCAAGCACAACTTCATCGTATTTGGCCGTATTTCAGGAAATAAAAATGCCCCTCTAGTGTACGAAGAGGAAGCTGATTGCATCCAAATTAACATCAAAGTTACTTTACTTCACAAAACCGTAAAAACTCGTGCCGTAGTTTCAAATAAATTATGTGACCAAACATTTGATCAAATATTTGTCTCCAGGTTTGCACCAACTCGAGCGCCGGCACCGTGGGATGACGTAAAGACTGTGGACCAGATGGGTCCAGTCTGTCCTCAAAGACTGCCAGACATCGCCAACGAGACCCTGGCTTTGGAGAGGATGCCCAAAGGCAGGCTAGAATATTTGAGGAGGCTCCTGCCTCGGCTCAAGAATCAGAGTGAAGACTGTCTTTATATGAACATCTATACGCCTGTGCAAGGTAAGTCCATTGAATACTTACGTTTCTGAATTACCGTTTGCAATGTATGGTCAACAAAATAGATATAGGTATTATGTGGAGAGCAAATTTGAAACGATTTACCTGTATTCTGTAAGGGTGCGGTATTTGGTTTTATGCTAGCTATTGCTGATTGAAACTTATAACATAACTTTGGAAAATCGTTTAAAACTTTCTATTTGAGTCATCATCATCATCAGCCTATAATGTTCCCACAGCTGGGACACAGGCCTCTTCTCTGTGTGAGGGAATGGACCATAATCCATCACGCGGGCCCAGTGCGGGTTGGTAGATGTCACATGTCTTCGAATTTTTGGTTCTAGGACATGCCGGTTTCCCCACGATGTTTTTCTTCACCGTTTTGAGAGCAGTGGTGATGAAATAAATTACACAAAGTAATGCGCCTGGCGGGGTTCGAAAGACTCGTAAGTCGTGACCGATACCACTGGGCCACCACTGCTCTCTCTCTGAGTACAATAGACAAACATAATTATCTCCTTTGTTGTCTGTATATTAACAGTTTTACTGTGTTTTAGATTTTATATGAAACTAGCTTTTCCCAGCGGCTTCGCTCGCCCCACCCCCCTCCTGAATTTTCTTTGCTATAAACCTCACGGAGCCCGAGACCTTTCCAACAAATGCAAAACCGTGGAAATCGGTTCGTGCGTTCTGGAGTTATAGCGTCAGGAAGGAAAACCCGACTTATGTTTATATAGTAGATGTAAAACAGGCAGTACCTACAATTAACAGTCTTTTCATTTATTTCCAAGGTAATTAAACATATTTTGTATAAATTATCGTATGGTTGGAAATCATAACCTTGATAAGACTTTTAAAACATAAGAAAAAAAAAAAAAACAAAATCAGGGCTAGAATCTCTATGTTTGAATTTCAAAATTCCATAAAACAACCCCCAAAATGCACATAAAGTGGATATTATAAACAATTTTATCCTATATTATCCAACAAACGAAGAAAAATGATAATATAATGTCAGTAATGTTTAACCAAAATACGTGTAGCATCAAATAAGTAAAAACATTGTGTGCATTTTGTTCATAAGTAACAGCTTAAACGATGTAAGCCCTGACACAAAAGGTAGGATAATTGCTTTGGATATAACTCTTGGTGTTTATTGTCCTTTTCCATGCCACCCTGTGAATAAAAGTACTCGTAAATTATATCCATGGGTTAAACTTTGTGTAAAAAAATAAATGGACTTACGAGTGAACATTCGTGTAACGTTTTAAAAAGTCTAAAATCAGATTATTTTGTAAATTGATTAAAAATGGATTTACTGAAAAAAAGTGCGTTTGAAAACCACTTTATTAATCATGGTCCATCTACATACCAACCTCGGCAAGCGTAGCTTTACCATTATGATCGACTTTGCGGGTGAATTAATCAAAGTGTGGAAGAGAAGGAATTAGTCTCGGGGCTTACAAACAAAATGAAATAGAACATCAGCTGTATAACAATTAAATTACAAATAGGTAAATAGATACGTTAGTATCCAGATGTACTATAACAATAAAAATGGGTAATCATTCATCGTTGAGAAAATATCCATTTATTATTAGAAAGAAAAATAAACTGGTACACCACAAAAGAAAACGTTATAAAAGAAATCATTTGATTTTGTTTTCGTAAGAACATTGTATTTTTCCATTCATGCAAAATGAAAACAGCGTTGTAAAGGTGAAGGTGAAATGTCTGACTAAAAAAGTAAAATAAATAGATTGATAAAATAGGAGGAAATTATTACAGAAAGAAAGAAAATGTGTTTAAGAGCCTGTTTCAAAAATAACATTTTCTAACGATACAGCGATGAGAACAGCTACATTGTAAAAAATCTTAAAGCCCGACCATAAATTCTACGTATTTGGTTGCTGCGTACGTAAAAGTATTTAAGTATTACGAAATAAATTGTAATAATAATATGAAAAAGCTCCTCCAGTGGACTCATTTGATTTTACCACTATAACACCCAAAATGGGACCAAAGGGACCAAATGAACCAGTGGTTGTTGGTTTTGTCCAGCTCTCCCCGTCATCTACTACGAAGTCTGCCGTCTATCCAAAAAATCAAATGACTTCACTTCACGTGACATTATCGAACACAACAAAAATAAAAATCTAATTCGACACGGGCTCGCGAGCTGTGTAAACAGGCCACCGTGACCTGAAACGTAACGGGCAATTCAAGAAACAGGGTGTCTTTTTAGTCAGTAAAAGTCTGATAGTCCCTTCCGCTTTTTTTATCTAGGTGGCAGACATCTAGTTACAAAGTAAATAATTAAGCGATTAGGACACAGTTGTTGTAGTTCGAAAATCATCAATATCAGCCAGAAGACGTCCACTGCTGAACATAGGCCTCCCCCTTAGACCGCCACGCCAAACAAACGACAATATTTCGCCACTTGCATCCATCGGTTGCCCGCGACTCTCACGATGTCGTCGGTCCACCTAGTAGGAGGCCTACCTACGCTGCGTCTTCCGGACTGTGGTCGCCATTCGAGGACTTTTCTTCCGCATCGGTTATCAGTTCTACGAGCGATGTGGCCTGCCCATAGCCACTTCAACTTGCAAATTTTACGAACTCGATGTCGGTGACTCTGGTTCTTAGTTTGAAAATAATGTTTTCGAATAATTCAGTCAGTAAGAAACCCTCTTTGGATGAGGGGGGGATCAATCAAGTAGATGATGGATTGAGGCAAGAATAGGTTTTCTCAAGAATCAAATCAACACTTACTTCTACTTACTTTTTGATAATAAAATAAAGTTATTTTTGTATACCAATAATATTTCTAACTTTTACACGAAACCCACTCCCCAATCCAAATATATTTTTAGCCCAAGGCCTATATTCTTTCCACTGCTGAAACCTCAAGCTCTACAAGTCAAGCCATGCCACACGTGGGCCAAGTCCGATTGTTAGATGTTATATCATGTCTTTGAATCTTTGGTTGTTTTTATTGTCAGTTTCGACATATTATGATATTTTCTTTCACTGTTCTGACTGTGTTCACTGTGTGTGTGACTTTCACTGTGTTCAAATTAGACAAATAAATGGTGTTTCATCTAGTTTCTCCACTTTGGTGAATCATGGAGTCTACAGATGTTGACTTTGGGTCCCGTGCTAAAACTGATATCATTATTGTACAGAGATGCAGTAAAATTATTTTCCCTGTATGATTAGAAGATTCAAACTATTATTTAAAAGCTGTGTTTAGATAAATATGTACACACGCTTGTTTAGTACCTAGCCGCTGGACAACCAATGTTCAACTACACTATTTTTTTTTGAAGCCGTCTCTTCTGTCGTGTCGTGTCTGGTCCACTCCTTTAGTAATTAAGTTTTGTAAATATACTTTACAAAAATAAATTACTTCTTTCACTCCGTATCTTATACTTTTATTAACCGAATCCTCCATCTTGTAATCTTCACATCCATAGCTTTTCTCAACCCCAAAGGTTAACATTCTTTCAGACAGCCGAACCAGAGGTAATCTACCAACAAGTTCGTAGGTATTTTCATTTTGCTTATTTTTCCCAATTTTATCCTGGTTTACGGTACGCGTTACAACAACGGATATCGGGTCCCTTGAGGCTACATTCGGAAATAGTTTTTTTTATAAGGAAAATATAGCCAGCGGCTTCGCACGCTTTTATGTCGATAATAATTTCACAGACATGTATCATCGGGGTAAAAAATAGTGTCAGTGTTAATCTATATTATTATTATTTATTATCTGTGAGCCTTTCTTTAGTATACCCTCGCAGTTTTTGTGCGAAAGTTTTCAATGTGTTTGCTCTTGTCTTAATCTCAATTTAGCACAAAAACAAGGATGAGACCTAATATAAAGCGAGCTCATCGAGAAGTAACTAGAAATAGTGCGCATAAACGGAACACAAATAAAAACTATTTGGCGCCAGACTTCACACATGAAGGTGGTCACGAGCCAGAACTTAGTGAAGCCTACCACCACTAGGAGCATTGCTCAGTCGTCACCACAGATTACATGTTGCCTGTGGTGCCGTTGCCCTGAAGTGAAGAACGCTAGAAGGTGGATCTCACCACCCCCCAAACCGAGCATGAGAGCCAAATTTTTACTTCAGGGCCAATTACCAATTCAAAATTCACTCCAGGTAAAATACTGGCATTGCTGAGTGGAGGTCTACTGATGTAGAGGGGTTGAACTGGGGAGCCTTATCGCAAACGATGGCCCACGTCCTGAATTGTACAGTCAGCTTCAGAGAGAAGTAACCCCCTTTGGCAGTAATATCACTACCATAGGTGGTTAATTTTCGCTGAAGCATAGCGTACTTTGTGTAATTCTACCTGCACTTTAAAGGATCTGTCCGAGGCCGCTAGCAATGCCAAGTTTTGTTCAAAGATCAATTATTTATACATAATTCAAGGAATCATCAACACGATGAAGATGAAGCTAGTCAGACAATAAACTTACTGACCCCAACATACTCTATTTGTCGTCAATTGTTCTATGACGTTTCCGAGAAGAACATCAAACTTACTTCATAAGGAAGTTCTTAGGAGGGGAGAAAGTAATTATTTTCTTTTTCAATTGCATTTCAAGCTCTTATCGTGGGAAATGGCTTATACTCGGTCGCTGAACAGTCTTTGTAGATCGAATGTAAATATTGAATTTCACTTTGTAAGCAATGTGATTTTCTGACTAAGATTATCGTCTTAGAAGAAATGGCATGCATGGCTGTAAGGAATCAAAGGTAGCTGGGTTACAATAATTGAACTAGCTGTGATTTTCTCTCGTTTTCTTTAGTTTTTTTTTATATTATAATCTTAGTTATAGGTAATATTATTAGTATTTAGCTCGGAAAAAGGAGCAAAAATATCGCATTGCTTTCAATATTTTTGTTTTGCTTAAAAGCAATTTATCATAGTGAAGTAGTGTCATCAGTGAGCGGGGTTCGCGTAGCTGAATTTTGGGCTAAACAAAATATATAAAATAATTTGCCATCGACACGCTAAGAAGAAGAAGTGTCAGTTTTAAAATTTACGAAATTTGAGAGTTCATAATTCTACTAGGTGTTCAAACAGTGCCCCTCTCTCCCGTTTAGAAAAAGAATAAACATTTTTGTTCTTTTTTATAACGAAATGCACATCTTTTCCCAAAGAGCCCAGAAACTTTACCTCAGCTGACTTGGACAAATTGCAAAAGAAGGTAAGTGGTCGATGTGCTCTGTTTCCCTCCATTTCTAGATTAAAGTGGGGCACTTCTTAGAATTCGCACTGAAATAACACTTTTACGTGGTCCTTGGTGAGAGAGTAATTTGTCACATCCACAGTTTTGATGTATGAATCCTTGAGGGAATTTAATTTTTACATTTTCTTTATAACTTCTTTCAGAATACCCAGATAAGAAACGAAAAAGAAAAAGTCAAACGGTACCAGGAAATACCACATCAAATGACCTCCCACGCTATTCGTTCAAGGAAATCTTCTATAATCACGATTATGGCCTTTTTAACGGCCATTCATAGGTTCTAATTTCCCTTGATTATGATTCAGCTTGCATCCGTGCAAATGCTTTGTCATGTGGATATACAAAGATGTGGCCAAAAGTAGAGTATTTAGTTCTCAACTCACGTTCGTCCCTGTTTTGACCCAATTTCCCCTTTATTGCTTACGTAATCCATGTTGACAAAAGCCTTTTTCGTATAACGTCTGAGATAATTTAAGATGGTCATTTTGATTGTAGAAATCTCGCGGGCAATGAAATTTGGCAGATTTCATTTATTTTTTTGACGTCATTACGTTGTTTTTTCTTGTTGTTAGTAAAGTCCGTCTGTATGTCGATTGGGTCAGATAACTAAAGTAGTCTATTCAAATGCTACAATAATGCCATTTTTACGAGCAGGCCTTGAAAAACTCCTTTTTTTTTGCCATCACAAATATACTTTTTAACCGACTTCAAAAAAGGAGGAGGTTCTCAATTCGTCGTTTTTTTTTTTTTTTTTATGTATGTTCCCCGATTTCTCGAAGACGCCTGGACCGATTTGGAAAATTTTTCTTTTGTTTGAAAGGGTATACTTTCCAATTGGTCCCATGATCATCAGGTCAGGATCTGATGATGGAATCCCAGGGAAATCGAGGGCAACCTTCAAATTTTATAGGCACATAGTACCATTTTCATATATTTTATAAAGCTGTTCAAGTATTTGCATCTGATAATCATCATCACAGGTGGATGAGCTGATGATGGAAGGTACAACTCCTCAATGGCTTGGAATAGGCATCGACTGATTTAGTTTGTGTTCGCATATTCGTTTGTGTTCGCACAGTCTTGTGCGCGCGCGCTCAACGCACGGTAGTGTGTAACGAGTTGAATACGTTAACAACGACTAATTACCTACTTCGCAAATAAATAACTACTTAAGTGAAAGTAAAAATGGTGCAATGTAAAAAATGTAAACTGTTTATATCTTTGACTAAAGATGATATAGTGAGATGTAAGGGTGAATGTGAAAATATTTACCACAAAAAATGTGCAACTAAAAAGTTCCTGGTCAGTACACTCTGCGACGACTGCCAGATAAATAAAAGCAGCCCCAAGCATACTCCAGATGATGCAATAATTACAATAAACCCTAGAGAGGAGTCTGGAGAAAACGTCTTAGCTGAAGTGAATAAAAAGCTAACGGTAATTTATAATCTGGAAAAGAAAATAGAAGACCTTGCCACCAATGTAGACTTCTATGCTGAGAAGTATCAGACACTACTTGAGTTTAAGGAAGAATCTCAGAAGAAAATTAAAGGATTAGAACAAAGAAATGTGTATTTGGAAAAATGCAACAAGGCATTAGAAGAACGGGTACAGGAATTGGAAGTGAAAGAGAAAGAGAAAAACATTGAAATTCATGGATTAGAGAAGCAAGAAAGCGAAAATACTGTGTCAGTAGTCCAAAAATTGGCACAGAAACTAAATCTAGACCCAAATGAAATTCAAGATGCACAGAGGGTAGGCCAAGAAAAACCAGACGACACAAAGCCCAAGATTGTGCTGGTCACGCTTCGGTCGAAATCTGCTCGCAACAGCTGGATGCTTGCTAAGAAGGAAACCAAAATAACAAATAATAAGGTATATGATAATGGTAGTGAAAACCGAATTTACATTAACGAAGATCTGCCAAAATATAAACGACAGCTCCTTTGGACTGTTAGAAATACACTGAAGCCAAAGGGATTCCAATATATATGGGTGCAGAATTGTAGTATCTTGGTCAAGAAGAACAGTGAGGAAAAAAAAATCTACAACATTAGGTCGGAGGATGATTTAAAAAAGTTTGATGAAGGTAAACAGTGAACACGAGTAAATGACTCGGCGAGTACACACGAGGTAATATCTAACAGCAAAAGGCGATCCTACTGATAGCTTCTCCGATAACTTTAGTTTTAAAAGATACTATGATATAATTGCTCTAAATAACGACCTATCCCAAAATATATGGAATACTCACATTTTGCATATAAACATAAGATCTATTCGAAAACATTTTAATGAGTTATTAATATTGCTGGATAAAAATAAATATAACATAGATATATTAATTTTAAGCGAAATAAATATAAAGAAGGAAGAACTTCCATTATACCAGATAGTAGGATACAATACATATATACATACTAGAGAAACAAGCAGAGGAGGGGGAATATTAATATATACTAAGAATAGATTACACTTTGAAGCTAAAATAGAAAAAACAGAAGCAGTGGAAACAATTCATGGTCAATTGAAGCACGGAAAAAATAAAACACATATAATCGCAATATATAGACCGCCTGCTAAAAATAAACTCATATTTATTGAGCAACTAGAGACTATAGTGAGGTCTGTCCCAGCATCTGAAAATGTTATAGTGATTGGCGACACCAATATTAACACATTAAATGACACGGTTAATCCTACTGTAACAAAGTACAAAAACACCTTGTGTGAATGCGGCCTGCTGTGTGCGATACCGAGCGAAGAGGTTACGCGCGAGGCGATCGTCGACGGCCGGCTCGAGGCTTCGTGCCTAGATCATATCTGGGTGCGAGCAGGACGGAGCGAGTATGGCGCGTGCGCCTATGTGCTCGAGTCGCACATCGCCGATCATCACGGAATCGGATTAATGTTGAACCTATGTGTCAGTGAATGCGAAAATCAAAGTGTGAGTGCTAATATCAATAATAGCGGTATACGCGAAGTGATAAGTGACAAAGCTGTAAAACAAAAGTTAGATGAGTATGCCTGGACCCAGTTAATGACAATAAAGTGTCCATTATTATTGTATAATACGATGTGTAGTGTATTTGAAGGTATTTACAAAGATAGTACAATTAAAATTAAAACAGATAATAAAAAAGTAATAAGACAGCCATGGATAAATAGATACTTATATACAATGTTATTGCGTAGGGATTATTTGTTTAGAGTTTGGAAAGCTGATCCAAAAAACATGAACAAGCGATTGGACTTTACAAAATTTAGAAATAGAGTAAATAAATTAATAAACAAAGAAAAAAATAAATACAGACAGGAACAAATTGTAAAATGTAATGGAGATTTTAGAAAAATATGGACAAATATAAACATATGGCTGGGTCGCAACAAACCGAGCTTGGACGATGTAATTTTAAGGTATTTAGGAAAAATAGATAGTGTAAAACAGATCTGTACAAACTTTTCAAAAACTTTTACGGAAGAAATAAAGGGAATTAAACATGTATGTAACCTGAAGTTTTTAGACAGAAGTAATTATGTTAAGCCAAGCGAGGTGAGTTTTAGGTATATTAAAGTCACTGCAGCCGATGTAGAAAAGGTCATAAAGACAATGTCATGTGAGAAAGCACCTGGTTCTGATGGAATACGGGCCCAAGATATTATATATGTACGTAAACAAATTAGTCCTATTATAGCTTCTTTAATAAATATGTCCTTATCAAACGAAATTTATCCTGACAAGTTAAAAAGTGCAATTATACGTCCTATATACAAATCAGGAAGTCATTTAGAATATGCTAATTACAGGCCTATCGCAATATTGTCTGTTATAGATAAAATTGTCGAAAAAATAATTGTAGAACAGGTTAGCGCGTTCTTAGAACAACACAATATATTATGTAACTCTCAGCACGGCTTCCGGAGAGGGCGCAACACTGTGACTGCTTTGTTAGGGTTTTCAGACTATATTAATGAGTGTTTAGATTCTGGTAAGCAGGTTGTTGTACTTTTTATTGATTATAAAAAAGCGTTTGATACTTTAGATCATGACATTTTATTACAAGCAATGGATGAGTGTGGAATACGCGGTCCCACAAAAAGATGGTTTAAAAATTACCTTACTAATAGGAAAATAAGCACAATTATCTCTGGCGTGGCTGGAAAAGAGGCTATTGTTGATTTAGGTGTTCCTACTGGATCGGTATATGGCCCCGTGGGATATATAATGCATGTGAACAGTGTGTCGAATGTGGTGCGTAAATGTAAGGTTTTCATGTACGCTGATGACATGTGTCTTATATATGCTTCCGGGGACATAACCGAGGCGCAGAAATGTATACAGGGAGACTTTGAAAATATTAGCAAATGGGCACACGACAATGGAATTATATTGAATCTTGCAAAAACTAAATGTATGCATATACACTCGCCATATAATCGAAGGGCTAAATCCGTAAAGAATGAACATCTCACAGTGATAGGACATACATATGAATGTTTGCACAGAAATAAATATAATTGTAACTGTACTCATTTAGATTATGTGGATAAATTTAAATATTTAGGACTAACAATAGATAGGAACTTTAACTGGAGATTACATGTAAGTGACATTTGCAATAGACTAAGATCAGTGCTAAGTAAGTTTTATCAATTAAAAAATGTATTGAACAAAAAGACGTTAAGAATAGTCTATTACGCACTTGCCGATTCGCTATTAAGTTATGGACTCCTTGTATACGGGCGAACCTTTATCACATATTTAAGAGACATTAAAGATGTTCAAATTAGACTAATAAAATTCCTTGTTAGTAAAAATGTTAAAGACAAATGCAATAAAGAGTATGACAAGTTGTTTCCCATTTGTAAAATCTTACCAATAGATAAAAAAATTGAATACTTAGTAGGTCTGCATTACTATTTTAATGATGAATTTAAAGTAAATGTTAAAAATAAGTTCAACACACGTAGGGTCAGAGAGAATAAACTGGTTCAACCACAGACATGTAACTACTACGGTAAAAGAACATCGAAGTATCTGGTACCCAAAGTGTTTAATAAAATAGATTTATTGCGAGAGAAAGTCAAAATTAGTAAATGGTCACTTAAAGCAAAATTAAAAATAAAACTACAGGATAGTTATGAATAAGTGGATAATACGTAATTTTAATTAATTCTTAACATTGTTACGATTTAATAGTGAGTTTATAATTTGCGATGTAGTATTGTATAACCCATTATTTTTTTTTCGTTGGTCCGTTGTAATGTGAAAGAGCGCCTCTCGCCATCAAACGTAACAGTTTGGCGAGTTTGTAATCTTATACCAAAATTTGTATAGATTTAAGAAAATAAATTAAAAAAAAAAAAAAAAAAAAAAATATCTCTGGAACTACAAGTCCGATTTAAGTAATTCTTTTTTTGTTGTACTAAGTATTGTTTAACTTACGGAATACTGCAAGTTTCATGAAAATCGGTTCAGTAGTTTTTGAGATAGGGAATTTTATTAGCTTATTGTGCACTTGAGAGAGAATGATTTATTTGACAAGAATTTGAGTTGAATATTAAAAACTAAAAAGAGTAAAATAAAAAAACTTTTAAAAAAAAATGTAACCGCCTTCAAAAACAACCACAAAAAAGAATAAAATAACCTACAAAATAACTTTTCTTTCAGAAGTCGGTGGCAAAAAAACAATGAAATGAAAAAAAACAAAGGCACCGACTTCTGAAAGAAAAGTTATTTTGTAGGTTATTTTATTCTTTTTTGTGGTTGTTTTTGAAGGCGGTTACATTTTTTTTTTACTTAGTTAATTTATTTTGTGACCGTCGTTTTATATTAACTTTATAATAAAACATTAAAATATAGTGGATTGTCATTATTGCTAAGCCTACTCCACAGCTGGGAAACAGACCTGGGGGCGTATTATAACCTCTTAATTCCTGTCAGTTTACGCCTTAAAGTGAACTGCCTTGCTTAGTCGTATTACGAACACACATTGACGGCCAGTAAACAGTCACGTGACCTCTTACCAACTTCTGCCTGTGCTTGTGCCTGGAAATGGCGTGGAAATTTCGTATTACAAGCTACATAATGACATTTCAAGGTCGAATTAACTGTCAAAATTGGCACCTCCAAAATCATTCAATTTACGCCACTTTTTAGTAACTTTTACTGACTTGTTTTTTTTTTTATTTGTCTTTAAACAGTTTAAACTACCTAAATTAAGCTTTAGTATTAATAATGGAGGCACTACCGAATATCTGGAGAGTGAATACACGATATAATGTCAGCTGGCGAGCTTTATAAAGATGACAAAGTTATTACCTTTTACGACACATACACACTCATTTGCTGAACGATAAGCAATAAATAGATTCATATTCGTAAACATTTACTCATATAATAATGTACTGTTCTAAATAAAAAAACATGTTTCTCCTGAAAAAAATGTTTTATTCTGTCGTAGTTCCATCAGTGTAAGAAAAAAATGATCAAGAGCTTAGATTTGAGACATGGAGACTGAAATAAGTAATCTTTCGTACCAATGGACTTAGGGTGAATAAACCAAACAAAATGTATGATAGGACTCAAACCCTGTGTTAAAATTAATAGCCTCAGCATCATTCCAAATAAAACGGTACAGTCCAATGGAGCCAAAACTTGTGTTCAATTTTTATTTGGGTACATTGGGTAGTCTTTGATGTATCAACAGACATTTTAAGTTCACTTCCTCGATTGCTTCTGGTACCACAATTTCACAGCCAATTTCAGGAGCACTAACATGGTAAGAACTAGGTACACTGTCTTTCGGTTTGAATAAACGTCCTAGGTTTAATCATTCTTTCTCTTGCTGAAACATTTCTAGCCTCATATCTTAGGCGCCTTGATTTTGATTTTGGAGCCTCTTGCTTTAAAAATAATGACAACGTTGGTACAGCTCCGTTTTTCAAATTTTTCCGCTCGTGACTTAGTCCATTGTTTTCTTACTTTCTCTGCGGCAGAAAAAGGCTGTGCTCCTTTATTATTGCACTAAAAAGCACTACATAGTGGCATGATAAATAAATAGAATACGATATTATTATTCTCGTTTGTTTTGACAATCAAAACCGTCACAGACTAAAAAAATATTGCAACACGATCGTTCAGAAACAAACCCCTTTGCGAGAGTTGAATATTTAGTATTAAGTTTTTGCATAAAATGACAGTAAATGTTGCTCAAGTTGATTATAAATATTTAAATTGTTATTAAAATACAGTTTAACTCAAATATCTCCTAAATTTACAATGAAAAAGAAGTTTTTCACCCACAATTATAAAACCGGTAATCATCGGTAACTTGTCGATTCGATTTTTGAACGAATTCGCTAGCCCGTCTTAATCATCCAGAGACAAATAATCCTGGATGATTCCTTGCGAAGAATTACGTGCGTCATAATACGAAATAGAACAAGCCTGCTTATGGCCGTAAATTCAACTGCTCGAAAACTGCCCGGAATTGAAAAAGGTTGTAATACCCCCCCTGCTCTCTGTGAGAGAGAGTAGGTTGTAACCGCGGGCCCAGTCTGAGTTGGTAGATGTCATATTAATAGGGGCCTGAAAATGCGGCAAAACGGTTCCAGTAAAGGATGGTACGGCAGTGTTTGCTTTGCGCTCGACTTTGGCGGGGGCACTGCCGTGCCCCCCGATATGTCTTTGAGGTTTCGATTTTTTGGTTCGAGGATATATTATGCTGGTTTCCTTACAATGCTTTCTTTTACTGTGTTAAAAGCAGCACCGTATCGACAAAGGCTATTAAAAAATCTTCGAAAGGAATTACCACTAGCTTCAATATCCTTGTTGTTTTTTTTTTTTCATTTTAATTTGTAATTGATGTTTTATAATTAAAACGCAGCACTTTTCTTGTGAAAACACTAGACTTTTATTTTACTCGTTAATACAACGTGAACACTTGAACAGTTACTTTTTGAAGAGAGAGTGGAAGTGATACAAAAAAAAAACTTATACCAACTTTGACATAATTATGAAAAAACCGCATTCATTCTTTGCATTGTAGCCAACTTATATATTGCAAATAAACATTGCCATAACAATAACAGTAATAGTTCAATTATTTATTGTATTTTTTTTTTGTAATTAGGTATTTTATTTTAGATTTAGTTTAAATTTAGTATTTTGTTGTAAATATTTAGCTTTATTTATTTTTATTTTTAAATTTCTAGTTTTATTTACATATGTAAATACTCTCGAATAATACCCAAATCAGTGAACAAACCAATAAAATACCTACTATTCTTTATTTAAGTATTTATATTTTACTTTCTAATCAATTTCATTTACAAAATTGTTCAAATCATAACTCATTTTAATTAAACCTAATGTACCTAACATTGATTGAAGAGTGGTATCATTCGCAAATATTTGTTTTAGTTATCAGCTTCATTATCCATCAAAATATTATCAGCACTAGAATTTAATAATATTATTATATACCTAGATTTTCGATTTTATATAATTCATCAATTCAGCAAAACTACACACATCAAAAGTGTCTAGGGATCAACATATATTTTTGCAATAACTTTTCTCCTGATTGATATTAATTAAAATTTTCTTTAAGGATTCATCAAATAAAGTGTTTTCGTTTGTCACAGTAACGATAAACCAAGTCACCTTTGCATTAATAAAGAAATTTGCCATTTTCCTAATAAAGGGATTTTTGACATTTGAACCACTAACACAAAGGTTCGAAAAAAAGACTGAAATAACAGTTTTCTTTAAAATTTTATTGGGTAACTTAAACAATTAATAATCCGTGTTTCTACCGCGAACACTAACAACACAAGAACATCGGTTTGGCATACTCAAAATGAGTTCATCCAAATCACGCTGTGGAATGGCCGCCCATGTTCGTTGCAACAACAAAAAAAGGTCTTCTTGCGACTGGATACTCTCCATATTCGGCAGAGCTCTTCTCTGTAGCATATCCCATGCATGCTCAATCGGATTCAAGTCTGGCGACTGAGCAGGCCAGGGCAGGACATTGATGTTAGCTGCGGCGAGAGTCTGTCTTACAACTCTTGCGGTGTGCGGTCGTGCATTATCATGCATTAACTGAAATAAGGGACCGATTTGCACTTGTAGAGGAACGATGACGTCTGATACAATCGTCTCAGCATAAATTTGAGCGTTGAGGTTGCCTCTGATCCAAATCAACTCAGTTCTTCCGCCGATCCAAATACCCGCCCATACCATGATGGTTCCACCACTATAAGGATGGACTTCCTGGCAGGATTTTAATCGCTGTTGGCGTCCAGGGGTTCTCCAGTGTCGTATACGTCTTGTATCCGGTCTCATACCGAAACGAGACTCATCAGAAAAGCACACGAAACGCCATTGTTCTTCTGCCCAATTTCTGTGTTCAAGAGCCCATTGATATCGAATCCTACGATTGTGCATTGCTATAGGTGGTACCCGTAGCGGTCTTCGGGAATGAAGGTTCACTTCATGCAAGCGGTTTCTGACTGTTTGGTCGCTAATTAAGTTCCCTGAAGAGTGATGAAGCCTCACGGCTAACATCATGGCGGTTATTGTTGGAGGTCTTCGAGTTAAGATTTGAATGTATCGGTCTTGTCTCCGTGTGGTGCAGCGATACCGTCCTCCATGGCGCTCAGCCACGGTACCAGTGCTTCGGTAACGTGTCCAAAGTCGACTGATAACACTCTGACTTGTATTCAGAGCTAAAGCCACAGTACGTTGCCGGGAACCAGCTTCTATCATTCCCACGGCTCTGAGCATTTCTTCCCTGCTTAAATGACGTCGCCGCTCCATAATAACGTTGGTTTTAATCAGTAGTAGGGAAACAGTAGCACTAATAATGTCTTCAATGCGTTGTATGTTTTTATAGGGAAAATATTGACAGCTGATTTTCATCTTTTACTCGAATTTGATTCACAGTTCCTGATTCAAATTATGAAATGCACCAAAAAGGATCCATATAAATTTATAAAATCATAAATTTATTACAAAGCCACATCTCAATCTCAAGAAATCCGCATAAAAATGCTTGATCCCTAGACACTTTTGATGTGTGTATATTGGTGAATTGAATTGGTTCGATTCAAAATTTCGTTCATTCATACAGAATTTCATTAAAGCTTTCACAATTTTCATTTTATTTTCGAAGTGGAAACCATATTAACGCCAAATGCTTTATCGTTTATCGAAGTTTCACGTACAATAGGGTTGAAAGTTCAATAACAGCAATAAGTTATAGTTGGGTGAACTCTTCTGTTAAGCCCAACACGTTCAACAGTTCGTGTCGTTTTCATTGAGAAAAAAGGATGATTAATAATAATTAGAAATATTCAAACTATAAAGATAAAGTTTTCAGTAAAAATGTATCATGTAAGAGACTATCCGATGCCATAGGAGAAACGGCCAGAAGCTGGCATTTAACAAAAATAACAAATATAAAAATGAAAAAATTGTTTTTAGTAGGTATGATGAAAATTAAAAAAAAAACTTATCTTTTTTATTATTTGTGTAAAGTTTCCGATACAACAGCACTGTTGCAAGTGCCATGATCATAGGTAAAACTTCTAATTTTAAATATTACTAACCGATCTTTTGTGTTATGATGAGGATATTGACTTTATCCCTAAACAAGATGTGTGGATCCAATCTTTTTAAGTTAGACAATAACCATAAATACTGCTCTTCTTGTTCCCAACATAATTTAAACCCGATATCCCAAAAATTGCTTGCCAAAACCATCTGTCTTCTAAAATCTGATCTTCCGGATTACCCAGCCAACCTAATCACGAATTCGGGAAGGGTCATAAATCAGTTTCCGCGCGATGCATCTATACTCCGGTTCATTGCACCCAAATGTAAGCCGCCTCGGTACTTACGCATAGCTACCCAGATACAAACCCCCCAGGGCTATGTTTAGGGGGATAAGCTTACGCGGGTGCTGAAGCGGGCATGACTTTTTATTTTGTAAACTAGGAATATCTAACGACTGAGTCATTACTTCAATTATGCAAGACCATTGTCTTCCCTTTAGCCTTCCGCTCTTTTTGGTACGATAATTTGAATGCTGAAAAAAAAACTAGTCAAGCTAGCATTCAGCCACGTACCTACTACTGTGTGCCAGCTTTAGCTAAGCTTCCGAAAGAAAAGTTATTTCGTTCTTTTTTGTGTTTGGTTTTGAAGTCGGTTCTTTTTTTAGTTTTTATTTTACCTGTTTTTTAGTTCAGATATTCAACAAAAATCTTCGTATAATCGGGTCTTTAGAAATCTATAATCCAAGTGAGCAACAACCGATACGAGACGAGACGAGATATCCATTACTGTTATAAACTAAAACCTTCCACAGAATGTAACAAACACTTTTCTAAAAACCGCATCAAAATCGGTTCAGCCAAACGCGAGTAAATCGCGAAAAAACATTCAATCGACTTAGAAAAATCCACAATCCAAGAAAGCAAAAAATTACCTATCTCAAAAACTACTGGACAGATTTTGATGAAACTCGCAGTGTTTCCTAAGTTAAACAATACCTAGTACAAAAAAAAAGAAATACTTAAATCGGACTCAAAGTTCCGGAGATATGCGAACAAAAACATAAAAACATACATACATACATACAATTTTGCACATTTCTTCAGACGCTGATATCATAAATAGATTTAACATATATGAAAACTGGGCAGTTCTGAAAATATTACATACATACGGGTCGAATTGATAACCTCCTTTTTTTTAAATCGGTAAAAAATATAACTACCTCGTTCGTCTCCATAGCAAAATTAATGTGACAAGCATGTGCGGTGTAACTCAGTCACCTAGAGAGTTATCGAATGTTCTACTTTGGTTTGACCACGTGGAAACGCACTGGGGTCACATAATCGCTCTCACATATCGTGAAGTGTTAGCGGGAGCGCTAACGCTTTACGATATACGACCAGTATGGCCGAGGCCATGGACATTATGGCTGTGTATATAGGAAAATGTACTTCGGCTTTCTGAACACTGTTTGACGTAATCGGAATTTTTTCACCATAAGCCAGTAATGGTTTGGTTGTTCTTTTATTGATGTTTGATGTGAAACTTTTTTTGCAAAAAACAATAAGGATAAACGTAACATATTTTTATGTGAGTCGAAAAATGGTGGTTTGATAATCCAGATTTGAATTGTTTTATCGAAGAAAAACAATTATAGTCATGATATTTCCTGCAGTAAGTAGAATTACTTTATAACTGTTAGTTATTATAGTTTTTTTAATGTTCGTTATAATAATATGTAAAATAAATGTCTCTATTAGTCTTATTATATTTCTCGAAATAGGATTCACTCGCATTACCTTCAACTACTGTTTGTTCGTCATAATATTATTATCATGCAAAATCTCGCCTGGAGAAAATCAACAATTCAATGCTTTACTAGAACAATATTCCACCTATTACAGAAATAGTTCACGTAGAAACCAAACCAGAGTCTCGTCCGAATGAACCAAATCAGACATGAATGATTTAAACTCCCGATACAATCAAACTTGAATAATAACGAAGACACAAATCAGAAATAAAATAGGAATTATAGTGCAAATTATTTTCATTTAGCAAAAGACTTTTACCGAAAGTAAATCTTTCCAAGCATTCAATTACTGTTTGATTCTACGGCTGTCGGCATGCAAAACGAAAATGCAATAACATTGAGCTACCATTTTAAAAGAAAATGTTTGACTTCATATTTTCAAGCAATTTATTCGGAAAGTGCATTCGTGGCATGTTGAAAGAGCTCACGATATTATTGCAGTCAATGACTTTGTAATATTGTGAATCACAGGTTATTTGGAATTGAATTAAAAAGACAATTTTGAAAGAATTTCTGTGCAAAATTGCAATAATAATGCGGGCTTTTTGGTGCAAAGGAATTTTAATGAGGGTATACGAATATCGGTAACGGTGTTTGAATACTGTATTTATTGTATTCGCTGCATTTTTAACATAATCACGTACACTTCATTTTCATGTTAATACCGATCAAAACACATAATGAGTGGAAAGTTAAATAGTTCACAAAAAAGGTGGGTATGGTAAATGGTTGGCAGATGAAAAAGACAGGACTAACTTTAATTTCCGTAACATCCGAAAACAAACTATCTTTTGTTACTAAAAAAGACCATTTTGCATCAATAACCGCCCATAACAACGAAACGGGAGCTCAAGTTTTACTCGAACATTTTAATCACAGTTTGCAATGGTTTGTCCCCTCTTTCATCTGGATAGTTTTGTTACGATCGTCCTTTGTTCGCTAGTAACAATAGTCACGTGAGACGCCCAAGATTGTGAGCGAAGTATTCCTGAAGAAATTATTAACGTTGGGCCGGATTGTGCTTTTGTGGATATTGATAAAAGATTCGGAACAAATATGGAAGTCGTGACCCAAGGAATGTAATATAGAATGGAGTAGAGTCAGATAATGAAGGTGATGGAATTTTAATAAATACGGCATCCTTTGGTAAAATGAATACGGGAACTATTGGTACAGAGACAATAGACATGCATCAGGAATGACGGCTAAATACAGTAAATAATAATGACAGAGAGAGGACCTGAAAAAAAATTGCAAGGTTGACAAGAACCACAAATAATAAAATTGAAAAGTATTTCCAAACTGCAAATGAATTCATAATTATCAATTAAATTGTACTTTATGCGGTCATGCGTATTAATTATACCAATATTCTACCAAAATCGTTAATTGTAGCGGTTTATGATTGAGACCAAAAATGCTCAGTGATTCACATTTATGGTCGCATGATATTAATGATTATGTCAATAGTTTGAATCCCTGAGGACATTATTAGGGTCCATACATATTCATTATACATTTTCCCTATGATCATAGTAAAGAGAACGCTACCTGCCACGATCATACCGATTTATTTTTGTTTGTGTTAAAGTCTGTATCTACATATATGTGAACGTTTGCAATGATATTTGTGAAGTGGAAAGTTTTTTTTTTTAAACGTTGCCACACACTAGCATTCTTTTTCCTGTATCGTGGGTGCGTTCAAACATAGCAACGCACATATACAAACACCCAGACCTGAAACAACTACTTGCAGATCGTACAAATATTTGTTCCGTGCGGAGATCGAACCCGCGACACACTCGCTCAGCCACTGCGCCAACCATGTCGACATAGCTATATTTATTAAGTTTATTTGAACGAGATCCTAGTTCCATCTTTAACTACTAGTCGTATTTAAAATATTTTTTTTTCTTATTCCTGTACTTAAGGTCCTCGCCCACGGCGACTTTTTGTAGCGATGCAGTAGCACCTCTGACGCGCGTTAGCATCGATACAGTCGGGATGCGGTCACAAGCTGTGTCCTAGTAGTACAACAGTAGCAGTGATGTCACGCGTTTACGAAACTTGCGACAGCATCGCTACAAAAAGTCCTCATGGGCGAGGGCCCTAAGTGACGCTCTTTATGAGCTGAGAAAAATAGAAAACTATTGTTGAAACCGCAGGGCAAAACTAGTGTTCAACTAAACCGATTCGTTAACTACTGGGGTCGGTCTTATTAGATATTCTACACAATATTTTAGATTGCCTTGTAAATTTATTTGTAGTAAAAGGGTTGCTAACCCATCTTTTACGACCGCCACAGGCCACGTTTCCTCACTGTTAATATTTACTACTCGCAGACTATGATAAAAAGCTGTAAACGGTTGTGATTTGTACTATCGTCGTAAAACATTTACCCCCTTACTTATAAAAACTTGTGTTGCTTAGCTACCGATTAAATATCACCTGTCCTTGTCATTTCTATTTTAATGAATAGAGATGGCAAGTGACTTAAGAGCTATTTAAGATAAGTAACGTCTAATCAATGTTTATAAGTAAGGCCCTTAATGTGTAATTTTAGTTTTTATTGCCTAATCTTAGTGTTTCTATTTCTTTATGGAAAATTGCTTTAGAAAATGTGTCTTTATCAACTACATCTGTAATTTCTTGTTTTATTTTTGTAATAAATCGGCCTTATTTAATATTTATATCGTTATCTGTTTTTTCATTTCTTCAATCACTTTCCTTTGTGTTCATATCATCGTGTTTGGCACGTTTGTTTTCTTTTTATTATATTTCTGTGTTCCGTTTTCCTTATAACACTCAAGAATATACAGAGGCTATAAAATTGAGTATAATTTTATATCCTCCAAATTCGGGTAGCGTATAATCTTGTAAGTGAATTTAATAGAAAACCCAAATTGTCGAAATACAACGCATGATGACGAATTTTTAAAGGGAAAATATAATTTTAGTGAAAGATAATTATATTTCACTAAAATTATATTTATTTCTTCCTCATTTCTAATTAGAAATAAGGAATAAATAAAATTCATTAACTAACAAAAAACACAAAAATAGCCGTAATATAAAATGCAAATAATTTTATAGTTAGCTACATGTTTCCTTGAGTTGACCTTTCACAACTTGCAGCTGATTTACCAACTGATACTGTCTAAAAACAAAAAACACTGGAAACTGTGATAAAACATCTTAATGCTTTATAATGTATTGTAGATACTGATTTAAATTAAAATGTTATACAGCTATAAATGACAATATACTAAACAATAGAAGCGACTCTGATCGGCTATGATTTAATAATATGATCGTTTTAAAAAGAGATTGCCACACACGTGTACGTGTAAAACCCAATGAAGCATATTATAGTCAGATTAGATTAGTACGTCGTACGTTGTGTGAATATTTTCGAATAAATGGACAATCATTTTCAGAATGCAATTCATGGAGAATCGTAATAGAATATTTAAAATAATAAATTCATTCGCAATTATAGTCCCGTGATAAAATATTGTAACCTACATAAGTATAAACAGCAAAATGGAAAACCTGAAACAGTAATAAAACAAAGAAGAATTATTTTTCCAGTATTAAAATACCGAAGATAGTAACAAAATGAACAATGCCGTATTCTAACTTTAAGTTTTCATAAAATAAAGACGATAATACACCTATTGTAGAGAGAGCCGACGAAACAAGCTATCTTTTATCCGGCGGAGTTAAGAACTTTCATCTCTCCATGCACTTTATGAACGTAAAAGTTTTAAACGATACTCTAAATGTTATTGTATTATAAAGTTAAATGCGCACGTCTAAGAAATTAGGTAATGTTTTATATGGAACTGTTTTACGGGAACTATCTCATTCAAGAATGAATTTGTCGAATGATATTGTACGTTATTTCCAAGGAATGGTTACGATGAAATTGTGGAGATATTGTTAAAATCATTTCCTATTCTTTAAATAGTCCTATTAACAGGGTTCTCGGAACATGTTGGAAGGTTCAAAGCACAAATTCTCATCTGTTTGAACTGTTATCACTTTCCAGGTTTCCAAAATTTCACTTGAAGAATGCTACAGTTTAATATTCAAAAATGATTTCCTGTATTACCAAAATGAAGATCTTTGGAAAATATTCATTTGAGTCTATTACTTCAAACTTCAGGCTGTCGCGGTTCAGACTGTCGCAAACGTTCATTATCCTCCGTTATCTGCCAGTTAAATAACAAATTGTTTAACTTTGTGGTTACGGAACAGTCGTTGGGTACTATCAAATACTGGTATTCAAATTAAATTTCGAAAACTTATCGCAAATTCCCTTTTAAACTTTGTGAAATATCGCTAGGATATTAAAATATTACTTACTCTCCGTAAGTAATATTTTATGTTCAAAAAGTTCATACATCTTGATGTTTTATTAAAAAGTTACTACACGAGTTTATATGGATGACCGCATAACATGCGAGTGTGAGCTTCGAGGTCGGTCACTGTTAGAGTATGATTTTATTGGCGTTTCGAACACTATACATATACAGATGTATTTTGTCAATAAAGTATATGGTATTCACTCCATGTATGTAATATGCATATACAGGTATATTCATCATCTTCTGGCCTTATGTAAACAGCCACCTCAATTTTAGCCCATATCTTCTAGTTCATTCATTGTGTGGTAGTATACTAAAAACGATTTAAAAAATAAGAAAATTCCAACCATTGGTTTTCCTAGATAAATATTTATGTATCATCACGTTATATGACAGCATACATTGTCATGGTTATTACATTATAATTTTTCAACCTCCGAAAAAGAGGCCAAACAAAACGTGCCCACCATGTTTGAAAAATTTATTACACCTTTCATAGAGTTCCAACGTTACTTCGACGGATGCAGAACAAATATTTGCACAATATATTTCTTGGGAGACAAGGCGATGCGGATGTACAAGACACGGTGCCAGGCAAATACTTTTCATTGGTTTGTGTCTCCAATGTAAACCTAGAAATCGTGGATGACAGTTTTTAAAGTCACGCTCTTTAAACGAGATACTGAAAAAGGCAGATAGTTTTGGTTGAATTCTCTAGGGTAGTGGTGGTAGGATGTTCGAACGAATAACTTGGAAAACCGAAAAAAACCCGAAGGGGGACATCGTTAAACTAAGTTCTTTTCGAACTGTACTCAATAAAAATGATCTGTAACTAGTCTATATTTATTATATTTATATCAAAGATATAAATGTCTGAATATTTTATAACTCTTGATCGTATACCTCATCAACTCATCACACATTACGATCAAGAGATAAACAGTAGTAGTAGAAGTGATACAACCATAGTACAGAGGTTCAACTCAGGTCTAACAAATCTTCCCTTTTAGTTTAAGGTTCAGTTGGTTGACTATAGCTTTATTTAAATGAAACTTTCTTGGTAAATATTCAAAAATGTCTATAACTTATAACATTACCTTTCATAAACCACATTTAATCGAGTTCTTTCCAACCTCAACTGCAAAGCCAACTCAAAATAAATATTTTTGTTCAACACATTTTCATTGAAGCAATGTGACCGACATATTGGGAAGCGGAATGCAAATTCTTTCCATTGAACATGTCGACTGAATACCTTATACTAATGTATTCCAGAATTGAATGCATTCCATAACCTTTGGAGTGGGTGAAACGAGCATAATGTTATTTTAAACTGGAATATTTTTCCCGAGCTCTCTATATTCGAGATTGCCATTATATACAGAGGTAGGTACACAAGGGTACGCTTTGAATGGGAATCTTGATACAAATAGCACCATTGGCTTGTTTCCCGGAGATGTAATATTTTCTATGGAGGTAAAATGTATTTGGGCCATTGAAACTGGAGTAATGTAAAGTCTTAAGAATGTACGAGTATGTAAATGTTTGTACCAGTAAGCGAAGCTTGCTATTTGTTAAAATAATAAGGTACACGAATGGATCATCTGTTCTCGATTAATACTTAAATATTATTGCTATAACACCAGCAACGTTCCATCTTTTTTCATTCCTCCTGGAGTCAATGCTCCATCTGATGTCCTACATAACGGCAATACTTCACTATAAATCTTTCATTTACGCAGTATTCAATCCTAGGTTCAATTATTTGTAATAATGCTGCTCTTTCAATAGGAAAAGATCTTGAAGAAAATCCAGAGTGGAATTAAGACTCTTTACTGCAAACTAACACAACTTGATTCTGTCTGGCCCTTTCCATCATCGGACTACAAGACGTGCAATGCGCCATCGATATAATATGGTGGACATCCCTCCAGTACGTACAAATCTTTTTGCCAATACCTTTGTACGCACAGCTAAGGAAAGGTTATAACTTGGGGTCCTCAATTCAAGAGTGAACAGGTTACTTCTAGGCAAGCGTGCTTCACCGTCGACCAAATCTTCGCTTATCTTCAGGCGAGATAGTGGGCAAACACTAACATATCTTTAAATAATAAAAAATAAACTTCCGCAGCAATATTGAGCGTCTTTGTCTTCTAACTGAAATTATTAATTCTAGAATATTTGAATTACTACGAAAAAAATATTATAGTCAGTTCCCCTTAACAACACTCCAATTACTTACATTCTATTTAATCTAAAACTTTCCGAAGATAATTTCTGAGAAAAACTACGTATTTTGTCAGCCGTTTTCTAATTTGTTCACCGTGAGTTCAGCTAAGTAAATTAATCCAGCTTGTTAAAAAATGATTTGTTTGCTTTAATAACATTTAATTTCTAATTTCACTTTCTAAGAAGCGGCCGGATATTGACGGTGTTCTAAATAATTATATCTTATAAGATTAGTACACAGTTCTGAACCGACTTCATTTAGTTTGCCATCAGATATAAACTTAAACACTTTCAACCAATTCTTCATTGTTCTTATTCAATTTACATTTTTCTCCTTCAAGAGTACCTTTAGCCCTTTTCCTTCTGCTATTTTCTACTACTATCTAAGTTTATTAAATGATGTCAACATTTTCCACGTAAACAAATGACTATTAGCGTAATTCTAAACTCTTTCTCACCATCTTCTCCCTACCCCTTTTCCCTGTTACTTGAAGTTGGAGCATTACATTCATTTTTATATTTCATTCTCCATTGACAATCACTACGCTATCATACTCGTATACGACTTTGTCTTTCATTAAATTCTTCACACAATTTTATTAATCCCTTTCTCTTTGGCTTTTATTCTAAACTCTGCCTCATCATCTGAAAATTCGTCAAACAAAACCACTATTGATTCCTATTCCACTAACCTCAAATTACCAGCAACCCGCATTTCATTCCTCAATTTTATTAATACTAAACACGATAAAATAAATTACGTGCCTTGTAAATCCGAAGCAGCGGCACAACCGTTACATCGAAACGTTATCGATGTTATTACTCCAGTGACTTGTGAATTCGATACGAAAATACTAGTTATTCGAGAATCCAACACGAGATATTTCTGGGAGGAACTCGAATTGATACCGTTCTTCAGTGTGATATCAGTAGAGTTGGAAATACATTATTACGATTTGTGATCTGGTTTAAAGTTAGAACTGCAGTTTTAAATCGATGTAAGAGAAGCGGAGATTGTGCGAAATTGAGTCTTATTAGTATTTTATCCATATAGGCAATGGATACTTTAGTTCATATAAAACTGAATTTATTCTCTTTAGAAAATGGGCGAGTATCAAGCCAGGATTGTAGACAGAAAGGCGAATTTATACAATAATGAATAATGCAACATATTTCTATTCATATTATGATAATTTGTTTCCATGAGGGCTGATTTTTCAATAGTCAGATAAGTTTTAACTGATGAATAATAATGGCGGTTTGACAGCATAACTATAGAAAATATGTCAAACCGCTATTTTTATTCGTCAGATAAAAGTTATCTGACTATTTAGAAATCAGCCCTAAGAGGTGTGAAGTTTAGACGGTATTGTATTTTCGTTAAACCACTCGGATAGTCATGACACATAAAAAGGTTGGTGTCCTTTTTATTCTGAATAAGATAAAATGCTTAGGGCGTTATGTATTTTATGGCTTTTTGTAATGATCTTTATTCATATTGCCTCTTTGGTCTAGTATTTGCAAGGACGAATGTTGATTAAGAGATCTTTGTTACGATTCTCTAGATCAGACAAAGTTTTGCTGGGTTCTCCATGAGAAATATCTCAGTAGGTGAATTATGGATTCTTACAAGATTGATGGCATAAGGCTCTAAAAGTTATGAAAAAATATAGTTTTTGAGAATGCAGCAATCGCAATTAGGTATTGCAATTTTGGATTTTTATCACGTTATTTTTTTTTTCATAACTTTTTCGTAAAGTAACGCCCGATTTTATAACTTAGCAATCTTGACTCGTCAAAATCGTTTGACTTAAATATATTTGGTTAGTGTGCTATTACGAGTATGTAAGCGTTACCTCTTCTCAACCCTACGGGAACATAATATTACCTACGTTGTGTTTATAAATTACTAACCTTATCTAGTGGATGTTAATAATTGTCACCGGGATAAAAGGGATATACCTATGTGTTGATCCAGGTAATGAACTATTTTTGCGTGTTTGAGTAACGGACTTGAATCCATTCTTTTCATCATTTCATTCATTCATCCATTTCAGACTTTCAAGTGAAATTAAAATGTGTTAATTGAATTTTACATGAGACAATAAAAAAAAGAATGACGAACTTCGAATTGCAATCGATCTACATAACGGACAAAAGTGTTAAAAATTCATAATCATTTATGCGGAAAACAATGTACCTATGTATTTATTGTTATTCAATGATAAAAAATATAATTCATATCCGTTGGCACATATCCAATGTTCTGACTTTATCTACCGTGCACAACGCGCAGTCATGCGCAAACTTGATAACATAAACAAAAGTAGCGGAAAAGTCAAACGATCGGCTTTTGAGAAACGATTTGAATTTTGTTACCTTACTACATTCATGGCTATTCGTGGTTGATTGTTTTTTTTTTCGCTATTTAACATTTTTTGGTGAATTAGACGTTGTTTTTTGATAAATAAAGGGTTTAATTTAATTTTGAGAGAAATAAAAAAAGTTTCTTTTCAAGAAATACAAGGGAAAAATACAGTTAAATTTAATCTTACAGCTACTGCAAATTATGCCGGCGGCATGCCATGCTATGCCTAGCGACTATTGAATAAAGCGTTGCCAATAGGACGTCATACCCTTGCGGCAAAACTTTCCAGCTTTGCCGCCAGCATTGTTTGTTGGAGTATTAATAGAGGCAAATTAAATATCGATATCAAAAAAATATATATTATAGTATTGCCGCCGGCAATGTAAGTAGTAGTTGTAAAAAAAAAAACGAATAACGTGAATAAATATATCCTTAAACGTCTTGTACTGTTATTATAATAAAGAAAATCATAGATATGTGTAGTCAGAGGTTAACAAGGAAGAAGGAAAAATAACGGAAACATGGATAGTGTACTAGTCCTGTTGAGGAAGTTGGAGACAAAATAGTGTATACAAAGGAAATGAGTTCCTGAACTATTATATTGTAACTGAGAATACACAAGTTTGTCAAGCCTTGATAATGTGCGTATGGTCGATTTCGAGGATTTAACCCGACATAATAAGGAAAATAAAGTAAAACTAAAGGATCTTGATAGACAGATTTAGTTTTATCTACAAGAGAACTCATGAACCTTTACGAACAACTTTAACTAGGAGTTTATCCTTACAATTGCAAAAAAGAGAGTCATATTAACGGTCCAAATGTAGGCAACAGTTGTTTACTGTTTTTTTATGCGATTTCAGACTTCATGAAAGCATACAGATGAATTGAAAACCTTCTCCTTTTTTGAAGACGCATAAAATCTGACATATTTTACGCACTAAAACTAAGGAAAAGATATGGACTTGTTACAAACTTTTTTTTTTTCAAACATTTGAAGGGATAGAAATAGAAGAAAGTCAAGCCGCGGGAAAATCTAATTCAACACATTTTAGTTTGCAGTCAGAAATGTGTTTTTTTTTCTAGACACTAGAGACAACACATCAAATAAGTACTTATCGGTTTATTTTGTTACAGTTGGACCCACGCTACAAGCCAAGTATCCTGTGGTCATCTTCATCCACGGAGAATCCTTTGAGTGGAACTCAGGGAACGTGTACGATGGCTCCGTCTTGGCTAGCTACGGTGGAATGGTTGTCATCACCATCAACTATAGGCTCGGGATTCTGGGTAAGTTTCATATACAATAATTAATGTTTATCGAATCTCTATCTTCTTCTCTCGTGTTAAGATATAATTTGCGTAACCTAGAGTTTGTTCAAAGCTATTGCAATAGACCTTGAACAGTCATAGTACGGACATTCAATGGATAAACTTAAAGGCCATAATTCACCAAGCCAAACCACCACCTTTTATTTATATGTCATTGAATAAAATTACATAATATTATTGTTTTTAAGTATGAAATAGCCCGCAATAACACATCTTATCAAGATCAAGCGCGAAGGCACGTCTAGTTACTTCGAATTTCATACATTAAGGCTATAATAACACAGTTCTTTATTCAGTGACATCAAGACGGTGCGCAAGGTCTCTTCCCCTAGTTCAAAACGGAATCTAAGAGGCCAGTTTTTCTTTTTTCTTTTGTTAGTAACAGATGCGAGACCTAGTATGGTCAAGATCCATATTAGTCGTGGGTGAATTACATTCTGAATCTATTTTTGTAATTATATTTTTGATAATCATTTTCTATGTATTTATATCTTCCAGTAAAAGCGACTATTTAGAAGTATAAGTCTTTGATCTTTCCTCAAACCTCAGGCCATTTAATAACATTATTTTATTCATACCAAGCTTTCTCATAAAGAACTTATTTCTCAACTAAGGACTCTTATACAACATTCCCTATTAACACAGAATCCAGTTAAGCTCATTTACTGATTCCGTTTCATCGAAAACTAAACATATTTCCCCGAAGCCATTAACTAGTTCTGTTTTCATACAATCTAATTATATGACTAGCTCCGAACTCTTACTTTCGTCACGTACCACTCTTCCTAATTAAACATTGCTGGGGAAAGTTACCAAACCGATTGCCTCATTGAATTATGAACTTTATTACAGAAAATGTATGAATGATTTTTGGTTTTGTGAATGTGCGAGCTATCTTTGTAATGTTCGGGGTTTTCAAAGATTTGTTTACTGATAATTATTTTTGCAAATTTTGGGGTTTTCAATTTATTGAAAAATTAATTAATAAAGTAGAGCAGTGGTGGCCCAGTGGTATCGGTCTCGACTTACGAGTTACGGTCGTGGGTTCGAACCCCGTCAGGCGCATTACTTTGTGTAATTTATTTTCAACACCACTGCTCTCAAAACGGTGAAGGAAAACATCGTGAGGAAACCGGCATGTCCTAGAACCAAAAATTCGAAGACATGTGACATCTACCAATACGCACTGGGCCCGCGTGGTAGATTACGGCCCAGTCCCTCTCACAGAGAGGAGGCCTGTGTCCCAGCAGTGGGAACATTTATAGGCTGATGATGATGATGAATTAATAAAATTGTCATCGTTTCGTGATGTTGTCGGAATTTTTAAATGTTTCGTTTTCGATACCTAGATTTAATAAGATAAATCTTCTATACTTATAATAAATCTGTAGAGAGGTCAATTCTGTACATTAAATATATTTCCAAAATAACTATCAGGGGTTGTTTAGGGATCGATACTGATGCCAAAAATGCAATCAGTAAAATTATTGTCTGTCTGTCTGTCTGTCTGTCTGTCTGTCTGTCTGTCTGTCTGTCTGTCTGTCTGTCTGTCTGTATAACCGCTATAGAAACAAAAACTACTCGACGGATTTTAACGAAACTTGGTACAATTATTTTTCATACTCCTGAGCAGGTTATAGTATACTTTTCATCACGCTACAATCAATAGGAGCAGAGCAGTGAAGGGATTCCGATTGGATTTTTACAACTCAATTTTGAGGCACTTTCCGATAAGCTAGCAGACTGAAATTTTGCACATGCTCTGAGTTCTGATGAAAATACATGACTAGCTAAGAAACGTCATTACAAATCCAATATGGCGGCCTACCCAAGATGGCGGACTGGCTGTTTGAAATCCACCCCCATGATGTGAGTATCAAATGAAAGGGTTTGCTGTCAGGAATACGAAATAAAAATAGTCACGTGATTTAAATCCAATATGGCGGACGTCCAAGATGGCAGACAGGCTATTTGAAATGCACCCCTATGATATGGATATCAAATGAAAGGGTTTGCTGTCGGGAATACGAACAAAATAGTCACGTGACTTAAATCCAATATGGCGGACGTTCAAGATGGCAGACTGGCTGTTTAAAATCCACCCCCATGATATGGGTATCAAATGAAAGGGTTTGCTGTCGGGAATACGAAAAAAATAGTCACGTGACCTAAATCCAATATGGCGGACGTTCAAGATGGCAGACTGGCTGTTTAAAATCCACCCCCATGATATGAGTATCAAATGAAAGGGTTTGCTGTCAGGAATACGAAAAAAATAGTCATGTGACTTAAATCCTATATGGCTGACGTCCAAGATGGCGGACAGGCTATTTGAAATGCACCCCCAAGATATGGGTATCAAATGAAAGGGTTTGCTGTCAGGAATATGAAAAAAATAGTCACGTGTCTTAAATCCAACATGGCGGACATCCAAGATGGCGGATCGGCTATTTGAAATGCATCCCCATGATATGGGTATTAAACGAAACGGTTTGCTGAATGGGATACGAAAAAAAATATCACGTGACCTAAATCCAACATGGCAGCCGTCCCAAGTTGGCGGATAAGAAGTAAATTAAGTTTGAATATGAAGAAGACTAAAAAAAAGTATAATATTTAGTGGGTGCTCAAAGCGTGTTTTTCCCACGTTTTGTCGTTCCGGTTGGATTTTTGCAACTCAATTTTGAGGCACTTTCCGATAAGCTAGCAGGCTGAAATTTTCAGGGTACCTTCAAACCCGATGAACAAAGATAAAAATAATAAAATAATTAATAAATTTAAAAAATCTAAAAAAAATAAGAAAATAACCCTACAGGGCTGAGAGATGGGCCAATCAAAACGTGGGGGCGTATCTTTGCAAGTTACGCCCACGAGCTATACACGTCATGTAAATATCTCATAAATAATTCCTTAAATAATTTACGCCCCCACGTTTTGAGTGGCCCCTCTCTCAGCCCCGTAGGGTTATTTTCTTATTTTTAGGACATTTAAAAACGTGGGTTTTTTAATCTTCCGTCGCGTGTGCAACCCTAATGGTTAAGCTACACAGAAATCATTTATGACGGAAATTTTCTCCTTAAAATTATATAAAAAATACCCCACGACAGCATATGTCTATCTTTTATGGTTGACTCACAATAACACGTGTAACTCCCGATAGCTTAGCAGTTCGAAGCTTTCTGATTACATTTGAATACTCTTACGTTTATAACACTCTCAGTCACCCCTAATTGAAAAAGTTAACATTAATTAACTGCTCCATAAAAAAAAATCATATAAATCAGTACAGAAACACCAAAGTTATACATGAAATACGCCAATAAGCCATTGCGCGTGAATACTGAATCATGCTATAAGGATTTTTTTTGAGAATCGGTCGCCGCGCTCGACGCGTCTCGCGGCCGAAGGTATAAAATAGTCAATTTATAGAGAAAGGCTATAGGCTATATATCATCACGCTAAGGCCAATAGGAGCGGAGCGCCAATGAAGAATGCTTCGAAATCCGGGTTAAATTTAACGTTAGCCCAAAGTAACTATTCCACGCGGACGAAGTCGCGGGCAAAAGCTAGTGTTTCATAAAAATTACTTCAATACAGATCTCATGTTGACATAAGATCTGTATAAGCCAATTACTGCCCATTGCTGGACAAACCAGTGATCTGTGTAAGCCTCTCACAAAAGGCGGTGGCTTGCTTTGCTGCCAATCACCTTCTTCATGTCATCGATTCATGGCCACAAGTCTACCCACACTACGTTTGCCACTACATGGTCTCCATTCTAATACATCACGTTTACTCCATCGTCAGTCCATCTGCAGATATGGGTCACGTTTTTAAGCTGATAATACCGGTAACTTTAGTTCTCGAGCGAATGACTTCATTTCGAATTCTATAAACAAATAAAACCGAGCGTTCTCTCCATTTGACACTGAGTAACTTTGAATTTGTCGACCAGGCCTATGGTGAGAGTCACTGCTCTTAAAATTTTACGACAACAAACCTCAAATAATTATTATTCCTCAAAAGGGATAGTCGAAATAATATTCAGTCTTGTCTAGATAATTTACTATGAAAGCTTTCAAATTATCCCAAAAGGGTAAACAATTATTGTTTTATCGTTTACATCCCAGCTTCTATAGGCCTACCCTTTATCTGCTGAAGTAAATTAACAAAGCCTTGAATTAGGCTTACGAAGAGCAATCAAACTCAACGGATATTAACTAATATTTGGTCTGTGTAATACTTTCAGTAACTTGGGAATCAAAGATAATTAGGTACTTATTCATCTCTATATTATGAAGAAGATTACCTATATAGGGCTTGAGTCCATCTCTATAGGCTAAAATGATTAATACCTATATAAAATGGCTTAAGTTCATTTTCAATGGCTTAAGCCTCCTGCAGACACACGCGACTAATCGCGCTGCGACAACAAGCCAAGCTAATTTCCACTCTAAAAATACTGCGAATGGACCGCGACATGTCGCCCCGCGCGATTAATCGCGTGTGTCTGCAGGAGGCTTTAATCGTCTTAATTACTAGGTACTTAGGTTTCAACACTTGACTTTCGGTATATAAGGCTGTAATGTGCAATGTGCATGACAAGTCTAATTCTGATAGCCATAAACGGCCAACATTTCCGCATACGGCACTCCTTGTAGCCTACCATGAACTTTTAACGCGATCCAGCTTAGGCTGTGGGAAAGAGATGGCTAGACGACATGTATAGCTCTGTCTCTTTCCCACAGCCTAAACTGGATCGCGTTAAGAGCTCGTGGTAAGAAGGCTCCTTGAAAGTAAACTGGATCATGTATGGATGGCATTATTTTAAATTGTTTCTTCATCATCATCATCATCAGCCGGAAAACGTCCACTGCTGAACATAGGCCTCCCCCTTAGACCGCCACGCCGAACGACAATTCGCCACTTGAATCCATCGGTTGCCCGCGACCCTCACGATGTCGTCGGTCCACCTAGTGGGAGGCCTACCTACGCTGCGTCTTCCGGTCCGTGGTCGCCACTCGAGAACTTTTCTTCCCCATCGGTTGTCAGTGGCAATGGGCAGGCCACATCGCTCGTAGAACTGACAACCGATGGGGAAGAAAAGTTCTCGAATTGTTTCTTACCTCACAATAATAAATTATTAGCTTTTGAGCACGGTTATTCTCGATTAAATGTCAGACAAAATCCTAAGAGAAGATACGATTGAGATGGAATTATAATTAAAAGACGTATAAGGACTTGTTTCATGTTCAGTACTGTTTTGAAAAACCACATAATCTTTATGTTACTTGCGCAGGTTTAGAATACATGATTACATAAATAGTTATATTAGGTAATCTATATACAATTATACATACTTATAATAAAATGGTAGGAAAGTCAAAACTTTACATTGAATGTTTTTTAAAAGAATATGGGGTGTGATCTACAATCGATACCGATGCCAAAAATATAGTTTTTAGTTTAGAATTTTTGTCTGTTTGTCTGTATGTATGTCCAGGATAAACTCAAAAAGTACTGCATGGATTTACTTCAAATTTGGCACGAATATTATTCAGAAGTTGGGTCAACATATAGTTTACATATTATCAGGCTATCATCTACGGAGAATGAGCAGTGAACCTTTATTTCTTCAACGCATTCTGTAACAGAATTGAATTTTCGCGTGGTGGATCATGGCCCACTCCCTCTCACAGAGAGGAGGCCTGTGTCCCAGCAGTGGGAACATTATAGGCTGATGATGAGGATGATGATTCTGTAACAACGTGTAATCTAACGACACATTTTTGAATGTTGTTATTATGTCATACTATAATAAAAATCACGAAATATAAGTAACTTAGGTCAACCAAACGCCTAACATGACGCGGGTGAAACCGCGGGCAGAAGTTAGAGCCATAATATAACCTTTTTCTCCTATCATCATTATCAGCCTATAAATGTTTCCACTGCTGGGACACAGGCCTCCTCTCTGTGAGAGGGAGTGGGCCGTAATCTACCACGCGGGCCCAGTGCGGATTGGTAGATGTCACATGTCTTCGAATTTTTGGTTCTAGGACATGCCGGTTTCCTCAAGATGTTTTCCTTCACCGTTTTGAGAGCAGTGGTGTTGAAATAAATTACACAAAGTAATGCGCCTGACGGGGTTCGAACCCACGACCTACAACTCGTAAGTCGAGGCCGATACCACTGGGCCACCACCGCTCCCATGTACTATTTTACTATTACTCTATTCCATATTCACATTACAAAATACGTGGGTTCACTAATCGATTCACGAAACTGTAAGGCTCGATTCAATGTCCCAAAATCATAATCAGAAAACATCAAAGCCAATCGAAAGGTTTTCCTTGAATCAATCCGTTCCTCAATTTCCGCCCAATACGCTCTTCCTAGTACCTAGAAATACGTCAACTTGACAGCTAACATTTAATATCGTTTGTAGTCAACAACAACGAGCAATAATAATATGATCATTGTTCACAACAAATGTATGGTTTTTTGTCATGTTTAAGTTTTTTGCATAGTTTTGTGTAAAAAAAAAGTTAAATCAACTTTATTTTCTTTTTTTTTAAATACGTTGCCCTTACGTTTCTTTCCTGTACGCTTTCTCCTTTATGTTATCTATTTCCCTGGTTTACGTAAAATTATTTTTTATTTTTCGTAATTAGTATGTCAACCGAAATTATCTGCATAAAAATGTCTACAATTTTTGTTTATTTTATATTTTACCCCAGTGAGACCAGTGGTGGCCCAGTGGTATCGGCCCCGACTTGCGAGTAGCAGGTCGTGGGTTCAAACCCAGCCAGGCGCATTACTTTGTGTAATTTATTTCATCACCACTGCTCTCAAAAACGGTGAAGGAAAACATCGTGAGGAAACCGGCATGTCCTAGAACCAAAATTGAAGACATGTGACATCCACCAATCCATACTGGGCCCGCGTGGTGGATTATGGCCCACTCCCTCTCACAGAGAGGAGGCCTGTGTCCCAGCAGTGGGAACATTAATAAGCTGATGATGATATTTTACCCCATTACCATAACTCTCCTAATTTTTATTATTTCTCCTACAGGTTTCCTAAACGCAAACCCAATACCGCACTTAAAAGCGCGGGTAGCGAACTACGGGCTAATGGATCAGATAGCAGCCTTGCATTGGGTGCAACAGAACATCGCGTTGTTTGGCGGTGATGCTGGTAATGTCACCATGCTGGGCCATGGTTCTGGAGCAGCCTGTATTAATTTTCTCATGATTTCGCCTACTGTTATGCCTGGTAAGTTAATTAACTAATGATGATGTGTGAGATCTTATTTATAAATTCTGTAAGAATGATTTTGTGAAATGGTGTTCGGTGGTAAAGTGGGCTGTCTGATGGTAGCAACTCGAAGGCGCGAGCCACATAGAAAAGACGTAAGACTAACGCGTCGCGGACGTGCGAAAATGTATGAGAGTCGCGCCCACGCCCGACGCTTCTATACATTTTGTATGAAAGAGACGCCGAAGAGACATATGTCTCCGCCCCGTCTGCGTCTTACGTCTTTTCTGTGTGGCCCACGCCTTACCGAGGTCAGTCTTGGGATGACTGAGCAAGGCTAAGCAATGCTTGCTACTATAGATGTAATTCCTGCCAATCTCTGTCTATGGACATGATTGTCTTTGTCTCAAAGTCGAAGTCAAAGTCGTATTGCCTATTACCAAAGTAAGATGACAGATGTTTTATTTTTATAACTACTTGAATCCATCCCTTTATGGTTAGCTCTACTATGGCCGTTCTAATACAAGTCCCGGCTACCGATTATTGCATGATGTAGCAAGCGATTTTATTAAAATTTTTTCGTGTCACTTTACTGTTCGATCCAAAAAACCACAGGGGCCTACCATTTGACAGGAGGGAACTAGTTATTAATCCAAAACCATGTCAGAGATATTATAGCGTTTGCAGAGGTAGATTACTTATTTTTAACAACAGAGTTTGACCACCTAGTTACTTTTAATGGCACAGTTGACGCAATTAACTGCTGCGCTGCGTATTGCGAGTTCTATTCCCGCATGGAATAAATAATTGTTATATTTATTCCATGCGGGAATAGTAGAATATAGTATAGTATAGTAGAATATATTTGAATATTTTTAATGTAATACTCGTATATAAAACCTCAAATCAGCTGACAATAGAGGTATGGGCAATTTCGTTCAGCATCCTACGTGTTACCTGGCTATACTATATATGTATGTAGGTATATACAACACGTGTTATGTACAGGCACCGGTTGTGTGGACTACGAACCCAACCTTTTTGGAAATATAAGATAAGATCGGTGCGTGACCTTCAAGGGCACCCTCTACCTGAATTTAAGGTTCACTTTTGTACCTGAAATCTTTTGTTTACTCTCGCTATATGCTATATCAGAAAACAAATGCACGAAAAGGAAACCAGGATATTCCAAACTATAGTTCAGGAAAAATACATACAAAAAACAGTTAAGTTTAGTTAAAATTAAACAACAAAATATTTTAGAAAAAAAAAAGATATTTTTCGATTAGCAACTTTTCGTATAGGCTAGGTAAAAAATCGAAAAATAACTGAAAACTGAACAAAAACAAAAAAGAATTGCCATATATTCACAAACTGTAGAATTGGAAACGCATACCAATATGAAATACGGCCAGTAGAACGCAATGCAAATAAAAATTCCTATTTTTCATTTATTTTTCTACGTTCCATGAATAAAAACTATACGAAAAATATTGGATGCTTCAATAAAAACAGTTTCATTTTTTCGAACTTACCAAGAGCTCTCAATTACTTTCATTCAATGGTTTATTCGTAGTCCTCACGGAAAATAAAAAAAAACGTTGAAGTTATCTAATTTTTCCAATAAAATTATGATAAAAATTCGTTTCGAAAAGGTAGGCAAATATCGCTTCTGATTCCAAATTGCTACTCGATTTAGTCCATTCAAACGTAGTATAAAGTACGCGTCCCACAGTAATCATCAGTCGCTTTTCCCGTGTACAAATTTGGTAAAATCGAAACCTGAAATTATTCCCTCACTTTCGCAATTAGAGCTCTTTCGGGATTCGAAATTTATTCCGACATGCAAACTAGAATTTTCGATGAGGTCGCTATTTGAATCAATATCGTATGCTATATTTAGGAAGGCAATTTTTTTTGGTTGGAAAATCATTCCGCTCAGAATGTATCGGAATAGAGTCAGTCTTTTCCGATACATTCTGAGATTTGACTGAATAAAAACCACCTTGTTGTTTTAATTGCCTTTACGTTCCAGTGCTGTAGTGCCATTTTATTTATAGCAGGGATAAAAAAGAGACAAAAAATATCCCGGGCTTAAAAATACCGACCGATTTGAGAACCTCCTTTTTTGAAGTTGGTTAAAAGCTTTCATAAAAGTACGAGGATAATAACAATAGAAGTTACTTTACGTTCATTCTTGCAATAAAACTGTAAACCTTAACATAAAAACGCAGGTAAATGTAAACTAAACGATGTTTTAATTAAATCTCCAGGTAGTTTAAACTCACAGCCTTTTTTAATATTCTCGAGACTTGAGAGACTAGAGATAATTATGAGAAAAACAGTAAATTACAAGTTGATAACAGCGTTCTTTACAATTTTATTGAAGATTGTGTTATTTGTAAAGTCAGGAACTTTTTATGCATGTCTAACTGCTTAAATGTTCGTTTGAGGTGCACACCTTAGCACGGACATATATACATATTATAGAATGTATACAACACTTCACTTTACACAGGTACTTTTTTTTTTTTATCGTGGTAAAATCATCAAATGAGTCCTCCCACCCCGGGCAGGGCGGGAGGGACTGTCAGACTTGTACTGACTAAAATCCACGGTGTCCTTCGATAGCCCTTTATGTTCCGGGGTCACGGTAATGAGATAAGTCTCGCGACCCCGGCAGGCTTTGGCCCTCTAGAGAGGGGGCCCCGTCATTATGCTGACGCTCTTTGAGGCGCGCGTGGAACACAACGCGCCGTCGACCCGGGCATGGTCCATGGTCGGGCAGCGAGTTGCCCTTTACTCGCCGCCCGCATGCCCGCGCCTACGGTGGCCGGAGATCGTCTTGCGACGTCCGTCGCCATGGGCGTCCACCACTGCGGTTGGGGCGGAGGGAGGACACTGTCCTCTCTCTCACGCGGCCCGCCTCCTCCTTCGCGAGCATTACTGCTTCGCAAAAGGAGGCGACCGCTTCCCACTCCGTCTCGCCCCGCAGCATGGCCGCAACCAATGCCGGGCGCAAGAGGTCTCCGCCTATTGCCGCCGTGAGGACACGTCGGTGCTCTGCCCAAGCGGGGCAGTCTTGCACCGTATGCTCTACTGTGTCCTCCGGGCGATCTTCGCAGTGGTGACACCCAGGCGTTTCCTCCTTTCTCCTTAGACACAGGTACCTCCCGAAACTTCCGTGTCCGGTGAGGACCTGCGTCATGCGGTAGGTCAGGACGCCGTGACTCCTATCCAGCCACTCCTCAAAGAGGGGTCTTACCGCCACAACACGGTACTTAAGAACAGTGTCTCTTACGAGTATCTTTGAATGGTTCAATAATGTTCACACTCTTTTTTTTTTTTTTTTTTTTTTAGCGTGGTAAAATCATCAAATGAGTCCTCCCACCCCGGGCAGGGCGGGAGGGACTGTCAGACTTGTACTGACTAAAATCCACGGTGTCCTTCAATAGCCTTTTATGTTCCGGGGTCACGGTAATGAGATAAGTCCCGCGACCCCGGCAGGCTTTGGCCCTCTTGGGCGGGGCCCCGTCATCGTGCTGACGCTCTTTGAGGCGCGCGTGGAACACAACGCGCCGTCGACCCGGGCATGGTCCATGACCGGGCGGCGAGTTGCCCTTTACTCGCCGCCCGCATGCCCGCGCCTACGGTGGCCGGAGATCGTCTTGCGACGTCCGACGCCGTGGGCGTCTACCATTGCGGGTGGGGCGGAGGGAGGACGCTGTCCTCTCTCTCTCACGGCCCGCCTCCTCCTTAACGAGCATTACTGCCTCGCAGAAGGAGGCGACCGCTTCCCACTCCGTCTCGCCCCGCAGCATGGCCTCGACCAATGCCGGGCGCGAGAGGTCTCCGCCTATCGCTGCCGTGAGGACACGGCGGTGCTCTGCCCAAGCGGGGCAGTCTTGCACCGTATGCTCTACTGTGTCCTCCGGGCGATCTTCGCAATGGTGACACCCCGGCGTTTCTTCCTTCCCCATCCGACACAGGTACCTCCCGAAACATCCGTGTCCGGTGAGGACCTGCGTCATCCGATAGGTCAGGACGCCGTGACGCCTTTCCAGCCACTCCTCAAAGAGGGGTCTTACCGCCGCGATTGCGGCGTGCCCGAACCTCGGTTGCGACAGTCGTTCCCTCCATACTGCCCTGAGATCGCGCCGGACCTCTTCCCGCCGCGCCTCGACTTGTCGGGGCAGCGGGAATTCTCCCCGGCGCCGCGCCTCCACGCGCCACTCATAGACGCGCTGGAGGGCGGTCGCCTCCAGATCCCAGGGCAATAATCCGGCAAGGAGGTTGGCCGATTCGCCGGCGATCGTGCGGTATCCTCGGATCATCCGGATAGCCATGACCCTCTGGCATGCGACCAGCCTCGCTGGTCGCGTCCGCATGCTCAGGGCCCACACGGGAGCCCCGTAGAGGGCCATGGACCGCACGATACCGGCGTACAGCCTCCGGCAGGAGGCGTTTGGCCCGCTGAGGTTGGGCAGGAGTCGCCTGAGGGCGCCTGCCGCCCGGTTCAGCCTTGGGGCCAAACGCAGGAAGTGCTCCTTGAAGTTCCACCGGCCGTCGAGGACGAGTCCCAGGTACTTCATCGTCCTCCCGACGCCGATGCGAACCCCTCCCACCGTTATGTGGGACTCTGACCGTGGCGCGTTCAGACGGCCATGAAAACACATGGCCTCTGTTTTGTGGAGCGCCACTTCGAGTCCCAACTGCCGGATAATGTTCACACTCTTGACCAAAAATACTAATCCACGAATTTGTTACAGGTCTTTTCCATCGCTCAATCCTGCTATCAGGATCAGCCCTCAGCTCCTGGGCACTAGTCGAAGACCCAGTCAGCTTTTCCGTCCAATTAGCGAAACAGGCCAACTGCACGCTTCCAGAAGACATTGTCAAAGACCATGAGCTCATAGTAGACTGCCTAAGAGAGGTTCCACTTGACGAGCTGATGTCTGCAGAGATCAGTACACCAAGTTACCTGACAGCCTTTGGTCCATCAGTTGACGGAGTTGTAGTCAAAACTGATTATGCGAAGGAGCTTTTAACATTCTTTATACCAAATGATTTGCAAGGTTTTTCAAGCGTATCAGGTGTTAACAACCTCAAGGCTGATAAGAGAAGCGGAGAGAGAATGTTCGGGATTAGAGGGGGACAAAACAAGTACGATCTCCTTTTCGGAGTCGTCACAAGCGAGGCACTCTGGAAATTCTCGGCTCAGGATATACAAAATGGGTTCGAAGGCGAACGCAGGGATAGAATAATAAGGTGAGGTCGATGTTTGTTCAGCAAATTGGTGTTTGAAATACGGTCATAGGGTGTCTCTTTGAATGGTTGTAATCAAACCTATGGGATAGTGAAGGTGAAATATTTTTTTTGTAGAATTGAATTGTTTATTTGTAATTTCATGGTATACCTACTTGTGTGTATTTTTTTTAATACAGTCGTCCCGTCCTTGACTATATTCAGACTCTATCTGTTAATTAAATTGACAAAGTGTTCATGAAAAGCCGATGACGTTAACCTCTTTGAAACGTGATGCTGACTGTAGTTTAAATACTATATTAAAGCTTGTTTTTTGTTAGTGCTATATTGAAAATTAAAACTTTACAATATCAAAAGATCTACCTTATAATTTGTGTGTACCAAAACATGACTAACAAAATAACCAAAAATAAAAGATAGTTTCTCCTATCTAGACGATCCATTATTCCACAAATAAAAAGTAACGGTACTTTATAAACATTTAATCCAATTAAATACAATAATAACTCCTCTTACAAAGCAGCATAGGTATCGGATTCGCGTAAATTATTTGCCGAACCATTTGCAGCAGCACAGTTTTATTTTTAAAAAAAATGCAAGCATTATAAATCCTCATTTTAATGTGCATGTCACGCCATATGAGCGTTCTCTTTGCATTTTCTCCACAGACACCAATTACAGGCTTATTCGTTGCAAAGGCTTGGAAAGAGGTTTTTATTAAAAATAAAAAAAGTCTTTTGATGTGAACTTGTGTGGTGTGTCTGTTTGATGAATTAAATTATTTCGAAAACGGAATATTTTATATTTCGATGTCATCATATTTCTTTGTTCGTTTTGGAGCAATAAAAATATTAATTTATAGTTCTGCCTTGGTTTACCTCCTTCCATTTTTTGCGCGGATATGAATTTTCAATGAAATCGTTTAGCGATATTGTTTACAACATGTATTTTTGTTTTTAGTACGTGTATTTACTGTCGTAATATACGATACCAATATCCTATATTTTTAGTCGGAATTTTCCACAAAAGTACTGAACAGTTAGTTTTTATTTGTGTAAGGGTCAGTAATAAGAATGAACTATGACAGGTTATTGGTCTATAACGATCAAATGCCCGCAAGTACGACCATCTGAGCCGATCATTTCTACGTAATATGTTCCTAATAACTATTAAATTCTGCCCCGTATCCACAAACGGTGGGATTCGATTGGATGTCGATTCGAAGAGTCGTTTATCTCTTTTTGGTTTGATGAAAGCGAAAGAGACCTACGACTGTTCGATTCGGATCGGATATTTTGTTCACTCAAACACAGGTATTGAATTATAAGAACTTGAAATAGATATTCTTTTTCTGATTCTTAGTACTTATTTACAGATTGTTTAGTTTTACAAGTCTGGGTACCTTTGAAATAATTATGTGTAGTGAGATAGAAAATTCGTTAGAAGTGTTTACCTTTCACTGAATTCATTGAATTTCAGCGTTATTACAGCGAAATTGTCTTTCAATCATAATTGTTCATGATTTGTGTTACAGTTAAAATATAAGAAATACTATAGGTATTCCTTTTCTTACACTGCACTGGATTGAAAATGGCCTATCTTATCATTAGTCCACAAACAAATATTTGCAGTATCAATCAACCTGCAGACAATCAATCAATTAATTGATTGATCAATCAAAGTACCAATTATAGCGTCAGAAAAAAAATATAGCTAGCTGAGCGATTGAACTGCTGTCGTGTCGCGGGTTCGATGCCCGCACGGAACAATTATTTGTATGACCTACAAGTAGTGGTTCCGGGTCTTGGTGTTTGTGTATCTGAGTTTCTATGTTTTTAAACGCACCTAAGAGACAGGAGAAATTCCTAGTGTGTAGCAATATAAAAAAAAAAAAAACAATTATATGTTTTATTATTATTTTTTGGATTTTTCAGGACTTACGTGAGAAACGCATACACATATCATTTGAGTGAGATATTCTTCACAATAGTGAATGAATACACAGACTGGGAGAGAACTGTTCAGGTAATTATAATTATTTATTGGTTCAATAATTTATTCACCACGGACTTTATTACGTGTTCATTCTCGCTATTGGTCAATTAATTGGGAATGTGCATTCTATAAGTGCTGCTTTTATGTTGATTAAAATGAACAGTGAACTTGTGATAAAACGTGCTAATGCTGTGAAGAAGTTGAGGGACCAACTAAGGGTATTTCCTTGGGGCAGTGATTTAAGAATAATATAAACAGAATGGGTCACTCAAAACAACTAGACGCTATCAGATGACATGTGGAATATAACCAACAATAAAAGTACCTACTTACTACATAAATTGTGGAAAATATAAACCTTTTCCATTTTAAATGAATTCATCTAGTAAAGATATAATTTATGAATAAATAGTAAAATTAAGAAAAAGTTGAAAAATTATATTCTTCTAAAACTGTCAAACTCCATGAAACATCACCTAAACTAAAGAAGCATCAACTTGATCTGCGTCCACATAAAGTCCCAGTCGTAGAAGATATTATACAAAGCACATATTTACATAATTCGAAAACTGGCCAAGTAAAAGTCTAACCTAACACTAAAATATCATTCAAGAAAGATAAAGTCCAAGAAATAAAACACTCAATACCAAAACATTAAATTCTCATAAAAGAAACCTTAACTCCTCTCCTATATTTTATCGAACTACCTAAAGTAGCAACAACTTGACCCACATCCACGTTTAGGCGACACACGTTTATGATGACTTGGCAGTGCCAGTTGCCACCAAAAGGCGCGTTTGGCACTTGACTCTAAATTTCTGCCAGTGCCAAATTTCCCACTGTTTCCCAGTTCAAGCAGCTTCGTATCGAGTGCCCCGGATATATTTTATAGGATAACTTTCGAATAGTTTGCTGAATTCCGAAGATTGTGTGTTTCATTTTCATTATGATTTTTGTCAGTTTTTGTTCGTAGATTTTCTTCTGTACTATGCAATCATGAAAAAATTGAAAACGTCTACGAACTTCATCAGATCTGTATTTTAAAATATTTTTTCTACCATCTTAATACCATATTTTTTGTAATCTTCAGAAGGTTAGGCAAAGGAACCTATTATAGAACACGCAAATTTGGCCAGCTATTTTAAATATTACGTATGTGTGCGACTGTCGTTTGCATGTTTCACATGAACTTTACATCGGTTCTATTCAATTTTATAATTGCTACTGTTTTATTAATTGCTATTAAGTTTTATGTCAGCTTCAACACTCTGAAGACAATAATTCAATTTAAAATCTTCAAGTAACAATTTTGATTCTACGTTAACTTCTATTAACTGCTTTAATTATTTATTTGTTAAAGCTTCAAAGTAATTCGTAGCTTTCTCTTTGTGTAATTCATTTATTTACTAAAAAACTTTAAGTAAGTTACAAATAAACAACACGTTACAATAGAACATAATTTAGAAACGCTAACGAGTGTAAAATGTAAAGTATTTTTTTTTTAACTACGAGAATATTAAGAATTGAAAATCTTTTTGTTGAGATTAGAGCTTTGGTCTGGAGTGTCAGATTCGAACGGACTAAAACCGACCCTGTTCCTTCCTTCAATTGTCTATTCCAGGGCTTTTTCGATCAATCCCGCAAAAATTTAAAATACTCGTTTAACATTAAAAATGTTTATTAAATATTGAGAAATTGATTTATATTCTCACGGATATAATTCAATTCACATCACTACGACGGTACTTAAGGGGGTTTCGACATAAATTGGACCAAAATGGCTACGTTTTCCATTCAAAAGTACATTTACATTGCGTTTACACAGCGCACTTGTGCTAGTGCTTCAATAGTTGATATTATTAGAACAATAATGCTAGGTCTCCTTACATAAAAGCTGTCAACAGGTCATTGTCCTATTCATTATTAATCATGTGACCGGAACATCCAACGTTAGCGCGTTATAACGTGTGAATGAATTATAAATATAGAACAAGCGATGGGGCGGTCACCGCCAATCAAAAGGTCACGGGGTTAAACTGAACCCTGTTAACCATTAAGGTAGACTTACAAGCATTTAACTTGGGAATTTCAAAGGAATTTTAATAAAGGATTCTCGTTTCTATTGATTTCGGCTTCGACGAAAACGGGTAAGATTTCTCGAGCCAATAAACTCACACTTTTCTCATCGTTGAGTGTTGA